>OZ024896.1:4387486-5074986 GCA_964017195.1 Siderastrea radians
TGCATTTTGTGGGGGGCAATTTTGGAAAAGTCGATTTTTAGGAGCAATTTTTCCTCGACTTGGAAGGAAATGTCTTCATGAAACTGAAGCGGAATTTTGAACCAGACTTACCTGTAAGGTGGATTTCCACTGTTGCACAAATTTTACGTGCGTACAGACATGAATTTAATTGGCTTTACATGCGTAAATAAAATTATAGACGATGTATGAATGGCTTACGTAAACGTAAAAAGTTGAAAGTTTTCAACATTTTACGTCTATGTAAGCTGTTCATACATCATCTCTAATTTTATATTTTATGCGTGTAAAGCCAGTTAAATTGACACCCGTTTGCCTGTATGCCCTTTGCTTCGAGGCGGATGCTTTGAGAAGATATATAAATACATTACATGAGGGGGCAAGAGTACCACAGCATTTTTGCAGCTGTTTGAGAAACGTTTGGATGAATTAAAGCTGACTGTTTTGGTACAATTTTTCTTGATAAAATGCTCTTTGTCAATGTATCAAGTTAACTTAGCTTATTTTTCTTTCATTTGGATCTTTGTAATGCACGCTAGCGTCATTTCAGGTAAAAACTCAAAATTTCGGAGAGTTTAACTCTTTAAAACAACAGAATAAAATTTAAAACTTTTTTTTAAAAACTGGCAACTAACTTTTTGTAATTGGCGACCACTTTGAGATATTTAGGAGCCAATAAATTTTGTGCCCTGTTCTCTCATTGGTTGGCACACTTGGAAATCTATTTTTACAAACACATTTTTCATATTTTGCAAATTTACTTTTTGCATTTTATTTCTGCTTGCTAATAACTGCAGACTGAGAATACAAACCTAATAATAAGAATTCCCTGACCAAGCTTCCTCGCTCTTTCTCGTAGTGGGTGCTGTCCATGATACCTGTCAAGCGAGCCCTGAGGAAAACAAATCAACAACTAGTATACTAAGCAATTAATATTGATTTTATGACAATGATGATGATGATTATGATGATGATGGTGACGATGATGATGGTGACGATGGCAATGGAACTGTGACAGTGATGATAACAATGATGGGGATCCAGATGACAATGATGCAAAAAAATTGATTTTATGACAATGATGATGATTATGGCAATGATGATGACAATGATCATTAATTCTGCTGCTACTGCTGCTGCTGCTGCTGCTGTTGCTGGTGATGATGATAGTGGTGCATGTGATGACAATGAAACAATGATGACAATGATGATGATGACAATGATAGTGATGATGACGATGGAACCATAAATGATGATGATAGTGATGATGAAGACAATGACTATGACGGTGATGGTGATGATGATGATGATGACGATGATGACGATGATGATGATGATGATGATGATGATGATGATGATGATGATGATGATGAATCTTGAGGACACCTTTGTCTAATGAGAATAGTCCTGACACTGTAAAACACAAATGTGTCACAATGCATACTTGTGTGGAGATTGTTATGGCTTTAAAGAAACCATTTCAAGTTCACCTCTGGCCTATTAAAAGTCGGATGCCCGAAGCTAAACTCGAATTCTTATTGTGATGACCACATTTAAGTATCTTGTTCTGTAATTAGCGCACAAATCTACGGCCCTAACAATAAGTTAAGCTTGCAAAACATATAATATCTGAGGCTGGTGCATAATAATTTTATGATTTTAACACACCTGGTCGGGAGTCCAATCTGGTGGATAATATTTGTTAACAGCCTTTCTTTCCCCCTAAAAACAGGAAAACCGTGTTGTTGAAAACATTTTAAGCCATTCAGAACCAGAATTGACAACAAAAAACACGAATAATGAGGAAAAATTTAGTTAAAACTCACCATCTTCGCTTTTTCTTACGATAGATCGACGAAGTAAACATCTGGTCAGCGGCTACTTTAATAGCCAAATTACTTTGTATACGATTACCTGAATTATTCTGCGGCTTCGGACATTTTACAATATATAATTGTTTTTAACATATTTAAAGAATGTCGATTCATTTCGAAAATAGAGGTGTATTTAATGTTATTCTCAGGTCAGAAAATCCATCTTTGAAGTTGTTTTTTGTGTTTCCTTTTATTATTATTATTAGTCACGATTAAATGAAGGCCGAGTCGCAGCAAGCCCTTTTGTGCACCTTTTTGCGCAGTTGAAAGCGAGGCTGATAATGTTTTCGAAATATGGCGGCAAGCGTCAAAGCTTTTTCAACTTTTCCGACAAATCGCTTCGTTGACGTTGTTTTTCTTCCCTAGCCATTTTTGCGATGGCCTTCGACAACAAAAGAGCCCTTTGGCTCGCTGCTGGTGTACTTTCAGGACTAGGAGCAGCTTTATGTATCACTGAACTACGAAAATTTATTAGGGAGAAATGTACACGAAAGCCCCTGTCCAAAATGGCGGATAGTATTCGACTAGAAGATCTTGAGGTTCTTGTTCGCTCGCCGAACTATTCTTTAAGAAAAAGCGCTGAGCAAGTAGTGCTGGACAGAGCAATGAAGGATCGCAACCTTAATTTCATTATCAAGGCTTGCTACAGCACCGATGAGCTTCAAGTTTTGAAAGCGGTTGTTGCTTTAGCCCTCTTGGTGAAGAATTCGGAACGCATGGAAAGAGACAAGTTGATAGAGCACGGGATACTGGAATCGCTTTCACATGCTCTTGTTCATTCAGTTCAAGTAGGATTCAACGAACTCGTCAAGATGGGGGGCTATGATTTTCGTTTGCAAAGATGTGCTTCGGAATCGCTGTTTCATCTCATTTACGATGAAGATTCGGCGAAAATTCATTTAGCGCATTCCAATTCTTCCGTCATTGGAGCTCTCCTAAAACTTATTTCTGAAACAAGAAACAAGGAGGTTATGCGGTGGAGTTTATTCACGATTCATCAGCTGGCTGCCTGTGAAGCTCTGCGACCTCAGATCCTGGACGATGGAGTGATACCAATTGTGTCTGAAATGCTTGTGAGAAATCAAGGAGATTTTGTGCTAATGCGGACTTGTCTCCACACCATGGTGATGTTTGTAAACAATAATACGGAGGAGGAAGTGGTTCATCTTAAGGAAATGGCCAAATATGATATCTTTAGACCTGCTGTTGTGTCCCTTAGAGCTGGTGAGATATTGTATCTATTCCAGTGAGCGGGCATTTTATTATTCTTCAGGGAAAGTAGGACTGGTGCATGAAGTATTGGTTATGGTGGGAAGGGAGTTGCAAGGCAAGGCGTGAGGACACTAACCTGTGAAAATACAGAGTATACTTCCTTGTACTTGTGCCCTCGCTCCTTGCAGCTTTGATTGTACCATTCCCAATTCTTTGTGCATGTCCTGCTATCCTTAAACAAAAATAATCAGAGGAGGGGGTGGTTGGTTTACTCCCAAGGTCACAATTCAGAGTGTTTGATAATTGGACTCAGTAATATGATTAGAATTTAAAAAATCAAACAGTCATTCAAGTGTTCAATTACACTTGAGTTCCTATCCAATCAAATTGTCATGTGTGCAATACCAGCATCAGCTACCTTTAGATGTAACAAAATAAAGCAAGTTACAAGTCACTAAACTCGTTACTTTATTGTTTGATTGTTTTGTCCAATGCAGATGACAGCGACCTTGTCTACTGGGCTGCTGGATTGCTACATCAATTTGCCATCCAAGATCTCCACAAAGCAGAGATATGTGCCACTCCAAACATCATCAAATCACTTCAGAACGTGCTGTGTTCAAGTGAAGCTATCTTGCAGAGGCTGATTTTGCGTGTTCTCAGCTTCCTGTGTGTTGGAAATCAATCATTTCGGACTAATGTCCTGGCTTGTTCTTCTCTTTTGGCAAGGCTGCCAGTTTGTCTTGCATCTGGTGATAACGACATTGTCCACTGGGCAGTGGTATTGTTTCATGACTTGATTCTTTCAGAAGGTTTGTGATTTTATGATCCTGAATTATGAGATGAAAATATTGAACTGGTATTTTAAGAGGAGCAACAAAATATTGGGTAGTTTTGTGACTCATGACTTCAATGTTTCCAGCTTGTCTACGTTTAAGGGGCAGGAACTTGAGTCTGGCTGGATGCATCAATTTTAAACATTCAAAGAACATGAACAATAATTTCATTAGAATTCAAAAGTAAATACTAATGCCTCACAGGTTGCAGAATGTCTATTTGAAGCAAGGGTATGAATAGTAATAAACATTTACAAAGAACAGTGGATCACAGTTATATTACACAGAATGTAGAGGGGGCATATTTTATTTAAGGCCTTTTAATAGAAGAGAGTGGGGAGGGTGATTTATAATATTGTTAATTAAATTAAGAACAAATGGCTTTGTTCTTTCTTTAGGATCTCCCACTGCAAACCGCATGGCAGCAATGAGGGTACTGTCAGTTGCCAATGATGTCATCAAGTCTCTTGTCCCACTGGCTTCTAGAAAGGACAACATCTTGATTCGCTTGGTGGCTGAACTTCTTGGTCTGTTTTGTACTATGGGTAAGTTAATACTACTCGTGTAACACTCAAATCAAATCCCTAGATTTATCCATTGCCTGGCTTACTCAGTTAGAAGGACAAATTACCTGGCAGATGACAATTAAATTCTCTCTTGCAGAAAACTTGCAAAGCAAGGTTCTTGAAGATGGCTGTTTGAAAGCAGTATTGACATATACTGTCTCTAGTGATTCTGAGCTTCAGTTTTGGGCCTCTGCTCTTCTGTTGAACATGGCTATGATGTCAGATGAAGTGAAGAGGGAGATTATCCGATTGGGTGGGCTGAAGCCTCTGATGGAGTTGGCAATTGGAGACAGTGATCACCCTCAGTGTGCGACACACGCTGCAAAGACACTTGTGATGCTTGGTTTTCTGGGTGAGTGAATTGGTTAAAAGCTGATTAAGAAAGACTGTAAATTTCAAGCTAGGAGAAGAAATACAAAAGAAGTGATATTCAGTATGCCATGGTTGTGGCACAGAGAAAAAATCTGAGTCCTCAACGGGAATGAAACCCATGTTCTTCCTTCTGTACACCAGTGAGATGCTCATTAACCACTTGTGAGTTCCTCGGAGAAGTGTGGTAAGCAAGGTCATTCTTACAAGGTTCCTTGGTTAAAAGCTGTTGAGGCCTACTTTTCATGTATAGCTCACTTACCTCAGGGAGGTATCCATGGCAACCCTACAAGTGGGAACCACCCTGCATGTGGCAGGCAAACAGCTGATCAGAATTGACCTGCAAAAATTAGCTTAACATGCAAATGCAGACATAATGCAATGCTTCTTTTACATCCCTGCAAAGCCCCAAGGGTCACCCCACAGAACAGCTGCAGCAAATATGGGGTTAGCTGCTGGCTGCATTGGCTTGAGTTTAACCTTGCCTAAAATTATATTTAGCCACATTTGCTGCATACAAACTCTCCTAAATAACAGTTAACCACATTTTGTCCTTTTAAAAATGCTAGATACAAAAATACCAGTGGCCATCAAGTCGTTTGGTTACAAGAATGGTGATCGTGCAAGTATATGTATCGATGGCAAGGAGCACAGTCCCAACAAACCAGGTGTCAACATTGTAGTAATGGACCTCATGACATTTCAAGTGACGGAAACTGCATCATTTGACACTGGACATGACAAAGAAGCAAGTGAACAACTTGTTGAATTTGTTGACATGATTCCTGTGGGCTGTTTGGTTTTTATAGCCGTGAGGGGAGAGGCAAACTATTATATGTGTGGTAAGTATCCAAGGTTGAATTTAGTATCAAAAATGCAATTGTTGTCAGTGGTAAAAATTTGATTTTGGTTTGAAAATGTTCGGTTGTCTCTTGGTGTTCATTGTTGCATAAAAAAAATTGTTGTTAGTTACTGTGTTTGGGTCTAGGTTACTGTATTGTTTAAGACGGATTCCGCTCAACGTTCGAGCAATAAGTGCAAAAAATATTTACCAAAAACCTACTCATAGGACGGTAACATTTTAAATGCTATTTGAAACATCTCACTCTAGTTCACTTGCCCAAGTGACCCCGCAATGAAATTCTCAAGCATTCTCAAGAAAATTAATTTCAAATCTCGTAAAAGTATGCTAAAACGGGCGCCATTTTGTTTTGAACTGACATGAAGCGTCTTTTTAATTGAAATATGGACAACTTCAAATCCAATTTTCTCTCGCGGGGTCAGCTTGGGAGCAAAAGTAACGATAAGTTCTTAAAATCTGTTCTCAAAATGTGACAGTGCTGCAAGTATTTTTTTGGTAACTTAATTTTTGCACTTACTGCTCGAACGTTGAGCGGAAATCGTCTTAATATCTTTTGAATCTTTTTCTTTACTTCATTTGGTGATCGCATCAAAAAACTACCGAACTTTCAAACAAGCTTAATTTTTATTATCCTTTGTCTCAGATTCAGTGCTATAATCTGGAATAAAAGGATAACAAGTACGATAACAACAAAAAAATAGTTTATTATGTACACAAAATACATAAAAAGAAATGTCAGAGGTTAACTGTATTGTTTAATATCTTTTGAATCTTTTTCTTTACTTCATTTGGTGATCGCATCAAAAAACTACCGAACTTTCAAACAAACTTAATTTTTATTATCCTTTGTCTCAGATTCAGTGCACCTGTAATCTGGAATAAAAGGATAACAAGTATGACAACAACAACAAAATAGTTTATTATGTACAAAAAAATACATAAAAAGAAATGTCAGAGGTTAACCCTATCGAGGACATTCCCTAATTAAAAGACTAAAACCATTACAAAAGAATTTAATACATTAACTACAATATAATTAGCTAGTTTTTTAAGAAGTTTGTTAATTTTAAAGCACAGCACCTACAATGTTAGCAAGAAATCAACTGTTGTGATGTCCACAGAAAGGCATTTGGTATGCTCTTTCTTCACGTAGCCTTCATGTTGTGTAAGTTTGGTCATGACTTGTTTGTGCCGGTTGTATTGCTCATTAAGCAATGACTTTGTTATGTTGGCTGATTTAGATATATTATGATCAAGCACAAATTCTAATACAGTACCGGTCAAATTCTCGTATCTCGAGACTTGATTCTAGATTCTCAATTTCAAGAATCGAGTCTCGCGTCGAGTTTTGAGAATTTTGAGGATCGAGAATCAAGTTTTGAGTCAAGAAACTAATGAGCTTGTTGCTGGTGTGATCTCTTGAGAAATAAATCAGACAAACAGACTGAACTCGTGAGCATCATTGTTTACAGATCCAAGTGTATCAAAAAATGAGTTGCAATCATCACAGTTTTATGCAATAAAATAATGACAAATGACACGTGTTTAGAATTCTCTTCTGTAGTAACATAAATGTACGTTTTTCATTAGTTGATGCAAACATATCTTACATAACCGACTTTAATCTCTTCAAACTCAGATAAGGCCAAGTTATGTCTGAATGATGTTGGAATTGAAGATTACAATTTCAAGACTGGTGAGCTTTGGTCATTCTCTGGTTACAAGAAGAGAGATGAAGGAGTACCTGTCGCTTTTCTCCAGGGATTTGATGCAGTGGAGTTGGACACCACACTAAATTTAGGTTTGAAATTATAGTCATAATGTGATGAAGATGTTTACAAAAAAATTAAGTAGTGGTGTGGAATAAGGCCCTAAGTGACTCCTGATCTAAATTCTTCCTTTGGTTTATAAAGATACAGAAGGAAAATTAGAAGGAGAATTTAGCAGTTCATCAGACGTCTCTTGGGGCTTTATTCCAGGCACCCCTTCAAATGTTATACAAATTTTCCATGTCAGGATGGGTGCACAGGCAGGTTTTCTCTTTCACAAGAGTGCGAGGGGTGGGGGGGGATCCTTAATAAGCACTGGTGGGCACCAGCGTTTCTTGACCACAGCCCCTTTTGATCAGTTTTTCTCGAAAATGATGCAGAAATCATAAAAAAAATAAAGCTGTGGACTTTATGCTTTGAATGAAATGACAGGCTAGCGGAAAAATCCAGGCAATTTTTGAGGGAAAAGAAAAAGCCAATAGAATTGAAAATTATTCAATACAGGGTGATTACCTATGTTCTTAGTCAGGACTTCAATTATGTATACATTTACTGGTAGACTTCATATGCACAAAATGAATCTATCTTCAGCTAGAAGTGAAAATCCACATAAACCAATAATATTCAGGTGATTTTGTTTAGGTCACTATGCAAATGAGCAAGTTCAGGGATACATTTTGTCACCATTAATTGATCTTTTGATGAGCACACCAGCATCACTTGCCATCAGCAAAGTGTCTGAACTGGAGCTACTCACGGTGTTAGCAAGACATGACCACCACAAAGAAAGTGAGTATGTGAAAGTACCACAAAGTATAAACACTGCAGTCTAGTAAGAAAATACCGCTTTAGAATTTCATTGACAGGGTCAAAAAATAAAATCAGAGTGCAGTTGCTTGCCAACACAGCTAGAGCAAACTCAGGATAAAAATATTGTCTGAGAATTTAATCTGATCTCAACTGAGCTGAAGCACCCAACCATTAAAACATAACAGAGACTCAATTTGAACTAAGACTTATCAAACCTTAAACATCAATAATTCATCTGAGTGCTTCACTGAGCAGAAAATGTTTTTTCAGTCAGTTTTTACTTTTATTATATCTGGTGTACATGACATTTATGACATGTATGACCAATACAAGAAATTACTGTTGGGGTAGACACAATGTGCAGAACCAAGCATCCAATTATAGTCTTTTGTCTAAAGATGTCCTATAGAAGTTTTAGAAACTAAAGTAGAGCTTTTTGTGTGTCTGTTGTGTTTCAGTCATGGTTAGCTCTGATGGTTTTATGGAGTACATAGTGGAGTTGATTGATAACATGACAAGGAAGACTGCTGACCAACTCAGAGCAAATCCATTAGTGATAGCTCATTGTATTGGCGCCATGAAGATCATCACTGCAATCAGTATTGCAAAGGAGAGCCATGTAATTATTATAATTATGATTTGCACTTATTTCATTTGTACAGCTGTGTGATGACAATGACATGTACTGTTATCTACAGGATATCTTGCAAGTATGTGCCCTTTCTGAAACCATCGTCATTATCACCGCCGCCACTACCACCACCATCATCGTCGTCACCATCATCATCATCATCATCATCATCATCATCGTCATCATTGTCATGACTTCACTCGTGTTTGGGTCCCAGGGAGGGGATTTTGATTTAAAAAAAATACATGCAAAAAATGTCCCAAATCTGCCCTGCTTCTCCCGTGGTATTGAAACTTACAGATACATGCTCTGCATAAAAGATCAGTCTTTGATTCCAGGAGTCATAAAATATTTAAAGACTCACAGCAAAACTTTCTCTATTCTATCTTTGGTGCAGGAGAAGTTTGCTGAACACAATGTCCTGGATTCAATTTTAGCCCTTCTTTGTCTGATCAATGCAATCCAGCTTGATCGGTTGAATCAGCAGGTTGCAGCAAGTGCTGCTGGTCAGGTGGAACAAACAGATGATCTGGCAACTGAAGCTGAGTTTGCAGTCTCCATGACACATGTGGTAGCTTCAACTTCAGAAAATGTTTCCACAATGGCTGAGGAAGGTGTGTACATTCATATACAAGGTTTTTGCTAATATTGTCTTAGTTGAATGCAAACAAGGGGGTTAGTTTCTAAAGAAACTGTGGTGCTGCATTGGTGGGGATGTGAAACACAAAATTTTGCCTTTATCAACTGAGTTGATGAGATAAATTGGCCATCGTAAAGGGATTGAAAGCTTTTTTATTAAATGTAATTAACTTTATTGACATTACATCGTCACATTCCATTACAAATACAAAGCTGAGGTTTTGAGCGTTACCCCTTTGTCAGAAAAAAGACTCTGACGAAGGGCTAATGCTCGAAATGTCAGCTTTCAATCTCTTTAGGGTGGCCAGTTTACCTTACCAACTCAGTTGATAGTTGCAAAATTTTTAGTTGAATGCAGTTGGCCATTTCTGAAATGCCTTTAACCTCTTTTTATAGGTGAGGCCCGGTGCACAGCCATTCATATGAAAATGAGCTTTCATGGACATGCCAGTAAACTCTTTTTCATGTGAAAAGTTTTGCAACTGAGGCCATGCTTTCATTACCCTGCAAGCAGAGGTTTCTTGGTTGCTCCATGTTTCGTCAGGTGGCCGCATGTTCCCCTGGGTGGCCGACAAGGAAATAACTTCAAAACTTACTATCTGTTTTCATTAATTTTACAGTGAAACTAACGACAAGCGGACTAAGAACGCCTCTACGAGAAAGCACTACAGATACCCCCACTCCATTAAAAACCACTCAACTAAAATGCACTTTAACAAAGAAGTCCAGCACAAAGGCTCTTCAATCTGAAAGAGTGTCAGGAGAGGCTATAGTTCAAGACGACTTAGATGAAGCATTTTCCAACCTGACTGGATTGAGCGTGATAACGCTGTACAACTGTATCGACTTGATTTCAAGTTCGGAGGAATCACGAGAGCATTTCTTCAAAGCTGGCGCTATGCAGATACTGTGGTGTAGCCTGCTCACAGGGAGCCCAATCACTGTTCAGCAGATTGGGCTTTCCACTGAGGTGCTGCTTAACACGTGTTGCAGTATGACCATGTTAGAGAAGTATTACACCGGTACGTAAGGACGCTTCCTCTTTATCACTTCTAGGAAGTCAGTTTGGAAAAACAACATGTTCAAATGGGCATTGGCCACACTTTTCTGCTCAAAGTACAGCAGCGCTGGCTCATCACACGTCGTACTCCACAGTCATCACTCTCCTTATTCTTCCCATGTAAGGGATGTAACGTAACTACGAGCATCAAGAGTTCGTATAAATTTGAGGGCAGATGTTTATTTGTTCCTAGGTTTCTCGTCCCTAACAGTTTTTCTTTTTTTTCCTTGCTTACAGATATTGTAGTGGAGTTGGATGAACATAGCAAGACTCCCGCGCTTGTGTTAAGCGCTGACCGCCTGGAGGTCTCCAACCCAAACTGGACGTTTGAAAGCGTGCGTGCCACCTTGTGTGTGGGGCGTGCCATGTGCGCAGTGCCCCCTTACCCTGCGGGCTGGTATTATGAGGTGACTCTCAAGTCCACAGGCATACTACAGATAGGTATGTGGATGCGGTTATCTTCCTAAAATACCCCTTCCATCACCGATAATACCCCTTCCTCGCTAAGTATCCTCAGTCCTTCTCGGAAAATACACTGTGAACTGTATCTAAAATACGTCTTACCCGCAACGCAAACGCAACGCAAATGCCTCTTTACCCTTCGAATATAGTCCTCCATGCTTCAAAAACCCCTTCCCCCTTCGAAAACGCATCTTGAAACCCACTCCAACTACACCTTCCCCAACGGAACATTTCCTCTCTTTAGCTCCAAGTGCCGCTTTCCCCTTCGAAAACGCACCATACTACTGAAAGAATATCTGCCCCAGAAAAATAATACCTCCACCCCTCTTCCAAAAAACACTTCACCTGAAAATACCCCATCCCCCACCCAAAAAAAGGCCTCCACGTCACACATAACGACAACGCAAGTTTAGTAGACGAAAGTTTCAAATACGAACTTGTGGACAGACTGGTTTCGAGTGGGGCAGACGGAATCGCAACTGGTTGCAATTCAACCCACAAATACACGGGAATGTAGGTTGAGTGGTCTCCCTGATGTAGATAAAACTTCGACAAAACTTGAATTGATGTGCGTTGGAAAACGAGAAAGAAGAAAGCTAGCAACAGTTGCAAGCCACATAATGTCAAGTCTAGCACTCACAACAAATTAGTGGAAGGCCACCGCTGTTAACACTACGACAATAATACGCATTTTCTATGCATTTTCATGTTTTTGTGTGCACATCAGGTTGGCAAACTGAAGAGTGTCGGTACGGCCCTGAGAGAGGTGTAGGAGTAGGTGATGACAAGAACTCTTGTGCTTTTGACGGCGCAAGGTGTAAAGTGTGGAGTGGCCCACCCAGCGAACAAGTAAACAATGACTATGGTAAAGAGTGGAGTTACGGAGACGTGTTGAGCTGTTTGTTCTCGTGGAATGGAGAGGTGTCCTTCTGGTTGAATGGGGTCGATATGGGAGTGGCATTTAGAGGGTTAAACCCTGGAGTGAATTGGTACCCTGCGGCCTCCATTGCTATGGATCAGAACTGTAGCTTTAACTTTGGTGACAAACCCTTCAGGTATGAGTGTTGTGTTTCGTTTATGAGTGTCAATTGTCATCACCCTCCCTCCTCCTCCTTCCTTTCTCTACAAGAATCCACAGTGAAATCAAGGGTTTGTGTTTGCTTCTGGGTTTTCAATAGGAATCTGAGTAGGTGGCAAAATTTTAGGAGTAGGCGGAGAATGAACTACTTGCGGTGAAGGTGCAAGATTCTAGGCGGGTCCGGGGGTATGCTCCCCCAGAAAATTTTGAAAATTTGGGCCTCTTAGGATCCATTTCAAGCATTCTGGAGCAAGAATTAGGGTATTTGGACAAAACACGAAACAAAAAAAATTAATTGTCGCTGAAATTACTCAGAATTCAGGCAAGATCCTTTTGATTTTCATGAATAAATCTTGGCCGATCCAAGGCTCTTGTTTGGTGGCGAATGTTTCTCATGTTAGTTGTAAAATATGAGGTAATTTCTCAATCAAATAGGCGGTGAGTTCATGTGGAATAGCCGGTGAGTTTCGCCGGCTGCCGGCCCTTATTGAAAACCCTGTTGCTTTCGCTCTTATTTCACTACGCAAACTTTTGTGCTTGCCCTTTTGTACGTACCCTCGTTTCCAGGCAGGAAAAAGAGAGAATCTGATAACTAGGCTGGCCGGTATTTTCTTTGCGCTGGCTAATTTACACTTGGTGCAAACTCTTGTGCTTTATGTTTATGATTGCGTTCTTTTACTTTCTCTGTCGAAAGGCGTTCGTTTGTTTGTTATTACTTGAAGCCCTCGTGTCAATATCGTCCTTGAACTCACAGCCAGCTGCTGGAAGCGCTGTGTTTTTTGTCGCCTACGAGCTCATTTGCAAGTCAATTTCGTGAGATTATTTTTAAATACTGTCGAAAACGTAAACTAACTAAAGGGTAGTGTTTGGTTGTGCATAAAGTTAAACTTGGTTTTCTTGGTTATGATTTCCTGTAAAACAGGTACAGCGTGCCAGAAGGTTACAAGGCTGTATGTCAGGTGGTCAGCAACTTAGTCAAGAAAATTCCAGTGCGTCTGTCATCATGTTGGACGCCGGTCAGCGGTAGTTTTGAGAGCATCGTGGAAGAGGACGAAGAACTAAACGATGACGAGGATTTGGAAACTGAAGAGACTGCGAAACTTGATAAGAATGGTACGATGATAATAATATGCAGTCTACTCTGTAGTTCTAGCTGCTGAGTTAACAAGTTCACTGACGATAACCTGATCTCACCTGATCTGGGGCCCGTTTCTCGAAACTCCCGATAACTTCCCGCGCCCGAAAACCATTTTTGGTGCACAATATTCTCTAATAGCTATACAATTTTTATTGATTTTGAAAGCTAAATTTTAATCTTTATAATTTCGTGAAGCATATCGCCAAGTTTGCGCCAATAATTACCATTAGCTGATAAATAAATGAGCTCGAAAAACATACTTAAAGGCCCCGGAAAGTTTTCAGGAGTTTCGAGAAACGGGCCCCAGATCTGATTTCGTCTCGTCTCGTCTCGTCTCATGTCATCTTATCTCATCTCATCCTGTTTCATCTTATCTTATTTTTCACATAGAACCTTTGTTCTTTATTCGATTTTCAACTTGCTTACCTGTGAGAGTAAAACGATTTGAAAGTCGGTCTTGTTTCTTCCTTACAGGTGAAATAAGTCTTCCACGGGAAAAAGTAGATTCTGGCGTGCTTATAAACGAGGAGAAGTCTTCAAAAGTTTGTCCTGAATACGAAATATCCCACCCTGAAGTGTTCTCTGACACCCGTGACACGTCTGGCGTGTCGGACCCATCTCCGGTCTTCTCACCAGAGCCGACAAACCACTCTCTAACCTTTGTCACGCCATTATCCAGTATCTTCAACACACCTTGCACCTCCCCGCCAAGGGCATTACCCAGTACCATGTCTCTTCCTTGTAACAAGGCCGAGCACACGCCTACTGGAGCCGAGGGGATTGGTGAAGAGGCGGCAATCGAAGAAAAACCTCCGTGTGAGGAAAAGCACGTGACTAGCACGCCATATTTGGGTGTTGGCTCTTTGAGGGGTTTGATTGGTAAACCCTTTGATGCTGGTTCGCAACTGGGATCTATGCGAGTGGTTTCATCTGGAGAGTCTTTCTTGGAGGAAACAGGTATAACATTCATTGGATGTTACTAATAGTGCGTTCAATCCATGTGATACAAATTCAATGAATTTCAAATAACAGTGAACGGCATAGTCTTGAGATATAGACTTTTGAGGCATATTTGAACTGAAAGGTTTGTCGTAAACTTGTGCCGTAAACGTCCGTCCAGCGCTTAACTCCTGAAACAAACAGGAGAAATACATCCTAGGAGACCCAGGGGCAGATATATAGTGGGGTGAGGGATAGTCGGAACGGGCAAAAAAAAAAAAAAAAAAGTGGGCGAAGAAAACATTTTTCTGCCCGTTCCGACTTTCCCTCACTTTCCCTCACTTTCCCTCACCCCACTATCTTCCCTTGTTCTCTCTACTAGTCCATTAGAAGGTTTGCTCGTGTGGAGGAAGACTTCAAAGTTTGTTCTGACTTTTGCGTCTGTTTACACAATACTGTAGTGTGAACATTCAAGTGAAAGCTTCTGAGCAGTACTTTCCGTTGATACTGTTTATTTTGCTGTACAAGATGTTTCTAACTTTTGAGTCTGTGGATGAAATCCTTAAGTGTGACTATTCAAATGAAAGCTACTGAGCAGTACTTTCTGTTAAGTTTATTATGCTGTACAAGGTGGCTCTAACTTTTGAGTCTTTTGGTGAAATTCTAAAGTGTCACCATTCAAATGAAAGCTACTACCAGTACTTTCATGTGGTGCTGTTTATTACGCTGTGTACAGGATGGTTGTAACTTGAATCTGCAAATGAAATCTTGTATCGTGACCGTTCAGATAAAAAAAATGTTTCGAATATTACTTTTTTTCAGCAGTGTCCGAGAGGAAATTTTACAAACTATGACAAATGTATCTTGGCAAGTTTTGGCTTGAGGAAGGCTAATGTTAACATTGACGTTTTATATATTTCAGAGCCCATAATACCCTGCCTTTACTTCGAAGCCGAGCTAAAACACGCGCCTTGTCGAGTCAAGCAAATAGGGTTCATCAACGTAGAAACGAGAGAGAAACTCTATTGTGACATACATGACGGTCATCTTCAGCTTCCGAAATCGTCCAGTGCGTCTCCATACGAGCAAGAAAGCTTCAGGATCCCGGATGTGGTGGGCTGTGCTGTCATCGTTTCAACTGGACAAGTCATGTTCACACTAGATGGAGTCGCTACTGGGCAGTTTTATGACTTCCCTACGAACAAGCCGTCGCCTATACTCATTGAAAACCTGTTTCCGTATATATCATGCACGCGAATCCGATGTAATTATGGGCAGCGGTCGTTTTTGTTTGAAGATGCAAACAGCAAAGAGTCGTTCCTTTGGACCAGTTCTTTGCTGCAAGGATGTTTGCCGTTGAAAGCCCATAATTGTTAATTCAGGAATGGATAGTAAAACAAATTCACTGCTCAATTGTTCGAAACAGGATAAGGGCAAATTCTACATTAAAATACATAAGCCAGGTGTCTGTTTTTCTTCACTGCTGATTTTCTAGCATTACGCGCAAAGCATGACGGCCTCCAACTATTTCGCACACTTTCGTGCAGAAATGCTGGATTCTGATTGGACAATATATCTCCTGGTACACTTGCGAATTAATTTAAAGTTTAATTTGGCGCTGTGAGGTACGATTTAAGGTCCCTGCAAACAAGGAAACATTGTTCGTTTGTGCGTAGACGAAACAGTTGTAGCGGAAACTTTTTTTGCTTCTGAGAAAAAATGTTTCTGGTTTTTTCAGAAAGATATTGTTTCCGCAACAAATGTTTCACCGTTTGCGTGCCGAGGAGACAAAGTTGACTAGTTTCTAGGGTCGCGCGGGCTGCAGTTCTTAAATCAGTTGAGCACGGGCACATATCTAGGGTCACCCGAGCGCATTAGATGCGCCCAAGAAACATTGTTGAAGCATGTTTACTCGTTTGCACGGTGAAGTCTTTTTTTTTTTTCAAATAGATCAACTTTTTTATCAAGTCCCCATCTTTGTAAAAGAATGAAAAAATTTGGTGGAATTTTTAGATAGTTTTGATTTTTGACCACGCGCTAATCGAATATCGCAATTGGTATTGTTGTTTTCCCTTATCGTCGAAACGAATTCGGTGACCCCATTTTTTTTCAATTTACCGTTCCGACACGAAGAGCTCATCTAACTGATGTAAAAGATTGAAAAGTTGTCAGTGTTAAGATTTAAATTCGTGATGACTTCCACGAAAGTATCAAAGGGGACTCGGGGTCACTCTATTTTCACTCGTGAGTAAAAAAACAAAAAAGGTGTTTTTAACATCACAGGCAATGTTGATCAAGAACTTTTGGTCAGTGACAAAAATCAGTTTGTTGGTCTAAAATCGTTTGAAATATTTGACTGAGTTACCTAATATAGCGTGACGTATTATCATTGATCAATTTATAGCACAACTAACAACTTCTACTTCCTTTAACATGAAATACTGATATTTTGTTGATAATTTATGTCGCGTCATCAACATTAAAAAAATCTGTAAATTGGGCACGAAGCATACCTCTGAATTTGTGATTCCTACAAAGCTAAATATCTTCTAGCGAATCCCGCTGGACATTTGTAAAGAAATTAAAAGCAAAATTTTACAGTTGCTCAAATGCAGATGACGGATGTAGATGAAAAGAACTACTGAAACAGTTTCGAAGTGAAGACAATGATATTGGTGGAAAAAAAATATCCGCTTTCATTAGTTGGTCTTATTTGTGCTTAGCTTTGGCCTCCTTTTTAACTAGGCCATTTAATGGTTGAGTTTAACTGGTCGAGTTTCAATTTCATCCTAGGGAATTTTAAAATACGTAGAGCTCGTCTTACGTTAAGGGGAAACATAGTTTGGCAAATTCAGGTGTAGGACAGTGACCAAGATATGAGCCGTCAAAAATGTCTCAAAATCCTTACCAACGTCTCCAGTACGAGTGTCTCCCAAAACCCTACAAACTCCGTAGCTCTTAAAATTGTTGCCTGTTTATGATATATTCCTGGAAACTGCAATTAAGAAACGCATTTACTTTGAAATCGATAAATAGTAGTTATTTGACAGGATTTAGACATTATCACAAAAATGAGGAGCTCTTGTGGTATTTATGGACTCAGACGTTCGTCTGGATTATGAGCCAAGTTGGTTGCTATCCAACGACATAACCAAACTTGGCAAAAATACTTAACTTAGCCTGACCTTTTATGCGAAGAGGTTTATTTTTAAATAAGATCAGTTGTAGCTTAAGCACGTAGATGTTCTAGCCTCGAATACAATTCATGAAAAACAGCCATCTAAAAGACCTCGAAAGGCCTATAATGTGGTTAAGGAGGTAGAATTGGCTAAAGGTCCCAAAAAAATTTTCCTGTTATCTCACTTATTGTGTAGTTCATGTATTGTTATGTTTTTGTTTACAAAATAGCGGCCCAGTTGATTGCTAGATTCCGAGAAAGAGAGGTTTGAAATTCGTTGTTATGCGGCCATTTTGAGCCGCCATCTTGGAATTTTGCGTGTAGACTCCCTGCCCGTCTCGCGCACGGCTGGATGTCTTTGAATCTACAGCGGCGAAGCTGAAGGTTGTGAGAGTAAATGCTAAGCATTGATAAATTTTCTCTTTTACTTACTCTAGATATTTAAATCTGTGTGTATTGTCGTTAAAGATGTTGTCGTTCACAAAATTCCTGGGCTCAATAAAATATTGCAAACATCTATCTTTGACGCACTCACTCCTGAAACATGAATATAGCCCTGTATATATGGTCATAATCGAAGCCTAATTATAAGCCGATAGATTATATTTAGGTTTAGTTCTTGACGAACTCCATCACTTCCTTCTTTCAATATAAGTCCTCGACTGTGGACATCACACATCCTTTGCGTCAGGCGTTCATGCTCGGTATGTCGGTGTTTTCAGTGATTTGCATAACGTGGAAGTCAAGTTTGTTGAGTCGTCTGCACGGGGCTTGTTCCCTCGGAGTTTTGGGTGTGGAACTGGAAACCATAACCCACCTTCAAGGGGAAGGGGGAGACTCACATCCCGAGGAAGTGCGTATGAAGCTTTAAAAATCACCTTGCTCAATATGTAGTCCCTATCCCCTGCACTCACCCCCCCCCCCCCCAAACAAATAACTCATACCCCCAAACAAAAACAAAAAAAACCAGGCTAGCCTTCGCTGGTGGCCCCTTCCTTCGCTCATGATCAGGGGTAGTCATATGGAAACGACAAGCATAGCACGGGTGGGGAGCGTTACGCGGGAACTACTCGCACAAGTATCCAGTTAATCTTTATCTGAACTCCTCAAAGATTTTGAGATGTTTTGCCTAAAACGGGCGAACAGTTTTGCCCAAGAAACAGTAGGTCTATAGCTGCTTCTATTTAGTCTCTCCTTTCTACACTGTGGACTTAAATGTCGGAGTTTTCACTCTCAAATATTTGGTTGGATGAGGGGGCATTGTGCAAGTAAAACACTTTTCTGGCAGCTACCCCCTCCCTCCCTACCCTAGGTGGAATTGAGTTGCGCAACAGCACGAGCGGAAACGAACATGATCGCGTGCGCGCGCGAAAACCACAACAAAATTGAACCCAGTAGGATTTGTTTGAGAGGTCAGTCAAGAATGATTATGATGAAAGATGAAAAATGTTAAGCAATATGTAACAATGAAACCGATATCTGCTCACTGGACTGTGTCATACACGGCTCATATCACATTGCACGTTCGCGGAAGATCTTGAGAATTGTAGATTTGATTTGATTCCGTGTGGGTTAATTGTTCGACTCGCTTGACTGCTGGGCAGGCTGACTGCTGGGGAAAGAAGCAATCGTTTCGTTCGCTCAGTACAGGGGTATGTATGCTTTGTAATCCAATTTTACGTTGTTTTTGTTGTTTGTAATAGTGTTAAGCTATTGTACTCCCGAATGCTTCAAAATAGTTAACGTATCGAATGAAGTTGTGACTAATTTTGACTGATTCCCTTGACGAAGATAGCTTTCATAGGGTGCCATTTGTAAAAAGTAAGTTCTCTAAAAGCTTTTTAAAATTTTATCCATTATGGAAAATAACACTATTTTGTTACATAAGATCTGTGCCCAGACCATACAGCTCGTAATGTAAGCTCTAACGTAAGAAATCAAGAATCGTTCAGTAGTAGTTTTAAGCGAGTTCTGTTCGTAATAATATGATTAGCAATGAATTCAGTTTTGATATTTTAAAAAGATCAAGTTATATCAAGAATCCCACACGGGAAAAACTACATCTTCCTTAATCCCTTGTGTTCTGTTAATATGCAGTCAGTTGCTGAAATATGCCCATGCTGAGTAGCTAGACCGGTATATTCATATTTGATTTAGTTTTGCTCCAATCCACGCCGAGGTTGGCTTTAAAAACTCACTTCACTTTGTCAACAAACTAGCAGTGAATACCAAACCAGTTGTGACTTCCTTGTACGTGTATTTTTGCTGTGCTTGGCAACAGTTCTACCGAATGCAGCCTCAATCTTTCCAACCCAGCGGGGGTACTCCGGATTTCAAGCGTCGGGGATGATCGAATGGGGGTAAAAATCAAAACCCTAAAAAATCCCTAGGGCTTCCAAGAAAACCCCCAAAAATCCCTGGACCAAAAATTAACCCCCCCAAAAATCCCAATTTCCGAGCCTTAAAAATTTCCACAAAGGATTAAATGATATAGCACGAAAAGAAAATAAAACATTAGAAATTGAAGTTGGACAATTGTATAACCGGTTTTATGAAACAGATAAAATGGAATGCGACACCACTGTTAAATATTAAAACAACCACAAAACAAGTTTTGTTGTACTTTATTCGTAGAACACACCGGTGCGACCACAAATCTTCAGATTGTTTTGAATACCAAAAAAATCCCTACTTAAATCAAGCCTCCCCAAAAAATATTTGCCAAATTTTCCTACCCAAAAAATCCCGGAATCGCAAATGTCAACCCCCCAAAAAACATTCGATCATCCCTGAGACTTGAAATCCAGGGTACCCCCCCCCCCCGGGCTTTCCACAAGGGGAAAGGGGAAAGGTTTGGGCCAGATGGGGTGATGCTATGTATATGTTTACTCCCATGAGTTCACATATATGAGCATTTCTTGTGTTCACTTTCATCCAATGACTTTGTTACTCACGTTTGGTTTTGGGGTTAGGATGAAAGTCCCTTTTTTTGGGGGGGGGGGGAGGTTATTATCTATTACCATCTGTTACCAAATTCATGTGTTACATCTACTTTTCATGTACTAGACAACAGGTAATGTGATGTTCATAATTTCTACAATTATAATTCCTCTTTGACTAAAATTCACGTCACATACTGATTTTTGCTCTAATCACGTGTTGCATAAACCTTTTGCTATCCTTTTTTTTTTTGTCATGTTTGTTAGGATAGTTAACAGTTACCAACTTGTACAATTTTCCCTCATAGCTTTACACGCAGTAAAGTGCCAATGGCAATGGAATACACCAGCCAAGATAATTTAGAGTCTGAGTATGACCGAGACGATTTGGACAACTATTTGATTGAACACAAAAGATGGAAGAAGAAGACTCTGCAGGCACGATGGCTGATTGGAGTACTAACAGTAATATGCTGTATATTAATTGTGATCCTGATAATAACTTATGAAAGTGGACATGGTAATAAAACTACCAACAACTGCTCTAGTAAAGAGGCTGAAAAGGCAACGACAAGTAACAGCGTTACCAAGTTTATTCACTTGTCCGATATCCATTATGATCCATTTTATGACAAGACTATCTCAAAGAGTTTTTTCTGCCGACAACAGATGGCAAATAGCAGTACAGCAAATTACGTTGCTCAGTATGGAAGGATTGGCTGTGACTCTCCAGCACTTCTGTTAGAAAACTCCTTGGATGCCATAAAGAATGTTACTCGTGAGAAGGAAGTTAGCTTTGTCTTGGTGACTGGTACGAGAAATCTTTGATGTTGCAGTCTGTTTGTTGTCATAAACATGTCGTTGTTTGATCAAGTGGCATAGTTTTAAATTAAGGGCTCTGTGTTAAAAGTTGTATACTGTCCAATTGGTGCTCAAATCAGGATAGTTTGCTTATAACCAATCAGGTTCAAGAATTTTGTTTATTAGTTCACTATTATGACAGATCTGATATAAATTGTAGTCTTGTGCTTTCACAAATGGCTCAAGTACTCTAAATGCCAGAAACTTGTGACACGTCCAAGTTAACTGTCCTAAAATCATGCCTTCTATGCAATGTCTTTTCTTTAGGGGACCTCTCAGGCCACAAAATGTGGACAGACTATGCCGGCCCAGGGAGAGTATTGGACAACATTGCCTCGGTCAGTAAACAGATGCATTCAAGGTTTTCAAAGATCCCCATATTTCCAATGATCGGCAATAATGACCTGCCTGGTCACTATGTTTTACCAAACTCCAGTAATGACTGGTACCAGAGACTGTTGACATCCTGGGCACCACTGATTCTGTGTTCTGACTGTCCCGGTGATGTCCATAAGCCGACAACCAAGGCTGTTTTGCAGGAAACTTTTTTGCAAGGTGGATACTACAATGCTAGCATTGCAGGTAACTGTCTTCATCATTTCTCATCTAATACAACTCTGTTTGGTTATCATTAGGAGGGTAGGGATCACTCTTCTTTATAAGCTACGTTGTATAAAGTTATGTCGGTCTCCCATACCAAACTGACAAGGGTAGGCAAGGTATGATAAAGTCACACACAAGCTAAGGAGGCCCACATGGCCGGATTTTATCCCAGTTTCTATAGCATGAAGTAGCTGAGAGTATTGCTACTCCCCCTGGACGGGATGCTAGTCTATCACAGGGTTCCCCCCCCCCCCAGTAGCATGTCGCCAGTACCCATTTTATACATCTGGTTGGAGAGAGACAATGTGGGGTAAGGTTTCTGAAATGGGTACTTGTTGGAAATTTTGAAAGGAGCTCAAAAGGCACTGGAATCATGTTCTGAGGGCATGGCATCAATAATTAATCTTCATCCCTAATTGAGACCAATATTCTAAAAAGGTACTGTTCATGTACATTGTAAATTTTATTTCACGTTTACTTCCGGTTAACCTTAAAAGATACTAGAATTTTTTACTTATGAATACTATGGTTATTAGTCCTGAGCAATAACGGTCCACGCATTTGGAATGCAATGTTCCCACCCTACACAGTATCCTGATGTGCACCCCATTTACGACTTGAGTCTGAATTGTAATTTTTTGTTTTTATCTGAGATTTTTTTTGCCTGTTGGTCTGAAATTGCTAATTGCATTGATTTTCAATGTCAAGTGAAATTGGAAGGTGTGAGAGGTCTGGGCAATACAACCCATTCCTTCCCCTGGAGAAGTTTTCCCAGCAGATTGAGGATTCCTTTACTTGCGCAGTGCACCTCAGCATGTTTATCCCCTTTGCAAATTGGTCTACTAAGGACCATTCCTCAAATTGGTCTACTAAGGACCATTCTTCAAATTGGTCTACTAAGGACCATTCCTCAAATTGGTCTACTAAGGACCATTCTTCAAATTGGTCTACTAAGGACCATTCCTCAAATTGGTCTACTAAGGACCATTCCTCAAATTGGTCTACTAAGGACCATTCCTCAAATTGGTCTACTAAAGACCATTCCTCAAATTGGTCTACTAAGGACCATTCCTCAAATTGGTCTACTAAGGACCATTCCTCAAATTGGTCTACTAAGGACCATTCCTCAAATTGGTCTACTAAGGACCATTCCTCAAATTGGTCTACTAAAGACCATTCCTAGTCTAGGGGGACAGGGGGTAGGAAACTGGGATAAAGGGGGTGATAGGTATACAGGATGTGGGAGAAGAGGGGAAGGGAAGCGGGATTCCCAAGGTGGCACCAAGAAGGCGCAAATATAGGGCGGAAACAGGGATTAAAAGGTACAGGAAGTGGGAGGTTTTGAAACCCCAATTTTCACCCTGACTTTCTAATTGTATTTTTAGGTGGAAAAATGGTCTTGTTGGTGTTGAACAGCCTCTACTGGTCTGTAGCAGTTGAACGAAGTGTAGGAACTGATCGAAAGGCTACAAAGCAATTAGCTTGGATGGAAAACCAATTAAAACTTGCCAAAAGCCGAGGACAAAAAGCGATACTTGCCAGCCACATCCCGGCAGGGTAAATAATGTCTACTTATTGACTGAATGGGAGGGCTGAACAGGACAATATTTCGTTCTCGTTTGTTGGTTTATAAAATACAAAAAGCCGATGAATGGAGAATTTGATCTAAAATGCACACGAAGGAAGTGTTGCGGGAACTAATAGAAAGTAGCGATAAGACGATGCTTTTGAATAGCTTATCAATTATTTCGATAGTCATCTTTGTGTTTCAGTGCCTGCAGACAGCTTTTCTTAAAATAATAGCGTGATAAGAGACACTTAATTTTCGCGTCATCAGTTTGCCCGTTAATTTCGCATTTTTGGAGAAAATCGCGAAATTTAAGTGTCGTGAAAAATTCGTGTAATAAGGTAGTTGGCACATTTCACTGATTTGTAGACTCATTTTAACACCCTATTTGTCAATACCCTATGCACCTAATCAAGGAAATATTTTTCACTTTTCGTTTGTTTCTTTTTAGAGTTGACACGTATGATAGCAAGCCCTATTGGTTCAGTAACTACACAGAGTTCTACGTGAGGCTCGTGGCGAAAAACTACAGTGATGTGGTAATTGGTGAGTTTTCTCTTCAGATAGCATTTTTTTCTGGTTGCTCAATGCCTGTGGTAACAAGTAAATATTGTTGCGGAAACAGTTACATACACAAATGATCTTGTGGTCCTCAAATTCAGAATCGAGTTGAAATCAAGAAATGTTGGTTTGTGTTGGAAGGCAAATCGGTGAATCCACAGAAAACCTCTTGGAGCAAGGACAAGGACCGACAACAAATGTGATGATGAGTGTGGAAATCGAACTCGGGCCACATTGGTCGTGTTCTGCTTGAAAACATTTTGGGAAAGGTTTGGGGAAACAAATACCCGGGGTATTAGAGGATTCTCTCGCGTACTGTCGTTAAGTTAGCTTGTGGACGCACGCGAGAAACGCCTCTGGCGCCTAGGATAGGAAACAAAGAAAACCATAACAGATACTGTTTTTGCTACAATGTTTCCTTGTTTCTTTTTTCGCTGCACTTGCCAGTGTATCAACGAAATCAGTGATGTTTTCCTCCTTTCTTTTCAGGTCAGTTCTTTGCGCACACACATAAAGATGATTTCCGTCTCCAAACATTTGCACCAGACAGCAGTGTTACCCAGCAAGACTCATCAAAGTCGTTCGTGCTCGTAGCACCCGCCATTTCGCCTGTCTACCATAACAATCCCGCCTTCAGGATGGTATCCTTGGAAACAGAAAAACTGGCGCTCATGGATTACAGTCAGTACTACATGGATCTAGTAATGGCTACAGGTAAACGACGGTACAGTTCCGAAAGGAACGTCACTCGTTGACGGGGGGTGCAGGAGAGTTCAAACATCTTGCGCTCCTACCCTTTAATCCTGCCCAACAAGTCGAAGTCTACGGTGAAGACTTGGAAACTTGGTGGTGGTGGTGATGATGACGATGATGACGACGACGATGATTAACTTAATTAACCTGAGTATTGCTGTCAATTGAAGACACTACTAAGTTAATTAACCAATATAACAAAGGTTGCTAATCGCGTTAACCCTGCTTGAAACTGGTTGTAATAAACCACGGGTTCAGACATCATTTAAACAATCCACTCAGGTTATTTCAATATCCTATCTTTCAGAATTCTCCAACCCTGTATGGCAACTAGATTACACCTTCAGCAAGAAGTACCCGTCAAACAACGCGTTTATCAATGCGGAAAGAATCTACGAACTGAACGAACAGTTAATCAACCAGACAAGCAACAAGTTCTGGAGGGGATATGCGTTTTCACGGGAGACAGGCTACCAGCCCATGCCATACAACAGGTTTACACTTTACTGCGCAATGAAATATGTTCGTCTTCAAAACTTCCAGGAATGCGTCAATAAGTACAATGTGCCTGGAGGTTAAAACCTTCTGCGTTGACAGACGACAAGAAGTCCCTTCTTTTGCTCAGGGTTGGCCGAACGAGAAGAACACGCGAACACGCGCGCGACCGTCAGCTGCGGCGTGGGAACGTAAGCTAACCACACGCGCGTTTACTTTCCACGTGTTAACGTACTTTGGCGCTCGATGGCATGTTGTTCCCTCCACTATCCCTGAGCAGAAGAAGAGACTTCTCGTAGCTTAAGGGACTGTGCATAATCCTTCAGTAGCCATTTCTCTGCAGATTTGCTTCATATTTGCATGTTGCTACACAGGTAACCAAAGCTAGTGTTTCTAATTTATCCTCCCAATGAGTATTATAATTATGAAAGTTCATAATTATAATACTCATTGGGAGGATAAATTAGAAAGACACTAACTCTCGCTCGGAGAGCGAACCTTTGCCCCAGATAGCAAGTAAATAAGATATAAACAAAGATGCACCGTTAATTTCACAGAATTTTATTGATTTTCAGTCGTAGTTGAAGCTTTGGCTACCTGTGGTTGCTACAAACAGCTTTTGGCGAATAATTGTCATTGACTACACTTTGTGTCACAGGTTAAGTAAAATCATTTGAAGTTAAATCCCCCGACTTAATTGTTAAACGTGGTTTGTTATGCAGCATTAAATTTTTATGATACAGAATTGTTATTTATAATGCCCGATACATCAACTCCAGCATAAGCTATCACTCAAATTTAAGTTGCAGATTCTGTGAACAGGCAAAGTTTACTCTTCTAGGTTAAGAAATGACATTGCATTAGGAATCCATTGAGGTTTGTACGTTTAACCACTTTTATGCTAACAAATGTTGATGTTCCTGGAAACATTGAAATGTACTATAAATACAAATTTATAAATTTTTAAATTGTAATGATATTTTTTTTGTTTAAATAAAACTTGTATTTTGTTTAGTACATTTTGCAGTAGAGTTTATTTTTTAATCGCTTTACTGGTATTGCACAGAACTCGCCCCAGTCACCTCGCTTCTTAAAGAATACGAGTTGAGCCACGCGATTAAAAGTACTTCTGCAGTGGTTCGCCCAAGACTTGTTCAATTTCCGAGATAACGTGCTGGCACTGCTGCTCCACTTCAAAACATTCGTCTGTGAAAACAAAAAAAACAAACAATTATTAAAATTTGAAGGGCTGGGCACACTATATAGGAAAGTCCTGTCACGTTACAAATTATGTAAGACCACTTGCGTGACTATGTGAAAAGCGACAGATGGTTTTTTACAAAACACGACGACACTTTTCATGACTTAAGAAAAACCCAATGTTATTACACAAACAGGAAAAGTACTTGCGTGACAAGGTGAAAAGCCCCCGATCGTAACATAACAAATCAAGATGAAAGATTGCGTGCCTAAAAAAAGGCAATGTTGTGCTAAGAAACTAGAAGACCACTCCTGTGACTCACTGAGAGCCACCGTATGTTGCGTTACAAATGCAGACGACGCGATTCGTGACTAAACAACGCCCTAAAAGATAACATTATGCCAGAAATCGATAAAAAGCCACCAGAGAGTTAAAGGAGAAAGTTGCGTGACTCACCTTCCATGAGCTCTGCTAGGAAAGGGATGGTCTCTGGCAGGAGCACCATAAAATCTTCGCCCAGTCGAGCATGGAAACCCTCTAACACTTTAAGTGCTGCAAAACGAACCTGAAGAGAAATAAAAACTGTTTCATGAAATGTAACACAAAATAGAGATCATATGGCCTACATTTACTCAGCGTGTGTGAAGGTCACAACAACATTTGGAAAGGACATTAGCAAACTGTGATGAATAGAACTAGTCTTTGTAACAGCAAATATTTGCAACAACTTTATTTCACCCTTTTCGTTCTTTTGGAGTGTTTGTCTTCTCTTGTATTACTCAAGATAGGCTCCAGCCATCCTTAGTAGTTTAACCTTCGCTGTCTTCTTATTTCCCGTTACAACCTATCATTCATATTTGAGGAGTTTCGGTTGGGTCAGCGGACAAAACAACAAAACTGGGGTATTAAGCAGTTTGAACAGTTACATGATTGTCAGAAGATGCATTTGATTTAAGGGCTGAAATATTGTTGGACGATAAAAGGAAAGAGTCTTTAAAATACCCAGTAATAAATGGTTCGTTGTTTTCGCGACTTTCTTTCTTTTTTTTCCTTGGCGTTGCAAATATGCAAAAAAGTTTTTAAAAGAAAGGTAAAAGTTATTCAATGTCAAGTTCTTTTCAGATGTAACTGTCGCTACACAGCACGTTTTCGGTTCACTTTCATAGTGTTTTTTGTTCACTGACGAACCTCAGTTGATCATGATACTTGTAACAGAAATAACGTTCACCTGTGCAGAACTGTAACGTGTTTTGAGTAACACCTGATAGTTCAATGGTTTCCACTGTGCATCATTCCCAGCAGCCACAGCGAACTGTGCAAGGCAGGGCGCCAAGTGACTGGATAGACGCTCTTTAAACTCAGCTTCTCCTCCAAGTGGGTTTTCAATCTGAACACGGAAAAAATAGTTAATCACACATGGCACAAATTTGCCCTACACTTGGGCATTAAAGCTTTTTCTCTGGTTGTTGTTAGTCTTTTACGTATATCTGTTTTTGTGCTTTTGTCAGTTTTTGTATGTCAAGCGAAAATTAACCCGGACAATTTTGCGTGTTTTTTGCCAATTCCAAAACCCGCCAAAACAGCAGGCATTGAAGTACACTATGACGCACAAAGCGTGACAATGTAACGCAATACCTGATCCACAAGCAGCTGCATCAAACAATAACATTGAAAGCGGTAAACTGTCAATTCTCAGTGAGTGTCACATATGAGAAGGTTGCCCCGTTATAAAGGGAATAAGAGAATTGACAATCCTGTGACCCACCAAGCGTGACAATGAAACGCAACACCTGATGCACAAGAGGCTGTATCAACTGAAAGTGGTCACTGGCCGGGAATCCGTGTGTGTGGCACGTGAGGAGGGTGCCACAGAGTGGTTCCGTTGTAAAGGGTATAAGGAAGTTGACTGAACTGTGATCCAGGAAGCGTGACAATGTAACGCAATACCTGATCCACAAGAGGCTGCATCAAACACTGAAAGCGGTCACTGTCCAGGAATCCGTGAGTGTCATACATGAGACATTTATGCAGGCAGTCCAGAAGATAGTTGAGCAGTAAACAAGCTTGCTGTACTCCTTTATCTTTAGCCACGTCCGGGAAGACACTTTCCTCTACAGAGGCAAAAAGATAGAAGTAAACAATGCCCTTCACGGCCACACCCTCACTTAACCTGGGATCTCTCCCCTGAATAAAGATGCTAGTCAAGATAGCTAATTATTGAGTATTTCGTTTATTTGGTTCTTGAACGGTTTGCCACTACGCGTTAACACTTCTTGGAGGATACAAACAGTGTGGAGTACGTTTCACGTTTACGAAACAAATATTCTTAATTTTTGCTCCTCCTACTGAGATTGTCTCTGGCCAGTCTGTAAACACATTTCGTTCTTTCTTTAGAAACATGTAAGCACGCGTGTGTTTGTTAGTAGTAGCTTTTGCCATTTTCTTTGCTATTGTACACGGTGTGATAGCTGACCGTCGGCGTCTGGAGGTGGAACTTCATTGGCACATTGAACTGAAACTCATTATAGAGACGAGGCTTGGAACACTTCCGACGCGCCAACCATCTCACCCCACCACCGCACACCGTATCACCCACTCCCCCCCCCCCCCCCCATACCCACTCAATAATTTTTTTAGTTTCCTCAACAGTTGTTTGGTGCCCTTTTACACACCGGGCGGAGAAAAACACCCCTGCCCCTCCCTCCCTTACCTGTCTTGGAGATGTTAGTGGCATCCAGCAAAGACGCACAGCTCTTCACAATATAACCAGCGAACAAGACAAACAAACCCTTGAGTTTCGCAGCCACACTAAAAAATACAATACGATAATTTTTTTTACAGAAGTGAGCCCACAACCAAGAAAAGACAATATTACTTAATAGCACTCAACATTCGGAACTCTGCAGTATTTCTTTACCTGTCACAGAGACGGTAGAAAACAAGCAGCCTCTCCTTATTGGAAGAAGACCTGGTCGCCCAGTCTATCAACTGCAACAAAACGAAAGTTATCAGAAGTGAATGGTATCTTCATTTTCTTAAAACACCAGACATCGAGCCACCTACTAAGTGCTCGAAAGTGCGACGAAAATCAAACTCAAGGCAAACATTTGTAGCCCAATCAAACGTGTAGTCGACCAACGACCACCGTCACCTTAACTGCAAATCCACCCGGCCCCTTCGAGTCAGCTATCTTTTCAATCGGTTTTTGCCAGTTTGTTTTGGAGTTATTTCACATTATTTTTCATGTTACCTTCCTCTCTTGTTTCTCTTCTTGCGTCTCCTCTCTTTTTGTAGGCTACGAAAACCTTTCCCTACCTGGTTAATCCGACAGCCCAATTTAAGATGAAAATTTCCTGGCCTTTTGTTGGTCGCACTAACAGAGTTCCACTATTAATGACTTTTACAGCAAAACAATCTTGAAAGACAAATGCTGTATACGGAACTCTAAAATCTCTTACCCGCAGAAACATTGGTCTAAAGGATGCTTCAGAGAGCTTGACAACCAGACAGAGGAACGCCTCGATCACCCTGCCTTCTGTTTTGTCTACAATACCCTCATCATCCTGAAAAAAGAAATAGAATGAGGAATTCATAAACCATGAATGAATGATAAATAAAAGATATTTCAGCTGACAAGAGACAACGGACAGTAAAGCAGGTAAGTATACCTCAGTAGCTGTTCACACTTAAGGATTGTATCCACAGACTCAAAAGTTAGAAGCACCTTGTACAGCATAATAAACAGCACCACGCGTACGAACTGCTAAGTAGCTTTCATTTCGATCAACATGCTCAAGGATTTTATCCCCAGACTTGAAAGTACCACAGGGAGGTAGTGCTCAACAGCTTTTATCTGAATAGTCACACTTACGTATTTCGTACACAGACTCAAGAATTAGAACCATCTTGCACAGCATAATAAACAGCACCACAGGAAAGTACTGCTCAGTAGCTTTTATTTGAATGGTCACACTTCAGGATTTGATCCACAGACTCAACAGTTAGAACCATCTTGCACAGCATAATAACAGAACCACAGGAAAGCGCTGCTATAATTTCTTTGCGGTTCTCGGAGATACTTGATAAACTCTGATTTGAGGCTCGAGCTGAGAAGTAAAATGTCACTACTCACTTCTTGATTGTGCTGGACTCTAAAATCGAACGCTTCCAAAAACAAGTCAAACAGGTTTGACTGGTAGGTTTTGATATCCTCCTTTTTCATGGAGCTCACACAATCTGCCAGCAGGATCATAAGTGTCGCCACACACTCCTGCAATGTAAATTCGCCACGAGATTCAATATCGGAAACTCTCACGTTAAGTCCTATGTGATAATGAATTCATTTCCACAAGGGTTATAAGATACGGTTAATGAAGGTGTGGGGGGACTTACTTCTCTTGGTAACGGAGATATTATTTATTATTAGACGCTTATTTGTTGTTTGCTTTTTACTTTGGTTAGGATTCTATGTTTCTATTATGTTTAAAAAGCATAAAATATGAAATAACAGTAAGACGTCTCTGAATGTAACGACCAAAATTAAAGGTGCAATATAAGTCACAGCGATAAAATGTCATGGTAACACGTGTCTCCTACGCAGTGGTCACCATGATTACTATTTGAGTTGTCACACAATACTCTTCCCACCAGTAGGCCGGGAAGGGAAGAGCTTTTCGTGACAACCCAAACAACGGCTGCATTGGAGAATGTAGTGTGTCTGGTGACTCTTACCTTGTGTTTGGTGACAACTTTATGGTAACACTCAGTCACAGCAGAAATCAGTACTCGAGGAGAAATGTTACAAGCGAGTTCTTTCCTGTGTGTAAGAGAAAAAAATTTCACTCAATACTACTTGAAGCCAATTAACAACATTTTTGGTAGAAAAAATCTCAGTTTCTGAAACTTTTGCAAACGTGAGGCGTGCATGGGGACTAAACGGAGAAAACATAAAGGCCGCTCCTACGTCAAGAACGTCAGGATTAGTTCTACGTAACTAACCAGACCTTGGACGTAGACAGTCCCTTGCGTTTCTGAAACTGTTTCCATTTCTGCTCAGGCTGGTTGGGCAATCAAACTTTCTGATTCCTTGGAACAGAAAGCCTGGGCAAGACCAAGTGTAGATATGTAGACGATTTGAAAGCTTTCCCGTTTAGTGGACCCCGTCAAATCCTCTTCCCGTTTTGTCGATCATTTTGCAAACGATGTTTTAGTGCAAACAATCCCAGCAGGCCACGGCATTTTTTCTACTGTTCTCCTATGCTTTTCCGCCACAATGCCGTGTTGTCCTTTGAGTTATAAATACCTGAACAACACTTGGAGCTTCAGAATTTATTTGAAAGATGCGAAGAATTCAAGAACACGGGAATCAATCGTTAGTACATTAATAAGATATTTTCAATTTCCACTCTAACCTAAGCGAAATCAAGCGATCCTTTAATTGCGTGTCCACTGAAGAGTGCTTTGTAACTTCAACTTGTTCTTGCTGGGTCTCACTATCTTCGTCTTGAGTAAGGGAAGGGCTTGACACCTGTTAATCACAAAATAAAAGTACTTGATCCAACTGTACCGGTGTAGACTAACGCCATAAAACAACTTCCTCTACGATAAGTCAAAACTATCTTTGTTAAGATGCAGACAAAGAGTAATGCCATTTGGCGGCGTGAATAAATTACACTTGTGAGCGGGGTCAAACATTAAAAACAGAATATAAGAAAGGAAAACGCCACAGGGTACCCACCTGAATGAGAATCTCCACCAAGTAAGGACTGAGGAAGTGAGGTAAAGCCTCTGTGGCCTTGCACAGGGCAGTCACGCCACACAGCGTCAGCAGACTGTTCCTGAGAAGAAACAATCATTACCGGTCAAGTATCGAAAAAACATTGAAGTAAAGCCTTTTTCCAGGACACCGTGTTCTTGAAATCGGCTTTTGAGGGTCCGCAGGGTCCTTGTCACAGATTTTAAGGGGCACGTTTTACGAAACGAGCGCAAGTTAACTGTTCTTCTAGTACGCAAGTTTTGATTTACTGGTAAATTGCTAGGTGTAACACTCTGACATAAAGTTGTTACACTATTTCAGGTTTGTAGTAAAACAGCTGCAACGCCATTTTTTACAATAACTGAGCGAATTCTCGCGCGCTGATTGGTTAATTTTTATTGTCAATAAAAGTACAGACGGATGAAACACGTAAAGCTGACGCAATCAGCAAAAGAGTTTTGTCAAACTTTTTCAGCGCTGCACTCTTGATGAGGCGAGAATTGTGCAAAAAATCTAGCAGTCTTCAATGAGGAAATCATCTAAAATTTATGGATTAAAACTGAAGAAGCCATTGCAACCTTAGAGCGAAAAGACGAGGATGTTTGTTGAGGATTCAGACCTGAAAATCGGCGGTGAGCGGCAATTTGCGCTGTCGATGAAATTAAGTTGAACCGTGTTTTAGCGGATTATTTTGTGAACAGTTTTCACTGGATTAAAGGTTAGTTGAGCAATTCGAATTTTTCCTTGTATTTCTAGCCTATCCTTACTAAAGTTTTAACTTACGAGCCTGTGGTTCTCCGAATTGCAGCGATGAAATTCAGATTCTGCGGCACTCATATCTTCCATTGGAATGACTCTTGCATTTCTTTCCTTCGTTTGAAAATCAGTTTTGGCTTTTTGTTATTGTAAAAAACAAATTGACGTCAGTTTTTAATGCGTCTGTCCTCTTATTGATGATAAATTTCGTCATAACACTGTCAAAGTTTGTTGTAGATCCAACAACACTTTGACAATGTTATGACGAAATTTATCATCAATAAGAGGACAGACGCATAAAAAACTGACGTCGATTTGTTAAATTGACAAATGGTGGTATTACAACAAGAGACATTCAAATCTCAGACCTTTTTGTGATGGGAACGTAAGCTTTCTTGACGAAATTATGAGCACCACGATTAACGAACAAGTGTAAATTGTATGCGGCAATACATTTCTTGTTGAGGTAACCTCGTATTGCCACCTTCTACAATAAACTATGGGCCAGGTCTTAAACGTTGTCACACTGCTGACATTTTGCTTACAAGTTTTAATAGATACGCACACGATATTAATGTGTCCACGGTTTCCTGTAGTAGCTGTAAAATTCCGTACCTGTCTTTTTCAGTTCTCTTAAGTAGCTTGAGAACAGATGGCATCAATTGAGGTAAGAAGGGGATGGCGTGTGCCTTGAGACCGCTGACCACCTCCGCCACACAAAGCAAAGCACTAGCGGAAACCTGAGAAGAAACAACAGCACAGTACTACAGTCATACGGTAAAATTAAAGGCTCCCAAGGAATTGATAACACAAGCCACATTCAAACCAGAACTTTTCTTTTGCTACATTTGTAACTGTTTCAGCTACAACACAACTCGACAGAACACTTCCCATTCAACCTCTTATTACAGTTCATATATAAGATTCATTTCATGCGTATCACTTTAATTTTCACAAACAGAAACATGTTTACCTGTACATTGGCATCTCTGGCAGAGAACACACCGATCGCTGTCGACATCACCTAAACATACATCAGACAAAACGTTTAACAAGCCACTCGGAAAAAAAAAACCGTACAAAACGCTCTGTGGCATAAGCAGCTTGTTAAATTTGATGTGAATAGGGATGGGACAAAAGGGTGAGTAGATTTGGTAATACATAACAGTGAAACAGCAGAGACGTTTTTGTTTCTCTTTACTGACACCTGTGAATTGCTGTAGACCAAAAATGTTTGGTGTATGTGGAGGTTCATTATATTTCTTATTGCACAGTCCCAGAAAACCTCGAAATCCTTCACGTGTTCATTTTCTCTCGGTTTCTGCGATTGAATTATAATAACTCAAAATTAAACAAATTCTGTAAGTCGAAGTCAATCGCATCGATGTGATAATGTTGAGGTACAAATAAAACTGCTGAGTGCACTTCAATCCTATTCCAGAGATAAACGCACTATCTATAACCCTCTACGCCTCAAAAATCTATTAACACGCATATTCTCCTTTGTATCCCCCATATATAGCTTTATGGTAATAGTTAGGAGAATTTCATTAAACGCCAAGACATTTGATCTTGGGTGAGCATTTTCTTTGTTCTCATGACCTGTATGTTTGTTCAAGTAGTGTTACTGTAAGGAGAAGTAAGATGTTTGTCACTATTAGGACTTAAACTGCTCATACCTCCTTAAACTGGTCGGGGTGTTCCTTGGCCAGCAGCCGAGAAAGAAGCTTCAAACTGTACAGGGCTGTTTGCCTGTTTATAATGGACTCTTCACTTTCTCCAGGGCCTGTCGATATTACAAGTAGCTCAGTTACTAGATTAAGCAGCACTCTAGCCTGCAAAAACAAAGAAATGTCACGAAGTTGGTTTATTCAACTAAAGCTGTTAATAAGTTCCAGTTGACATCACTGGATTTCATAGCCGGTTTCATCGGATTTGTGCCATACCAAACGTACAACCATACTACATCGCTACAAACGAACGCAAGAGAATTGGAGATCATATGAACAAAACAAACCGATATTAATGTCGCACACAAAAAAAGGGACAAGGAAAATTGAAATGAAGTTTTAAACGACAGGCTAATGTTCTGCGGGAATTGTGATTTCGAGACTAATTTGCTCATTATAGCCATCCAGGAAGAAAGGCTGAATTTAAAGCTCGAAAATCTTGGCACCTGTTTTGACCCCAACTCACTTTTCCTCGCTGACATTTTACTTGGTCAGTCGCATCTCCCCCCAGATCCAGGTTTTTCCCATGTTTCTTTTTTTTGTTTATAATCTTTTCAAGGAGACTAATAGGACACCAACCGCCGTACAGTGGAAACCCGACATAACACAGTGCCAAGGGACCGGGAAAATGTCTTCGTTATAAGCGGGGTTAGTTATATCGGGGTACTTTTCTAAAAAGACAAATATCTAAAAAACAACCTTCGTCATGCTGGGGTCTCCATTAAGTAGGGGTTCGTAATATCGGGGTTCCACCATACTAAGCTAAGAGATTTCATTTGATCACTGCATGACTTGACTTAACTAAGGGGCTGTTTACATGGGGGAAGGAAGATCCTAGCACTAGGAAAATCCTAGAAGGCAAAACAAATTTTCGTTTGGTTTACACGCAGAAATTTCGGTCGGGGTGGTTGCTGGAAATAAAAAAAAAAACTGTCGGCCTTTAGCAGCTGAATGCCCGGCCCCGCCATATTTGTTTTTCTGTCCCTAGTACGAGGATCGTCCGAGCGAAGGTAGTTTACATGGTGCTTGGATCTTCCTTGCGCTGGGATCGTCCTATCTCTCAGCTAGGAAAATCCTAGCGCTAGGGCCAAGTACAACATTTTGCATGTAAACTGAATACAGAAAACATATGGCGCTAGGATGATCCGTCTTCTAGGATCTTCCTAGCGCTAGGACCGTCTTCCCTCCACGTAAACAGCCCCTAAAGATGGTAAAAAATTACCTGATCGTCCGGATAACTTCCTGCAGAGTGAGTCAGTTTACTATTGAGAAGCTCCATTGCTTTACGCCTCACTGTACTACTGTTGCTATGTAACAGCTTCTTAATCACATCAAAAAATACCGAGGGTGGTAAAAGGAGGTTAACCTGAATAAAATAGACAACAAATCCTCATTAACAGTTGATAGTTGAATAATTAATTAATAATTAACTTTTCTAAAGGAAATAGAAAACATTCTTCCACCTTCAGAAGTCTGCTAAAACTCGAAAGAAGAGTGGAACTAGCCCACTGACTTTCGCTCTACCAGACTTCTACACATTTGTGTTTCTAAACATCAATAGAGACGTGAATTTTTTCCAATTACTTTTTCGTTGACAATATCAACAATTTTGTATCCATTAATAAAACAGAATGTGAATCAGCTAGTCAGTCAGTAGACCACTCAGCTCTTCCATCAAACAGTCAATCCAGTGTCAGAAAATCACTCAACTCGTGCTTTTTCTTCTCAACGGGATTTTTTCTTCAAACACGGGGAATACAGTTTTCATCATGCACTGGAATTCAAATATTAATGCGGGCACAGTGGTTCAAACAACGAATCTCGGAATTTATGGACTTCCTTTTGCAACAATTTCCAGCAATCAACTGGAGGTCTTTAAAAACCGTTGTGGTTACAAAGAAAACAAGAAACTTTGTGTAAGCAATTTTGTTACCTTGTCTACAATTTCGTAGGCTTTGTGTAGCAAGGCTTTCCAGAATTTCCCGGTTGCATCATGAGCAGCATGTTCGCTATGTTGTGCTGTTTTGGTCATGAAGTTCAATGTATCCTCCAGCAATCTGCAAGAATTAAAAGGGACACTTAATCATTCAACAGCGATGTCAAGAAATACACTCCAATGATTGACTAAGAGGTGTGGCATTGGGTCAGTCATTAAAAAAAATGCATTTCCATCTCCATTTCCATTGGTTACTGCGTTGTGTCATGTTGTTTCCTTAGACAAGAATCTTTACTCTACATTGTTTCTCTCTACTCACTGGCAGGTGTATGTGTGTAACCGTGAACCAATGAGTACACCTAATAATGTTTTGGGGTGTGACACATAACCCTGCAGTAGGCTACCATACCAAGTAGGGGGTGCTCCGTAACACTTCATGCTACGGAAACCGGGTTGAGCCACGGGCAGCTGTGAAACACTACATACATGTTCCCGATAACATTCCACTCATTTCGTCAAGTGATCAAGTTGCCAGCGTGGTAGTGTAGTGGTAGTGTACCCCGATAGTGTATAGGGTCAACTAGCAACTGGGGAAACGTGGGTTCGAACCCCGCTTCAGATAACGTTTTTCTTTTAATGCCATTCGGGCGTGTGCCGAAAGTCGTCTTCAATCATTGGATGGTACTATTATCAATCATTTGTACTAGGAGTCTCCTGGTTTCGAAATATTTCTTCATATATTCAAGATTTAACCCTTAACTTACTGTGCGCAAAAATTTGTAAGCGAACAAAAAATAATAATAAAATAAAATAAATAAATAAATAATAAATACCTGAGGAAGAGTGAGTTTAATATTTCCCCTTCATCGTAAACCTGTTGTAAGTTAGATTATATCCATTCATCAATTATACTGTACTTTACATAAAGAAGCAAATTATTTAGGAAAAGCCACGTGTTGTAATATCCTGATGCAAACACTCAAGTCCTTTCAGAAACCTGGAACACCAGGCGTTCACCAGCGCTGAACTGTAGAAGTCTACTGTTGTAACCTGATCGGCGTACTAAACTTTTAGAAACCTTTATAATCCAAATGCTTGAAAGAAAACCAAGAAGCAAAGTAATGTGTCACACGTTTTTGAAAGTAACCAGAACACTTGGAACTTAAACTCAGGCAGCAAGCCGAAAAAATGTGAAGTCAACCATGAAACAATTGAACTGATATTTAGAAGCAACATTTCTAAATGCAGAAACAAACAAGCGGGAACAACCGGGGGATAACATGGCAAATTAAGAAAGTTTGGTTTCAGCAACGCAAGATGTTACATGCCAGGGGAATTCCAATTTACCAATATCACTGTCAAAAGCGACACGTTCTCAAAATAATGGTGAGCAACCGTTAGTTACCTCGGGGATGGCACATGTATGGTGACTCTCACGCCACACGAATCGCGCAGCGCTCGAAACGAGACGCGATTGGTAACTAACTTTTGAGCGGCACTGTAACTTCCAGGAATTACTAGCCTGGAGACTGGCAATGCTGAAAGTTAAGGTTGATCACAGTAGCACTCATAATGTCGATTCATTCCAAAGTCAATCGTGGGTTTTGCAACATCAGTCCATATTTGGGTTTCGTCTTCTTAATTCCATACTAACCTTGCTGACAAAATCCTCACTATCGAGAAGTGAAGGAATGAGACTCAGGGAAGTAAACTTGAACTGACGCAAGTGTTTTGCAGAGTGGGTGTTGAAATCAAACAAAGGTGTGACGGCTAGGAAGCTGGTGGCAGTTTTCCTACTCATTCTGCGTTTGTGATGCACTGTCAAGAGATAAATAAATGATAAGAAAAAAGTAGACATTTGATGGGATAGATATTATTTATTACTATTTATCAAAAAATCAATTAATCCAGTGTCAGAAAATGACTGAACTCGTGAATTTTTCTTCTCAACAGGATTTTCCTTCAAACACGGGGAATACACTTTTCATCATTCACTGGAATGAATATGCTGTTGAAATGGTGGATTACACTGGAACAATAAAATAACTACCGTGGTTACAAATAATGGCACGGATAAAGTCTACAATTACCTTCAGGTTTTTCTAACGGCAGATCATCAATGTACTGAAGCAGTTTCAACATGGCCTCAACCTACAATCAACAGTAATATGTGAACACTCTTTCCCCGAATAGTTAAACTACCTAAATGTTTTGTAAAAAAAAAGGGGGAAGGAAGAAAGATGGACCAACTCTTGTAGTTGATTCTGGCACCGTGCTCCTTATTCCATGAATTTTTCGCAACAGGTTAACTTCGCGATTTAGGAGTGTGTGTATTAAATGACACTTAATTTTCACTTAAATTTTGCACATTGGGGACGGAATTTTTCTATTCAATGTAAAAACTTGCTATTATTTGCTGCTCTATAAATTACAAGGAGACCAGTGAATGGAAAGTTTGAGAATTCTATGAAGGAAGTGTTACATGAACTAATAGAAAGCAGCGATGCCTGCAGGTAGGTTTTCTTAAAAACTAGCATAATAAGGAGCTCTCAATTTTGCATCACAAAATTTCGCGACACCTGAATTTAGCATCCTTGAAAACTCATGGAATTCGTGAAATTTAGGTGTTGCAAAAATTCATGTAGTAAGGTAGTTAATAAAGTAAAAAAAGCATACCTGTACATTTGGATCAAAGCTATGGCAAAGACTCAGACAAAACTCCACTCCAAGAGGATTTTTAACAGCTGCCTGTCACAACAGAAAACATTGTAATTCATAACAATCCGAGGGGAGGGTAGTTGACTGTCTCCCTTATGGGCCAACTATGTCGTTTTAGAGAGGTGTGCGCCTCAGTGGTGCGTGTCTACTTTGCTATCGAATCTGAACCACAAGTGAGCCATAGACCTACCGTATATACAGGACAAACATCCAAACAAACATTACATGACAACAACGTGGTCTTCACTGTTTCACTGTGACACCACACAATAAAGGTACAAGCAATGTAGGGAAAAAGCTAACCTGTTTATCGTGGTCAGGATTATTTGCACCTTGAACAACATGTTTCTCAAGCAACAGAAGGACTGCAGTGTGAAGGAACTGTACTGAACCAACTGTGCTGATGAGATGTGTGAACAGAGGAAGTTGGCGATGTTCAGGAATGTGTGGCGAAGCATCTACAAACACTCGTATCAACATGGCCACAACATCGCTCAGTGAAATGCTGCCTTTTTTGGTCAACTCTGGCAACTGTTGCTTCTCCCCTGCCTGTAAGGTAACAAAGTTAGTCATCATGATGAAATGTGTTTTAATCTGTTTCTTCATCATGTGAATTTCTCACTGCAGCTGTAAACAATGACCTAACATTTCAGACACATTGCAATGGAACATTTCTCCCACTGTCAGAATTTTCAGCTATCTGTATGCATGTGCAGTCTCTTTCCCTCAATGACGAGAGAAATGATTTGTTTATTGGAAGTCACTGTTATCGACACAGAGACAAAAAAGGTCCCAACAAATGTGGCAAAGATTGTAGGCAAAGACGGCCATTGGGCTATAAGCAATAAAAAAACTTTGTTAACTATACACATACCTGGATCAGAGCGGGAACAACTGTATCTAATGTTTTAGTGATGACTTCAAAACTGTAGCTATCATCTTGACGTACAATGCTCGCTCCCATGAAGGTGAAAATTGACATCACATTATGTAACACTTTTTCCTAAAATACAAAAACAAAGAATGTAATAATTGTAACTTGACTTACAATGTATTAGCACTCCAGATTGGCTGCTACAATTTCGGACACATTGTGATGGAACACTTAACGAAAGGTCGACATTTATCGCTGCTCTAATTCCCACGACAACTGCAGGTCCAATCACCTCCTTCTCCCAATGTTACATCCGAATTAATTTTTAGGGCACTGTCAGACTGAAACTCGACATTGAGGGGTGTGAAGAGGACACTAGTGTTCCAACTAATGAGTCTGTGATTGTAGCTATTTTCCTGTCTTCATAAAACCATAGCTAATAAAAGAATCTGGTTATGAAGCTCAGCAAAGTCTTTTGTTTTATGTTTTTGTTACCGTTTTTAGCCTTGACCTTGCACAAACAACAATAGGTTTGAATTTTGCAATAAAAATGTCACTGTTAAGTTATTCAGCAATAGTGTGCGAACGTAAAACAAAAGATTGTGCACGGTCGTAGAACTTTCAACATAAATTGCAGCACCTTTGTTTTGGCCTTTGAAACTTGCAAGGTTTCATAACCAGTCCCTCGAGTAACTATGATAAAACATGTCAACAGGCCTTAATCTTGTGAAGGTAACACACTAGGGTGTTACTGAGAGTTAAGGGCTTGTAAGTACTTACTGGAAAGAGCTCTGCTGCTGTGGCCAACAGCAACAAAGCCTGGTTGTGTGTCTGTGGGCTTTCAGATGATCTTATACACTGAACTATCAGCTCAACATCAAATTGGTCCTCGGGAACAAGATCTGGTAAGAAAGGGTAACATACAGTAAGGTAACACTTGGATCACAATTCAAGCAGACCACACTGCAGCCAGCAGACAACTGTGCTCTGTGAAAATGTAAGGTTGCACACCAAGCACAAGAAGCCCACATGGTTTCTGTAGCATGAAACAACTACCAAGTTTTAGCAAGGACCCCTTGCACAGAATGGTAGTCCAGGGATGTTGCTGAGAAAAAAGGCAGCTGGTTTATAATCCGTTTAGCTATCTGGCACCAGAAGGTGCTTGTGCCTTCTCAGATGGCAAAGCTGCCACGAGGGGAGGGTATGGAGGGGGGTGTCCAGTCCTCTTATCGGGGGATACGGGGGGCCTCCCCCAGGGACTTTTGAAGTAGTCCATCACAGGGTTAACTCTAGCACAATAATACATGTATTCCTTTAGTGTTTTGCTGGAATTCACTTATACACCTAAGTAGAGGGAGACTGAAGAGCTTCTAGTTTGAGAAAACAAATGAAACGAAAGAAAATGAGAAATGTAACAAGGCTTGAACTGCTGTTGACTGAGGAGACGTTTGAATATAAAGGTACCCACCATGACCATCCCAAGGGACTTACACCATAGATTATTGAACTCATTTTTTTGAGTATGGTGCTCCACTTATGCCAGCCTTCAGCCCACACAGGAGCTCTGCGACTAAGTCACTGTTACATCACAACTTAGGCTTCCTCTAAATGTTTAAACCATTGCATGGCTCCAGAAAATATCTATGACTCCATGGGTGGTTTTTTTGTTCGACCCCCCATCCTGCCACCCTACCAGAAATTTCAGTTTAGCTTTAAGCTTTCCTTCAAAAATTTTGGCTTTTGAACCTCCCAATCCCTTGGAACTTCCAATGACCATCCCTGCAGTGGGTATCGATATTTTCTGGAACTGCGTATCAAACAAACCCAACCTGCAGGAGCAGAACTGCTGTTTGAAGAGAGTTTCTGGCAAATGTTGTTGATCAGTGAAAACACAAGCTGCATGATGTACTCTGATGTCACCTGACTGTGATCCAGTTCAACACAACTGTAAATAAAATAAATAATAATAATACAAATTAAACAAAACTTATGTTCAGAAAATTCTTCTTTAGCCTTTTACATACCTTTACAAACTAAATTTGGGAGAATTTAGTCCTTAATATTTTTTACCTTGTGAGAGTAGCAAATAATGTTGGCAGAAGCCTGTGCGGTTCGTCAATGTTGATCTTGTACTGCAGAAGCTCGAGAATGACTGTAACTCTTTGGAGCTGATGGCTAACTTCATTTTCATGATCTGTATGCTCTTGTTGTGCCCTTGGGAAATGGAAAACAAAAAAAAACTATTAATAACCGTTTAATCCCCAGTAGTGACAAGCATCTAATTTCTCCTTACAATATCCCTACTTGATCAAATATACTGGCCAGGAGAAGAAAGGAAATGATCACCAAACATGAAATGTCGTGATGTTTGTGCAAATTCTCTCAACTAGTACCATAAGAAATATATGGAAAGTACTAAGGAGAATATGCATATTGATATTAGGGCTTAAAGGTTAAAAAGCTGCCAACTTAGGCTTTTTAGCCAAGATGCAAACCATCAGCACTGCATCGTCCTCATCGTCAATGCCATCATCATCATCATCATCACGTGGGCTAAGAACTACAGTACCCCTATCCTGCGTAAAGTTTTAACACTCCAGAAACCTATTAACTGTGGTTTCTGTAGCAGTGATGCTGCAAACCAAGCAAAAAGCAATTGCATTTTTTATGGCTGATCTACAATTCTGAGATTACCAACAGGATAGATTTTTATTAAAAAAAAGTAACTTACTGACCTTTTAACTTTCTTCTTCTTTGGTTTACTTTCTTTCCCAGCATTCAACTTCACTATTTCCTCAGTGATCAGATCTGCTGTTAAACAGAGCTGAAGAGAAAAATAGTTTATTTACCTTTTTTGCCTGGATGGGAGGCTAGGCCAGTATAGAAAGGGAGGTGATGGGGAGGTAACATCCTTTCTTTGTCCTCTATTTTCCCCTTCCCCCACAGTTAAGACTTGAACAGTCACAAGAGATACATTTTACTTAAAAGTCACAAATGAACTTACTTTTAAAATAGTGTTCTTGACTGCACTTCCCACAACAACATCTTTTGTTTCAAGCATGATGTCTATAAGAATCTTAAGCACATGCTGCTTCAACTCTTCTGTTGGGATAGCTTGGAAGAATTTATTTGAAATCTGAAGGAAAAAACAAAACATCAGAGATAAAAAATACTTTTAAACCACAAATTAATACACTGGCCAAAAAGGCCATAACCAGCCATGATACTCCACAAACTCTCTTGACAGACACTAACAAAAGCTTTTCTGAAGTCCACAAAGTGATTAAAGACTGGCCTACTCCACTTTACACGTCCGCTCTACACGTTCAAGCAATTATCAATTCTGAACTCTCTTCCCAATCTGTTTACTGTGCCCCTTATGAGATAAATGAACTATCTGAGTTGGTGAATCATTTCTGTACCTGTCAATCCATTCCAGCAAAGCCCGATCTAGACATACTAAACTTTCTATTCTCACCTGACTGAGTGCTGTTATGGTTGGGGCTGGGTGTCCAGGAAACACAATTGTTGTCAGTGACATCACTCTCAGTAATGTTTTCCAGGAAGGAGACTCTGCTCGCAGCAGGACAGCTGTGTCTGGTGTGTACTTCTGTGTTATCAGCTGAAGCAAGATACTGTCATCTTCATTCAAGACAGACTGGCTATCGTCACATTTGTTTAAGAGCTGTCCCAGCACGGGTAAAAGTTTCTGCATCATATCCTATAGTTGCACAAAAAGAACAAAAATTGTTTGATGTTTAACAAGCTACATCTAGCTTTTTGAAAATGTTACAACAGCCATCAACTTTGCTGATTTTCACCCTTTAAGCCCCAGTGTCAACATGCATATTCTCCTGACTGTTGTCCATATATTTCCTATGGTATCAGTTGGGAGAATTTGCACAAACATCAAGACATTTATGTTTGGTGATCATTTCCTTCATTCTCGCGATCAAGTAAGGACATTGTAAGGAGAAATTAGATCCTTGTCACTATTGGGGCTTAAAGTGTTCAAAGATTATTTGCCTCTTTCTTCACAATATACTGTTTGTTTAGTCTCTTTACCCTAGCATGCAAGGCAAGCCATCCTTGCTGCCTGCTACATCTGTTATCGCTTACATGTATCATGTTAACTCCATACCTGTGTGACAATTTTCCGCAGAGAAGACAGTATGATTCTTCTGATATATGAAGGTGTTTCACAAGGTACCACATGTTGTAACAGGTAATTCAACATGTTTTTGAGACTCTTCATTTCAGCAGAAGTCTTTGATTTAGGCTTGGCATGTGACATCAAAGGTGCAAAACATTCACCAAGGACCCTGTTAACAAAGAACAATCCCTTTTGAGTTGTTCTTGACAATAATACATTCCATTCTTCCTCACGCAACAGCCTGTTACAGTATCATGGATGACACTAAACTTTGAAAGCGATAAGATATTGGCAGAGCAACTAGAAGTTTGTGAATGAATGTAGTCTGATTTTTATTATAAAGACAGTAAAGGGGGATGGATGTAGAGAGTGCATGATAGATATGCTCTGGTGATACAACTGGTTCTTAATCCACACACCCCTGACTTTGACTGATTGACTAACATGTACTCCTTAAGCAAAAGTTGAAGCAAAAGTTTGGACAATGCTGCATACATGTACATGTACTGCTTAGATAAGCTTTGCAGTTTTTATTGGCGACTGAGAAAGGCTACAAATATTTATTACCTGTGTAACTGCTCAGGATCAGCAGCCAGCTCCTCGGCATTGTCAACCAATACTCCAGTGAATGCAGTAACAGAGCCGGCTTGAGCAGGTGACAACAGATGAGCCTTAAGGGTCTTAATACAGGACATGGCCGATTTCCTTACTGCAGATATAGGGCTGCACAATGGCACAAGAAGTGAAGGAACAACTGCAAATAAAAATGTTACTTAATTTCATTTTGGGAACACAATGGAAGGCTGGTGTCTATTAGGGTTGGTTTTCTTTAGCAGCATGCCATGAGCACAAGAAAAGGTATTAAGATCCTTTCTGATACAAACAGAAGCCATCCAAGTTTACATGTACAAAGCTATCTCAACTAATTAATCAACACTTTGAAAAGCCAAAAGCCATAATTTGCATAAATGGAAACCAGAAAATATGTACTGTAGTATCCCATTTTGTTAAAAACTATTATTTTTTAATTACCACTGCTCTGTAAGTACATGTATGAACACACACCTGTGCATGTTAATTTGGATAGTTCCTTCAATGTTTTTCCAGACACAGAACAAAGACAAGTATTTGCAATATGGAGACACTGAACTTGCAGCAAAGCTGACACACTCTCCTCTCCCCTGTGGGGAGGTTTACACCACAGGTGCCCCAGAAACTTCAGTAAGACAAGCTTGTCTGCAAAATGGCACTAAGAGAAAAAAGACAACTGATTATTAAAATGTGCTTTGAAATGCATCTTCTATCTCTGAAAGTAAACAGAGGGCATTTTCAAGACCATTGCAAAATATTGCAAAATATTGCACAATGTTGCATAATGTTTTCTGTTTTTCTCCCGCTTCCTGCCACCTTGGGAATCCCGCTTCCCACTCCCTCTTCTCCCGTCTCCCCATACACCTCCCACCCCCTTTTCTCCCGGTCTTCCACCTCTCTGTCCCCCTCCACATACAAGAGCCACCCTGGGACATGACGTCCTTGCTGACAAGAACAGATTTCCACAAATGGCAAGATTCAAGGTTTGGAACAAAAATATTAAATTTAAGCTTACTGTAGCTTTGTGGCCAGTAAGCCTTCTCTAGTTGTTTTTGTCATGATTACATCTGAAAGTTATGCCCACTTTTGTTTTGTGCAAATAAGATCTACTTGAATCTGTTATTCAAAGCAGATAAAAGCTTGTAACATATTGTGGGCATCACAAACTTGCTATGTTTAAATGTTTGGAGAGGTAAGAGTTCGCAGTAGTTTGACTTTAAGTCTGATTTATGTACCTCCAGCAGGTCTTTAAATAATTCCTTGAACTGCACTTGATGTGATATTGAGGTGCTACTCCCGAAAGCAACCACCTCAAACAGTGACACCAAAAGCTGATTGGAAACAAACATAATAATATAATAATTTATCACTTCATAAAAATCATCACAAATTTGAAAATCTTATATAATTGTGAGGCAATGTTGCATCATTTGGAGACAGTATTTCAAATTATAGGAATAAGTTGAATGTAGCTTTGCCCACAGTATTATCCCCTCCCTTCAACCATGTGCAGTCCTAATTTATTGGAGAATATATTACACCCAATATTTAGCAAGGGTTTCCAAACAATGCCAGTACCCTGAAACAACATGACAAAAACAGTCTGAGTGACCTCCAGTCAGATGTTAAAATCCCAATTGCATCACTTTTACTCTAAAATCAGAATTGCTGTACTTTGAAAAGGTATCTTCTTTCAGAAAAAAGACTTCATACCTTGGTGTACATGCCCTCTGGATGACTGCTATCTTTGGAACACCACCATTGTTCTAGGGAAGCAAAATATCATAAGGCAAAAATCAGATAATTCGTCAAGTAACATGTCCAGTTGCATCATCATCAGATTCAACAACCGCACAGAGCAGTTTTCAATTGATTGTCAAAAGTAATTCACATTTGATTTCATTTTGTATTACTTCTCCAAGTGAGAGGTGTAACCCTTTAAGCCCCAGTAGTGATCAGCATCAAATTTCTCCTCATGATATCAGTGCCTTCCAACACATACAGGTCATAAGAATTAACCCTTTAAGCCTTTAAGCCCCAGTAGTGATTAGCATCAAATTTCTCCTCATGATATCAGTGCATTACAACACATACAGGTCATGAGAATTAACCCTTTAAGCCTTTAAGCCCCAGTAGTGATCAGCATCAAATTTCTCCTCATGATATCAGTGCCTTCCAACACATACAGGTCATAAGAATTAACCCTTTAAGCCTTTAAGCCCCAGTAGTGATCAGCATCAAATTTCTCCTCATGATATCAGTGCATTACAACACATACAGGTCATGAGAATTAACCCTTTAAGCCTTTAAGCCCCAGTAGTGATCAGCATCAAATTTCTCCTCATGATATCAGTGCCTTCCAACACATACAGGTCATGAGAATTAACCCTTTAAGCCTTTAAGCCCCAGTAGTGATCAGCATCAAATTTCCCCTCATGATATCAGTTCCTTCCAACACATACAGGTCATGAGAATTAACCCTTTAAGCCTTTAAGCCCCAGTAGTGATCAGCATCAAATTTCTCCTCATGATATCAGTGCCTTCCAATACATACAGGTCATGAGAATTAACCCTTTAAGCCCCAGTAGTGATCAGCATCAAATTTCTCCTCATGATATCAGTTCCTTCCAACACATACAGGTCATGAGAATTAACCCTTTAAGCCTTTAAGCCCCAGTAGTGATCAGCATCAAATTTCCCCTCATGATATCAGTACCTTCCAACACATACAGGTCATAAGAATTAACCCTTTAAGCGTTTAAGCCCCAGTAGTGATCAGCATCAAATTTCTCCTCATGATATCAGTGCCTTCCAACACATACAGGTCATAAGAATTAACCCTTTAAGCGTTTAAGCCCCAGTAGTGATCAGCATCAAATTTCTCCTCATGATATCAGTTCCTTCCAACACATACAGGTCATGAGAATTAACCCTTTAAGCCTTTAAGCCCCAGTAGTGATCAGCATCAAATTTCTCCTCATGATATCAGTTCCTTCCAACACATACAGGTCATGAGAATTAACCCTTTAAGCCTTTAAGCCCCAGTAGTGATCAGCATCAAATTTCTCCTCATGATATCAGTTCCTTCCAACACATACAGGTCATAAGAATTAACCCTTTAAGCCTTTAAGCCCCAGTAGTGATCAGCATCAAATTTCCCCTCATGATATCAGTGCCTTCCAACACATACAGGTCATGAGAATTAACCCTTTAAGCGTTTAAGCCCCAGTAGTGATCAGCATCAAATTTCCCCTCATGATATCAGTTCCTTCCAACACATACAGGTCATAAGAATTAACCCTTTAAGCCTTTAAGCCCCAGTAGTGATCAGCATCAAATTTCTCCTCATGATATCAGTTCCTTCCAACACATACAGGTCATGAGAATTAACCCTTTAAGCCTTTAAGCCCCAGTAGTGATCAGCATCAAATTTCTCCTCATGATATCAGTGCCTTCCAACACATACAGGTCATAAGAATTAACCCTTTAAGCGTTTAAGCCCCAGTAGTGATCAGCATCAAATTTCTCCTCATGATATCAGTTCCTTCCAACACATACAGGTCATGAGAATTAACCCTTTAAGCCTTTAAGCCCCAGTAGTGATCAGCATCAAATTTCTCCTCATGATATCAGTACCTTCCAACACATACAGGTCATAAGAATTAACCCTTTAAGCCTTTAAGCCCCAGTAGTGATCAGCATCAAATTTCCCCTCATGATATCAGTTCCTTCCAACACATACAGGTCATGAGAATTAACCCTTTAAGCCTTTAAGCCCCAGTAGTGATCAGCATCAAATTTCTCCTCATGATATCAGTACCTTCCAACACATACAGGTCATAAGAATTAACCCTTTAAGCCTTTAAGCCCCAGTAGTGATCAGCATCAAATTTCTCCTCATGATATCAGTGCCTTCCAACACATACAGGTCATGAGAATTAACCCTTTAAGCGTTTAAGCCCCAGTAGTGATCAGCATCAAATTTCCCCTCATGATATCAGTGCCTTCCAACACATACAGGTCATGAGAATTAACCCTTTAAGCGTTTAAGCCCCAGTAGTGATCAGCATCAAATTTCCCCTCATGATATCAGTTCCTTCCAACACATACAGGTCATAAGAATTAACCCTTTAAGCCTTTAAGCCCCAGTAGTGATCAGCATCAAATTTCTCCTCATGATATCAGTTCCTTCCAACACATACAGGTCATGAGAATTAACCCTTTAAGCCCCAGTAGTGATCAGCATCAAATTTCTCCTCATGATATCAGTGCCTTCCAACACATACAGGTCATGAGAATTAACCCTTTAAGCGTTTAAGCCCCAGTAGTGATCAGCATCAAATTTCCCCTCATGATATCAGTTCCTTCCAACACATACAGGTCATAAGAATTAACCCTTTAAGCCTTTAAGCCCCAGTAGTGATCAGCATCAAATTTCTCCTCATGATATCAGTTCCTTCCAACACATACAGGTCATAAGAATTAACCCTTTAAGCCTTTAAGCCCCAGTAGTGATCAGCATCAAATTTCCCCTCATGATATCAGTGCCTTCCAACACATACAGGTCATGAGAACTACGGAAATTATCACCAAACATGAATTGTCTTAATGTTTAAACAAGTCCAACCAGCTAGGACTTCCTCAGCAAAATGTACAGAGACCAGTAAGGAGAAACTGCATAAGGATGCTGGAGCTTAAAGCTCTAGTTCAAAGCTTATGCCACTTTTTCAACCAACTGAACTTCAGGTCCTAATTGGTTCATTGTGTTCATTGTGTCACTTAAATCTATTAAGATTGGCTAGAATATTATTACTTCAGCTGGTTATGGTTTGACAACACTCAACTAAAACTGCTCAGAATAAATACAGCTGAATTTTCCCCTCATAGGCACTGGAAAGCTGATTGATTATTCTTACCACTTGCAGCATCTGATCCAGCTTCTATGTTCTTCAACAAATTTCCACACAGCCACAGTGTAATGGCTCCTTTAGCATGATTCATTCTCTTGGTGCTCTGCTTGCTAAGCAACTTAACCAAGTTTGTAAGCAGAGAAAGTGGAATCTTTCCACCTTGTTCTTGTTCTGAAGCATCTCTCTAAAAAAAATGTAACAAACGCATTACAGCTGTGTTCCATTCCAGTAAATGAAGACCACAAATTAAGGTTAAACTGATAAAATTGAGCTCCACCAGTATCTATTTTTGTCAACTCTGGTTCTTATTTTATTTGAAGCTAAAAGACAAAAAGCTTAACAATGACAGAATGTACAATGCACAGCTGTAACCACGTACCTCAAGTGCTTCATAATTTCCCTGAAGTTTTGTGATTTTCCACAGTTCAGGCAAGGTAAACTCTGTAACAATTTGGCACAGTGTCTTCTTGCACTGGTCTGTTGCCACAGCAACTGCCTGGCCAAGCACACTCTTTAGGAGCAGGTGAAAAATGTTGTCATCAGTGAGAGTCTTGGCATGGTTTATCATGGCTTTTACCTAATATAATCAAGTCAAATATGATTCAAACAATCATTTTATTTTTTTTAATCTAACAAGCACATGATTATTCAAGTCATGTAGCACAAATTGTTTGCTATTTCTTATTTTTACTGGAAGATTTTATTTCAAACAATATGCAAACCTGTATTTTTTTACAAAAAATAATTGGCCACCCATCTCCTCTTTTTTTTGCAAATTGGGTTGGTCAGTCCATCAAGAGGAAAACAGGACAAGGAAAAGAAGAGTAAACAATTCAAAGTGTGGTGCATGGGTCATGCAGCTGACTGACACTTGAATGTGCTGTTAGTAGTAGTTTTGAAAGAAGACAAATAATTGAAAAATAATGCCAAAAAAACACTTAGTACTAACACTTTTATAACAAACCAGCACAAGTTAAGAATCAAATTTTATATAATTTTTACCATTTCAAGAAGTTGTTTCTCCTCCAACTTTATAAGATTTTCTCCAAGCCAACCCAACAACAGGCTGTTAGCTAAGGTGAGTTTATCAGTATCAGAACTACTTTCACAACTCTTCCAGTCTGACAAAAGAGGAAAAACACTGATCACTTTTCATCAAATTTGCAAAACACAATCATCACCCAAAAACTTGGCTTTCAACTTAATTTGACATTCTTGAGAATGAAAGAGACAAATCAAAGGTACCTTGCTTTTTGACAAAGTTCTTCATTCCAGACAAAAGAGGATGCTTAGCAGCCAGTACAGATTTGCTGATGGTTACAGATAAAGGAACTGCTACTGTGTGAGACTGACGATGAAGGACGCAATGAGACAACAAGCCAAACACAATTGTGTCAACAAGTGATGGATCAGCGGAGTTTACCCAGTCACCAACCAGCAACAGCAAAGCTTCCTCTTGTACTTCATGCCTGCAGAACAATATTGGTTACCATCAATGAGTACATGTAACTCTTATCTGGAAAGTGAATGCGTAAAGTGCAGCAGATTTCAAATGTTTGATGCCCGTCATTTTCATTTTTAATTTTAATAATGACTTTCATTGTGCATCAAAGGTAATAAATTAACTAATTTCACTAACCACTCAGAAGTTTTCTTATTTAGCAGTTTTAACATCTCTTCCACAAGCTGATGGCCAGGAAGATTGTCAGCAAGAACCTGAAAATGACACAAAGTGTTCAGCTAGGGTTTGGATAACCTTTTGCAAATGTTTCTCCACAGTTTCAAAAGTCAGAACCACAGAGAAGGAAGACTCAACTTAAGGTACAATTAATTATACTGTATCACACAGCTGTTAAACCAGTCTGAAAAAGTAACAGGCTTTCAGATCACAAGGCTGACATGCCAATCACCAAATGAATATTCTCTTCCAAAAAAGACAAAAAAATTGTCAACTGGCAATATTTTTTTGACATTCATACCTGTCCTAGCTTCAGAACACACAACACAACAGAAGGATCATCATCTTGTAGCCTTGCAAGTAATGACTCACTGACAAACTGTTTATCTTCTGATAGTCCCTGCCATCAAAAAACAAGCAAACGGGCATAAGTACGTACATCTGGGGGCTGTAGTACTTAGGTTGACAAACTAAACTTAAGGCAACATCAGCCCTTCAAAGATTTGTTTGGAGCTATTTTTGGTTATGCAGAGGCTTTACAGTGACTTGGCCAAATATCGATTGATTGATTGATTGATTGATTGATTGATTGATTGATTGATTGATTGATTGAGTGATTGATTGATTGATTGATCGATCAATTGCAAAAATGATGACAAGCACAATGATAGTTAATAGCCCTTTTCACAGTTACCTTTTCTTATTTGCATTACAATGTATTTGATCGTGGATGTGAGGCAATTTCGGGCAATTTTGCCGTTTCTGCCCGAAATTGCCTCACACTCACGTTCAAATGCATTGTAATGCAAACGAGATAAGGTAACTGTGAAAAGGGCTATTGCCAACCCTCAAAACTTTTCATTTGAAGCAAACATTGTTTTAAAACTTCAAAGGACACAATTGTAAGTACATTTAATCAAATATATTATAAAAGGATTAATTAAATGCTTAAGCTTAACCTCTTTCCCTCTGAGAAGATCTCCTAGATGACTAACAGCAATTTCTCGCATGTGAGCTTGGGGATGATGTAGACTCAAAACCAGTGTGGTGCTTGCATCTGGGATTACCTGTCATCCAAAATTTACAAAATTATTCATGATGAAAACAGTGACGATATCAAAAACCTTTGGTTGGCAAATTAGTAATAATTATACTTTTAGTGAAACCATCTAACTGCATCACACACCAGACACTAGATTGCCTCTAGAGTTTGTAGATTGATATTTTGTATTCACTGTTTCACTCTCATTTTTCCTGTAACCACCTTGACTAGCAGTATTGCTAACTGCAGGTTTGCAAGTGTTGTTTGTTACTGTTTTACTACTTGAATAAAGTTGTTGTTATTGTTGGTGTTAGCACCAATCACAACAATCAAAATGTACTTGATCTGCACTGATTTACCTGTATACTTACAATAATTCATCAGTTACAGTTACGTGAATTCAATGTAGCAGCCATGCACTGTGTGCAATACATAATTATATACATTAAATGTATAATTATATTCTGCACAACGTGCAATATGATATGATTGCAAGATTCTCAAGTCTTCATGAGAGTTGACAAACATTTCCCAGCAGGGTTTTATTGCCTTTAGTTAGAAACTGCATGAACCTTGGACAAAAATACACTGGCATGATACAATTATTATGCAAAAAGATGTGCAGTTGGCAGAAGCCTGTTGCAAGCTTCATGGTCAGAAAAAAATAAAAACAACCTAGTAAAAGCTTTTGATACCTGTGATTTCATTCCAGTGAGAGCTAAAGACACCAGCTCCATGGTCCATTCAGAGGCCTGCTGACCTGCACCTTCCTCAGTTGTACTCTCTGTGTCCCTGAGAGATCCTAAATGACTCTCAATGGCCTTCTCTAGTTCTGTGGGGTACCTATAAGGTTAAAATAAACAAAGAAAATAATGGTAAAGGCAAAGCAATAAATTCCAGGTGAATGTAATAATAATAATAATAATAATAATAGTTTTTATAGATGCATTTTGCAGAGCCTTGATGCATTTACAAGGCAAAACTATCAAAACCTACTTACAATGGATAAAATCTAAAAATGCTAACTACTAATTACAATGGATAAAATATAAAAATCGGTCCACACGATTGGGGAAACCGGTGAACAAGAATGTACTGGAATGAACTGGAAAGGTACCAGAAAGATTAGGAACATATGACATTACAATAAACTGTTCCTTTCAGCTGCATTTCATTCCAGTGAAGCTTCGGGTACATTATATGTCATTCTGGTTTATTGCAGAACCAATTTGGTTTATTTCTGTATATTATGTTCTTGTGTTTCCTAACAACCCTTGATCATCTGCTGGACTACTATACATGTATGAGGCAAACGTAATTATCCAAATAATAAACTCTGTAATTACATAACAATATCATTGTTAGTAACTATCTGTTTTAATGTTGTGTCAACTGACGCTCAAAAGAACTGTTTTTCTTATCCACGTTAATTTACCTCTTCTCCAAAGTCTGTACTAGATCTTTTACTTTTTCATTTAATTTCCTAATTTCACTCTTGTTCCTACCAAGTGTTTCACGCACACTGCAATATTCTTCGAGAAGTGCCCTGAAGGACAAAAAACACTAATTGTCAATTCTCCTTGTAACATGCCAACTTTAACCCTTTGAGCTCTGATATAAAAATGCCTATTCTCCTTACTGTTCTCCATACATTTCTTAGGAAACCAGTAAGGAGAATTTGTCTAAATATCAAGACATCTAATGCTTGGTGATCACTTCCTTTGTTCTAATCATTTGAAGTTTTGAACAAGTAGTGATGATGTTTAAATGAGATGAGAAAATTCATTTTCATCATGTTAGGGCTTAAAGGGTTAATACTCTGTTTGTGTACACATATCGACAAATAAGATACTGGAAAATGAGAGCTCATTTGCACATCACTGATGCCTGCAATTAGCTACAGTTTGGCATTATTACAATGAAAAGCCTGGTACCACTTTTTGGTTTAAAAAAATACAGACAGTATATAATTCAGGTACCGTATTTACCCGTGTATAATGCGCGCCCATGTATAATACGCACCCTATTTTTGGACTATGATTTCGGAAAAAAATAAACAAAAGGAAAGAGGAAGTCCAGTGAACAAACAAACAAAATAGTATGAAATGGGTTTAATTATTTTCAAGATAATGGTATTTACAACAAATGACTATCGGCACTTCTTAAAGCGAAATATCACGAAGGTTTACAAAGCTCCCGTAACAGTAACAAAAGTAAAGGCAAATTTACCTAGTTAAACAACAGTTATCATAACTATAAGTCCCTTTCTTGTTTAGAAAACTCAATATTTACAGTCTGTGTGGTGTTCCTTGTCTTAGATAACATAACTTCAATGAGAACGTACTCACAGTTCTGCTAAAGTTCAGTGTTCAACTGCGCATTCGAAGAATGAATTAAACATCGAATCCTTCAAACTCTGACTCTGACTCGGAGTCAGACATAAACATTTCTCTCACAAAAGTGTCATCATCGACAAGTTCATCGTTGGTTTCGTAAACAAGATGATCTTCTGATCCATCAAGACGGTTTGTGATTCCGCATTTGAGAAATGAAGACTCGATCATGTCTGTCGGAATTTCACGCTATGCGTCCGCAATCCACGAACAAATCAGTTCTTCCGAGGGCTTCTTTTGGCGGCCAGTTGCAGTGAATTCGTGAATTCCATTCGCCATCCACTCCATCCACCTTTTCCTCACTCCATCTTTAAATGGTTTATTTAAAGAAACGTCTAACAGCTGTAGGATTGAGGTCAAACCGCCGGGAATTACAGCCAAGTTCGTGTTTTCGCGTTCGAGTGCTCTTTTCACCCTGTCGGTCACGTGAGCTTCAAACAAGTCAAAAACAAGCAGGCTTCTTCGTCGCTCCAGTCCACCGCGCCGTGCACGCCAAACCTTGTCGATCCATAGTTTCATTCCTTCGGTATCCATGCAGCCTTTCTCTTGAGTAGCAATAACAACGCCGTGCTTGTTTGCAACTTTTGGCAAAGTTTTCCTCTCTTAGTCTTCAATTAAAGACTAGTGATGTTTAAGAACATTTAGTTTCTTTGTTTTTATGGTAATTAAGCACACGACTCCAAACAAAAGAATTCCGTGTATAATACGCATACGTATTTTTGAGGCTATTTTAGGCGAAAAAAAGTGCGCATTATACACGGGTAAATACGGATGTACATACCCATAACATACATTTTGGGATTAGTATGCAATAATGGGGTATGTATGAGATCACTTAATTCCTGCTACTATGATCAGTGTCAGAAAAATGTCTCAACGCGTGCTTTTTCTTCTCAAAAGGATCTTGCCTTCAAACACGGGGAATACACTTTTCATCACCCACTGCAGTACATACACCAACACATTAAGTGAAGCAGTATCAAGGAAATCTATTCCAATTTTCTGGGTTAGCATTTATCAGCTTTTAAGCAACTGGGAACACGATTGTGTACCCATATTTACTCTGACCTGCTGATGGTTGTAATTGAGTCCTTTTCAAAATCAATGTCCTTGAGTAATTCCAGAGCAATTTCTAACACAGGTTTTGGTGTGGAATCACTTTGTTCTTCTGTTAGTGCATTTTTAACTCCAGTAGATATTAGCTGGGAGACAAAAACCTCCAACAGGGGAGTGATTACATGAGTAGAGGACAGCTGGTGCAAGATCTTGAGTAAGCCTGGGAGCTTCAGAAGAGCTTTAAATGACCTGCAAGAAATGTATGAGGAACACACTGTTACAACTACGAGATGACCTTGACATCAAAGACTCTTACTAATGATTCTCCCATTGAAGACATTTATTACATACATGTACATGTATGAACCTATAAAAAGGTCAGTGAGTAACCCTGCAAGTCAGTCAGTCAGTCAATCAGTCAGTCAGTCAGTCAGTCAGTCAGTCAGTCAGTCAGTCAGTCGGTCAGTTAATCAATTAATCCAGTGTCAGAAAATGACTCCACTCGTGAATTTTTCTTCTCAACAGGATTTTCCTTCAAACACGGGGAATACACTTTTCATCATTCACTGGATATCATTATGGCAACAAAAATGTTGCAGTTATTGTTGGAGGATTTGTTTTTCAGGTGGAGAGCTGATTATGGAAGTTTGTGTCATGCAAATCAGTGTACTGGACATACCTTTTTGACAATTTTTTAACATCTTGTGACTGACAAATATAAGTGAGACAAGAAAGTCCTTCAACAGCAAGTCCTGGATTCAGATTCTAAAGGGAAAAATAAGGTTGAAATGTAAAGAGATCAGTTCCCTTCCAAAAGCAGAAATCACTAAAAATACCTGTAAAAATCTGAAAAAGTTAGTAGAGATGTACTGTAAGTTTTATATTAAAAATGCAACTGAATCTTTCCAAGCAACAACTCTCATGAGTGTCCTTCAACTTTCAATGAACCTTTTCATTGTCCCAGAGGTTTTGGTTTTCAGTTATTAAACAACACTGTAGTTTGAAACTCTCCTAAGTGACCATCTCCTGTGCATGAAGTGTCTGCATCAAACTGCATTGCAATGACAATCTGAAGGTGGTCACTTTGACTGTAGGAGAGTTTCAATCATGGTATGTATTCTACAATAAGGTTAGAGTTAAAAATTTGAAGCAAAGTCAAACTCCTTTTTACTGACACCCCTATAAATAATGGACACCTCTCTATTATGGACAGTCATCTTGTCTAAAAGAGACCAAAATTCACATCAATTACAGTCAAAGCTCTCCTTGCGACCACTCTCGTAAACGACCAGCTCTAGTTACGACCACAATTGCGAAAGCCCGTTTCAATTGTCACTTAGGCTCTGTAATTGAATGCTCTCATAAGCGACCATTCCCGTAAACAACCGCGACCACTTTTGTGAATTACCAACTGGTCTTTTCCTTTGTTTTTAAGTTCTCGTAAGCGACCACTCAGTCAACACTTAAATAAAAGCATTCACTTCTTGATCAAATTTAGAGTAATACAAAACATAAGTGCTAATGGTTCGTTGATTTGTACAAACACGAACCTCTTTTGTGATAGGCAATTAAAAAACTATTTAATAATGTTAATACAATACTATCGGTAACCAACACCACATTCCAAGCTTTCTGCTAAAAGCTCTCGTAAGCGACCACCCTCTATTGTTTTATTACGTGGTCGCTTACGGGAGCCCATTCTCATAAGCGACCAGCTCTAGTTGCGACCACTTTTCTGAATTCCCGAGGTGGTCACTTACGAGAGCTTCAACTGTAGTCTACCTCTGAAATGAAGATGTGACCACCGCAGTTGTAATCACAATTTAAGCAATTGTGAAGCAAGCCAAAAAAAAAAAAAGATTTTCAGGGCTTTAACTGGATTCGAACCCACGGCCCACGACCTATACATTGGGAGGAGGCCAATTTAATTGATGAACTCAAAACTGTGATGGTCACATCTTCATTTCATTCATATTTCCGCAGTTCAAACCATTTTCATTCTAGTCTACCTTTGTAACTGTTCTAAACAGTTACCTTTACAGTTACCTACAGTTACCTTTTGTAACTGTTCGGACACCTCTAAAATATGGACACTCTTCCCTATCTGTTCAGTTGCTGTACTAAAGAAGTGTGACTGTACATAATATGGTCTACTTACTTTACAAATGCTCTCAGTGAGAGATTTCACCAAATTTTCTTCCATGTTGCATCTGAAACATAGCTGAGCTGTAATCATGTACGATGAGGCTGCCAGTTCAGATATCCCAGACTTGAAACCTCCCAGTAAGTAGGGCAATAAATGAGTTATAAACTTCTCTGTCACAGCCGGCATCATATCCAGCATGCCAACAACTGTGGTCGTGTAAAATGTAAACAAAACCCTGGATCTGGAGGGAGGAATTTCTAACTTGATTGCTTCTGTCACCATGTCACAGATGAGGGCCAAAAATGAAGAATCAGAAATACAATGCTGCAGGAAAGCTGTCTTGGACAGTGCAACTCCAGCTTTCTGGATTGGACGCAACCAGTTCCATTTCGAGGAAGGATCTTTTATCGACAGAAGCTGCAGCACTCGAACGAAAAGGTTTGTTTCGTGATATGGAAGAATACAAGTAACCAAGCTATCAACATTGAATACGTGAATTTGAAAGCGTCGAATTAACCACTCCAGCACTTTATGAGCTGGTTTAAGTAAGAAATAGGGAGACAAATGCTGTAGGAACTTTGAGATGTGTTTATCAAGCTTATCGTTTACATCCTTAGACTGCAAAGTTCTCTCCAGTGACTTGGATGTATCGCCGAATAGCGAATTATCAAACGTCGAGAAAGCTGCTGGTTCGATAGCTTTTAACTCCTCCAGGCCATTTATACCGATTGAAAACACGGTTTCGTTGTCGATGTCGGCCGCTTCCTTAGCATCAAACAGCAAAGACACCTTCTTGCTGGTCTTGGAAGCAGTATTGGACTGTAAACTGCCTGGAATTTGAAGTTGTTGTAGCTGCTTCGCCAAGGACGACATCTTCGATTTTTATAGGTTTCCACGTGCCTAAAAAAAATTGCGGCTAGGTTACATAGCGAGTTTTTGTCTGAGGGTAGGGAGGGTGCGCAGTAATGCAACTGGAGCGGTTGTGAAAACATTCTTTTCACAACTGCTTTAGTTGCGTATACAACTGCGGGGATTTTCGATCTATTAAACCTCAGTTGAAATGTACGACTTTTCAAACATTCTCTTTCAGCTAAAAATCACTGTTGGTTATTTCTGGTCAGCCTGGAAAATTAAGCCAATCACAGGGCCGTAGGCAGACTTTCAGAACAGATGAGGCAAGTGTCGCGAGCGCCAAAGGAGCGAGCTTCTGCGGGGGGGGGGGGGGGGGGCTGGGGGCATGTTCCCCCGGAAATTTGTTAAATCTGCTCCCTTTGAAATGCTATTTTCAGCACTTTTTTTTCAGCATCATGAGGTTTTTCTTCAAAATTCGATATCGTGCAGGCCTAAAACGGCAGACAAAATGAAATTGGAATTTGAACGTTTGTGCCTCTGGTGTATGTGCGAAACTCTTCCAAGGTTCGCTTCCAATAGCGAAATTTCGTCAGCGAAATATTGCGAATATTTTGCGGAAATTTCGTTTTACACGGCAGAATATCTCGGCCATTTCGCCGAAATATCGTTTTCAGGCGATGCGAAATGTCGGTGATATTTCGGGAGTAAAAAACGCGAATTTCGGCGAATTTCGTTTGCATTACTTTTTCACAGTCATGTACACCCCCACCCCTGCCTTCCTGCTCCGTCACTAGCAATGGCTGGTTTCCTACTTTAACTGAGACACGCAAAAACCGTGCTGATTCAATATTATCAAATTCAGTTGCAGCTGCAAACTGAAGAACTCCACTGTGGCCTGATAGGAACCGTCATCTCACTAGTAAACAGCATGGCATGAATGTTCTGCAGAAAGACCTTTTTACGGAAACGCCCCCCGGTGAAAAACTGTGAGCAACCAAACGGCTCTTTTAGTAACCATCACAAAAGTGGAAATCTTGACCAACACCGGTTTTGTAATTTTTTAGTTTAAATTATGAATTGTGGATTTATGCAGAATCTGCGTTGATATATGTGTTTCCTCCCAGACAGAATACTGAGGCGCAATTATAGTTGATAGTTTTTTAGGCAATATATGTCAAATAGTGTGACAAAGTAGCTCAAGAAAATCTGGACACTGACTCTAAAAGTTTTGACTTTTATAAGCCATGATTCTTTGAATCAGCTGCCTGTATTCGTAGCAATGCGCATGGGATAGGTGTCACAGCGCCTGTCACTGTTACGTCACGAATGAAGCTGATAGTCGAAATGCAAACCACTTGCGTCTTTTGAAAGCCTTTTTCGCACACCTTACTTGGGTTAATCTTTTTTCACTCTGTGGCAAATGCTTGCTAGGGATTTTTTTCCAACAGTATTTTTTTTAAATTTTGTCATAAAACCTAGACGAGGCAAGTGCCTCGTCTTGCCTCATGGACGCTCGGGCGCCCGGAAACGCGCCGAAATTGTGGTTGACGGTGGCGAAAAACTTTCGTGACAAAAATAGAAAGCCAAGCCCTATTTTTTATATTTTATTGCAAATTCAGAAACAAGAAGGGAAGGAAACTGCGTTACAACTACAGCACGAAAATGCCAAGGGGGTGTTAATTTTTTTCCCTCGCGCCTGAAGCAGACTAAAGGTAGATAGCGATTTTTGTCTGAGGGCGAGGAAAGTGCTAAAGGGTATTCAGCAGACAAACCAAGGGCTATTGTTCCACTTCAAGCAGCCCAAGCTTACGGTACAGGGAATCGAAGTTCGAGTTAACTCTCTGAAGTCTGCTGGAGTATAGTAAGCAGTTAGCCGTGAGCCATTCATTAATGTTGATCAGCTTCATATTGATCATTTCATTTAAAGCTTAGTCATTAGATGAGATAGTAGGGTTAAGGTTATCGTCCGCGTACGTATGGGACTTTTGCTAGTTCCAAACAATTAGGGAGATCCCTTGCGTATGATTTAAAAAAAAACAAGTGGGCCCAAATGTTCCCCTGTGGAACCCCGCAGGTTATTGGGCATGGTCCAGATAATACGCCATTGACATTCTACTGCTGGAAACGACATGATAATACAAACTAAATATGTCCACGGGTTAGCCTTTGATCCACTAAATTCACAATTTCTCCACTATAATAATTAGATGCTTGTAAAACTGGAGTGGTAAGAGTGAGAAGAGTGAGAAGAGTGAAGAACACAAAGGTGCCTGACAAATGGGCGAGCAATCAGACTTGCATGACCGTCTCTCTATTGTATTTTTCTTGTACATAATAAACTATTTTTGTTGTTGTTGTTGTTGTTGTTGACAAATCAGCTAGAAAAAACCGAAATGCTGGATAACTACGAACGTAATTCTCTTTTGCACCGCTGCACTAAATTATGAGCCTCTTCTGTCATGTACTCGTTATCTTACTGTCCGAGGAATAAATTCGAAATACCAAAATAGAGGTTCTCTATCCGGTGGATAACCCAATTGGTTTCCCTAATACGTATCCACTGGATAGCGAGTGGATAGCGCTATCCACCTTTTGAATAACTGGGGCCTGGCCATCCGTAGCAAAAGACAGTCATGTTTTCAAAAATTAGTAAGGGAATCTTAAACAAAGATGATGCATAATTATTCGGTTTCCTTGGATTTTAATGCGTTTAAGTTATTTACCAGGGACCGCACGAGGGGTGGGCTGAGGGGGCTTTAGCCCCCCCCACTTTTTGGTGCCAACAAATAAATAAATAAAATAAAATAAAATAAATAAATAAAAATAAAAAAGTTGGAAAATTCATTAGCCAGTGATTAGTTTCAGGGTTAACCGGTACTTCGTTTTCCCCAGTTAGAACTAATTTTCATATTGACCAAACAGTAACGGAATAGAAACGGAATACTCCGCCCATAAAAGTTCAAATCGCCTTGCTCCCATTTGGCTTGTTTAGTTGAAACTTACGTGCGCTCTAAGGAACAGTATCTTGAAGAAATGAAACGAAGATGTGACATGGCACTTGTGTTTTCATTTGTATTTCCGCAGTTCGCATCATTTTCATTTTTGGTGTGAACCTGCTCAGTCTTTTAATTGCAATCGACTGATTAGTTGACATTCTCGCTATCGTTTGGCCTCTAACTCTCATGAACTCTCATTGACTCCCTTCTGCTCTAAAGGGTATGAATTTTTGTCGACTCTCGTTTTGGTCTGGCCCGGCATAACGAACTGCAGTCCGTCTCCAGATAGGTTTATCGGCAACAGCGTGCTTTGACATTTGCTGAAAATCAACGTCAAGCTTCTCTATATGCATGTAAACTTTGCAACTAGGATATTTGCCGAAAGTTTTGCCGAACGATCTCCGACTGTCGCTCCTAACGATGAGAGATAAGGCATTCATGCAGCAATCAGGACACTGTACCGACACACTGACTTTGGTGAAATATATAGTTCATGATACGCAGCTCAGCTTTCTTAGATGGCCTTATTCTGTAATATGACGACAGGTTTGCTTGCACAAGTCTTAAGAAAAATGTTTTTGAGTCTGAGATCTTAAATGCGAATGCGTTAAGATTTGCACCTTGCCGGAGACGACTTAAAATATATGTAGAGATGAAAGAACAGGCTCAGGCGCATTATTTTGGAACTATCCTGGCTTTTCCTGTTCCGGTTGAGGAATAACAGAATATCCAGAACATTGAATCCCTAAAAGAACGCGATTTTTCCTATTCTGATAAACCAAAACATTCCGACCGCATTCCGTTCATTTTGTTATCGTTAATACATTACTGAGGGAAGGGAATAGTGTCCATACTGAGAAAACACTAACTGTATATTGTCTTCTATTCCGGATTATACCACCAAAACGTGCCATAAGTATCAACGTTATTTATCACTGGTTAGTTCAAATAGTTTGATACCCTTTGTTTAGCTTTGATCTTTTACTAATGTCTATATACTTCAATCAATTTATATTGCGCATGGTCCATGTGTTTCTATGTTGCAATTAATACTGCGCATGTTCTATATGATGGCCGCCCTAGATGCATTGTTAGTCACTAAAAAGAAAAAAATTCGCGTGAGGCTGTCCCCCCCCCCCACCATACCCCGATCGAATTAGCCCCCCCCCCACTTTAAAATAGTCCGCGCGGTCCCTGTTTACAGTTAAGACAACAATAAATGACCTAGACCGTTCAACATGGAGCGAAACGTTAATGATTTCCATTCTGAAGAGGCTCCATGGTTATATAAAAAGTAGCGGTTTATATGAGAACTCCCAACCAGGCACACAAATCATGCCATTCTACAGAGAGTCTTTACCCCAAACTATGACGGTAAAACGTAAATGAACACCATTTGAAGAAGCCTCCGTCATTTTGAATGGAGCGAAACGTTAATTATTTCCATTCTGAAGGCGCTCCATGGTTATATGAAAAGTAGCGGTTTATATGAGAACTCCCAACCAGGCACACAAATCATGCCATTCTACAGAGAGTCTTTTACCCCAAACTATGACGGTAAAACGTAAATGAACACCATTTGAAGAAGCCTCCGTCATTTTGAATTCAATAAAATCATCTATAAACTTTTGGAGATACGTGACCTGCTATTCGCCAGGGTTTTCTCTCGCCACCATTTTGAATACCAAGAAGACCCTGAGGTCAGGACGAAGTTGCAATGGCTACAGTAACAGCGAGAAAACAAGAGTTCGTGACAAATAACTGACACTTTCCCTACAATCAGAGAGGGTTTGTGAACCGGGCCTTACGCTGACTGATCCCGGCCAAATTAAGAGGCGTAACACTCACCAACCCCTTTTCCCCAACTCCTCAACATACTCAGTACCCCATCCGTATTCTCAGAATAATGTACTGCAGATACGATTCCGATTCTGTAATACAATATTTAAGTTTTTTAATGAGATCAAGAGATTCACAATAGTTTAAAATAAAGGTCTTATGTTATGTTATGCTATGTTCACGTACTATTTCAAAAACGAGTGCGAGGGTTTCATCAGGTTTCCAAACACGAGAAAACATTTGAAACCACGAGGCCGCAGGCCGAGTGGTTTTATTGTTTTCGAGTGTTTGGAAACCTGATGAAACCCGAAGCACGAGTTTTTGTAATTACTTCTCCAACAAAAAAAATTAGAAGCACTTATCATTTTAATGAGTTTTCTCGATTCAAATATTCTATTTGTGGATCGTAATCAACGCTTTGAGGCGTTGATTGAGATCCCGTCGCCGACGTGCTAGTGTGTGAAATTATTCTTGCATTTAATGCAACGTTTTTCAGTCTTGTTGTTTGTCAGTTCGAAGCAAACACGTTGCTTTGAATTCACAAGCCAAATGGCAGAAATGGCAGAGTACAGATTTAGAGCTGCCAAAACTTTTGAACAAGAAGAAAAGTGTGTGGCCAGCGCTATTCCGAAGTCTACCCAATATAAAAACAAATGGGCGGTTGGAATTTTTGAACAATGGCAAAAAGTCCGAGTTCCTAAAGTAGCAACGTTGGAACCAGGCGGTCTATTTAAAAATTACGATCTGCACAAAGTTCAGTCCTTGGAATTTCCGTTGCTTGAAATGGATGCTTTAAGCCTCAATTATTGGTTGGCAAAGTTTATCCAAGAAGTTGCTAAACCATCAAAGGAAAGATACCCACCCAGAACCATATATCAGATTGTGTGCGGAATACGTCGATTCATGGAGGAAAAGAATGCAAACTTGGATTTCAATCTCCTCGATGCATAATTTGCTCTCATATTGTGTGAATAAATAAATTTGTTGATGTCCATGTTTTCGTCTTGCCTTTTGAATATGCAGATTAAGAAACAATTTACACACGGGTTTGAAATCGTTTCTAAACGCGTGTGGTTTTCAACTCGTTTTTCATTGGGTTTCTAAACTCATCCACCTGACCAGAATGGGCCGTTCTGGTAGGCTGATAACAATATGAATAATTAATGAGTTTGAGAACTAAACGTCGTATGCGAATGCTATGCAATAATTACAATCGACACAACAATGCTGCTGCCCTCTTTCAACAACAAGCGATAGTTTACGCGCGGCTTTAAACCACATAAATGCCCGCTTTTTTCGCTAACGCTTGCTAATGAAACTGATACAGTGGAACTTTGGATCACGTACTTGATAAGTGAGAAGTTCTAGCTTGACATAATTTCCGACCGCAAGGCTAACAACGTATTTTAAACTACGATAAACGCTAGTTCAACTACCACCAAAATAAAATAAATATTAGTTCAAAGTACACGGTGTAACTGATGGATGTAATATCTTTTAGTGTAATCTTAGTGCTGTTAAATTGACCTTCCAAGCTTAAGACAGAACAGCAAGTACTTTACAGGCCTGGGTTAAAATGTTTTACTACGATAAAAGGGTTTTTCTCGATACGTCTTGCTACGGGAGTTAAACTGAAACGAAATCTGGCACACATCTTTCTAAGCGCGTTTCTGATGCAAATAAAATATTTTTGGCCTTTTATGTTTAGAATGATCGTCCATGACATTGTTCAATAATTTTTTAAAGACAAACATTATTTTTCGCAGTAATTTAAGTTTTGATTCTTAATTAATCTCTTTTAAAAATCCTGCTCATTTGGTCTTCATCCGATACGCTTACTTATTTATCTATACAAATAAAATGTCAGCATATCGCCTATTTCCCATGTTTTTAACATATAATGCGATATTAAAGGCAAATGAGAACGCTAACATTTGAATTAGAGGGAAATTTTATCATGTTGTAACCAATCTATTCGTCATATTCACAGTTCTTGTTCAAACGCAAATCCAACTGGAACAAGGAGGTGCTGGCTCGAAGAGCCTTTGAAAGGAGAGCAGCACCAGAAACACCAATCTTGTTCAAATTCAAAGTCAAAAAAGTCAAGCACGTGTTGACTGCAAGAGCCTCAGAGAGGGAAGCAGCACCAGAATTGCCGATGTAGTTCTTATTCAAATTCAAATCAGTTAAGCAGGTGTTGACTTAGAGAGCTTCAGAAAGGGAAGAAGCACCAGAATCACCGATTCTGTTAGCCACTAAGGACAATTTGGTCAAACAATTGTTGACTTTAAGAGCCTCAGAAAGGGATGCAGCACCAGAATCTCCAATCTGGTTAGTACCCAAATCCAATTCAGTCAAGCAGGTGTTGACTGCAAGAGCGTCAGAAAGGGTAGCAGCACCAAATTCATCGATTTGGTTTGCAGACAATTTCAAGTAAGTCAAACAGTTGTTGACTGATAGAGCCTTAGAAAGGGAAACTGTACCAGAACTACCAATCCTGTTCGTATCCATATTCAAATAGGACAAGCAGTTGTCGAATGTAAGAGCTTCAGAAAGGGAATCAGCACCAGATGAACCAATCTTGTTGTCACTCAAATCCAGTTTAGTCAAGGACGTGTTCACCGGCTGGACATAAGAAGGCGCTCGAAAAGTTTCGAGATCAATCCCGTTGTTACTCAGATCCAACGCTGTTACAGAGGAGTTCGCTGTGAGGACACAAAAAAGGAAATCAGAGCCAGAATAACCAATCTCATTACCCCTCAAATTGAGATCGGTCAAAGAAGAATTGGCTCTAAGAGCCACTGAAAGGGAAACAGCACCAGAAGAACCAACCCCGTTGTTTCTCAAATTCAAGTTAGTTAAGTAATGATTGGCTTTTAGAGCTTGAGATAGACAGGCAACACCACAGCCACCAATCTTGTATCCACTAAAATCTAAATGAGTCAATGAGGAGTTGACTGCAAGAGCGTCAACGACCAGATCCATGTCTCTAAACTGATAAAACAGTTCTAGTACTGTACTATGAGAAAGGTGGTCGCTTAAAATATAGATTAATCGAGGATGAAGGTTTTCGTTAAAGTTTACGCACTCCCTAATACAGTCAAAAACAAATTGCAAATCTTTGCCTAAGAGATATTTATGTACGGTAACACTTTTTATGAGAGACACTGTGGTTTCCTCACACTGTGAGGCCAAAATACCATTCATAAACAAAAATACTTGTTTAAGTTCATTCCAATATCGTTCATCAGACACTACTGAGTCACAGTCAATCTCACCGTTGAGAATCTGAAAAGCAAGGTAGAATGCAGAGAAAAACTCTTGAAAGCTCTTGTGCAAAAATCCATAACGCAAGCAGAGCTTCCTCTTATTGCCGCCAGTCTCGATTGACAGAAATCCAAATTTGGTTAAAATACTGGTGTTGCAATCAAATTCATGTCCTTCGATATACAAGTCTCTTTGAAGAAGAGATTTTAACGCCAAACGCCCCAGATGCATCAGTTCTTCCTTGTAAACTGTAATTAGGTCTTTATTGTTGCTCGACAATCCATTCTTTTTTTCATATCTTCTTAAAATACAGCGCACAATCTCAATATACAATTGAGTTCTGTTCGTTGGGAAAACACCCTCGAAATCCTCACAAAGAACACAAAGTAAAGCTGTGTTCATAGGATTTGTTGACAACTCAGTTAAGTCTCCAGATTCAGTCTCCCATTCTTCACTCAGTTCATCCGAAGGCCGAAGTTTTTCCAGTAGCTTTTCAGCCAAGTGTTCCATGTTTTTGAAATATTTAAGGATAAAGCTCCGAGCATCTTCCTCCGTAAATCCTACAATCTCCCAAAGAGTGTCACAGTACCGCCCTACTTTCTGTCCAGCCTCATGACGGGAGGTAAGAACAATGTCACAATCCGGGAGTACTTTACTTTCAGCGAGATTAATGTACATGGCTAGTTTACTGGGGTCAGCCTCATCTAATCCGTCAAGCACTAACAGGACCTTGGACTGATTTTCACGGATAAATTTGAAGAAGTTTTCCTTTGCTTCGTTGTCAACATCTTCAGGGAGAAGTTGCTCATCAATAGCTTCCCAAATGTCTGATGTGATGTCATGACATCTAAGAAGTAGCAGAACTTCTATCTCTGGGAAAGACTCGTCCCATTCTTCTTGTTTGAATTGGTTGCCCAGTCATACGCCAGCTTTTGGCAGTAGGTTGTCTTTCCTATGCCAGGTTCCCCTTCAATCAACACAGTCCGCGGCTTTTGGCAATCTTTATGTGCTTTAAAGATGCCGGTCATGTTGGTGATTTCGTCATTCAACGTTCCTCGTGTTTTTTCTTTGCCAACGATCTTCAGTCTGGTAAAAATATCATTCAGATGAAAGCTGAAATCTTCACACCAAGGAACTGGTAGAAGACGTTCTTCACGAGTTTTGTAGAGCAGACGGATCCTTTCTATGATATGTGTTGGATGTGACACATCTGTAAAAAGAAAAAAATGCTGTAAGAGTGCTTTAAACTGGTTTCTAGACGTGTTTGAACGATGTCCCTTTTTTACTGTTGCCATTATATTCGCACGTTCTTATGTTCTTAATTATGCTTATTTCACCACAGGTCGCCCAAGCTCACTTTGAGAGGGGGGCATATATCAACCTGTTCCATTTTGAATAAATTATGACCTCGGCAAAATATAAGAGTTTGTATGAAAAGTGCAGAAAATACGTTTAATTTGCCGTAAATGCGAAATAATTCACAATAATAAATGGTTCATCTTGTTAATGTGTTATGTTACTTGCTATTTAATGGCCTTTTGGGGTGATTTGAAGCGTTTTGAACGAGAATAAGCGTCCTTGATTATTTGCACCTAACACTTACTAAGCGAAGCGAAAGGTAACACACTGTTGGCCATCACGTGTCCCATTCAAAGTTATTTATTTGCTGTAAATCTCGAATTTTGGCACCTCTCTCCAAAATTCTTTAAGAGACCAATGGCTTTATACCGTAACAACAAATACATACCAAAAAAGTCAAACGTTCGCGTTCTTTCCCTTATCAAAATCGTCATTTTCAATCTCTCCACCACATCGAACCATCCGTGTGACGAACTGTCAATTATTTTTTACTTTTAAAAGTTTTAAAAACCCTTGCTGATAATACTGAAAAAAAATTGAAATTTATTTACGTGCTACATATATTAACATTTCGAATATCAACCTTCAATACTATCAGAGGGTGTCAAAAAAGACCTCCGTTTAGCTTTTTAGTGTTCAAGACAAAATTAAAAAAGTAAATGTGTTTTTTGTTGTTGACTTGAGGTTTTTCCTGGTAAGGTCAAGGTGCTAAAACTGGTGTAAATCACAAGTTCTGCATTTCGCACGCTTCACGTGCGATTTTTGAATTTCGCATGTAATTTGTCAAATACACCTCCCATACACGGGTGATTGTTATCCTGAGCGCCTATTGTGTAAGTCTTCCAATGAAAAGAGATCAGAAATTTGCATTCGCGAACAGTTCGTCATACGGATGGTTCGATGTGGCGGAGAGATTGAAAATGGCGATTTTGATAAGGGAAAGAACGCGAATGTTTGACTTTTTGGTATGTATTTGTTGTTACGGTATAAAGCCATCGGTCTCTTAAAGAATTTTGGAGAGAGGTGCCAACATTCGAGATTTACAGCAAATAAATAACTTTGAATCGGTCACGTGATGGCCAACAGTGGGTTACCTTTCGCTTCGCTTACTAAGTGTTAGGTGCAAATAATCAAGGACGCTTATTCTCCTTCAAAGCGCTTCACATCACCCGCAAAAGGCCATTAAATAGCAAATAATATAACACATAACCAAGGTGAACCATAAATTATTGTGAATTTTTTCGCATTTACGGCAATTAAACGTATTTGCTGCATTTTTCATACAAACTCTTATATTTTGCCGAGGTCATAACATATTCAGAATGGAACAGGTTAATATATGCCCTCCTCTCATAGTGAGCTTGGGCGACTTGTGATTTCACCTATTTTCGATTATTATTATTATTATTATTTTTTGTACATCCATCGCAAAATCGAGAAAAAACTGGTCTCAAAAAGCGAGCATAAGATAAATGCCACAGAATTTCGCTAATGCTTTTTTTTTCGTTTCTCGGCTCTCGGGAATGACTGAGAAGCTAAAGACTATGATATGCTTTTAAACACGAAGTAACTGAAGCCTTCAAGAACAATCATGGCTTTCACCTGCCTAAAAAGGTGACCTCGAAAAGTACACAGGGTGACCAGGGTAACAAAACAAACAAACAAAATTAAAACACACACAAAATAGACTTCTAAAATACAGGTCACCTTTTTGCCAAATGAACAAACCAGACTGAAATAACGAGTGCCTTATCTACAGTGTATCAATACAACAAGTACTTTTTAATGTACTGAAGACATTTTTACATACTTTCTGAGTCAGGGCAAAAGAATTCATCCCCTCTTGGTCAAAGGTAAATTTACAGTATTACTAGACGTACAATTTTTTGATATCTATTAAACTGCCCCAATGTGTACCACAAGAAATATATGGAGGCTAGTGAGGACTCACGGAAATATGCACATTAACTTCCGTAGTAGTAACTTCCTTCATTCTCACGACCGTTTGAACATTTAATATTACTGTAAGGAGGAGTTAGCTACTGATCACATTTAGGGCTTCAAGGGTTAACGAGAGTGGTTATGGACGAATGTATATTGTGAAGGTAACTTGAATTATTTGCTTCTGTTATATTTCGCATAGCTGCACACAGTGATCATACTATATTACGGGGGACAAACAAGTCGCTTGTCGTTAAAACCCGTAACAAATACAACCTAAATTGTAACGGTAGGCCAAGTGTACACTGCTACAAACTCACCTTCTTTCTTAGAACATTGCAACACTCTCTCCACCTCATTTAGTTTCTCCTTGATGCCGTCCTCAGCGCTTTTCCATTGCTTCAGAAGCTCAATGAAATGTTCCTCGTCCAGAGGATCCATTTCCTGATTCTCCATTTCATCAATGACAACTTCATAACCAGCTCCTCCTAATCGCACCAGCGTGTCCCGGATCTGCTGCCAGTAGTAAGTGAACATTTCATCACTAACAGAGGTTTCCGCAGCATGGTTAGACACAGCATTCATGAAATACTTCACACGAGCAATGTCAGACTCACAGCTGGTGTCCGCTGAAAGGGGAGGTGCATCCCAGCCAGCGGGTGGAGGACTCAGATTACAGATTGTCCTGAGGAGAATCATCAAGAGGGCGGGGTCAAAGCCTGTGGATGATAATGAAGGTACGGCAGGATACAGTTTACGCCACTGCATTGTGTCCAGGATTCCTTCTTTTCGAAGCGACTGAAGCTTAGAGTATGCTGGATGACGTTTCAGGACGCTTTCAAGATTCTTTGGTGGGATTATCCTGTTAAATGTGCCTTCCAGGACTCGCGAACCAATACTAACCAGAAGTTGACATAACCGAGCATAATTTGTTCTGTTCTTCACGGAAGTAAATCTCAGGGCGGGACCTGAAATAAGTGCCATAGAAAAAGTTGGTGAAAAGCCTCCTTTACCTGCTGTTGAAGGTTTCACTATCAGCACCCCATTTCTGATGCAATGCTTCCTTATTTTGGAGCACTGAGAAGAGAAGTGTGTTAAGTGCATCACTGTGAAAAATGTGGTATGTCTTAAGGAGACTTTTTGTGTTGATTTTCAGCAAATAAATGAATAGTAAACGTTTTCAGTCAACTTTGGTTGTTGAACATGTGAAAAAATGACCGGACCGCCTTTCTTCGTCGTTCAAGGCACTAAATAAAATATACCATGGAGATATGCCTGGGATGGTTCATTTTTAATAAGTTTTCGTTAAAGGGTACCTGTATTGTGCTCAGTCATGTCTTCAGATCCCTGACAAGCCTGGGTAGAAGGAGGAAACATTTCGAATTTACTATGTCGTGAGCTGTGACTCCTGGAAAAGGTATCTGTTGAAACAAAATTAACTGTAGTATGTTACAGTGTATTTTTTCCTTCAATGATATAGCACCGTTGCAGAATTACCTTTTGTTGAATACGTTAATTAAAAATTACTCGCGCTTGCTGGCTATCAGGTGATCAATGATCAAAGCTGGTTATAATCACCTCATATCCAACAAGCGCGAGTGGAATAATTGTTTTCATTAACTTCTCAACTTCGGTAATCGTGGCTGACTTTTTTTGGCATATTTTTGGATCAAACGTTTGAGCGCCGCGGCACTTGACATGACATCAAATTTTCTTGAAGGGAAAAAGCAGCGTTATTCGCTGATAACCTACGTGGGGTGAACAATCAAAAGCTGCATATTCAATAGCCGAGACTGATAGTTTAACAATATAAGTTTTCCCCAATGAAATGGTTTCTTAACTTCTTAACTATTGGAAACTTGTAATACACCCACCTATAGTCAATAGCTTTTCTAACACATTCCAGAGTCAAATTCCCGGCTTATTTTCAAAACTGAGTCAACATGTCCAGTTGTACCTTATTTCACCGCAAGAAATGACCTCCGACAGAAAGAAATAGAAAGCTTTACCTTGCTTAGGCTGAAGGCTAACATAATGTTCCTCATGAATGTGTCCTAGCACAAGTGGAACGGTATTGGCAGTGGGAAGTTCTGGACTGATGAATACGTCACGCCCAAGGCTGCTGATAACACGGATGTGAGTTCGGTAGTAGTTTGCTGCAGCAAGTAGAACCAGATGGTCGCCCCACGTGCCATCTTTTTCCATACTTCCCAAGTAATCAGGCCATGATGGGTAACCAGAAACAAAGTTGAATAGCGGTGTTCCATCGCGCTTTAAGGAGAAAAGCCAAATGAAGTTAATTTTATATTTACATCAATCCCAAACAAGCAGAATACAGATTTCCTTAAGCCGATTTCCGTAAGCCTGAAATTCACCTGTATGTGTAAAATGCTACTTAAAAACCGAAAAATAAAACAGAACAGGAATCGCATGAAGACATTGAGCGACATATAAATTTGGCCTGACTTCTCAACTGAGTTGATAAGGCAAACTGACAACGTAAAAAATTCAAAAGTTGACGTTTCGAGCGTTAGTTCGTCGTCAGGGCAAATCAAGCAATCGTGGGTACTGTGTGGTTTTTATATTGATCGGAGGAGTTTACGCTACTGGTAGAAATATGGCAACGTGACAAACAAGAATAAATTAGTTGAATGAAAAGCGTTCGTTGATGCAGATAAGACCCGAAGACTATTATGTGATAGAAGACTAAAGTGTCGAGCGACTGGTTTGGATGCGTCTTTGTCAGACCCGAAGACCATCACGTGATAGAAGACTAAAGTGTCGAGCGACTGGTTTGGACTGGTTTGTCAGTTCTTTCCACGCCTCGTGGGTGTTTGCGGAAGCAATCGCCTTGTCTCTTCTCTGTTTCGCCAATTTTTGATAAAGTTAAGTACATGTTATGCAATAGGTAGTATTTTCGGGGGTGAATGGAGGGCGATTTTGCGGTGTAAATGAAAGCCAGAACGAGTGTTACATCCAGTGCCCGTACACAGAGGCACCAAGTTTGTCGTCTGATTTCAGCACGCCTCCATCTAGAAAGGTATCTTTGTCTTTTCACCTTTAAATGAAATCAGTTGGGGCTGTAAAAAAAACTCTACCTGTTTCGTTGTAATTTTGGAGAAAATCAATCTGTTGAGCGTGTTGTTGAGCCGTGTTGACGACAGAGTCGGAATAGCCACGCTTCCTGAAGAATTGGTAGGTTTCCTCTGATTTGTTCAGGGAAAATCGGATACAACACTACACAAACGTCGAACTTAACGTCTAAGAAACTGAGAATGCTGAATGGAATTTTAGACGTGCGATGGATAAGAAAATGAATGTAACAAAGAACTGTGTCAATTTTTACCACTATTGAACTTACCAGACTCGAGTTCACCGTGAGAAATCGGACCAAGGTTCTCCGTAGTTCTCCCTGTGAAATACAGATCCCTTTTACACTTTGGAGTTGCTCGGACAAGGCGTAAAACATACAATTTCCAGATGCTGGGTTGTCAGAAATTTTGAATCCTTCATCTGAAGCAATCGCTGCTAGATCCACTGACAAATTGGTTTTCTTAACCTTGTCTGTATCACAATGCATTTGATGTAGATCGTCAAAAATTCTTGTAGCTGGCAGGAAATAAAAGTTAGTAGTTATGGACTCATATCCTTAACAACTATCTATGGCTTTACAAAGATCTATATATACAGGGGATCGTTTATTTTTTTTATAGTTGGGAATGGTGTGCAATTTTCACATTGTGGTCGAATAGAAAGCGCACAATGTTCCTGGACATGCTGAGGCCTTAGTAAGACCTTAGAAATAACGAAAGATAATGTGCTTTTAACTTTATCACTTTTAATAAAAGTTAAAGTTAACTTTCTAATTTTTAAAAAAGGGTATAAGGGTTTTCAGCTGATTTTGGAAGATTTAAATAATGCACTTTTTCTTTGCACGTTGTCAAGATCTGTATCTGATATCAAAATATGAATGAAGGTTCAAACATTTTCAATTATTTTTCGTCCTTTTATATGCAAGCCAGTCAACTGTTTGTAATTTGAACCATCTGACTTCGAACGTAAACTGTTTAAAATGATATTTCAGATGGTTTCGGATTGTTTATTTATCCTTCTAGAGAATACAGATCTATTACTAGTAATTGCACTTAGTCCCCGGGACCTAGTCATTTCCAGTAGCACACACTCAAAAAAGTATATATTAGTCTTTTTGTCCCAAATTGAAACAAGACTGGAGCACAAACACTATTATTAACAGCAGTTGTGACTAAGCGGAGTTAAACACACTTCCCCTAGGATATAACTCTCTCAGCCTTAATCCTTTAACTCCCAGAGTCAGTTCTGGAGACATTAACGTGATCCTAACTTCTGAGTCTGTGGCCGGGTGATGAAATCCTATGGTGTGCCGACCATTCAAATAAAACCTTGCCAGTAGAACTTTCACATGGTACTATTTATATTTAAGTATTTTTACAAAATGAAATTTTGGATTCATCTTGAACTTTGATTCTGGGCACTTTTGGGAGTGAAAGGGTTACGAAATATTCTTAGCAGGGTACCTGCACGGCGCTCATGCCCAGTTACGGTGACGCCTTCAGTCTGCTGAGAAGCCTGAACAGAACATGGAATCGTTTCACCTTTTTTGTGCGTTGAGGTCTTACAGCTGGTACCTGTTAAACACAGTTCGATGAAACTTAGTAACTGATGCATGGTTAATCGACCCTTGAAACACCTTCACAGTGTCTATCTTTATATAGCGCACCACAAGTGGTAGAATTCCGCCTTACGAGCACCCCCTTACCCATCTCATTATTAATTATTGCAGCCACTTCTTTGTGACCTAAACAAAAGCTCACTCATTTTCTTGTCACAAACATCGTTAATCTGACCACCTCATAAATGCGATCAAAAGCCAACTTTTAAAGTTCCAACCTCCGCAATTTCGTTATAAATTTTCCACCGAGAAGTCTGGTGGCAAGCAAAACAAAAAACAAAAAAAACAAAAAACCAAACAAACAAACAAACAAAGAAAAAGCCAAAATTGTCTTTTTAAAACTGCATTTGTTTACCGGTTTTAAATTTATTTCGCCCTCTATACTGCCTTCCTCTGTTGTTTTTCCCTTTGCTCCTCCTTTCTTTTATAAGTGATCATATTTTAACAATACCCAGTTACACGACCAACCCCATAAATTTTACGGCCCAGTCGGTTGTCGTTTTCGGGTTCACTGTAAGATTCGAGAATGTTATGAACGCAAACTGTCAGTTTTCTGCTGAAAAACTGATGAATTTGAGAAAACTAAAAAACAGTGCAAACTATTGCTATGTACAGCCCCTGGTAGGCTTTATTCTAAAGACTATTTTATATGTCACAGAATTGAAAATTCATACGTACCTTGAACCACGCTCATCATCTTGTCAACAAGATCTTTACTCTGTTTGGACCAGCTGTATGTCTTCTCGTAGGAGATGCGCAAAGCTTCAGCCTCATCAAGTCGACTGCGCCTGTCTTTTTCCCACAGTTCCTTGATGGCTGTAGCCCATACCTCAGGATCCTCTGAGTCAATCACAAATGAAGAGCCCAATGGTACTTTGGTTAGGGCCTCTCCAAACCCCGAGTTTCCACTGACAAGCACAGGCAGACCAGCTGATAGGGCCTCAAGACCTGTCAACCCAAAGCCCTCTGTTCTAGAAGGCATGAGCACAAGGTCGACCTCACAAAACAATCTTTTCAAACTCTCTCGATTTTCAACGTAGCCTCTTACCTTCAGGCGACTTGCAGGAATACCGCATTGAAGTAAACGTTCCGCTATTTCCTCGTGTTTTCCATCCGGTGCTCCAACAAAAACAAGATGGGTGTCAGGTAATGTAGCAACAGCTCTTGCTGCTATGTCAAATCCCTTTAACGAAAAATCTTCAGCATCGCCGCGGCCAAACGCTAGGATGCGGCAGTGTTTTCTCTCATCAAGAACCTGTTGAACACTCACAAATTCAGCGAAAATACCAGGAGTAAAGTCGACAACAGTTTGATCTTTCTTACACCAGCGGAGATATGAACGAAAGGTTTCGGTCAATTTGGGACCGACGCCCACAACAAAATCGGCAATTTCACACAGCTCTACTTCAATCTTGTGCTTTTCCTCACCCTTTGAAATTGGCTTTGAGTAAGATTTAAACATGCCAAGTTCCTCTGGGTCTGTGTGAACAACTTGTACCCACTTGCATTTCTGGTAGTCCCTGATAACCTGAGCCTGGCGACCGAGTTTCATCCCATGACCAACAACTATGTCGATTTGCAAATGTTCTGGTGGAAAGCTAAGCCATTCCAGTTCCTCAAAACCAGGCCGCCGGGTTGCATTAAGGATGTGAACATTGTGGCTGAGGGCTTCTTTCTTGTCCTCTTCGCAACAGTTTGGTACAAAGAAGGTGATTTCCACATCAGGGAATTTGGCCAGCTGAATTGCTAACTCTCTGTTTATGGTGGAAAGCCCTCCCTTGCTTGATCCCCATTCAGAAGCCAAAATGGTGACTTTTAACTTTGCTGGATCCATAAGCTTCATCATGTTCTTACAACTTCTGTGTAGTGAATGTAAGTGGAATTTAAGGAAACTGAGAGAAAATGAGATTTAAAATTAAAATTTTAAGTTTAAAGTTAATAGGTGGATACCAAGACAGTCCACTGATAACTAAAACTGCTCTCGCTCTCTGCAAAGTAATTTTGTGTAATAAAGCTACCTACCTATCTATCTCTCGCGTGGCGACGAACTGTCTGGTGGCGTGTACCACTGTTTATACAACTGTATTACCACTGTTAATATAACAAGGAAGAAAACTCTCATCTCTGCCCCCCTCCCCTCCCCCCATCCCCCTCATTAGGGCAGAGTTACTGGGAGTAGCGTCTCCAAAGACCTTGGATCATGGCATTAGAATGAAACCACAAGAAATCATAGCCTCCTACGAGCCAACTCGTGAATGCAAACGTGAAATAAATCCTTACAATGCACAGTTGTAATCTCCGGAAAGTAAAGAGCTGCTTGAGTTGTGACCCTTTTCAGTTTAATCTTTCGTTTTAAAATCTGTTGTGGTGGCTATTCACGGGCTAAACCCGAAGGCAATAATCGAACATAAGTTCCTTGTTTCGTTTGGGTTAACCTTTAAACTTCGTTAGTATCTTGGCGTGTTATTTTTCGTTTTCAGTGACAAGAATTAGACAGAAGAAAATAAACGTTCTCAAGCGGTGGACTTTGTGACGTTACATTCAAACCCTTTAGTGCATATTTCTCTCAATCGATTTGGTGTTGAATTTCAGATCCGCAGGTTCACGAAATGGTGCAAATTCGAGCCTCAAGTGTAACACTATCAAAAAGTGAGTTTCAGCAGTGGCAAATAAAAAAGCAGCTTGAGATCGGTGGGGCTACGGATTTATGTTCTCGACCGCTAGGTAGATACACTCCTCAAGAGGGATGTTGCTAAACAAGCTCTCAACATCGAAAGAATTAAGAAATTTGCCAAGTTTTCAGCTCGGTAGCGTCTTTCGTTTTGAAAATACCGAATATTAAATTTCTGGCTTTTCACCCTAGGTGACACCGACACAGCGTCCGTGACAAAGCTTTCTCCTTTGCAAAAAAGGACTCTCCTTATGACTTTTAGCAGTTTGGACAGTTAAAGCATTAGGAGAGAAATTAATGTGGTGGTATAGTAGTTTACGAGAGAAAAGTAATCGCTGGAAGGGCAGAAGTGAATTCCAGATGTTTTCATTGATTTCCGGCGGCCATGTTTGTGCCCCTCCGAGGGACACCAATATGGCGTTTCCATACTGAGCTCTACAAATTTCAGTCGAACGTTTCGGCAAATAACTCAACAACGGAATACCACAAAGATCTGAGACTTGGTGAAGTTGTTTAGTTGTGTATCCTTTCTTGCTTCTTTCATCAACTGGTTTTGATTTTAATATTTTATGGCGTGACAGAAAAAGCCAAGAATTAAACTTACACCACGCTAATTGTCACGAACGTTCAGTCAAATGAGCTCGACAAAGGAGTATTAAGAGCTAAACTGATATATCTGATACACAGACGAGTGTAAAGCAAAACGAAGCTCCAAAACAATGCTAACGCGATCTATACCCCGAACCCTAATTTTTTAAGTGTTTCACAAAACCCTCGCGCTCTACAGAGAAGCAAGTTCAACAGCTTGAATATAGCGGGTTGCTGTTACGATCACATCTACAATGCGATTGTTGCAATCGCGTCGGCTATGGAAGGTCGTGCATCGTAAGCTACCAGGGAACTTAAGCAAACACGACGGCGACCGCTGACGAGAACGGCACAAAACAAAAGGTTTAATTAGCAAAACAATGACTTTGCACGTGCAATACAGTTTTTGGTACATTTCTTTGCCGTCCTCTGCAAAACAACAACGTGAAATGATCAAATTCAAAGCTTTATGTAGAACGTGAACACACGACAGTGAATTTTCTTTTTTCTACCTGAACTGTAACGCCGTCCTTACAGAGACAGCTCCCGGATTGTTCGGCTACATTAGACAGGTTGAAAGAGTTGAAACTATCGCGACGAAGTTTGAAACATTTGGAAGAAATTTTTAAAGTGACGTTCTCCTTGGCGTTGCCGTCATGGTTGCTTACGTTCCCTACTTGCAAAATGTATGCGACAGTGACGCTAAATAGGTCAATCTACTGAAGCTATGTTTTATGAGCTCCGCAAATGAGTTAGTCAGTCCTTTAAAATCCAAAAACAAACCTGTATCCACGGCTAGAGGTGGAAGAGGACAGAGAGAAGACAGGACGTAAAACGATCCATTGAAAGCTGGGAAGGCGTCTACCTGCAAAAGTGAAAGAGGAGATAAAATAGGCATCGATGGGCGGATGACGTCATCCGTCTGGGAAATAGTCACGCGATAACACACGTGGGGCCCATGCAGAGACTATTCTTCTACAGATTCCTGACTGCGAGGGCGGAATACCGGCGCAGGAGCCTGTTCACTGGCTAACTTCGGCGGTTCTTTCCTCGCAGTCTGACGTCATGCGAATGGTTACTGTCAGAGTAACGTTTGTAAACTGTGACAATGAAAGCAATATAAATTTCAGATTCATATGTACTTGTATTATTCTTAAATTGTAGCTTATGACATTTCCGTTTTAGAATGTATTTGGGTATCAATTACAAGTGCTCGGTTTTAGTGCAGGTTTTTCGTAGACATTCACAAAGTCCTCGTCGACGCGCGGTTCTCGTCGCTTCGCGACTCGCTTCACGTCTTCGCGACGCATTTCGTCTCGCTTCGCTCGCCGATCCTAAGAGAGGGCGACTTGGTGCAAGTCTAGTTTTTTCGTTTTGTTGGCTAGTTTTGCCGTTTAAAGAAAGGAATAATTTTATACGGGTAAGTTAAAAACATATAATTGTGTTGTATTTACAGATTAGTAACACACAAAGTTATATCCTTTTCCGCAAACTCTCAGCCTCGAGTTTATTCTTAAAATATTCTTAAAATTTCGCAAATTTCAGCTTCGATATATTTATAAAATATATACTTTTAAAAAAAAAGAAAGAGTGTAGTTGATGGGATATTTTCGCGTGTGCATACTCCCGGGGATATACTATGAAATCGCTATGACCTTCCCACTGCTAAGCTCAAACCTCATGAAACTTTTATATTTAACAATTAGATTATGAGCTCGAGATTTCTATCGCGTGATAGTTAATGAGGCCGAAGGCCGAATAGAAATCGAGAGCGAATAATCTAATTGTGTTAGTATAAATCTACTAGACGTTCAAAATTTAACAGCAGGCACTACATGTTTTTATTGAAAAATGATATAAATAGGTCACACCGCGCGCGGAAAACACTCTACTCACTATCTGCAACAGAATAGATAGTGAGTAGCGTAGCCAATCAGAGAACAGCATTAGTGATAGAACGCTAGTAGATTTATACTAAACATGTAGTGTCTGCTGTTAAGTTTTGAACGTCTAGTAGATTTATACTAAAACAATTAGATTATTCGTTCTCGATTTCTATGCGTGATAGATGATTCGGCCTTCGGCCTCATCAACTATCACGAGATAGAAATCTCGAGCTCTGATTGTTAATTAGAAATGACAAGCGATACCAAAAATTGTTTTGGCTATGTAGTTGATGGGATATTTTCACGTGGGCATACTATGAAATCGCTATGGACAATTTTTGGAATCGCTTGTCATTTGTAAACAAAGATATAATAGTTTCATGAGGTTTGAGAAAGGCTTTCTGAGGAAATTTGGTGAAAATTTTTGACTGCCGGGCATTTAGTCTATTTTAGACAGTGCCCGGCTGCCAGGCATATAGCCACAGCGCTGAATACTGTAAGAGAGTTTTCACCTCCAACGAAAACCGTGGCCGTTGTCCTGAATGTCACAAGTTAAGAACCTGACCCATTGGTATGGGGTTCAGAGGTTTTAAAAAACAAATATAAATTAATAAAGATGGTGCAAAGAAACGAAGAGATTAGTCGGGATGCTGAACATATTTTCCGAATAGCCTTTGCTGTTCGTCTCCTTCGGTGTTTATTAGAAGATTAGTAAGGGCTGAAGTGGATATGGGATGATAAGGTAGGGAAACGTATGGTGGTGTAAACAAAACAGTTTTCCGTGGTTATTTCCTCAGTGCTTATTAGGAGTAAATAAGGAATGAATAAACTAGATACAGGATGAGAAGATAAGGAAAATTGTAGTGACTATTAGGGAAGGTACGTTTTTTCTTGAGGGGGGAGGGCTGGGGCCTCAGAGGGGAGGGTCATCAGTGAAAGTGAGCACCAAAAGGGGAGGGCCATACCTCATGTGAGCTATTCAAGGGAGGGTCACACATCTTTTCCAGAATTTTTTAATGAGAATTTTTGTGAAGTTGCTTTTCATTTTTCTTGCAGATAAAGATTTTCTTTTCACCTACTTTGATTTAATTTGGTGTTTTATTATAGGTACTAGGTTACATTTCTACATGTATATTATGCCATGGCACATAGTTTTTCTCGGAGGACTCGTGTCCTTTTCTCGGCCGTCCGTATCGAGAAGTACTTGACTCTAGCCTGCGTAGCAGGCGTAAACGGGGAAGGGGAAGGGGAGCGGGAGAAAAATGGGGTTCTTCCCCCATTTTTCTCCCGTGTCCTTGCTCCCCTTCCCCTTCCTCGTTTTCGCCTGCTACGCAGGCTACTTGACTCAGGTATCGTTTCTTCAGCTTCTTGCTGTTGGCTATCCGCTGCCTGATCTCCTGAGTCGTAGGAAATATTTGTTTTTGAGAGGCAGATTTCGCATGCTAAACAAATAAACCTTTCTGTTAAAATAACCAACAGCAATGCGGGCTAGTCGGAGAAAGAAGCGCGTGTATTTTGCCTTAGCTATTTTATGTTCAAAACTTTAATTTATAATACTCAAATGCTTCCATATTCAAACTTCAGCTATAAAATGTAAATATCCCACACTGATTGTTCGCATTTTCCTTGTTTCAGCGCGCACACATTCAATATCGAGATATATTCATATTCAAATACTTTGAGTTCACAAGCGAAACGTTCTGAGGTTTCTACAGCATGGAACATACCATGTAGTAGTGAGGGGAGGGTCGTACTTTTGTCAGTCACCTAAAAGTGGGGGGTCAGGAGTTTTTTTATTAAAACGCAAGGGAGGGCCAACACTTTTTTGGGAAAAAAATACCAAAATTCCCCAGCCCCCCCCCCCCAAGAAAAAACGTACCTTCCCTAAAACAACTGTCTTCTGTGGTGGACATTTTAAATTCTTTTGTTTTAACCACCAAACTTTTTATCGTGTCACTGCAAATCTACTTGTACTCAGTCCTTATTAAACTGCTAATAAGCACTGAGGTGATAACCAGGAGATACTGTAAGAGCTCGCTGTCTTTTAAGCCGTAACATGTTGATGCCCTTTTTTAATTATCAACTGAAGATGCATTCTTATCGCAGGAACTAATTGTGACCAAAGGATTTCCTTACAGGTTGTACATTCTGACAAACAGTGAAAAGCCAACTCTAAATTACTTTTAACACTTCTAAAACATTACAAGTACATTGTATGCCCCATGAAATATACAGTCAAAGCTCTCCTTGTGACCAGCTCTAGTTACAACCAGCATTGTGAAACCCCGTTTGTCTTGTCACTTAAACTCTGTAATGAAAAGCTCTCATAAGTGACTGCTCCCATAAGTGACCACGACCACTTAAGTCTGTGAATTACCAACGGGCTTTTTCCTTTGTTTTTAAGTTCTTGTAAGCAACCACTTGTAAGCAACCACACTTTAACAAAGGCACACGGTTCTTGTTCAAATTTAGAGTAATACATAACACAAGTGCCAATGGTTCTTTGACTTGTACCTACGTGGACCTCTTCTGTGATAGGCAATAAAAAACTATTCAATATTATTACTATAAAACTATTAGTAACCATTAACATGTCAAGCTTTACGCTAAAAGCTCTCGTAAGCGGTCACTGTTTCATCATGTGGTCACTTACGAGAGCCCATTCTTGTAAGCGATCAGCTCTAGTTGTGACCACTTTTCTGAATTCCCGAGGTGGTCGCTTACGAGAGCTTCGACTGAATACACTCGAGGTAATCAAAATTATATTATTTACAAGAGGCACTGCGGTTTCCTCACATTGTAAGCCTTCAATTCCACTCATGTACAAGTCAACACTTGGCCATCAAAACAGTCCCCTTTTTTTCTTAAAATCTTTGGAAAATTAAAGCTAATGCTGTTCGATATTTTGATGGTACTACCATCACTATCAAGGCATCGAAAAGTCGGACAGCATAAGATTTAATTTTCCTACTGAAGTTTTTCAGAAAACCTTTGGAGATGTTCAATTGCTAAAAAACACAAATTGTTATGGATTATTGTGTACAAGCCATGCAAGCTTATAGGGCAATGCCACACTCACGGCTTGTGTCCACTGAATGTTGAAGTGCATCCCACCTAGTGGGTGAAGAACTCAGAATACAAATTGTGCTGAGGAGAAGGTCCAGTGGTTGAATGATTCTGTTACTTGTTTCTTTCAGGACTTGGAACCCAAGCCCACCAGAAGATGGCACAAAGGAGAATAATTAGTTTTCTCACCACTGGAGGTTACTCTTGGAGAAGCACCAGGAAAAAACGTCAAACAAATACTTATTCAGTCAGCTCCTACAGATGTTTATGTGCTGTGCCATTGCGGATTCTCTATTACTCAGTTATTATTTGGTTACCAAGAGCATATTGCATGTGAATGGAATGAGCTGCAATTTAAGTGTCATGAGAAGGTATGAGGGAAAACTAATAGTCTGGCAGATCTTTTTCAAACATGTCTCCACTGTTATTTTTCAGACACACTTCCCTTCATTACACAACATCAACTCCCAGTCAGAATCTGATGAGTCTATTTACATTTATAGTTACTTTATGAGAGGGTCATTTAAGGAGAGTTTTAAAATACAGCCCAGCCTTGTTGCAATGGACACCATTGAGACCAGAAAAGTGTCTTACTCAATAGGTGTTCATACCAACAACTTGTTATCAGAGGCAGTTTTCTACCTCTCCACCTATAAGTTTTGCCTTAAGTTAACATGCTTAATATGGATACCCTATCAAAATTGACAGTTTTTGTGGCCTTAGTGGTGTCCATAATAATGTGGTTTAACTAAAGCTATTTCCAAACTCTCTACAATGTATACCACTATACAATCTAAGTGCCTGCATGTCTTGATTCTGAAGGTAGTAACTTGAGAGACTCAATTATAAGATGTGCCTCACAAAAAGGTAAGAGTCAAGTTTTGATGCACATTATTTTAACAGTTATGTTACAAGTATGCGCTGGATGTGAGGTGATAAAAAACCAACAAAGCACTTAGCACTGAGTTGGTCATAATCACCTCAAATCCGCCAATCATGAGTGGAAAAATCATAACAAATGTTGTGAACTTTTTTCCAATATTGGAAAAAGAATTTGGCAAGGCGACAAAAACTTTTGAAAACTGTGACGACTTACGTAGCATCCAATTTCATTACAAGATAAAAATAGGTCGGATTATTTGCTGCTAAGGGACCGTCAACATATTCACAAGTTCCCCGCTTAACGTCCACTGGACGTTTAGGTCAGACGGCCACCCACCGCTCCTCCTTAACGTCCACATGGAATTTCACACTCTCGTGTTTTTCTAGCAGCTGATGATTACGACGAAATTTATACCCGTGACACCAGGATGCATTTCTATTGTAACTGAAATGAATTTCGACTACAAAAGACAATCAATCGCTTTAATGATTGGGAAGATTTGAAATTCTGTCGGAACCACTATTGCCTTGTTTTGTCATATCACAGGCAGACCACCCTCTGTTCATATGGTGTGTTTACTGTTGGAGCTCGAGACTCTAATTTTGAGGCGACTCGATCGGTTGAGATTTTGTTCGACTAGTACAGAAATTTAAGTAACTGAGTCACGAGTGGTTTTTTGCCGAAACTTTATTGAACTATAAAGGAAATAATACTTAAATATCTGTACTAGTCGAACAGAATCTCAACCAATCGAGTCGCATCAAAATTAGAGTCTCAAGTTCCAACAGTAAACAAACCACACGAACAGAGGGTGGTCTGCCTGTGGTCATATCATATATCCAGACAGAACACATTTATTAGTTTTCTAAAACCTAGCAAACGGGTGTTACTTCTGCACCATTTATAAATGACAAACTACGTGGATCACAGTGGGACCAACTTTGTTCTCATTTTCTACTGTAGTACATTTTTCTCTTCATGTTCTGTTATCAACATGAGTAGATTCCTCACACTAACGGCACCTAGATTCCCTAGATTCCCCACACTAACGTCCAAATCTCAACTCTCCCTAACCCCCCCCCCCCTTAACATCCAGTGGGCGTTAAGCGGGGAACTTGTGAATATGTCGACGGCCCCTAACCTGCATGCAATTTACCGGTAACCAATTTGAAAGCTAGAAATTCAACCGGGAAATTCAATTCAATTAAATTTAACACAGTAATACTTAGAAATGCTTTCAACAAACATAGCCATAGTTCGTACGAACTATGACATAGCCGAGCAGTGATCATGATGAGGATACCAGTTTAGACATTCTAGTCTTCAGCCCACCAAGGTTGGATAATAAATGAGTTACCGGGTATACAGTAAACGTCTCCCTTACAGATGGCATCATATGCATAAAATGGAAGCAAAACTCTGGATCTCGACTAGGAGGGAGCTTTGAGAACACTGAGGTCCAGAATGAGGAGGGAGGCGTTTCTAACTTGATTCCTTCAGTCACCATGTCACAGGTGAGGGCCAAAAATGAAGAATCAGAAATACAGTGCTGAAGGAAAGCTGTCTTGGACAGTGGAACTCTTGCTTTCTGTAGAAACTTTTAGATGTGTTTATCGAGCTTATTGTTTACATCTTTAGACAGCAAAGTTCTCTCCAGTGACTTGGATGTTACGTCGCCGAATAGCGAATTATCAAATAAAGCTGGTTCGATAGCTTTTAACTCCTCCAGGCCATTTATACCGCTCGAAAACACGGTTTCGCTGTCCATGTCGGCCGCTTCCTTAGCATCAAAGAGCAAAGAAACCTCCTAGCTGGTCTTGGAAGCAGCATTGGACGGTAAACTGCCTAGCCTGCGTGCAGACGTCTCCTATTTCCTTCCACCCGCGGAAAAGGGACGTCTGCGAAACAGCATCGCTAATCGTGTTCCAGTATCCTGCTGTTTTTCAGGAATTCGTGGAAAGTGCTTTTATTGGTTGTTTGACAATAGCCACTGTTAGAAACAACTCTGATTGGCTATCGTCGGGAAATGCTCGAGATAATGTATGCGATCTACATTTAGCGGGGTTTTCCATTGATCAAAACATGTCCGATTGTGTGTTGTGTTTCTCGACTATTCTGAAAAACAACAACAGAAACCTTGTGAAAAGTCGCAGTGAATTTAAAGTTCAGGAAGAAATCCTTTCTCTTCAGTTCATCGTACACGAAACATCGCCATATATTTGTAGATCGTGCGTGGGAAAGTTGCGAAAGCGGAGAGGTCTTGACGCCAACGTGAGAAAAATCGAGGACGAACTTTTTCGTGATTATAGTTCCAAAGCTTTCAAGGTAGGACTTACAGTAAAAAAAAAAAGGATGGAGACACTAGGAAAGGACAGCGTAGGAACTTCGGCTTCTCCCGAGAAGCGAATTCTTTTGGAGAAGTCGGTAGATCGTTCGTCGAACGATCTCAGTTCGCTGGTTACGTCAACTCCTGTGAAAGCCGTTCGCAATACTTCTGTGAGAAAAATTCAGATTCCTCCTCTTAGTCCTGTTCGACCTCCGATCATGGAGCGATCAGAGGGAAACGATTCTGGCACAGAAAGCAAAACTGTGTTATCATAATTTATGCGAAATTTAAAACCCGAACAGCAGGATACTGGAACACGATTAGCGACGCCGTTTCGCAGACGTCTCTTTTCCGCGGGTGGAAGGAAATAGGAGACGTCTGCACGCAGGCTATAAACTGCCTGGAATTTGAAGTTGTTGTAGCTGTTTCGCCAAGGACGACATCTTGGATTTTCACGGGTTTCCAGTGCCCAAAGTAAAGGCGGCTAGGTTACATGGCAAATGTTTACCTTGGGGTAGGGAGGGTGCGTGTATTGGTGTTAAAATCACTGATCGAACCTGATTGGTTATCTCTGGTAATTTTATCCAATCAGGTTTGCCATGATGAGCCAGAAAGAGCGCGAAATTTGTGGTAGACGGCGGCGAAATTGTTTTTCAGAAAACCGCGAGAGAAACAAATTACGAGGCCGTATTTTTACAACAATTAAAAGTTCAGAAGAAGCAACAAGAGAAGGAAATTGTTTGCAACTACAACAGAAAAATGCCACGATACCTTGGAATAGACTATCTTGCAGATGTAAGATATATTTCCCGTTCTTTTTTTTTTCTTAGTTCTGCTGTAGCTTATTTTGTCGCTAATTGTAGCAATTCAAAAGCGCTAGAAATTGCAACAAAATACTACATCACGATAAATGTACTTTATAGGCCTTGCAGCAAAGAAGAAATATGCTCTCTGAAATGCTTCTCGTGGTACCAAGACTGGAATATGTAAAAGCAGTTGACAGGAAATTTCGCCATATTCCGTGGGAGAAGGGTGAGTACGAGAAGTGATGTTTTTCATCTAACAACTTGTTATTATTGGATTTTAATGGGCTTCTTGCTTTGTTTTCCACTGACAATTATTTTTCAGGCCACCAGAATCTGTGTTTTCAGTTCGCTCGCTAGTTCTCATGTAAAGAGCCTTTTTCGAATGATATTGACTTTCATCAGCTTTCATACATACATACATACATACATACATACATACATACATACATACATACATACATACATACATACATACATACATACATACATACATACATACATACATACATACATACATACACCTAATTGCAACAACGTTGTCAGATAAAAATGAAAAAAAAGGGAAAAGAAAATACCCAAATAGGAATACATTAGGAACGCTATCTACATTCAGGAATCGCTCTGACGAAGGGTTAAGGCTCAAAAGGTCTTTCAGGTGGCCAATTTAACTTGTTTCAACTCATTTGATATCACATTGAAATATCACACCGTCGTCCTTAATTGCTTTGAGAATTATGAAGATCTAAGAATGTAATTTGCACAGCTAATTGATTCCTATTTGGCTTTTTTCTTTATTCTTTTTCTCCATTTTGTATGACAACGTTATTGCAATTAGGTGTATATCGAAAAAATATATTTCTCCAGAACTCGAAATGATTTTTAATTTGCATAAGCAGTGTCCCTGGGCCCGGTTGTTTAAAGCAGTATTAAGTTTAATAACCTAGAATCAGCGTCAATTTAAATTCACTGACCTCTATAGCTTACTGCGACGTCAGGATTTCTGTAAATGGATTGCGTTTGGCAAGCTGACTTGGGCTGCTTCAGGGTTGTCCCTAACAGCAGGCAGCAGGCAGCCGGCAGAATTAACCGGCTACTTGGGTCGTTTGTGCCGGCTACTTTTGTGATATGCGTTTTTTTAAAGACCAATATTTGTTCCTTTACTGGCGCAGATATGTGAAAATGAAACGTATTTCACATGGCAGTTTATTGACTTAAAAATAATCTGGTTGGCACAGAGATACACGATTATTAGTTCATTACGTTGCATGAGTTCTGGGAATTACATGTAGAAAACCACTGAAGGCATGAGTTTATACAAATAAAATTGAAAAGTTACGATTACTTTTGGAACTGACATTATTGGAAATTTGTGCTCAGAATCAAGGAAATTCCGTTTCTGAGGACTTAAATGTAGAAATTTCCTTGTGGGGCATGCCCCCAGACCCCTGTAGAAGGGATCGCCTTCGGCGCTCGATAATCATTCTCCGGCCACTTAGAAATTTTTGCCAGCTACTTGAAAAGTTGTGGACAACCCTGCTGCTGAAAAAAACCTGGATTAACCGTGACCCAGGATTAGCGTTAATTAGTTTTTGAATGACCAGGCCCTGTACGTTTTCCGGTCGCGCTACCCCTTAACAGCCCCACATCCTTTCTCTTCTCGGCCTTTTTGGTAATGTACCAGTCAAATTGAAGCTTCAACACCCCTCCCCGGGCAACCCCCCGGGCAGTTGAACTTTTGAAGACTGGCTTGTTCAAATTCCCTCCCCTCGGGGCAAAAAGGCTGTTCAAATGCCCCACCACTTAGTACTGAAATACCTCTCAAAGACAAATTTCGTCTTCAATGAAACACTGTTCACGCTTTTCAGAGTGAGATATGCCGTAATGACACCTTCAAATTTCTTTTAAAGACCCTTTTGAAACAGTTATTCCCTAATAAAGGCGAAATTCTATCTTGGAAATCCGTCAAACCCTGCAAACACCGAAAAACTCACGGGCGTATTACCCTAGAACAAGAGATAAATCTGGTTCAAATTCCCCACCCTTTCAAGGCAACGTTCAAATTCCCCCCTCCCCGGGCAAGAATCACAGTCAAATGCCCGGGTTATGCCCGGGGGGGATGCTGAAGCTTCAATTTGACCGGTCATAACTCGACACACTTTGTATTTTTCCCTGCTGGACGGATCGAGTTATCCAGATAAAATCTAAGATCATAACACAGAACTTAACTATTAAGTTCATGCATCATGTCATTAATCGTTTCGTTTGCAATTCTGTCATAGAAGTTGCCCTTAAACTGTCCAGTAAACAACCCATCGATTACCTGTCACAGCTAACAGGCTCGGTTCAACATCCAGAGCCTTACAGCCCAGAAGATGTTATACCAAGCTCTAACCCAGATTCTCCGCTGGTATCGTTCGACGTGTGGTCTGATCTAGAGGAGGAGGTTGAAAATTACGTCATAAACGTTTTAGCACCAGATAGGGAGCTGTTCACGTCTACCAATAAAAATGTTTACGGTGGGTGTGTAACGCTTTATCACTGAAGCCAAACGCCCATGGGCTCCTGTTGAAGCTCATTGTGTATCAGGGTAGAACAGCTTGTTTAGCCGGACGAACAGGATTGTACGTGGTTTTTCTGTTTTCCACTGGTCCACCCCGGGGGCAGAAGATATATCATGTACGGGAATAATATTTTGTTTGCTGAGTGGATAACTTTTGTTCTCACCGTTTTTCATCCATCCCCGTTGCATACATAGAAGGTTTTACAAAAAACTGGGACAGAATCAAGGAAAACAACATTTTGGAGTTGCACATATCGAGAAACAGTGTCCTTTTTCAGGAGATACGCAGCTAGTTTGCAAACCCACACATGCGAGCTTCTCTCCCCGTGCGATTTCTGTAACAATTTTAGACAGGGCACTAAACGATATACGTGTGTTTAACTTTAAAGTTTCTCAACATTAGGATTTTTCCAAAAATAGAGGTTTTTTGCCGCAGCATTACATTTTGCTTACAGGTGATACAACAAAAGATCAGCTGGAAGAAATGGAATACATGGATTTTCTTAATGACACTCGCCAACAGATACCTTCACTCAGTAAATTATCTTCAAGATTAAAAATAAAACTTGTTCAGGATCCTCTTGCAGTGGACGGCGAGGGATATCCCCTAGAGGAGAAAAAGGTATTAAGGTAAGTTTCTGGAGGCCAAAAAAATGTTCAGAGGAGGAAAACAAATGTCCTGAAACTTGTCTCTCGGGCCCCAGAAAGGAAACTGTTTTAATTAGTAATGCTATTAGGACTATATAGACTTTATCCAACATTTCTTTTGCTCTCAGGTTTGAAAACAATGTCAATTGCACGTACCGCAGTGTTGAATACATGCACGTGCAGGAAACACTAATTTACATAATAAATCAACATCCAACATCACTCTATAGGATACCGTTGAATTCAACAATGTTGATTGATGTTGGATTGAAATGTTTTTAAAATATCGTTTGGCAAGAAAACAAAGTTGGATTCAAACTCCTGTCAACAATGTTAGATGCATGATGAAACCGTTTGCCTGGGACTCGTGCTCTTCTTCTGCCATGCCTATCAGCTGTATCAAAGCGAGTTTTGTAGGTGAGAGTCTTCACGAATCTAGTGGCTCACAACATGGATTGTACGATCCATGCTCACAGCCGCCGGATCAAGCTTATCACGCCTTCATTCGGTTTCCGTAGCATAAAGCGACTCAGTAGCAACCGGTCCTATGGCCCCATAGGGAAAGGAAAAACTAACCCAAAGTAAGTCAAGTCTTTATAGCGTCAAAGCTAAACGTGAAGACAAAGTTTAAGTTGAACTCTAAAATCAAGATATTCTCTCAACACAACATTGCAAGACAATTTTAACAAACAATACCCATACTTCGAAATTATCAAACTGGCAATGAACGACTTCGTAAGTGCCCCTACTGCTCTGCTTTTTTCTCTCAGAAATGAACTGCAAGTACCTTTTAGTGAAAGTAGTGGCGGGGGACGAACGCTCAAAGACAAAGAAAACTTTTTAAAGATCTTGCCCGACGATAAAGTTGATGAGGTAAAGAAGTACCAATGATCTTAATAGAAACGTAGAGATATTAGGAGCCTCGAGGCTACGTAACACGGTTAGTTATTAGTGGCCGTATCACAGCAGATATTTGTACGTGCGCTTTAGTGCCGCAGCAGTGGCACCATGTCCATATTGCCTGTGTCTCCCTTGACTAAATTGTCTGATTTGAGAAACCATTTATTAAGCTTCTGTTCAAATTATTAGTTCCGAAATTAACAGGATTGCTATTCCTGGGTCGGATAATGGCCATAATTTAAATCAATTCATTGATTTTAATAATTAATTCCTAGTCCCCCACTTTCGGTTTATTTGCAGCATAATGCGAGTAACGCGCTCAAAAAGTGGGCATGTGTGCGTACATTACGGCGCCTTTAACAGCCTGCACTCCATTTTCATGTCAACTGTATGTAGTTATTGAGTAATTTTTCATTATAAACAGAATGATTTCGCGGTTGAAAGTAAAGAAAACGAGTGCGTCGTCAGCCCAGTCCTCCCAAGAGAGCAGCTACTATGCACAGAAGAAACGCAACGACTGCTTGAACTACACGAACTTGGTGAATCTGAAGATGGTGAGATTTTATTTAAAGAAACAAGTACAGGAACTTTCTGTTTATCTGTTTCTGCTAAAGGAGTAAGAGTAAAAGAATGGAAAGAAAACTCGTCTCCTCGGTCTGCGCGGAGCTGGCCAATCCTGGCATCTTTCAAAACTTAGTCAGGCTGTAATTCTAACAGAATTTTTGAGCAGATTCCAACAGACTACTTGTATTTGAGCTGAATTTGTATCTTTAGGATTATCCTCAGTCTATTTTATCAACAGTTTTTGTTGAGTAAAATATTGCAAAAACTTTTCTGATTATGTTTTTTTAGTGGAGAAATCTGAGTTACTTTTTCCTGAAACGGCTATCGATGAAGTTGAAACGTTCGTGGATGATTCTGCCAGAAAGTCTAAGGAGAACGAAATAAAGAAGCCTGATTTCGTCGAGCTAAATAAAGGTAATTCATTCCTTTCAAACCTTCTGTTATAATCAAGACTTAAGGACTTTTTCCAACAGAGTTCATTTATTTAATTGATTTTTAGTTTTCAAAGATGAAGCAAGTTCCAACGCTACCTTTGAAGATCAGCAGTTGTTGGAGTCTCCATCGCATCTCCCCAGTGTCCCAGTTAACGACGACGGCAGTAAGAAGTTTATCAAAGCTTTGAAAACGTTTGAGCTGTCACCAGAGATAAACAGGCATGTCACATTTTCCGAATAAGATTGTCGTAACTAGTAGGGTCCTTGTTTGGTTTTGTATTTTGCTCATCTTATGCAGGCCCTAGTAAAGCCAAAGGTAAAAAAAAGTGGAGCCTCGTTATTGCAACTTTTCTGGGTTTTTTTCTTTTGAAAATGACTAGAAGAGCTTTTATTGAAGCCAGAAAGAAAAATGTGCAAGACCATAAGACGGGGTTCCGCCTTAAAAGGTTATAAGTGTTCTTATGAGCCACGTGACCAACCAGGCGGTTTTACAACTGTTCAACTACTAATGATTATTATTTCTTTCCCTGGATGGATGCCATTCCATTGTTTGGTTGTTCTCTGCGTAATGTTCACTTTTTAAAAAGCCAAGGTGGAGAGAGAGAATATGGAGAAAGGTGCTTCGTTAAGGAGAGGTAGTGAGTCTAACTAAAAGCCTTTTAGATTTCCCTGAACACCCGACAATCGATCCTCCAAAACAAACCACATCATATTTCGACGTCTTTTCCAGTCCACCGATGTCACCAAACAAAGTTGCGCAGTGTGTCCAAAACATACGGGACAATGAAAAGTTACTCTTCAACGAACATTTGGCGATGGTCTTCCCTGGTGAGTACAAATTTACCTTTATATCCGAGACGTACTTTGCGTAACTAGCACTAATAGAAACGTAAAATTCTGTCCACCACTAACGTTCTAAGCTCGCTCGTTGTAAGGCTGACAAGAGCGAAAGAGGAGTAAAATATCGGGGCTTTTGCTGCTCTTGAGTACATTTGACACATTCAAGAATCTCCTAAACGATTAGGTTTCTCAAAATCATCATAGGTGCGCATCTGCCAACGGTTAATTTGTTCTTGGTACCTTTTCGAGCCTTTACAGGTCAGTGGCAGTAACGCCGAATTGCAGAGGCATCGCAAAATTAGCAAAATTGGTACGGCACTGAAGGCAAGTCAAGACGAGGCAAAGAGTGGGATAGTGAGAAAATGATTGTTAACAAGGAGTTCGCTGCGGCTTGACATATCATAGGCTGATTCGACGTCACACAGTAGCCACTGATATTCATCCATTTGAAATAAAGCAAGCAGTGTCATAAACGTTTTGCCTTTTTCTTGCAGTACCTAGCACTTCAACAAGAAGGAAAAAGGGTCGATCCATGACTCCAATACAGGTGGCTATGAAAAAGTTAACTTTATCGCAAGAGTGCCTGGATGGAAAACTGGAGCTAGGAATACCGTGGGATCCGCTAGCTACTGGAGCGACTGCAATGGAAACTTGCAAAAAGAGCCTTCAACGCCCTTCAGCGTGGATTGACAAAGGGGAACAGGGTAGAACACTTGCCACGCACAGGGAGATTTCACATGCACCTGAAACTTTTCATAAAACTAGTCTACAAGGTGAGCACTAAAAATTTAAAGGTACTTCCAATTAACAGTGGCCGATATAAGTGAAAGGTAGAAGAGTTAACAACTTCCTTCTCCACTCCCATTATGTGAAGTTGAAAATACTGTACACGCCTTCCAAGGGAATATGCCCTCTGACATTCTTTGGGATTAGCGCCGTCTTACCGTGCCAAAAGATCTGGATCCGCCCCTTATTAGAACAGAATCAGTCAATAATATAAAGAGCCTTTATGCAGACGTTCATTTAGGATGCGTTTATATTGAACGCTACGCCCATGCAGGCTGTGGTCCGAAAATTGCTATCAACGACTCTCTTCCACGTTTCACTCTTTTTTAGTTGTCCCTTTGTTTTCATTCTTTCTTTTCGCAGAGGATGAGACGGTTGGAGCTTTATCAGAGGAAATAAATTCAAGTGAGACCCAAGTCGAGAGAAAGCCAGGTAATAAAAAAATAACAAACTTGGTGTAAAACGATATGTTTTCGTCAGTCTAAGCTACAAATGATGCATTTTCAGAAGCCTCAACTTTTGAAACCGTTTTTTAAAGTCCATCTCCTTGTCATTGTTTTTGACGTTTTAAAATGGAAGATGGTTAAAGTGCATGAAAAAGAACGCGTTTTCAACTGACGATAATACATTGGTGTGGACAGGGCTTAGTCAACTTTTAATTATTTTCATTCCCAAAGGAGATTACCATTTAAATTTCTCTTTGCCCAAAAAAAAAGCATAGCATACAGAAAAACTTTAACGAGTACGAAAAACAAACTCTTGACTGTCAGTATCAGAAAACTCGCAGCAATTAAACTAAATTAACTAATTAATTAATTGACTAAATTACGCAACTTAAGCAAAATTAGTAAATGGATGGCATTAAAGGGAATAATTAGTATTTTGAGTCCAAAACATACGTTTTGTGGAGGCTTATATGCCACTTGAAAGTTGGCAAGTGAAGGCAAATATTCATTCATAAGAAGAACTGTTAGAGGAATATTAAGCTCCACGGTAATGTTTGTCTAAATTCAAAAGGGTCTGCCATCAAACAATTTAAGGTTACCTATCAGTCTTTTTAGCTCAACTCTGATGTTAATTGTGTTTCAGCTACGAAAAAATTACCGATGATGACGACCAATGAGAAACGGAATGCTATGCCGATAACTTTGAGCACCGAAAAAAGTCCAGCAAACTTGGTTTCGCGTTCCTCAAACACCACTCCCATGGTAAAAGAAAGTGGCGGAAGCTCAGAAGTAAAAAATGCAATCAAAGCCTCCACTGCTCCGAGCAAAGCAGTCACTGGGTTAAAACGAGCTTTTGGTGGCCTTGAAGACTTCATATTACTGAGAAAAGGAAACGTGGACCCCTGGAGGCAATCCAGCCAAGCCCAGTATTCGCCTCCTAGTAAGAATGAATTATAGTGAGAATAAGCGTTGTAACCAACGTTGTATGTAGCCAACAGGCTTGCCTCCCGCCAGTTGGAGTTTTTGGTCATGTTATGTTCAATTTGATCAGTTACTTGTTTATGATTATTTTAGTGGAGTGACTGTGAACTAGCTGGATTAGCTAAGCTCACGTCCTTTTTAAACAATTTTTTTTTCATTTTTTTCAACTCACCCAGATTTCCAAATGACCTCTGATCAGCCTCTTGAATAGGGGGATAAGGAGAAACGATTAGTCAGCAAGTTTATTTTCGCTCACTATGCCTCTCGTAGGAAGTCCACATGCTTATTTTAGGAATGCAAGTGCACATAGTTTCTTTGGGTGAGGACTCGATTCGAATTTTGACTATAATTTTATGCCTTAAAGGGGAAGGTCGCTCCAGAAACGGTGTATTTTTTAAATCGCCAATAAAAGATAACACCAAGTTGAGTTACTGACGGTGGTTTTAGCTTCTAAAGTGCATCCGATCCCACTGAAATTCCTCTCCAAAGAGGGCCAAAATTCAACACTGTGCGCCGCCATTTTGAATCGTACTTAGCAGTCTGGCCGCTTGTCCGTGACGTCAAATTGTACAACAAGACCAGCAGTCGGGTAATGTGGGCTCGATTTTCAGAGCCCGCGTTACCCGACCGCTGGCCTTGTGTTATCTTTTTATTGGTGATTTCAAAATACACCGTTTCTGGAGTGACCTTCTCCTTTAATTAAGTTGAACCCGAAAAGGTCTTGAACAGTTTAAACACGACCTAAAAATATTTGGTATTATACTGAAGTCGCCTGAGAAAGCTTCTTTTTCAACTTTGAATCCCACAAAGTTGTAGGCAAATCAACCTAATTAAAATAAATATTACAAATATTGTAATCTTCTCCGTTGACATCACCATCCGCAGAGATTATATAATTCCCAAATTTTTAATTTCATTATTGTTACAGAAAAGATCGTGAAGTCGGCAAAGGTTCGTCCGTCAGTGTTTACCAATGATTCAAGTGAACCAGAACAAGCCGCCTTCGCAAATCCTGCGAAACAAACAAAAGATCCTGAATGTCAAGTGGAGCAGAAAGAAATGTCTGTTGCACTAACAGACCGATTCCAAGAAGTGTTGGATGAATTGATCGGTCACGTAAGACCTCTGCTGCTCAGGCTTCAGGAGAGTGGGGTAATTCCACAGGACAAGACACTAATGAACTTGAATCCAAATTATACAAGATTCCTACTTAAGGAGGCTCAGATGTCCATAAAGGGAGGAGAAGAAAACAGCAACGAAACGCAGATTTATTGCATGACTATCTGTTTGCATGCGTTGGTTTCCTCTGTTGATATCCTCATGCAGAGTGGTTTGGAAGCCGCGATAGGTAAATGCAAAATAAACTTATGAGAAGGAGTTCTTTAAGAACTATAATGGAAAAGAAATACTGGAAAAGAAACTTTCACAATAGATGGTAATTGTGTTTTTTAGGCATATTCGTTTTCGATGTTCTACTCAGAATTGGACAGAATTGCTTTCTTTCAGAAACTTATTTATTCAAGTTCTATGACATTTTTTGTCTTTGTGAAATGCCCGATGCAAACATTCTACGCAGAATATTAACCTCGACCCCACGCCAGAGTTTATCGAATCAGAGGGCGCTGACCAAACAAGCGAAAATCACTCTGTTCGACAAAAGGCCACACTAACAGCACGGCCTTTTTATCTTTGGCTTATCGGTAAACCTATCACAAACTGCAGTTCTGTCACCGTCTTCGGTGTTTCTGTACCATTGATATCATCAATACTATCGATATAGTAATATCAGAGATCAACTGTTTTGCCTTATTTTTGTTACAGCCTACTTAAGTTCAACGCAGGAGAGGTACGGAAGTCTGTTAGGAGGAGCGTTTGAGTCAACTCGGAGATATCTCTTTGAGAAACACTTTACCTTCCAGCAAGGGAAGATTCTTCACCCTAAGCTTTCAAAGCTGCTCAACACTGTAGCACAATGGAGCATAAAACAGGATGAAGGTCACGCGAGAGCCGCTATCATCACTTACGCTTTTCCTCAAAAGCAAAACAACGAAATCATGGAAACACTGTCAGGTGTTCAAGGAATTGACGTTAAGCTATATGAGTCAGCTGCGGAGATAAATGTTGAGGAAGAAGGAAAGTTAGCTATTTACCTAATTAGTGTTTTAGCGATAGGCAAGGACTTTCCATGGGACAGCTTTGACTATGTTCTGGACTACGACCTCAACACTACAATGAAAAGAGAGCAGCTTTCTCGTAGTAGCAGGTTGAAAGCTCATATAAGCCTGAGGACGATGGCGAAAGCGTTACCTGATAAACAACCGGCGCCTGTCGCCAAAGGTAAGCACGTGCACGCGCACTGCATTCAAACTTTTTGTTAACTGTCGAAGAACCAAATTCGTCTTTCTACAGTCCACTTCAGGGGAACTGTAAAGAGACAATTCAGTACCGGTGAAGACGTATGTAGAACCCACGCAGTAGTGCTGAGTGTCTTCCCTTTCCTATTGGTACCACGATCAACTTGCATCTTTAGTCCAGTAACACTGTATTGCCTTTGTATTTGATGATGCACCAACGTTGTTTCGAAACTGAGCGTTTTGTCTGTAGCACAGCAAGAGTAATATGTCATTGTTGCATCTAACTGAAACTGTACTTTATAAATCATCCGTCTTCTAGGTGGTGAGACACAGCTACGAGAAGAGCAAGATCAGTTTATTTTCATTGGTAGCGAGAAAGTTACAGAAAATGTAGATCTGCTGCACCTTCTGGAGACAAGTCACAACGTGCTGATTTATGAAAGACGCCACAGGGTCCCCACGCCTAAAGATTCTTTGAGTAAAATGTGTTTACAGCCAGATGTGATGGTTGACGAGAGGACCTGCATTCATCTACAGCATCTTCCTTCTTTGGCTGATGAAGGCAAATGCGAAGAGCTCAGAGATACTGTGTTGACACTGTCCCTGAAATGTCAGAAGTGCTGCATCATTCTGTATTCTAGCAAGCAACCAGAGTAAGTGAATGCACAAGGAAAATTAAATTGCGAAATATAACGTTTATTTAACCCATCCACCAATTTGTCCATTTTCTGTTCCAGAACGCTCCCCATTCCACCCCAGGCTATCATGGGTGCTGAGGAATCTTGGCGGGAAAAGAAACACCTGAAATTTCAGTGCCTATATGGGGTGGGATAGGGGGAGTTCTGAGATAAGACAATTTTAATATTAAAAGTTTCCATTGAGAAAACTGTTGAAGTAGCAGAATATTTGGTACGTTTCTGAGCTTTTTAGTGGAAATTGTTCTAATACGATTAATGGGCTCCTGATTAACGACAGTGTCTACTACCATAAACTCCAAGCATAAACAAGGAAATTAAGACAAAACCTTTTTGTACAGTTTCAGACTGAAGTACTTCTCTGCAACTGTCATTTGCATGCTCACAATTCAGGATTTAGTTTATCCATTGACTCAAAAGTACCAACCACATTAACTACTTGAATTTCATGAGTCTGACTCTTTCACTGTGGACTATTTTTGCAATCATTTTAAAAGTCCTTGGGCCGATGGAAAGTTATTTCTCAAGGATGCTTTCGCCTTGAGCAAAATTATGCCACTTACCACTGAACGTACCAAACCCGGCCTATCACTTCTGGTCAGTTATAGTTAGTACACAGAGTGGGGGAAAATATGCTTGACTCAAAGTCAGCTCTAAACCTGACAAGTTTCAGTGTCAGAGTTCAAGTGTTTTGAATTGCTGGAGTATGCTTCACCAGATTTTTGTTCCCCACCTAAATTTCGGAATAAGAAAAACAATCAGATATGTAATAATGAGTATAATTACCAACTGAGGCTAAGTTTACACTAGAGCAAAAGTCATCGGATTGGTGATGAATCCGGTGACTTTTGGCACCGGATTCGTTTGTGCGTTTACACACAAGGGGACGAATCCGGTGCCAAAAATCACCTGATTTATCACGAATTCGAATACTTTGAATACGATGAAAAAAGCGGACACTTTGAATCCGAATACTTTCAAATCTGGGATATTTTGTTGTGTAAACGGGTGTTCCAGTGAATCCGAAGACTTTTTACGGCTTTTACGGCCTTCGCGTCTTGATATCGTACATTTTATTAGCATTCTATTAGCAAGTTTTCAGTTTGTTGTTGTTTCTTGGTTATGCCGACCTTTTATTGTTGTTTTCAATGGAAGCTGATATGAGCAAAAGATTGAAGCTTCCCTCTACTTTGCCTAATTCACACTTCTAGTCAGAATGTGAACAATATTTATCACATTTAAGGCTACGATTGCTCTGTTAAGGAATCACCTATCTCCGGATTGGTACGTAGTGTAGTCTGAACCATTAGGAATCCGAATGCTCTGTAATGTAAACACTTCACGTATACAAACACTCATGATGTGATGATTCCGGAGACATTTACGAATCCGGATAGTTTTGCTCTGGTGTAAACTTAGCCTGAAAACCGCCATTGTTTTTCTTTTACTTCAGCTATGCATTCACAGAAGAGGTTCTTCGTCATTTGTCCATTCTGTTTGGCAGCTTTGCCCATTTTCCCAAGGGTGAATTTGAAGTGGAGATTCTCTACTCTTTTACTGTCGAGGAAACTGCTAAACTGATTAGGCAAATAGGAGAAAAAGCTAGAGCGCAATCAGCTGTTTGGAGCAAGCTGGAGTGGACCAAAAGAAAATGGCTCACAAACGAAGCTAGTGCGGTAAGACACAGTGCAACAAAATAATTTATACTGAGTATATACAAAACCAGTGGATAGTGTTTATCGCGCGCTCTGATTGGCTACTCAAGCTCGGGATAGTATATGCTGTTCACATTTCGCGCGCCTTTTTTCTCTCATTTCTCAGAAAAAAAGGAACTGTATGGTTTTGTACGCTCAGAAAAACTCACCTCAGAAAAAAAAGTAACTGTATATACTAAAACAATTATTCGCCTCAGTATCGGTGAATTGTGGTTGAACTTTACCTCGTCGCTTCGGGGCTCGGCAAATATCCACCAATATCATCTAATCACCTCCACTTCGGTGAATAATTATTAAATATCGGCTTTCTGTAGTCACTAGAATATGTTATGTAATGACAATTGTATGCATGTTAGCAAGTGATTTTCCAAGGGTTTGCCTTTTTCGTTTTCTTCTTCTTTCTTTTTTTTTTTTTTTTTTGGAGAAGACATATCTTAAGACATACCTTACTTTTGTTGCATTGTTGTAAACTTAATTTACTATCTGTTACTTTGGTTTTAAGCACGAGAAGTTCCTGTTGTCGCTTCCATGTATGAACTCATTCAGGTAAGCAACTGAGATCAGCTGTGGCACAAAAGAACGCCCACCAAAGTAATTACCTTGATTACTCTGACCAAGCACAAGAGACGCGAGTAACGAACCAATCAGAAACTCCAAGGAAACAGTTACGCAGGTCACTGTTGTAGCTTCAAGTGAGAGAAACGTGCACAAACAAGACATAACTGGTTTTGGTTTTACCTCTTAATATATCTATTTCGGAAAAGGGCCCGAGTTCTTTCATGTTTTTACCCATTACAGAGTGGAGAAAGCAAAACCAAAGCGAACGTTAAGTGACTCTGACACTCAACTGAACTCAGTTCTGATACCATGCTGAGGTGAACCTCTGATTTTCAGTGAGCTAACATCTGATCTTAAGAAGTGTGTTATAAACAGCTAGGAAAAGGGCATTTGCTATTTATGGTGACTTTGAGAGCCCCATTATTAGATTTCCGTTTGTATTCAGTGCCCAGGTGATGCTGACAGCTGCACCATTAGCTCAGCTTCTTAAGATGTCAGAGGAAGAATTAAAGGAGACCTGCCCATGGATTCCTCAACGGACTCTTGAAGTACGTAGCTAGGCTTTCTGGTATTGATTCTTTTCACATAGTGGTCCCGTCCCACAGGGTGCTCTTCTCAGTTTTGCTGAGGACTTAAGAATACCACTCACGAGGAAGGATTTACGTTACTAGCTGCTTCATATTGCGAAAAAAAAGTAACAAGAAGTCAGTTCACCATCCGGACAAGTTGATAAGCTGACTTTGTGTTTACTGTACTAGCAGTAAGGAAAATATTGAAGTTCTTCTTATCTACTAAGCTGACTTTTCTATGTGCTCTTTGTTTTCATGTAGAATTTTTACAAGACTGTTAACTGGTGTTCTGAACTAGAGGACAACCTTACATCCCCTTCATCTGTGCAGCCTACACAAATGTTGCAGCAACGCAATCAATTATCTGGATATACGCACTTCACCGAGGAACCTTTGCCTTGTCAGTTCACTTCACATAACGTAGTTAGTAGCATAAGCGGTCCTGTTCACACGGGGATGGGAAATGTTGAATGCAGCCATGATCTCCTGCAACCACTCAATACCATGCAACAAGAACACAAGAACTTCAAAGATGCTGCAAGTTTTGTGTGTGAACGCGTAAAGCCCGCGACTGTCTCTCCACTAGAAGAACCCTACAATGCTGTTTTCACCACATCCCAGAGGGATTACTACGGACCTCATCACCGACAGTCGAAAGAGGCTTCAGCTGACAAAAGGTTTGAAAACAAAAGGAGATTCTCCCGTCCGAACCACAGTTCTTCAGTTTCATGGGAGGACCAAATTAATGTGGATTCAAAACGACGCATTACCAGGGCAATGGTAAGCAGCTCGTTTCCTTAGAATTGCATATTGAGTTAACAAAGTTTTTTATGATCCATATTTTTATTGAATGAGACAGATATTTCAGGAGCCAGAGCTATTGTTACTAACGTTTTTCGTGTGCTGTTGTTGTTTTGTTTTTGAAATTTTTTTAAAGAAAAACAGTTGTTAACGTGTATAGATTAATTAAGCGAAGAGAACTTGCTATAGGAGAATAAATTCACGTGGACTTCGATAACGATATTACTTCTAAATGTAAAGAAGATCCTCGCAGTTATTAACGGAACTTATGTAGTTGCGAAAAGAAAGCCTGAAAAAAATCAGGCTTGCCGGGATTCGAACCCTGACCTCTGCGATACCGGTGCAGCGCTCTAACCAATTGAGCTAACAAGCCAACTGGAAGCTGGTCATTAAATTGGTTCGTAATATACCCGGGAAAGATGAAGATGAAATTATGAATATATGAAATTCATATATTTGAACTGCGGAATGAAGAAATAAATGTAAAGAAGATCCTCGCAGTTATTAACACAACTTATGCAGTTGCGAAAGGAAAGCCTGAAAAAATCAGGCTTGCCGGGATTCGAACCCTGACCTCTGCGATACCGGTACAGCGCTCTAACCAATTGAGCTAACAAGCCAACTGGGAGCTGGTCATTAAATTGGTTCGTAATATACCCTTCATCTTTCCCGGGTATATTACGAACCAATTTAATGACCAGCTCCCAGTTGGCTTGTTAGCTCAATTGGTTAGAGCGCTGCACCGGTATCGCATAGGTCAGGGTTCGAATCCCGGCAAGCCTGATTTTTTCAGGCTTTCTTTTCGCAACTGCATAAGTTGTGTTAATAACTGCGAGGATCTTCTTTACATTTATTTCTTCATTCCGCAGTTCAAATATATGAATTTCATATATTCATAATTTTTGATATTACTTCTATTACATAGCTATACTTTTTCTTTGTAATGCTCTGAGCCTCTGACAAGAATGGTTGTTGAAGTTTTTTTTTTTTACCCTATGACGCTGCGCATGCAAGACGTAAGGATTTTCGATTATTTCAGTTGTTCAATACTATAAGATCCGCCTTAGTTATCCACTATCTTATTGTTGTTTTTTTTTTCTTTCGTTAATCAAAGTCATCAGGTAGTCAATCCCAAGCCATCCAACATCCACAGCTGAAAGCAGACCAACCTTCATTCACAAGGCACACGTATTCTTTTCAGGAAAAGTATGGTGGTGTATTGCAATCGAGGCCAGAAGACTTCAACAAAAGCCAGTTTAAAAAGGACAATACAAAGTACCTGGCTTCGCCTTGTCAGTTTACTTCAGACTTCGAGTTTTCACCACATAACATGGTTAGTAGCATAAGTGGTCCTGTTCACACGGGGATGGGATATTATGAATACAGCCATGATCTCCTGCAACCACTCAACACCATGCAACAAGAACACAAGAACTTCAAAGATGCTGCAAGTTATGTGTGTGAACGCGTTAAACCCGCCACTGTCTCTCCACTAGAAGAACCCTATAATGCTATTTTCACCACATCCCAGAGGGATTACAACGGACCTCATCACCGACAGTCGATAGAGGCTTCATCTGACGAAAGGTTTGAAAATAACTGGAGATCCTCCCTTCCGAACCATAGTTCTCCAGTGTCATGGGAGGAACAAATTAATGTGGATTTAAACCGACGCATTACCGGGGCAATGGTAAGCAACTCGTTTCTTCAGAATTGCATATTGAGTTAACAAAGTTCTTTAAGATCCACTATCTTATTGTTATTTTTTTTCTTTCGTTTATCAAAGACATCAGGTAGTCAATCCCAAGCCATTCAACATCCACAGCTGAAAGCAGACCAACCTTCATTCACAAGGCACACATATTCTTTTCAGGAAAAGTATGGTGGTGTATTGCAATCGAGGCCAGAAGACTTCAACAAAAGCCAGTTTAAAAAGGACAATACAAAGTACCTGGCTACTAGTAACGAAACTGGCCTAAAAGATCTGGTAAATGCGGCCATCTCGTCAGACTTTCCCAGAGTTAGATGCAACACAACGCGTCCTCCAGGGCGTGAAACGGAGGAACAGCTCTCAGTTCCTGAAGCATGTTGGAATACAGGCAGTTTAAAACAGCATTGCCAGAATTCTGACTGTTTTTCACAACCGCGTTTTGGTCCACCGCAAGCACGTCACAAAATGTCCATGAGAGATTTTTCTAATGGCACAAGGTAAGAGAATACATGAATTCTAACACTTCCATTAGCACCCCAGTTAATACTTGGAAACCAAGATTCCCAAAGAGGAAATTGAAATTTTCGGAAAAACAAATAGCACCACACCGAAGTATCTCACTTGAATGGTTCGTCCTCCACTTGATATTCTCGATGTTAATTTTTTAGTGTCTGTGCGCTAGAAGGAGAAAAATCCTCAGACGTTTCGAGACTGCTGTCTCTTCATCAGTGAGAAATAATGCCGTTATGCAGTAGCGGTCGTTGGTTAATTTTAAACGTCAAAATTGCATCTACGACATAAGCGAGCCAAAAAGTAACAATCAGAGAAATGCAAATTCAATGTTCATTCCACTTGGTTGTAAAGTCTGGTGACGGAAGTTTAATCTTGCCTCCATGCTGCGTCGCGCGATCGTTATCCTGAATGCACAGATTACGGACACCTGCATATTGTTCACACCGTGTCCTGGGGAAGAGAAATGTTTACCATGTTTATCAACAGAGGGGTCTGTGTTTGCGCCAACTGATCGTATGTGCTCCCGAAATCTGTCGCCGACGCGTCTACCAGTTTCCCCGATGTAGAGCGTAGAACATTTGTGGCAGCTAAATTGCTGGTCGTGCAAGTGAACTTGCGATCGAATCTCAGTTGACCACCCGGGATGTCGAGATGTCCGCGAAGCATTGAAATGGGCGTAGGTTACGCAGCAAGGTCGGTCACAAGGGAACGTCCCTGATTGTCTTCTCTTGTCCTGACTTATCGTCCCCAAAATACGCAAGTAAGAGACATCATGACCAGAAACTTTGCTCTTCTCAAATCCGATCCTGATACCAAGAATATTTTTCAACCCGTCTGTATTTTGTGCGCATATCGCCGCGACAATAATTTACGTGGCATTTTGGTGAAGAGCAGCCTTTGAACAACAGGACCTGTGGATAGAGAATCAGGGAAGCTCCCTTGTAACCGACCCCGCTGCGTAACCTGCGCCCATACCAACACTTCGCGGACTCTCGACCGCCTGGGCGGTCAACTGAGATTCGGGCACATTGGTTCACTTGCGCAACCAGCAATTTAGTTTACGTCATCTCTTAGCTTGCCACAAATGTTCTATGCTCTACATCGGGGAAGCTCCATCCCGCTCCCTATCTCTAACCCTATACCCAAATTAAACAGCATATTCACAGGCTACTAAGTCAATTTGTACATTCAAACCCAAATTCACAGGCGAGCTGTTCGCGTGTTAGACCTTGGAGATGAAGGCTCCCATGCGCTTCCGGCCAGAGTGGGAATAGCTCAGCCACAAAGCCGCGCCTACGGTTCAGCTGCTCATAAAAAAGCAAGTCAGGTTGTGGAAGAGAACAGCGTGGCCAGTCAACACAAGAGATTTAGTCTTGGTATTAGTAGGACTACCCGCCCTACAACAAGAGCTGACTCTCAGTTGGTAACTATCCATTTCAGTAGAAACTCCGTTATATACACCTAACTGAAAAAATGTTCTCGAGCAAAAAACCAAAAGTAAAACGATACGACCCAACGGTTTTCTGGGAAGTGGGAAACTTGTTTTCATTCTAGGATCTTCTAGACTTTATAATAACATAACTAGGATAAATATACCATAAAAACATTCTAGGAATGAAAACATCTTGAATACCAATAAAATGAACTGAATACCAAACATGCTAGTGCTACCTTCCCAGACTACCAGTGTCGCATCGTTCATGATTTATACTTTTAACTGACAAAGTTTCTTTAATCAGGTGAATACTACATCACGAGTGGTCTCAATGTCCCGGCTGAAGTTGTGGCAAGGGAGGAAAAAGCTTTGGGTGAGGAGGTCTTAAGACACAGGAGACCCAAGCAAAAGGAGCCCCCCTACTAAACATAAGATTCCAATATGCATCTGTTCACTTGCAATCCGGTTTTTATACCTAATCGTACCCTTTTGGTACGCTTCGGTGGCATATCAGGCGAGTTTGGTGGAGCCGTGGTTTGTATTTTGGCGAGACGCAGTCGAGCCAAAATACCGATGGTGAGACCAAACGAGCCTGATATGCTGCCGAAGCGTACTAAAACATAGGCCCGCAATGCGTGCAGAACCGACGAAGTGTTGGTTCGTCTCGAAAAGAAAGCAAGCGAGGCGTGTGTGACTGCAGGTTCAATAACATTCAAGGATCTGTAACAGCACGTTGCAGTAAAAGTGTGTAACTGTAACTAACGCTGAAATTTGACCAACTGAAAAGGCGATCAATACCGTACCCTGGAAAGGACGTCAACTGAATTATTCACCCTCTCCTCACCAAACATAGCTCCACAGACTATGCCCATGACCTCATCCATTCTTCACTCAAGACCATTTTTCGCTGTCTTTTGGTTGGTCTTCCTCAAAACCCTGAACAAAAAGGCCATCACAATTCTCAAAACAGACGCATTTCAAAAAATGGGCGATAATTTTCCCAATATAAAAGTAACCACATCTTTAAGATTGATCAGTATGGGCACCGTAACAGCCCAAAAAAATTGAACTTTTCCCCACACCTGGGAACCACGCTTTGTGCACAGTTTCCTTTAATCATGTCAAGGGCTCTTTAAGCCAAATTGTGAATGCACATACGAAATAAATCATTGCTATGCTCTATCGTACAGGTTACAAGAAGGCGCATTATAGGCATTTACCGTTCGTTTTGACCCACTCCACCCTCGATTAATGTTTTTACTTGGCTCAACGTGCCATGCTAACTAGCCTCCCACGCAGTCGTTTTTAGGGGAGTCGTATTAGAGGAGGGTAATACGACTCCCCTAAAAATGATTGCGTGGGAGGCTACATGCTAACTGGCGTAACGAAAATTGTGACAGTATTTTGCCCTTTGCGTTACCGAATGACGTTATGTTTAAAATCTGATGACTCAGCTCATCTGTCTTATCGCTTTGAATATTTAATTTTGTTGAATTAAATTAAAAAATTAAATGTTGATATACATTTGTCCACAACTGAACATGCTTTTACCGAGAGTTGTAAGCAATGTATTTATATACTGTTGTGAATAGGGCACTATAAAAACATGATTTTCGATCTGGAGAAATTGGTAAAAAGCGAAGTCGTCGCTTTATCTCAAACACGTTAAAGCATGTCTTATGACGTAATCGTTAAATCCGGTTTGCTCTTCCGGAGTCAGCAAGTCAGTGTCTCGAACTCTAACATCGAACAAATCGGTTTAAAATCAAAAGTAAAGCAGAAAAATTAAAAAGAGTAACTGGTATATAATTCCGGGCCGCTTATACTATCCAAGAAGATTCAGCCTCGTGTAGTAATTCATTTCCCACTTGCGAATAACCTTTCTTAACGTTGGCAGCTGGATACTTTCCAAGTATTAAACAGGTAAACATAACCACAACAACATACACGAGAATTTTCCTCTCATAACATTTACTGAGAACGACTCTATGCTTACGATGTCTCAGCAACACTTTGGTCCCACCAGCATCAACAGTGCCACTGGACATCACCTGCTGTTATTATCAGTCCTCCTTGCTTTCTTTTACTAGTATTTGCACAGATATTTCAGTCCGGCCAAAGCCAACACTGCTCGGCGGACGTGTGCTTCTACACCTACGATACTTTTTATGTGGCCCTTGTCCTATCGTGCGTGCGTGTGTGTACTAATCGATGTCTGTGTACAACTTCTTCTCTATATGTTCAGAGGTCAGCACAAAATTATACCACAACACAGTCGAAGCAAATCTTCCACCAAGCCTCCGTCACCTTTCTTGACCTGCCAATTTAAAATGGCGACTCCGCTCTTGTTCTCACGTCATCCCATCGCGTGGGCCATAGCGAAATACACACCTTGTGAACCTTACACGACGTATTTTGACCGACCAAACAAGTCGACCCTCTTGTCACGACTGCTCTAACTCGACTTCGTCGGTTAAAAACGTGCGATTCCTAAGACCCGGTGTCACAGCGGATTCGGACCCCCCTCCGCGGATTTGGAGGAGGAATATACATCTTATGTTTGGTTTCAAGCGCGGACGTATAGCACAGTAACTGTCTTCTGTCTTCTTACTGTCTTCTAAAACCCCAGAGAAATAGTTTGCTGGCAAGGCTGAAGAGCGAAAGAGTCGTTTCGGTCGTTTATATACAAATAGCCACATTTTCTGTTGAAGTTATTTGGTAACGTAAGTTTTTACAGGGGGGGGGGTCCAAATCCGCGAAGGGGGTCCAAATCTGCTAGCGAAAGTGGACCCACGGGGGTCCACATTCGCTAGCGGGTGTGGACCGGGGGGTCCATTTTCGTTAGTGGATTTGGACTGGGGGGTCCAATTCTGAGGGGCTCCAAATCCACTAGGACACCGGCGTTATTTTTTCAGTTACCGTGATCAGTCAGGAGTTCTTGTCATATAGCACGTGAACCGTACTCTTCATCTGTCATTTTCATAATTCTTTTGTTTGGAGTCTCATTTTCGGAATCTTGGAAGTCCAAATCAAGAGAAAAATTTGGAAGATTCGGCTCTATTTTGAAAGAAAAAAGTTCCAGCGCTGTCCGTAAACGTACACGCGAGCGCCGGCCAATGCAGCTGCCTCCAATTTTGGTACAAAACTGAATTTTTTTTTCCTCTGTTAGCGTTAAACAAATTACTCTCGTTTAACAAATGTAATAGTTTTACGTTTCGTTGTATTTCTGTTGTAATTTTCATCTCTAAAGTCTGCAAAAAAGTGCGAGTTTTCGAAACTGTCTATTATATCGTGGGATATCAGGTCAGTGACTTGATATCGTAGAAAATCATGACAGTAAACAAGGCTTCTGATTGGCTAATTCACAATTTGGGTACGGTAAGGCCTGTAATTGAGTGTACTTTGAATGACTTGCATTCAATATTATTGCTCAGATCTGAATTTGTACGCAAGCCGGCTCATTTTTTCCCTCGTTTGGCCACCCAATACCAGTCACTCTCTTTAATATACCAAATAATATAGATCAGTCTATTCCTGAGTCCATCCCGCCGCAAAATGGTCGCGCTGTCGTGGTTAGAACAAGTGGCGGCCTTATTATCTTCAGTTTCGTTTCGGCGAAATAAATTTAACACAATGATAGCGCCACGTTTGAATTGGCCCTTACTAAGCCACTAAAAATCGCATTCTAAGGTTTCTCTTAATCTTTTTTATTTATGTAAAGGATATGGTAAATTAGCAGTAGCAATGTTTCAGTTTGCTTCTCTTTTTATTCTAATTAAATACAGCCATCAAAAGGAGAACGCGAGGTAGCTGGAATACGTCCATCTCCAGATGGTAAGTAAAAAAACGCTGTTATCTTCAGCAAAATTTGATGGCTAACGCGTTTTGCAGGCAGCTGTTGCATAACCACCAAACTAACACAATTGGCAAATTGAAAAGAGGGAGCACATGGAAGAACATATGGAAGCAGGCACTGGCGAAGCGCAAGAAAACAATCTTAAACTGGGGGGGAGGGCGTCTGAAACCTTGGGAGGACCTACAGGACACGATTGGTTCCAGTTTCGTTCTCTTTGCTTGAAAAAACCACTGCCACAACATGACTATGGAGGTCGGCAAATGTAGCAAGAATGTACACAACAGTAATGATTGATACGAAAACAATACAGAATGAATATAGCTTAAAGCTAAGTAAGTAAGGTGTATTCAGTTTGAGCTAGTTTGTCATTTGCATAAAGCTCTTTTTAAAAATGCCATGAGCTTCCGCAAATCGTTCAATGCTTCAACCACTGATTTACAAGGAGATTTGCGGACAGCTAGGTAGTTTACTAAGCTCATCATCAATGAGAAACACTCTACACAATTCTAGGATAAGTGCTTCAATGACAAAAAGCATCTCATTTGTGGCTTGGTCATGTCCTAGCAGTTTTGACTACGGTTCTCATATCGTGACCGAGCCCACTTTTCTAAACGTTAAAATAATGGAGACAGAAACACTGATTGCTATCAACTTGACTTTAGAAACAGACGAGTGGTCAGTCTTCCCATCTTATCTATCCTCCAAGAGACGGAAGCTGACTTATGAAAAGGCTCCAGGAGTGGAAAGTGGTCAAACCAAGCTTGTATTCAAGTACGACTTCTCATTTGCACAAGCTCAGAAGGGAGACGGAGAAGAAACTGGAAGAAAGAAACAATAAGGCCTGTCTCTTTAAGGGACCAACCAAGCACGTAAAAAGAGCATTTTAGAATTTTTATTAAGACGGATTCTGCTCACCGCTCGAGAAATAAGTGCAAAAATTATTTACTAAAAAACTACTCATAGCCCATTAACATTTTGAATACTATATTTGAAACGTCTCACTTTAAGGGAGGGTTCATAATTTATGTAGAGGGGGGCTATGGTGATTTCAGATTTTTTCCCTTGCATTTTTTGGAAGCCACCCCCCCTATTATTTGGTGTGTTTTTTCCCTGGCCCCCCCTCATTGCATAACCCACAACCATGGGTAAAATACCGTGACCCCCCCCCCCTCTCCTCCACCACCACCACCCAAAAAACCCTGATGACTAAAACAAGACATTTTTAGTCTCAAAATTAACGACATTATGACAATTGTTTAATATGCAAACTACTAATTAGTTTATTAAGAATGAAGAACTTAAGTTTATCAAACTGATAAGCACAACTAAAAGGATACAGCTTACATTCACTGCAGTCTTCTAAACCAGCTAAAAATGGCCATTTGTTTGGTTAAGGCTGAATGTGCTGATATACACATAGTGTGCTAACATTGTACAAATAGAATTTAGCTTTCTAAAATACCTTAAGGTTGTACAAATTAGGTTTAAAATATTATCTTGCAATGGAGTCAATTGTGGCCATTTTCATTGTGGTCTATACATGCTATACAGCTAGTTATAAAGCAGTTAGTGGTTTGATAGAAATGCTGGGGTTAATTCCCATCTTCATCAAACCACTGCATTGTAACTGGCCATGAAGCATCATCCAACAAATCATCTCTGAGCTTCTCCAATGCCTCCAATGATTGTGGGTCTCTGCGAAAATGAGACAGGAACCCAACTGTTTCTTTCACATCTTCTCCACTGAGCTGTGCAGCACCAGTTAGAGATCTGCTGTAAAGCTCACTGCTAAATATGAGTAAACTGATGGTGGTGGTTTTTATGGAATTTTTTTATGCCCCACCCCCCTTATACCTTCTTTCACATCGCGAGAAATTTTCGATAGCCCCCCCCCCCAAATCCTAACAGGAAAAATCATGCCCCCCCCTAAAAATCGTCATAGCCCCTCCTTTACATAAATGATGAACCCTCCCTAATTCACTTCTCCAAGTGACCCCGCGATTAAATACTCAAGCATTCTCGAGAAAATTAATGTCAAACCTCGTAACAATATGCTAAAAACGGGCTCCATTTTGTTTTGAACTGACATGAAGAGTCTTTTCAATTAGAATATGGATAACGTCAAATTCAAATTTTCTCTCACAGGGTCAGCTTGGGAGCTTAAGTATTGATAATTGCTTCTTTTTTTATTCAAAACGTTACCATGCTATGAGTATCTTTTTTTTTGGTAACTTTCTTTTTGCACTTACTGCTAGAACGCTCAGCGGAAATCGTCTTAATTCTCAATAGGTGGCATTTACAAGATCAGCGCTTTCAATAAGCACCGACGGCCGACGAAAAGCGTCGGCTATTTCGCTCAGAAAAGTCGGCTACTTTTTGCCCTGAATTAAAGTAATTAAAGGAAGACTGTTTCAAACCCTTGTTCATACAGCCGGTTACTCTACTCAAACCAGCTGCCTACTTCAAATTTTATTGAAACCCCTACAAGATGCTATTTAAAACGAGGTAAAGCCCTTTTATCCTTCCATTTTATCATTAACATTGAAATTGTAACTGCATTTGTTGTTGCGCCTTAGCAAAAGGCTATTCCGAGTTTGAGCTGAGCTTCAAGCAAAACCCATCAGCTATCCGCTGTACCATTGCTTGATGAAGTATTGTCCATGGGTGGGGGGTGAGATAAAACTCTGTCAATCAAGCCAAAGTCTCTTGCTTCATCAGGAGACATAAATTTGTCTCTTTCAAGTGCTTTCTCTGCAGAGAAAAAGAGTTGAATTATGAATGACTGAACAAACAAATCAATGACAATGATTGACATTGTTTTAAATCCTCAAACTAAATAACCAAAAAAAGTACCATAAACACCAGCATATATTAAAAAGCTGCACTTGCAGATAGGGCGCACCCTGAGTCAAGATTTGGAAAAAAAGATTTTTTACTATGGATCGATGATTCAAGTTGTAGTCTGAATAAGACTCAAACATGCATTTTATTCCCTATAACAAGTATCAAAATGGTATAAAAACGTACTTGAACACAAGACAGCCTTCCCTGATGAACTTTTTTCCCAACATTTTTCCAGTTAAAGCAGCTATTCAAGTCCGAAAATTTGGGAGTAAGTTTGCTGGCTTAGTAGCCAGGCATTTGATGAGAAGAGAGAAAACTGGTGACAACATGGATCAGTTTGATCATTCGCAAAGCAAACTGAAATGGAGGTTTTAGTGCTTTCTTCTGCTGTTTGTGGCTATCATGTGTACAAGGATATTTGGAAGCCATCCATTGGTGACAAACTCGCCTGTGAAAGGGAGTTCGATAATAGGCCCTTTGCATAAATTTTTCATGTGACCTTGTCAATTATAAAAAATGGTAATAGTACGAAATAGATATCAGAAATGGAAAGAGCATGATGAAATTAGTAAGATTTTCAAGTTTGAGGTTACTGACGTTAAAGTGCAACATTTTATGGTTATTTTAATGTTCAAAAAATCACCAAGACTTACAGGGAAAAAAGCTGCTGGACAGCAATCTTTGCCATCCAGCATACAAATCTTTTATAATTTTCAAATTTTCAAATTGTCCTAAAATCTTGCACTTAAATGTTAGTGGCCTCAAAATTGGAAATCCTACTAATTTCGTGACACCCTTTCCATTTCAGCCATCTATTCCGAACCATGACCATTTATTACGATTGACAAGGTCATGTGACACGGTTATGCAAAGAGCCTATTGCTTTGAAAACGTTGGTTTTATGTTCAATGACAAGCCCCAGGGTGCGGTGGGGAGGGCTACACCCGGGGAATTTGACATTTTTAGGGAAGCCAGAGTCAAATTCCTCACCCCCAGGCAACCAATGAATGTCAAATTTCAGCCCCTAGAGTAACTTTTTCTCTGAAAGTTAAATAATTGGGGCACCATGTATGTTCAAAGTCCCTAACCAAGGGACAGCCTTGAATGTCAATTTCCTGGGGGGGGGGGGGGGAGGGGGCTCTGCCCCCCCTCACCCTGGGGCTTAACACTGATAGGTGCATTACAGATCACTTGGCTTGCTGTCATTTTTTTTGTTCTTCATATTAAGATTGCTCAAGGGCATGATACCATGGCCATTTACACCCAACACTGTAATTGGCAATGCCATTTATATATATGGAAATGCTAATAAATTGTTGTTGTTCTCGTGTGGTATGGGAAATTGATTATGAATTAATCTTGTTTCTTTGTATGTTAAGGTTTGATAGACCTTACCTATAACATCAATTGGTTGACCAGTATGTTTAACATAGATGTGGTTTATGAGCTTCTTCAAGTTAAGAATTTCCTCAGCTTGAATGGCTATGTCTGTAGCTTGACCCTGAAATGTGAAATATCAATCCACTGGTCAGAAAATGGTTCAAAACAAAACAGTTCCTGCTAGTAACTGGAACTAAAACTAGCTATGTAAAACTCTTGACCAATTTCAGCTACATGTAAAACTTGCAAACTACATGTAAACAAACAAACAAACAAAAAATTCGTGTCCTTACCAGAATGTGGTATAATTAAGGGGTCTTAATTAAATATTTCCACAGAGGTTTTCACTGTAAGAAGGATTGCTATTTGGAGGTGTTTCCTATTTTGGAAGGGATTGTTTCATACATGGAAATTAATTAGTCCCACGGGGGGGGGGGGGTTACACAACTGTTGCAACTCTTGTAACCTGCAACTTAGAGAGTGCACTATATCAAGAATTAAATGATAACAATTTAAGGACTTACCCGAGCTCCACCATGTGGTTGATGAACCATTACTCTGGCATGTGGTAAACAGTGCCTTAGACCTGGGCTACCAGCTGTTAGCAGCAGTGATCCCATGCTACATGCCTGGCCTATACACCAGGTTGAGATTGGAGGTTGAATATACTGGAAAGGAATCAAACAAGAAGTTACACAAATGCAATTACCGGTGATATTCTTAGATTAACTTTTTGCCTGGGGGAACTTCCATAAAAAAAGTGATGAGCATGGACATTAGAAAACTTGAAAGAAACCTCTAAAAGGCACAAGAATGTCATTTTGTGGGCACGGTGTGAATTTATTTTCACTACTGAGAGGAACCAGTTCTGACAAGCATTTACATTTCATTTATATTTTTCCAGTTTTAAATTGACTGAAGATAATTCTAGCATGATTATTTTAGATTTTAAAACCCCAGGTGGTGCCAAACACAAATTGTTATTTTAACCTTTAAAGGCAAAGTGCCTGTATTACTTTTATCCAGGATGTCACCCCTGGGGCTTTTTTTGCTGAACATAGAATGGACTCTTGTACATATGCATTGCAATTCTCTACCAGGCCCCAGTTGTTCAAAAGTTGGATAGCGCTATCCACCGGATAAATCTCTATCCACTGGATAACGCAACTGGTTTCCCTAATACTTATCCACTGGATAGTGATTTATCTGGTGGATAGCGCTATCCAACTTTTGAACAACTGGGGCCTGGTGTACAAAACACAACACTCTGTCAACTTGCCATGACAAATACTTGGTCCTTTGTGTGTTTCAATCCACTTTTACATTATCAAAACCAATCCAGATTGCAAATCTGCAAGAAGTTTGGGACAAACACTCAGAACACTAGGTACCAACCTGCATTGTGTCATAAATGGCCAGACCTGCTGTAACAGAACCACCTATTTATAGGAGAGCAAAACATAGAGACTTGGTGATGAACAAAAGCTATGTTAACACGTCATAAACAGCTCTGCTTAACAACACTTCTGGAGTACTCAGTTTGACCAGTCTAACTATGCTCAACGGACTTAGCTGAGAAGATATTTTCATTGAGTGACCTGTTCAATTTCTGCAATTGCTTTAGGAAGTTCATGTTACTAACCTGGACTGTTGATATACATGTGGACTGGAGTTCTTCCATTCTCAGACTGTAAGAATAGAAGCTGAGCCACAACAAGGCTAGATATCTCATCTGTTATCTACAACGTACAGCAAAAAAGAAACAAACAAAAAAACAACCCAAAATTAATGGATTGATTTGCAGTTTGAAAACAAATTTTTGATTTAATTCTTATTATATTATTTCTTATCTTATACTTATAGTAAATTGTAATACTTACAGGACCCATGACACACACTATTCGCTCTTTTAGAAGACGAGAAAAAATGTCATATGATCTTTCACCTCTACCCTAAAGAGAAGAAAACTTAAAGTGAGCATTAAGGTGGCTACAAGTAGTTTTTTTAAGGTCACACTTCGGTTTTTAAATGCGCTTACAAATAATCTTACTTTAGCTCAATGAATCTGAATTTCATACCAGATATTAAGCTTGGATGGAGGGTTTGGATGATGCTCTTTTTAGGTTAGTCAGCATTTCCATAGCAATAGTAAACAAATATGGCGAAAAACAGTTTTTCGCAAATATCTTTCGATTTTGGGCTACCCGCGACAAGGGAATAAATGCGCCATAATCTACACAGTGTAGCACATCAAATGGGGAATTAATCAAACAAATTAAACTGTTTGATTTTGAGTAAATCACTCGAACATTTAAACATGTGTTTTTTCATGTTTGAAATGTAAGCAGTCAAAACATTCCATAGGTCTCACAATTTCCTTAGACTTCCATTATCCCCCTACAAATGGACCTGACTAACTCTTGGCAGTGAAGAGATTGAACTTTTCATTCAAATGTAGTTTTGCTTGACTCAGGCAAAACTGCATTTGAATGAAAAGCACGTTCTGTTCACTGTCAAAGAGCTAGTGACAACTATTTTCAGAGAGTAATAATGGAAGTCTAAGGAAACTCTGTGTGGTATCTTAATTATAATTTGTGAGACCTATGGAATGTTTTGACCACTTACATTTTAAACATGAAAAAGTACATGTTAAAAATGTTCGAGCGATTTACTCAAGATCGAACAGTTTAATTTGTTTTATATTCCCCTTTTGGTGTTCTACACTGTGTAGATTATAGCGCATTTATTCAAACAATATTTCTGAAAAACTGTGTTTCACCCTATTTGTTTACCGTTGCTATGGAAATGCTGATTAGCATAAAAAGAGCATCATCCAAAACTTTCATCTAGGCCTAACATCTCAGCGTTCCAAGCTGCGACCATTTTGGTCGCCATGGCGAGTAGAAAAAAATTGAGTGACTAAAATTTCTGCAAAGGTCGCCAATTTGGCGACTTCTGTTCTGGCGGTAAGGAGCTAAGATGTTCTCTCTCTTATTTAATTGTTAATACAGACAAAATGAAGTTCGACCATGTAAACACAGTTTTTGTCAGTATCAGTTTCCGTCATACTTTCCTCAGTTCACTTGTTCTGGTTGCGTGAAGTCTTGAACGGATGCGTATGCATCACAATTTGATTTGGATGTAAGAGCGGCTATTCGTGAAAACGAAAATGTACATAAGAAGGTAGATCTAGAATTCTTTAGACTACAAGGCACAAAATCAACTTTTCTCCAGCCCTAGCCCCTAGTAGCTACAAAGATAGTGCAAAGTTGTCTGGCATCAACATGGAGAAAAGTTTCCTTTGCAAGGTTCTTTTCCCCGGGTGATCGGGATTCAAGTGAGAAGAAAACGAGACAGTGTGATATCAAATTTCATTCTACACAAAATTTGCATAACTGTCAGCTTTGAAATCACAAGCCAAATAAATCACTCAGTCTATTAAAATGGCCAGAGCACTGAAAAACAACAAGTAATTCTGTTCAGGTTTGTGTTTTCTTTTCAAATGAAAGATATTTTCATTCATGAAAACGAAATTTTCTTTCCAGACATTGCAGTTTTTCTTACGTTGAAAAACAAGTGCTTAATTAAATTACAATACAGACGCATTAAGCACACAACAGTTTTGTAGAAAGTTTAAATTTTTGCAGGACATTACAGACTGTACAGCTCCACATATGAGGAGAACAGTAATGATTTTCACTTAGGAATACTTCGCCTGCTTTCTGGTTTATTTCCACTTGATTTAAAACCTCAGAGAACAGTGAAACTGACAGGCAATCTGTACAGGCTACAAACTTGTTGGATACAGGAAAGGTATCTTGTTTTTCAAGGCATTTAACAGAGCTTTTTTATTATTATGAATGTTGTACCAGTCCAAAATCACTAGCATTTAAACAACTACTGAAAAAAGCATTGTGGATCGCAGAATTCAAGAAAAAATGCTTGGGTTATGGGTGTACGGTCACAATTTTGGGGCCTGAACTCAACCGGGTGTTTTTCGATTTGTATCATCTTTTATCATTGTTTTTGTTTTTGTTTTTGTTTTTTTGGATGACTTAAGTGCTCTTCTGAAAGACCATTGGTACAGAAAAAGTACATGTACTACAAGAAGTTATTCGTAGTAAATAAATTCAGGAATCAAGTCTTAACTACACACACTCTATTACTTAAATTAAACTTCTCTGGTACATCTTCCAATATTAGAAACAGAATGTAACAGAGACTTTTGGTTACTTGGGTTACCACTTTTGCAACAAACTTGGGCGCAATTTAATGCCTTGTGATGCCAGAAAGACTCCATATTTGGTGGAGAAACATGGTGATGGAAAAAAGAATGTTTCAAAGCCAGGAATTAGCATAATTAAGTGTGTATCAATGAGGAAAAAACACTTTTTAGCGACCACAATTTTGTATCTGGCGACCTTTTTACCGGTGCGAGTCGCCACAAGGCAACCTGGGAAAAAATTCAGCTTGGAGCACTGCATCTGGTAGGAAATTCAGAAGTATTGAGCTAAAGAAAGATTATGTATAAGTGCATTCAAAAACGGAAGTGTGACCCTAAAAAAACTACTTGAAGCCACCTTAACAGGAACAAAGAAATAAAGGACGAATGTATGAATTCAAGAAAGGTAATGATGAAAGCACAAATTTATATACATTATACATCCCTTGTGACAATTTCATAACAGCAGGAAGCAACACTGCGACCCTTTTTGACAACAGGGAATACATGTCAGCAATAACCTTTTGTAGCAACAGGAAGCAAAAACCCTTTCTTAACAAGTTTAACAGCTGGTTAACAAGTAAACTATAAACTAGAACTAAGTGAAACCCTTTACAAGCCATCGAAACGAACAGAAGTCTCGAACAGGCTCAGACTGACACTGTGAAAGCATTCAAAGCCGGTCTTTCTTCATTTTTTCCCGAGATTTTTACTTTGTTTTGCCCTTATTTGTTTATAATAAGCTTAAGTCTGCATGCAGTGATGGGTATATTCTGTGGATTTGGTGGAATTACCGTTTGTTCGATGACCATAGGAATTAAAAACTGCCTTCTGCAAGATGTATGAATCCCTCTCGATATCCTAGAAATTACCTAAGAAAGAAAAAATGGATAAAGTTTCATGTTTTGCAGAAATCTTGAGAAGGAAACCCTCACTTACTCGAACGCCTTGTCGAGCCGCCATTTTGAAGTCTAATTGAAGCCGCTGGACACAATTACTGCTGTGTTTAAAACTAACTCTCTGTCCCAGTCCTTTTCCAAAGGGGAAACCCAAATCAAGGAATATTGGTTGCATCGTCAGATATAGACTTGCGGAAAAACCGGAAACGGACTTTTAGAAAGTCTACGTCAGATATGGCATGGGAAGAATTCTTTTTCAGCGTTTTTCGCAGGACACCGTCAAGTACACCATCGAACTTAACAGAAATTGGATTTCCCTGGCTTCGTTTCCTATTTCACCGATTAACACATAAGCGCAGGAGGGAAAGTAAGTGTGAGACCCTGATCGTGAGAAGAAAGGCCGTGCCTTTGGAAATTTTGGTTAAACTCAGTTTCCGTACCGTTGCATCAGCATTGCTTTATATTTTTTACCGTATTTGGTTCTTTATTTTTTGCTGAATAGATCCTTTTCTACAGGATCCCGTACTTGAAAACTCATCTTTTTAAGCGCTATTTTAAGCTATAGTTTTGTTTTGTTATTTACTACTTAGTATTTGAAAACTTTTATTGTGAAGCGCTTTAGAGCTCTTGGATAAGGCGCTATAAAAATGTTTATTATTATTATTATTTAGTTATTTATTTATTTATTTATTTTGTTACGGTAGTCCATGAAAAGTTAATTATTTCCCACATATAAGCTCGGTATGGTTATGTTCCGCTGTGAAGGGTACCGTATTTACTCGATTAAGCGTCGCTGCGCTCTCTAAATTTTTAGTGTTTCGGGGGCGGCGTTTATTTGAAGGAGGCGCTTAATCGAGTAAATACGGTATGGTTTTAATTTAGTCTGGGATAGGGTGTAGAAATCAGAGAGTTTTGGTGTAGAATAGGGTATCATTTATCGGAAAACTGGGGATAGAAACTCTGCAAGACTGGGATAATGTAGAGGTGTTTGTTATCCAGTCTAAAATATGATTGCAAAACGCAGCTGACAGAGTAAGGCATGCAGTGTAAGGGTATCAGACCCAGCGACACACTCCCACCTTTGAACACACCAGTCGTACATTCCTCTTAGATTGGCGCAAAATTTACGAATCACAGCTTCTAAACGTAACACTAAGGTCACTCGCAGCCCCTCTAGATGTATAACTCCCAACAATGAAATGAAAATGTTTTAATAGAACAACTTTCTCCGCAGTTTCGCTTTTAAAGTTATGAGAAACTGCCACGTATTCGTGGGGAAATTATCACTGAGACTTCACGTAAATAGAGAGCGCGCAGGGCTCAACCACCGAGATTTATCTCTTAACATACTGGTATCCTTCAACGTACCAGCTTAACGTCTCATTTTCCTGATGTGTTAGCTCTCTATTCACGCACAAAAACCTTTATTGTACTAGCCCAGGAGAGCTCATTTACAATTTATTTCAGCTCTATGCTTTTCATTGCTCTCCCGATTTGAAATTTTAACGCCCGGACATTCCTTTTATTACTTATCTTTGCACTAACAAGTTGTTTTAAAAACTGAATAAAAATAGTAGGGTAATTTGCGGGAGTCTTACTTTGACAAAATTAAAAAGTGAAAAGTAAAAAGATCAATATTGCATCGACATCCGTCACAATAATTCTGAATAATTATGTTTTTGCTTTCAGAAGATAACTGACCGTTTCGGTCCGAATATGTTACAAAGGAGTTAAACAAAGAAACTGGCCTTTTTTGATAAAACATACAGCTTAGCAACATATTCTTTTTCAATACAAATGTAAATTGATAGCTTTATTTTTTTTTCCATTTCCAGAGCTTTCCAACTACTGCTACTACTTTTATTTATTCGCGCTGACCCTAATGCTGTGTTATTGATCAGCTACACAGTTTGAGGGTTTAGTGTTTAACGTTAACGCTGATTGCACATGACATGCACGTGTGAATTAATTTCAAGTTTTATACATTTTTACTTTACACTAATTGAGCAACACCAAAAAGGGCAAGTTAATTTTAAACATGATACTGTGTGATTCTCTCAGGGTTGTAAATTAATCTGAATATTATCAAGGATATCAGGCCTTGGTGGCATGTGAACCAAAGTTTACGAATAACCACTCCAATTCATGTTCGATAACACATCACTGTGCTCTGTACTCGGAGCAGCTGTTCAAAGAACCTCTACAATGACGACGAAAGAAAGCTATCAGACCTTTCTAAATGGCCTTGGCATCTTCAATGCTGTGTTGTCTCCCGTAACGGTTTTTGCCAACTTCCTCATTCTCCTATCTCTTTGGAAGACATCGTCGTTACGAAGGCCGTCAAATATCCTCATCGCGTCTTTAGCTTTAGCTGATCTTTGTGTGGGATTATTCCTTCAACCGACACTCGTTTTGATGAATATTGGTGCTCGTCATATCTCTACTACAGCCCTCTGTGTGTTATTTCAGTCACATGTTTTCCTCGCGTATCACTTCACAGCCTTATCCCTTGGAACTCTGACTTATCTCAGCTTAGAACGACTTATCGCTCTGACTTGGCACTTACGTTACTACGAGCTAGTAACTAAAAAGAAGGTCGTGTTCGTTGTGATTCAACTCTGGGTATTCCAAGCGGTTATGAGTGTTATCACCTGGTTTGCGATCGGACGTTATTTCATTCTAACCGCGTTATCAGTCGCAGGGGCATTTGGCTGTATTTTGGTCATTTGTTGCAGTTACGTGAACATTTGCAAAATCGTGCGACAACATCGGAGACGGATACAAAACGATAGGTCTGCTTCACAAGAACAGAATTCCCTGGACATGTTGAGATACAAAGCGAAGACATGCACTTCTCTCTTGATTTTAAAATTGTTCGCGTTATGTTACTTTCCTTACTTGTGTACTGAGATAAGGAGACTCTCTCGCATGGAACACGACTCCATAGATATTGTAGAATTTTCTCTTTTGGAAACATTTGTGTTTGTCAATAGTTCCTTGAACCCGGTCATTTACTTTTGGAGGGTAAAGGATCTGCGGCGAGCTAGCTGCGTGGAACGCGTTAAGGGGGATAAATGCTTGTCACAACGAGTAAATCGGAATATACAGGTATAATCTAAAAAGAACTCCCAGAAAACAATACGTCAGATAAGGCGGTTTTATGTGAGACTGCGCTGCCAACTACGGACTACGCTTCTATATCCAACGAAACATTTCGATTTAATTTCTTTGACTAGTTTGTTCCCAGCCGATTGGTTGTTATTGTTGTTGCTGTTTTCAGTTAGATAGAAACGCGAGTCTGAGAGTGTGGAGAAAAACTGGTAAAATTGATGCGGCTTACGTTCTCGGAGGAATATCGTGAAAAAAGTGTTAAGGCTACGATCTCACTTTTCAAAAAGCAAATGCAGCTCGTCTACTTAGAAAAAAAGATTGCGTTTGTAATCAGATATTCAGCTCAAGAAAATAGAAAAGATAACCGTTTGTAAGTTGAAGACAACGATATGGAAAACAGAAAAGCGACTTTCTAAGTCGTTCGCCTTTAAAACTATCAAGTCGGGTTCCCCCCTCTTAACAGTAAACGAATTGCTTGACAGCAAAAACGGAAAATAAACTTAAGATCAAATTTAACTTTAAAAATATATCCGGCTTACGCAACTTAAAACAAAGCCTGAGAGCATTAATAATGTAAGCAAGACCAATAAGCAAATATGAACAAGTGTAGAATATCCGGTAAGGACTCTGTTTGTTGCCCTAAAGACAGGACTTTCACTTAATTGAAAACACTTAAACAAAAAGTAGCTTAAACAAAAGATAATGTGTAATACAACTGAGCGGCAAATTAGCCTTGGGCGAAATACATTTCCGGAGAAATTGAAAAACGTATTGCACAAGACGCGGGCCAATTTTGCACTTTGTATTTTACACTTTGTAGCGCCACTTTTAGAGTATATTCAGTCAACTCTTTCACCCCGTTAGCACAGCAAGACATAACAGATAGTGAGTAAGTTATCCGGTCTTTTCAAGAGATCCGACAGTTTTTGTTTTGCAAAGAAAATGCCGGCGCAGACATTTTATCTGATCCTCATGTAAAGTTACGTCCGCACGAGAAGGTCTGTAAATAGGCGATTACCATCGAGGAGGCCCAAATAGTTGTACTGCATATATAAAGCTTTGAAAAAAAAAGAAAAACAAAACAAAACGCAGTATCTCGTGCTAATAAAACGCAGTATTGTGGATTTAGGCGGTTGCCTCGAAGACTAAACACTCCGCTGTGCCGATGAAATTCTCAATTCTCAATCTCAAATTTCTAGCTTTCTCATAAGTTCGCCGCACGCACTTTTATCAACCAATAACACTGCTTTTACCTTATAAGGAAACTGCATGCCAAGTGAGGTTCCACAGCGTTCAAAAGTCAGGGTCAAGCGGGTGGGGGGGGGGGGGAGGGGGTTAAAGCCTTGAAGCCGAGAAATTTTTGCCGCGGAGCCCGCAGCCCAAAGCCTTTTACTACTTGGAACTCGGACAAGAATGTTGATTCTTGCTAAATGGAGCCCTGGAGTAAAGCCATGGGGCCCTAGAGCCCCAATTTTCCTGTGTTGGAGCCCTAAATTTTTTAGCCCGGAGCCCTGGATCCCTGAAACCCTTGTTTTCGCGGCGAAGCTTTTCGTTACGTCACCTATTGATATTCGGGTGCCAACCAGAGGACAATTTGCTGCTAAAACAAATCTGACTTCTTTTTTTAATGGTTAATACGTTTGAATAACAAAAATAAGGCTCGTAAACAATAAACATCGCTATATGGACAAAAAAAATACATGTAGCAAGGATGGAATTTTGACCTTCCTAAAGTGACGTGTTCAAAAGCGCTAAATCGTCTAAATCTTCGACAGTACTCCACAGTCATGACCCATGTGTTAAAATATCGTTCAATCAACCATCAGCCACGACAGGAAATTTAAATCTCACCTGCTATGTCTACCTTTACCCCTATTTCTATATAAAGCCTTCCTCCAAAGCACCCCTCCATAAAGCCCCATTTAACAAGAGCCATTAGGTAAACTTTTTAATGCCTCCGGGAAGGAGAGAGGAAAAAACATCACTTTCTTTGAAATATCTTCCTATTATTAGAGGAGAACCCTTCAAGGTATGTGTTTCACCCACAAATCGAACTTGGACTTGATGAGATTTTATAACCGTGACATCCTTCCCTCATCATTCCTGGCTGTAATTAACAGGTACAGAACAACTGAATGAGGCCATATCTTTAATCCGTCTTTATATAATTGTCTATTTTCAGTCAGAACAAGGAAAAGAAGGTATATGCAAAAATTAGGTAAAATGCGTTTTAATTTTGTGGGCAGAAACATTATCACAGTGATACTGTAAAATCCAGATCATGAACCCAGTGGACTTATAAAGCTTCGTAGGGGTTTTTTGGTTGATAAACACAAAATATTGTGGCAGTAAACCATTACCGTCAATTTAGTATGACTTAAATAAAGAGTTTTCCATTTAGATGTTGTTTGGTTTTGTCTAGAGGAGGGTGTAACCTGAATAATAAACTGGTGTGCCTACAACCCGTTGGGCTCATTACCAGCATTTTATGGTATGCTTCTGTGCATGTTAAGACTACTCGCCAAATTTAGCTAGCAAAATTAGCCTGGAAGTTTTATAAATTGGTCTGAATTAGGATTAAGGGGTGCACACCATCAATCAAACCCTGAGTCTCTGTTCCCACTGGTTCCTGCCTCCTCCCAGTCCCTGCACAAGTAATTAGCTCCACAGTTTTATATAATTTTAATAGCACAGCACTGTTTATATCTAATTACCATTTAAATTGTGTTTTCAAATTGCTTAACTGACTCAGCCGATTGGAAGAATAAAACAGTGTTGGACAATGTAGAGGACATTAAAGTATACTTAAAAATGCAGATCAACCCCTCTGAAGAACATGTTTCCTAGGGCTCATAGAAAACACCACATTCATGATCATCACACAAACGATACTGCTTTAATATCATTTCATAAATTACAGTAAAATGACTTAACGCAGTTACTGTCAACTAAGTCAAATATACTAAGCGAGGATAAACTGCAATACAGTCGGTATTTTTTTTCTTGGCCGTGCAAACAGAAAAAAATGCTAATAAAGATGCAGAGCACACAGCACATGCGAGCCTCACCCACCTGAAAAAGATATGACTGTTTTCCAGTCTAGGATAAGGACAAAAGCCATTGAATGAAAAACATATATTTTGTAATACCTGAAAAACAAAGGAAGCCCCAAAGGAAGAGGTGGATTAAAAATAATTTAAGTTCAGCAACCCTGCTTCCTTCCTCTAATTAAACAATAGAGTTCTTCTGTCAAAGGCACTATCGTGTGATAGGGTGCCCGAGGAAATTTGATGTTCACAACAAATATTAACCCAAGAATGTAGTTCGAGGGCTTAGATGAAGTTTGAACATCAAATTTCCGAGAGAACCTATCACACGTAGGGCCTGAGACCGAAGGACTCTATTGTTTTTATCGTACAACGCTAAATTTTGAGTGAAAATTGACAAAAACGGGCACTATGCGCTGATACGCACCCGCTGAGGAGAGACACCATTGTGTCATGTGATCAATTTCAACCAATGGGGGCCGGCACGCCAAAATTTAGTGTTGTACTATAATTCCCTATATTCTATACTCTAATAAAACTCTATTATATTCTTTACATAAATCAATAGACTCTGCAAATTCTATGTTGCTTTGCAACTGCATAATTATAGTCAGGGGAATCCTACCATGCAAAACATAAACCTTGGACAAAAAAAATAAGTACTCAGAAAAACAGTACACAGACTTTGATTAGTAAGTTTAAAGGCTAAAACCATGGGTGTAAATTCGACCTTTGTAATATAAGCATCAGTGTCATGTGGTAATTTGTGCTTCACAAATGATGGATGCAAAACAAGAAAATTATAAGGAATTGTACATGGGGAATAGTTTCCTATATACGCGTAAATATAAATGTACGAACAACTGGAATCCTTTGCTTATTGATTTGTTTTGAGTTGTTTTAGGTTGATTTGAAGCAATTTCAGGGAATTTACAGCTGTAGTTTGACTGTTTCTACCACTTTATGTAAAGAAAGCTTGGGATACCTGTGCTAAAACTTAAACCTAAAAAAATATGACATGACACATCACTACTCTAAGGTTTCAGGAACTATTCCACATAACTAGCAGTTCTATTTTTCCAGTCCAACCATCTTCATGCTAACTTCCCACAGTTTCTTTGCAGCAGCATCATCCTGAGCTCCCTTGGATTCCTCTACAATGTGGCAATCTCTCAGGTATTTGCCGCTGACACCTTCCATCTCCTCTGACACTGCACAGTGAATTGAAGTCTGGGCACCCTGCTCAGGGGTCTTGTAAACATACCAGCCAACCAAGGGAGTGACAAATTTCATCATGGTGGAGTGACGCTGCAATTCTGTACTGATTACCCCTGGGTGAAGTGCATTCACGGTTACGTGGGTACCCTCCAGGCGTTTGCTCAGCTCACGTGTGAAGAGCACATTTGCAAGCTTGCTGTTGAAGTAGGCACTCCAGGCATCGTAACTCTTCTCATAGTTGATATCTTCAAAGTTGATCTTTCCATTTCCCATTCTGTGAGCTGACGACGACACGTTAACGATGCGACTCGGCTGTGAACGCTTCAGGCGGTCAAGGAGTAACATCGTCAAAAGAAAATGGCCAAGATGATTCACACCAAACTGCATTTCAAATCCATCTTCAGTCTTTTGATAGGGGCAGGCCATCACTCCAGCGTTGTTGACCAGGATGTCTAAGCGTGACTCACTTTTCAGAATTTTGTCTGCAAAGGTACGGACTGACTCCAAAGACGCCAAATCCAGCTTCTCAAGGAAGATGCGCTCGCTTCCACTGCGTTCTTGTATTTCCTTGAGCGCTTCCTTTCCCTTTTCAACGTTTCTGCAGCCGATTATCACCCTCGCTCCGCGCCTGGCTAAATCCACTGCGGTTTCTTTACCGATGCCACTATTTGCACCAGTAATAACAACAGTTTTGCCCTTTAGGCTTTTGATGCTCGTGCATTTTGGTCCTTGGAAGTACCTTTTACCCGCGTAAAGAACTGCGATTGCCGCTACACCGACTGCAACTGGGAGCGCCATGTTTGCACAAACGAGAAAGCGGCGAGTCACGCGTGTAAACATAGCACGTCAAACCGTCCGTCAAACTCATGTCAACAAACGCACCCACCTTGTCCCCAGGGTCTTCTCGACCTTGCAGATCTTTAAAAATTTGGCAAAAGTTTGAAGAAGCATAAACAAACGGGCATGAAACGCCTAATGGGAAAATACAACTCTTGTTTAAGAAGAAGATCTAAAAGAGAAGAGAATATATAGATTGAAGCAAATAATAACAACAATACTGCACACATGCGGGAGAGGGGTCATAAGCACACGAGGGGAGTCTTGTTGCTGGGATGTTAGCATTTCCCTCATTTTTACTTTAATCTAACCCCTGATACCTCGATATTTTGAAACGCTTTACAAGTGTTTCACCTGACTGTTCAAGTTGTCAGGATGCTACTGTGTCAGTACCGATGGAACTCACAAAATCATTTAAAATCTGCATCAGTTCTGCACGCATTAAGTGCCTATGATTTCTTCAGAAAGCGAAGTGCCAAAAAGCTAAGACAGCAAATATAAATAATACATATAAAAGCCAGAGACAACGGAGGTGACAGCAAAGGATGAGCCATGCTCACGAGCAACATACATCCAAAACTTTTCTGACTTCTCTGGATATAATGTTAAACTTATGCAGCATCTCCACTGATCCCATACAATGGCCAAAAAATGACCTAAGTGAGATAGCGTGCAGGTTTTCTTTTTATATACTTATCCTTATTGCTCATAAACAGTGGATATTTACCAATCAGTTTTCAATTTGCAGCATACTTAACTTAATTCATATCAACCTTCATCAACAACACATCGTAGTCAAAAATTAAATTAGCCTGTTAATTATTCAGTGTTCTTCCAACATCCCACGTGGTTTAATTTACTGAGCAAATAAACCATAGAAATGTGTGGTATATTGCTTAAATGTATTTCAAACTAAGCACCAACACTTCAAGCATTTAATGCAGCTGACAGTTCTTTGATCATGCAGTAGAGCTCCTTCTTAAGGTATACAACATAACTGCTGATTAGCAAAACTACTTAGGGGCCAGTCATTATTTGGGGGGGGGGGAATAAGAAAAGGAACAGGCTCAGAGGTGAAATCTAATTTGCCTTAGCAGGAGCCTTAATTTGTTCCAATAAGGTGGGGGGTATGGAGGGAGGGATTTTTATTGAAGCCCCATAAGGGGTCCTGTGGATAAGGGAAGATTATCAAAACTAATAACAAGGCTCAGTCATAGTACAGTCTTTAAACAAATCTGGATGTCAGATTACTAATTCCACACCCATTGATTTCACAAACTGAGAAGGGTGGGGATAACCAAACCACCACTGATAACAGGGCCGCCTTATTAACATTACTATGATTTTGCTTGTAGTTTATTCCCCCCCCCCCCTAAAACCCCACCTCTGAAAGAAAATGTTTCCACAAATGATAAGAAAAAGGCTTTTGAATATTCCCACAGTCTCTACCCCTAATCCTGTCCTTGTTCCTTTGTTAGAGAGTCACCAATACAGAAAACGACTCAAAGCAGATGCACAACAAGCAAGACACGTGGTGTATGTGGTTCACACCCTCCATTGTGTTCATGCATACAATGAAACATTAGTATTACTGTTTTTTGACAGGGTCTACCTCAGTGCCTGCTCCATGAGCCCAATGGTGGGGAAGGGGGGGACATAACTTGACATGTACTTTGAGAGGGTGGGTCACTACCCATTTTCAGGCCTGCAGAGGTGGCTTAAGGCAATTTTACCTTCAACAGGAATTTCTTCTTTTCCCTTCCCCCATGACTTCTAACGATTGCTCCATCACACTGGAATAGCTTCCCTACACATAAGCTAACGAAAAAATGCTGAGAGTTCGTAACCAACCTTTTTTTTTTTCAAACTGAGACATGAGAACAACAATTAAACATGGTACTCTGCTATTGTTACTTAATGTAAAATCACCTCTCAAAACATTAAAGAAATTGTTTAGAAATAGATACTTTTGAATCTCACTTTTAAGTTCTACTCATTTGTAACAATCATAGACTCTTGTTTTATCCTTTTTTTAACAACTTTTTATCCTTAATTATTGTGACCTATCGTAGAGATAATCAGCATTCTTTTAACAAGCCAAGTGTGCCACCTGCTAAACAGTTCTACTTTTCTAGTCCAACCATCTTCACGCTAATCTCCCACAGCTTCTTTGCTGCGTCATCATCCTGAGCTCCCTTGGATTCCTCTACAATGTGGCAATCTCTCAGGTATTTGCCGCTGACGCCTTCCATCTCCTCCGACACTGCACAGTAAATAGAGGTCTGGGCACCTTGCTCAGCCGTCTTAAACATGTACCAGCGAAGAGGATAGAGGAGTGGATTGGACAGTATGGAGTGTCGCTGCAATTCTGTAGTAACTGCCCCTGGGTGAAGTGCATTCACGGTCACGTGGGTACCCTCCAGGCGTTTGCTCAGCTCACGTGTGAAAAGCACATTTGCCAGCTTGCTGTTGAAGTAGGCACTCCACGCATTGTAACTCTTCTCATAGTTGATATCTTCAAAGTTGATCTTCCCGCTTCCCATTCTGTGAGCTGACGAAGACACGTTAATGATGCGACTCGGCTGTGAACGCTTCAGCCGGTCAAGGAGTAACATCGTCAAAAGAAAATGGCCAAGATGATTCACACCAAACTGCATTTCAAATCCATCTTCAGTCTTTTGATAGGGGCAGGCCATCACTCCAGCGTTGTTGATCAGGATGTCTAAGCGTGGCTCACTTTTCAGAATTTTGTCTGCAAAGGTACGCACTGACCCTAAAGACGCCAAATCCAGCTTCTCAAGGAAGACGTCCTTGCTTCCACTGCGTTCTTGTATTTCCTTGAGCGCTTCCTTTCCCTTTTCAATGTTTCTGCAGGCGATTATCACCCTCGCTCCGCGCCTAGCCAAATCCACTGCGGTTTCTTTGCCGATGCCAGTATTTGCACCGGAGATAACAACAGTTTTGCCTTTTAGGCTTTTGTTGCTTTGACATCTTGGCCCTTGGAAGTACCTTTTACCAGCGTAAAGGGCTGCGATTGCCGCTACACCGACTGCGACTGGTACCGCCATGTTTGCACAATCGAGAAAGCGGCGAGTCTCGCATGTAAACAACATACACGTCAAACCAAATGTAAACAAAGCGCACCCACCTCGTCCCCAGGGCCTTGCCGATCTTCAAAAATTTGGCAAAAGTTTGAAGAAACAAACAGTTTCTGCAAACAGGCATGGAAGCCTAATGGGAGACGTAACTTTTGTTTAAGAAGAAATTAAAATCTAAAAGAGAACATATAGGTCGAAGCAAGGAATAACAGCAATTTTGCACACACGCGGGGAGAGAGGTCATGAGCACACTTTAGGGGAGTCTTGTTGCTGGGACCTTAGCATTTTCCCTTATTTTTACTTTAATTTAACTCCTGATACCTCCATATTTTGAAACGCTTTTCAAGTGTTTCACCTCACTGTTCAAATTATCAGGATTGTGTCTGTTCTGACGTTATATATTTTGAAACTGACAAAATTGTTTAAAATCTACCTCAGTTCTGCACGCATTGAGTGCCTATGATTACTTCATAAAGCCAAGAGTCAAAAAACTAAGACAGAAAATATAAATGTTTTTAAAAAGCCAGAGACAACGGAGGTGACGGCGAAGGATGAGCCATGCTCATGAGCACACTCATCCAAAATTTTTCTGGCTTCCCTGGATATAATGTTAACACCACTGATCTCCTACAATGGCCAAAAGATGCCCTAAGGTGAAGGTTTTTTTTTATATAGTTATCCTTATTGCTCGCAAACAATGGATGTTTACCAATCAGATTTAAATTTGCAGCATACTTAATTCATATCCACCTTCAACAACAACACATCGTAGTCAAAAATTAAATTAGCCTGTTAAGTATTCAGTTTTCATTGCGTTTACAAAATATTTAAATAAGAAAGGTAAAATAAATTAGTAGCAAATGAGAAGAGCTCAGCCATCAGTTCGGTTTGTTTATTTGCCACACATGTAATACTAATACTAACACACAATTAATATTAATACTAATTATACTGAATGAATTTCTTGGCCATTAAATTGAATCCAGTGTGATGTCAGTGATTTTGCTTGTAGTATATTTAGCCTCCCCTCCCCATCCACCCCACCTCTGAAAAAAATGTTTTCATAAATGATAAGAAAAAGGCTTTTGAATATTCCCACTGTCTTTACTCCTAATCCTGTCCTTGTTCCTTTGTTAGTGAGTCACCAATACAGATAACAACTCAAAGCAGATGCATGACAAGCAGAGGGTCTGGAAGGGTATTCTTGGGATCCAGGATTTGACCAAAATACGGTGCGGGATTCAGGAAACCGCAAAATATATTGACGGGATTCAGGGTTAAATGTCTGCTACCAGGGAAGCTGGATTCGCCAAAATATGGCACAGGATGCAGGATTTCTCTGCCTGTCTGTCGGGAATCCAGGAAATCGTCATGACCCAAATAAACGTTCTAGCGACAGAGAATCAACCAGGTGAGGGCAAAATATCAATCAATAGGGCCAATCTACATCTTAAATCTATTAGCTTTTGCAGAAATTAGTCTTTTTTTAATGTATTTTTGGGAAAGAAAAAATGGGATTCGGGAGAGCGATGAAAAAAGTGCAGGATGCGGGATTCTTGTGAAAAAGGAGCGGGAATGCGGGATCAGGACCCCCTTCCAGACCCTACAAGCAGGACACGTGGTGTTCATGGTTAACACCCTCCATTGAGTTCAGACGTACAATGTAAGATTACTACTACCAGTTATGACAAGGTCTACCTCAGTCCCTGCTCCATGACCCCAGTGGTGGCGGCGCGGGAAGGGGGGGGGGTGGTCATAACTTAACATGTACTTTGAGAGGGTGGGGACACTGCCCATTTTCAGGCCTGCAGAGCGGGCTTAAGGCAATTTTATCTTCAAGATGAATTTCTTCTTTTCCCTTCCCACATGACTTCTATCAATAATGACTGTTCCATTTAACTGGAATAGCTTCCCTACACATAAGCTACTGAACAAATGCTGAGAATTGGAACCAACCTCTTTCTTTTTTTCACACTAGGACATGAGAACAATAATTATTAAACATGGTACCCTACTGTTGCTACTTCATTTATCATCATCTTATAAAACACTAGATAAATTGTTTAGAAATTAAAGTATTTTTAAATTTCTCTTTTAACTTTTACTCATTTGTAAAAACCATAGACTCTTGTTATCTTTTCAAAGGACTTGTCATCCTTATTTAACAAATAAAAAAGCCAAAACCGTGCTTTGTTCTGTGATAAAGCACGCAAGGAAGTGACGAGAGCACGAAAGAAGTGTAGGGTGAACACGAGCCGCAGGCGAGTGATTCTCCCTACTTCTTGAGTGCTCTCGTCACTTCCTTAAGTGCTTTATCACAGAACAAAGCACGGTTTTGGCTTTTTTATTTGTTTTATAATATAGCTTTGCTCACAGTTGTAAAGAAACTGGCTTTTAATTGCAAGAAATCAAGTTTTTTTCATAGCTTTCAAGCGCGCGCAAGAAAGGTTTTCAGGTTTCAGGTTTTCAGGTTTATTCTTTTCCCTTCCCACATGACTTCTATAAATAATGACTGTTCCATTTAACTGGAATAGCTTCCCTACAAATAAGCTACTGAACAAATGCTGAGAATTTGGAACCAACCTCTTTCTTTTTTTCACACTAAGACATGAGAACAATAATTATTAAACATGGCACTCTACTGTTGCTACTTCATGTAATAAAATCATCTCTCAAAACACTAGAGAAATTTCTCTTTTATAAAAGTTTACTCATTTGTAATAACCATACACTCTTGTTTTATCCTTTTTAAAGAACTTTTGAATTCATCCTCAATTATTGTGATCTAAGGTATTGTTATCTAAATCAGCAGTCTTTCTACAAGCCAAGTGTGCCACCCGCTAAACAGTTCTACTTTTCCAATCCAACCATCTTGGCGCTAATCTCCCACAGCTTCTTTGCTGCGTCATCATCCTGAGCTCCCTTGGATTCCTCTACAATGTGGCAATCTCTCAGGTATTTGCCGCTGACACCTTCCATCTCCTCCGACACTGCACAGTAAATAGAGGTCTGGGCACCTTGCTCAGCCGTCTTAAACATGTACCAGCGAAGAGGATAGAGGAGTGGACTGGACAGTATGGAGTGTCGCTGCAATTCTGTAGTAACTGCCCCTGGGTGAAGTGCATTCACGGTCACGTGGGTACCCTCCAGGCGTTTGCTCAGCTCACGTGTGAAGAGCACATTTGCAAGCTTGCTGTTGAAGTAGGCACTCCAGGCATTGTAACTCTTCTCATAGTTGATATCTTCAAAGTTGATCTTCCCATTTCCCATTCTGTGGGCTGACGAAGACACGTTAATGATGCGACTCGGCTGTGAATGCTTCAGCCGGTCAAGAAGTAGCATCGTCAAGAGAAAATGGCCAAGATGATTTACACCAAACTGCATTTCAAATCCATCTTCAGTCTTTTGATAGGGGCAGGCCATCACTCCAGCGTTGTTGACCAAAATGTCTAAGCGTGGCTCACTGTTCAAAATTTTGTCTGCAAAGGTACGCACTGACCCTAAAGACGCCAAATCCAGCTTCTCAAGGAAGACGTCCTTGTTTCCACTGCGTTCTTGTATTTCTTTGAGCGCTTCCTTACCCTTTTCAATGTTTCTGCAGCCGATTATCACCCTCGCTCCGCGCCCAGCTAAATCTACTGCGGTTTCTTTACCGATGCCAGTATTTCCGCCGGTGATAACAACAGTTTTGCCTTTCAGGCTTTTGTTGCTTTGACATCGTGGTCCTTGGAAGTACCTTTTGCCGGCGTAAAGGGCTGCAATTGCCGCTACGCCGATTGCAACTGGAGCCGCCATTATCGAGCTTGATTTTACTGACCTGCTGTTCTGCTGAGTCACGCAAAGGCCCTACTCGTACCCAGGTGTACCGTGTACCAGAATACTTGTACCCAGTTTCCACCTCTGGAACTGGGAAGCGTCCGTGGGAAGTGGAGACGTACGGTAGCGAGTGGTGCCTATAGAGTTGCTAGGGAACCAGCTAAAGCCCCTAGTCATCAAGTTACGCTGTGTTTAGTTTCGTCTGCGACGCAGGCTAGACAGCTTGAAGAGTGGTCAAAGAGAGAGAATCAAGGGCGTGAGAGGAGAAAAGAACAACAACGCTGAAAACAGCAAATAATAATAACTTTTAAGTGTCAGAGTATTTAGCACGGCAGTGCTAATTGGGGGTACTATAAACCTCTGAGAATAACATGACAAATTCAACATAAATTCGTTAAAAACTCCAACTGGTGGGAGGTTTACCAGTTGGCTATTTGCAAGCGTCTGCTGAGGATTTGCTGACAGGGGGCTACCATGAAATCCATCTCTTGTAATCCTCACTGACCACTTTTATTATTATTATTATTATTATTATTATTATTATTAGATTGAGACCCATGTATAATAAAGTTATTTGATTTGATTTGATCCAAGTGGTCAGTGAGGATTACTGGTACAAATCCATCGCCCTAACCACTCAACCAAGCTGCCTCCCTTGAGCGGCGAATAGACACCAAAATTAGATTCCACTCGTTAAAACACAGCATATATGTATAAAAATAGGCAGCCAAATGGGAGGGAAGGGAGGGGAAGCTAAATGATGGTGAGCACAACCAGAGAGACAAGTAATAGCTTAATGGAGCTAAGCAAAGCCAGAATAATGAAAGCTATGCAAGACAGGGAGGAGTGGTCACGCACAACTAGCTTTTGCCAGCTATTCAGGAGGCTATGGCCAGGGCACTATGCATCTCATAAATTATTTACAACAGCAACAACAACAGCGAGACAGGGCAGATTCCCACCAACCTAGGAGTCCTGCATCCTGCCTCCCACAGACCGCATGCCTTCTTTTCTCCCAGGTTCCTGCCCCCCCTGCATCTCTTACCCCCCCCCCCACAAGAGTCCTGGTGTAAAGAGAATGGACTGGAGGGGTGAAATAAGCCCATACGAGGGGCCCATAAGCCGGAGGGCACAACTGCCCTATATTCGTGTCCCGGCGTTTTCACAGACCAATTTATTTTTAGATTGAATTTCCTGCAAATTCAGTCTCCCAAAGGTGCCTCGCTAGCCAATCACAAGCTTTGCAAGTGATTTATCAACCTTTTGTTATACTGTGCATTACAGATGGGCATTTTAAGAGTAGCAAGAACGATCTATAGCCGCTATTCTTGGAGGGACGCGGACGCATGTGGACCGAAACTTAAATTTTCGCGGGAAGTAGTAATTGGAAACCTATCTTAAAACAAACTGGTCTCTAAAAATGCCGTGACGTAGGCTTAGCATCAGAGTTGCACACTCCGGGTTATGGGCTCCGGCTCATACCCCTCCCCCCCCCCCCCCCTTGCCACGCACACACAGACAAACTTATCTCTCACTTTTCAGTGTTTTTTTCCTTAGGTTAAAAGGACAGCTTTTATTTTACCTTTAGGTAACTGAGTACAACATATCTTGGCTAATATGATAGCATGTTATATGTACATTACGGTATGTACTGGCTTAAGTAGAACAATTATTATTTTTCAGAAATAATTAATAAGCTGGGTTTCTTATCATCTCTCTTTGTTGCCAGTGGACTCATGGTGGAGCAGTGGCTACATGGTGCATTGCACTGTGTTGGACTTTCAGTTATCCAAGGATTGCAGGGTTGACGGTTGAAGGCTTGGTATCTGAATTGTCTTTTCCTTAGACAAGAAACTTACCTCCACATTATCTAGGTGTATAAATGAGACTAGCATCCTACACAGGGAGGAGTGGTAAAGACCATACTTGCTTTATACCATTGAAACCAGACCTATAAAGCACTAGGCCTTCATAGACTTCGTAAGCCATCTGGCACATTCTATCCCCTGCACTGAATTCGTGGACTACGCTATTACATTTTCTCCGCTTTAATTTATAGTTCCACAATTAAAGCTCCTTTTATGAGCCAAGCAGACCAGCCTTCGACAGCCAGCAGGCAGTTGTTATGGATTTTAATACCATTTTCCATAGCATAAACAGTTTTACTTTTCCAGTCCAACCATCTTCAAGCTCATCTCCCAAAGCTTCTTTGCTGCGTCATCATCCTGAGCTCCCTTGGATTCCTCTACAATGTGGCAATCTCTCAGGAATTTGCCACTGACACCTTCCATTTCTTCCAAAACTGCGCAGTGAACTGTGGTCTGGGCACCTTGCTCAGGGGTCTTCAGAAAAATACCACGCGAGAGGGTAGAAGAGTGCACTGGACAAAATAGAGTGACGTGCTATTTCGGTTTTGACTGTCCCTGGGTGAAGTGCATTCACGGTCACGTGGGTGCCTTCCAGGCGTTTGCTCAGCTCTCGAGTAAAGAGCACATTTGCAAGCTTGCTGTGAAAATAGGCCCCCCAGCTGCTGTAATTCCTCTCATGGTGAATATCATCAAACTTCACAGTTGCCAATCGGTGACCGTCACCAGCCGTTAATGATGCGACTCGGCTGTGAACGCTTTAGGTGGTCAAGGAGTAACATCGTCAAGAGAAAATGGCCGAGATAATAGTTTTTTACCATATTTGTAATTATGATTTTCCGTGTATAAATAAATAATAAATAAATAAATAAATAATTCACACCAAACTGCATTTCAAATCCAGGGGCGTAGCCAGGATTTTACCAGAGGTACGCACAATTTTTCAAATCTACCCGGCGAACGCCTCAGTTCTCCACATCGTTTCCACATTCCTTGGTTGCATTTGCTTTTCTTAACAGTATGGTGAGGTTATACATGAAATGGATGGAATGGCAACTAGGTCATAAAGTTTTATGTAGATTTTTTTGTTAAGCCGTGAGCATGCCAGGAGGGTAAGAAGGCACTGCTCCCCCGGGAAAATTTGAAATTTAGGTCTTCTCAAATGGCTGGAAATGCGCCTAAAATTAGTTTCCTTTTAACACAGTAGTGTACATTTTTAGTTATTTTATGGACTATAGTTTGTGAAAATCAGACAGTTGTAGGTTGCCCCTTGAATTGTATCAAAACACTCTTCCAATTTGATAGTCCATGCTAGTGTGTCCTTTCTTTATTTTAACAGCACGCAGATCAGAATTTCATCTATAATTTTGCTTGGAATTAACGATCCTGTTTGCCACTTGGGAAAGTTAAAATTGGTTGGTTTTAAAGGTTTTGTTATTACGGATGTCATTGCCCCTGCAGCTGCCCTGGCTTCATGGGTCCTTTCTTAAAATATACAGTGGGATGAAAAAACTGCAACAATGTTTTAACAAAGACCCGAGATATTTTTCCCTCGACCCATTACGCCTCGTTGTCGCAGTTTTGCCGCTTAAGTTTCAGACACGAGTTTAATTAATTACAGTGAAAACTCCGACACTCAGGGTATTATCCAAAAGGTAAAATACATCATAGCCTCAAACCTGCAACATCGTGCTGTTTTGAAAAAAAAAAAAAAAGAGGGAGAGAGATTTGCCCTTTTTTCCCTTGCCACAGCCAGCTGCCTCCTTGATCATATCTGCTTCTTTGTCTTTGTGAGAGCAGTGAATTGGAACAAATGCTTTCTTAAAGGAGCACTGTCATGGGGATTTTTACGTTTTTAAATACTTTTTCACGTACACACAATACTCCTAGAACGTCAAGAGAAAAAAATTCAAATGATTTTCTCAAAGGAAGAACAAGCCATAGTGAGTTACTGGCGATTTTTCCACGAAACAAAGGAAAACATAATAGAGTGTATGAAAACCCCGTTTGAGCGTAGATTTTTTAGTTTTTAATACACGTTATTTCGGCCAATTTTTTAATGATTTCGCTCCGGTGATCGCTCGGTATTTAAAAATGGCGTATCGGATGTCAGGTAAAGACGCTAAAGCTCGAATCTGGGACGAATGTGACGAACGGAATTGGGCAGTTTTGTAGACTCCGAATGAGATGAAGTTGAAGTAGATGACAACAGTGTCTACGCGGTTAATATCCGAGGGATCGTTATGGCAGGGTTTGTAGCGACATAATTCGTAAGAATGAGCAACAGATGCCATCAGCCTCGAATGTAAACAAAGATGAGTCAAATAAAAGCCAAGGTATGCCAAACAGTAGCCTCAAATGTTGTTTATTGATGAGGAATGAGTTCTCGCTCATGTGAGTGAACAATCAAATCTGAGGTCAACTTTGTATGGTCATGTTACCAATGCAATTTTATGCATTAATTATAGCTTTAAAAATTGCTCAAACAAACCGTTCAAATCCCTAATTTCGATTTTTATTGAAATTAAATTGCTTTAGATTACTCACAAAACAAAACTGCATAAAAAATATGTAACCTCGGCCTGTCTTTTGTTCATAGAAGCTCTTAAAAACTTGAAAATAGAGGGAAAATATTGAGAAAAATTCCAAAAAGTTAATATATAACCACAATAATTTATGCAAATAAGTTAATAACTTCATGTGAAAGACAATTTTGTGGTGATTCACAATATATATAGGTTTGCACGCTTTAAGTTTAAATGGCTTGCTAATAAAGGCCAGAATGCATGACACTTGAATACCAGTTGTCATCTTTGGAAAAAAGTCGGTAGGAAATGAGTTAAGCAGCGTTGATACAGAAGAGCCGCGATCTCCAGTCCATCACGGCTTTGTAGTGAGAAACGTTCTTTTTCATTTCGTACACAACAAAACCATTCACGCAGAGAAATGGTGATCCTAAGAACGGATGAATAATAGATGTCGAAAATCTTACTATCTAATTTAGGAAGCCTAAACTCGAATTAACTTCGGCTGCTAAAAAGTTTCGCGTCTTATCCTGGCCTTAGTCATCCTCAGCCCCGTAATTTTCCGCAATTGCCTACACTGGCATTAACATTGAGTACCTTCCCTGGAATTTGCGAAAAACGGTGTCTATTGTTTTGAAAAATAACGGAAGTCGATGCAAAGAATGCGCTTTTTTTTAACCATCGCTTATTTCCTGTCTCTTTATATTTCTGCTGTTTTGTTTCGTTTCGTTTTTTTAAGCCTTCGACATATTTTCAGGTACGCATGTGCGTAAGTGCGTACAGGTAGCTACGCCCCTGAATAATTGACCCCATCTTGGGAATTATGAAGCGTGCATGGGATTTGGGGAAAAAACCGAAGTAAGCGAAGGGACGAACCATTATTTTTTGGAGGGGGGAGGATGAAAATTTTTTCAAGACAAACAATTTTTGTTGTTGTTGTTGTCTGTGCAAACAATTTTTTCTGGGCTGCATCTTCCTTCAGACAATTTGTTTTGTGTGTGTCCAGCCGGTAGCCTCGGTTGGTTATCATAATAATGATGATGATGATGATGATGATGATCATCATCATCATCATCATCATCATCATCATCATCATCATAATAATAATAATAACAATAATAATGATAATAATAATAATAATAATAATAATAATAATAATAATAATTATTATTATTATTATTATTATTACATTTATTTATGCATGGTTAAAATTCATCAGGTAATCTTACGACTAAAAAATACTTATCTAAACGTTACTACCTAAACCTGCTTTCCATGAATGACATGCCTCTAACTTATAAACGTATACCTGCTCCATGGCTTGTTCTGTTTCTTAAAAAAAAATGAAAATCTAACACCAAATTATCCTGAAATATTAAAATATGAATGTAATGGCAACTAATAATATAGAACTGCACCAGCAGCCTTTTCTCTCCTGATCCTAGAGAGGCTAGGACTGAGGAGCCAAATGAAACAGCTCTTGCCTACACTTGCACTTTATATTGCAGTTCATACAAGACTGGATCCAACTTCTCCTTGCTAGTGAAAACAGGAGACTGCTTGCTGTTTAAGTGCTGATTTATTAAATGTTATCACCAAACCAGCCTAGGATCATGTTGTTGAAAAGCCAGTGTGAGTACTATTAGTGAATACATTCAACCAAGAGAATTTAAGTAAATCTGTTTTCTTTTAGTTACAGTTTCATTGCACTTCGAAGAATTCTTGATTAATACAATAACCTAACTTTAATATTTAATACTATCAAGGTCCTTGGAAGAGATTATTTTTAATAAAGGGGTTAGTTATTTATCTTAAGAAACTGTGGTGGGATTGGGATTTATCAACCAAGTCGATTTGGTAAATTAGCCACCGGAAAGAAATGACAAAACTGATGTGATGTTTGAGCGTTTAGTAGCTCATTTGCTCTAATGAATGGCTTACACTCAAAATGTCAACTTTTGCATTAATTTGTGGTGGCTAATTTACCATATCAAACCAATTGATGAATCCAAATTTTACAAATCATTTTGTTGTATTTTTATCTTGCATTTTAATTAATACAAACAAATTTACTTACACAAATTTAAAACTATGTATCATGATTTATATCAAATAGCTTACTATCAACTGGTCTGCAAACTTTTCATTTTATCCTTTCCATGTCTACAAACAATTTATTTGGGCTTTCTTGCTTTTGCAAACAATTTTTTTCAGGATTTTTGACTTTGATTTTGGGGGGTGGGGGGAGGGGGTGGGGAGAGGGGTTGGGCAAAGGTGTGCACTAACACTAATTGTCAGGCCCCCAGAATGTAAGTGGGATAGAAACTGAGCCTTAATATGTTGCATATAAAGTTGCTAGGGAACCAGCTATACAATTCAACAAGGCTCCTAATCAAGTCACACTGACCAAGACAGCTTGTGGAGGGGATAAAGACAGAGAATGAAGAGAGTGAGCCGAGAAAAAATCGACAATGAAAAAAACAGCAAATAGCAATTATAACACAGCATATATAAATAAATAAGCAGCCACGTTGGAGGGGAACCTAAATGATGGCGAGCACAAACAGAGAGACAGGTGCTAGCTGAATTGAGCTATGCGAAGCCAGAATAATGAAAGCAATGCAAGACAGGCAGGAGTGTTCACACACAACTAGCTTTTGCGAGCTCCTCAGGAAGTGATGGCCAGGAAACTATACAACTCATAGTTTACAACAGCAAAAACAACAAAGTGACAAAGTGGTTCCCACCTAAGAGTCTGGCATCCTGCCTCCTATAGACTGCATGCCCTCTTTTCTCCTAGGTTACTGAGCCCATGTCTCTTACTCCATCCCCACAAGAGTCTTCACACACAAACTCATCTGTCACTTAAAAGTGCCTTTTTCTTTGGTTAAGAGCAGCTTTTATTTCACTTTTAGGTCACTGAGTACAACATCTTTTACATTATTATTTTTAAGAAACAATAAGTAGGTTCTCTCATCATCTCTCTCTGTTGACAGTGTAGGTATGTACCAGCAATAGTTAGGAATCTGAATTGTCTTTTCCATTGACAAAAAACAACTCCACATTGTCTCCATCTAGGTAATATAAATGAGAATGGCATCTTACCCAGGAGGGGGGGGGGGGTGTGGCAAAGCTCTCACTTGCTTTATGCTACACAAACCAGACCTACGAAGCACTGGACCTTCATAAGCCATCTGGCATATTCTATCCCCTGCATTGACTTAGTGGTTTGCCACTCTAATTTATAGCTCTGCAATTAAAACTCTTTTTATAATTATGAGCCAAGCGGGCCAACCAGTTGGCACTTATTACAGATTTTATTACCATTCCCATAGCAAAAACAGTTTTACTTTTCTAATCCAACAAGCTTCATACTAATCTCCCACAGCTTCTTTGCTGCGTCATCATCCTGAGCTCCCTTGGATTCCTCTACAATGTGGCAATCTTTCACGTATTTGCCACTGACACCTTCCATCTCTTCTGAGACCACACAGTAAATAGAGGTCTGGGCACCCTGCTCAGGGGTCTTACAAAAATACCATACGACAGGGGAGAAGAGTGCACTGGACAAAACAGAATGACGCCCTAATTCAGTTCTTACTGCCCCTGGGTGAAGTGCATTCACGGTCACGTGGGTACCCTCCAGGCGTTTGCTCAGCTCACGCGTGAAGAGTACGTTTGCAAGCTTGCTGTTGTAGTAGGCACTCCAGGCATTGTAACTTTTCTCATAGTTGATATCTTCAAAGTTGATCTTCCCGTTTCCAAATCTGTGACCTTCAGAAGAGACGTTTACGATGCGACTAGGCTGTGAACGCTTCAGCCGGTCAAGGAGTAACATCGTCAAAAGAAAATGGCCAAGATGATTCACACCAAACTGCATTTCAAATCCATCTTCAGTCTTTTGATAGGGGCAGGCCATCACTCCAGCGTTGTTGACCAAAATGTCTAAGCGTGGCTCACTGTTCAGAATTTTGTCTGCAAAGCTACGGACTGACTCCAAAGACGCCAGATCTAGCTTCTCAAGGAAAACGTTATTGTTTCCACTGCGTTCTTGTATTTCATTGAGCGCTTCCTTTCCCTTTTCAATGTTTCTGCAGCCGATTATCACCCTCGCTCCGCGCCTAGCTAAATCTACTGCGGTTTCTTTACCGATGCCAGTATTTGCGCCGGTGATAACAACAGTTTTGCCTTTCAGACTGTTGTTGCTTTGACATCTTGGTCCTTGGAAGTACCTTTTGCCGGCGCAAAGGGCTGCGATTGCCGCTACACCGACTGCAACTGGAGCCGCCATAATGTTGTACCACCTGTCCTGCTGAATGCTGCTGAGTCACGCTTAAGAGTCACGCAAAGACTCCCTAGTACCCAGGTTGCTGTGTACCAGAATACCCAGTCCATTATGAGGGGTATGTGGCCGTGGGCTTCGAGGGTATGGCTAAGGAAGTAACCCAGGGGGGGGGGGGGAGGGGGACGAGAAGAGTGTCCAGCCTTAAAACATACAACCGATAGCAATTATAACACAGCCTCTGTGAAGAAATAGGCAACCAAAGTTTTTTTTGCGGGGGGCGGGGGGGGTGTGGAGGGGGAGCTGGACAATCGCGGGCACCAACAGAAAGAGACAGGTGATAGAGTAATGAAAGAGAGGTAGGGAAGAAAAAAGTGGTCACACATAATAAGCTTTTACGAGCTCCTCAAGAGGCAATGGCCATAGAATTATATATCTCATGATTTACGGCAATGCTTTAATTCCCACCCCGTAGATTGCATTATGGGGATGGGAAGACAATAGAAAAGGGGACGGCCAACTTTAGGAGGCAGAAATATACCAACGCCAGAGAACAAGATTTCTCTGGTGGTGGCAAATGTTGGGGGGGGGGGGGGGAGGAGGGTGCAATACTAACGAAGTGTAGGGACAGCAGGCTCTGAGCTTCCTGCTCTCCATGCACTTTACCCTTCATTTCTCGTCAATTCCTTTGTGGTTCCCACCTTATTTTCCTATTTCTCCCACTCTTTCTAACCAACGCCTTAGGCAAAGAGTGCATGCCCTCCTTTATCCCAGGTTCCTGACCCCCTTTCTTTCATCTCCTTGCCAACGAGAGTCCTGGTGTGAAGGAAATGCAAAGAGGGATGAAAAACGTTCTTGTCCTCTGCACCTCACATGACTTCACCTCCCCCCCCCCCCACCCCTTTCCCGGATCTCAACACACACACACAAAAAACTCATCTATCACTTTATAGTACCTTTTTCTTGTGTTAAGAGATCAGTCAGACCATTAACTTGGCTTTTATTTTACTTTTAGGTGAATGAGTACAACAGTATCTTCGAAAATTTGAGAGCATATCATGTACACATTATAGTACTGGCTAAAGTAGGATAAATATTATTTCCTACTTTAAGAAACAAGTAATAATTAAGGTTTGTTATCATGTCCCTCCGTTGCCAGTGAAGACATGATGGAACAGTGGCTACATAGAGTGCATTGCACTGAATCAAATATTCAGTTGGAGGGTGGGAGAATAAAGGTTAGGTATCTGAATTGTGTATTTTCCTTAGACAAGAAACTTAACCTCACATTGTCTCTATCTAGAAGTATAAATGAGACTAGCAAACTATCCAGGGGGGTAGTCACAAGTTTCAATGTTTAGTATGCAGTGTGTAACTTAGGTTTGTGATTCAAAATTTGTAATTTTTTTTCTAGTAAGTAATTTAGTACGTAATTTAGCCGATATTTTGTAATTTAACCCTGAAAAACCCAGCTGGCAGAATTTATAAAATGTATTGCATTGCATTGTTGCTTTATGCTACAGAAACCAAACCTAAAAAGCTCTGGGCCTTCATATAAAGCCATCCGGCTCATTCACTCCATTGTAGCCATTGTATTGACTTATGTTACGGAACAGATTTGGACACCAAGTTTTCTCTTTAGGAAGTTTTATTCTGGTTGTGCTCGATACAGTGAAAGGCTCAGAATGAATCTATAACGCATCAACTACGCTATTAGAAGCGGTTGCTTTGTCAACGTAACGCGCTGTGATTGGCTAAAATATCCCGCCTACGTGCCGCGGCATAACTCAAAGACGGCGGCTTTCTATTAAGGTATTAATGACTACGCACAAAACTCTGCTGACATGAACTAACTTTCTTTCCCGAAACTTTAAATGTTGGTATCATAACTTATCAAGATCTTATCCTGGCACGGGAAAAACCTTTAATTCCAATCACAACTGTTACTGATTCGGCTAATACGCTATTGATGATCGCGCGTCCGTTTTCTGGTAAACAACTTATTAAAGAACAAAAGTTCCTTAAAGTATTGTTCTTAAACTTAATTAAATCGAGCCGCGTGTTTTGCTACGCCTAAATTTCACTGTTCGTTTTAAAGAACATAAACTATCCTAAATTGATTATTTTATAAAAGAGAAAATATCTTAGATTGAAGACGGAGGAGCGCGCGCCAGGAAATCGAAGGGTTGTAGGATATTCGTAGTTGTTTACGCGTCCGTAAACTAATTACCTGGATTAGATGGAATCTAGGCTTTGTTAACGCTAAAGTCCGAAATGTTTCGCCCCCACGAAGGAGCACAAAAGGTAAAAAACCCCTTTGGCGGAAGACCACACTTCTGGCGTCCAAAGTAAGAATAGCGATTTTGAAATTCCATCATCAACCCTGTTATCATCAATAGCGCGCGCTCCACTCGCACCATCTTAACCTAAAGTAAAACGACACTCTAATTGATATATCATCACACTGCATAAAGAACGTGTTCTATTAAGTAAGATTGCGGACCAACGCTTAGCGTACATAATGAGTTATCCACAAACAAATTAAGAATTCTAATAGTTAAATGGAACCATTGTTCCACAGTTCGTGCTGATCAAAAGGCCAGAGTGTCCAGAATTAACCAAACTAAGTTAATAACTCTTAAAGGCATAACTGTTCGTAAAATAGAAAGTAGTGACCAGGTTGTTACTTGGCTTACGCAAAAACATTAACTGTTTACTCAAGCTGGATTAAACCAAACAATAGTTGCCTGCGTATGGTATTTAAATTGATTTGGAATAAGAGGAAAGGGATTAGAGATAGGAATTTTCCCACGAGAAATGTTCTAAGCTTGCAAAACAATATGTAAATCGTTGCGTGAACGTGAGTAAAAGTCAGTGACAAATTCGGCACGTGTATGTTGCTTAGTAACGATCTGGTCATTGTACGAAAAGTACGGAACACGTTCGTAGTTCACTTGAATTTTTCAATAACACAAATTATACTGATTGTAATTGATTAATGATCAAATTGACTTATAATACGGAATATGAAAACTAACGGTCAAATTGACTAAAATACGAAATGTAAAACTTGTTTGAATATAGATAAAATTGTGTGCCAACACTTACTGGACTTAACTATTACATGTTTGCCACTCTAAGTAAAAGCTCCTTGATTAAAGCTCCTTTTATGAGTCAAGCAGGACAGCCAGTTGGCACTTATTACAGATTTTAATGCCATAACGTAAATAGTTTCAGTTTGCAGTTTTACTTTTCCAGTCCAACCAGCTTCATGCTAACCTCCCACAGCTTCTTTGCTGTGTCACCATTTAAAGATCTCTTGGACGGCTCTACAATGTGGCAATCTTTCAGGTATTTGCCACTGACGCCCTCCATCTCCTCCGAAACTGCGCAGTGAATAGAGGTCTGGGCACCTTGCTCAGGGGACTTACAAAAATACCATCGGAGAGGGTTCTCGAAATCAAAGAAACTATGCTGACGTGCTAGTTCGGTTCTAACTGCCCCTGGGTGAACTGCATTCACGGTCACGTGGGTACCCTCCAGGCGTTTGCTCAACTCCAGAGTAAAGAGCACATTTGCAAGCTTGCTCTCCCAATGGGCCCCAGTGCTGCTGTAAAACCTCCTCTCGTGGTGAAGATCATCAAACTTTATCGTCGCAAATGACAATCTGTCAACGTAACAGGCAACATTTATGATGCGACTCGGCTGTGAACGCTTCAGTCGGTCAAGGAGTAACATCGTCAAGAGAAAATGGCCGAGATGATTCACACCAAACTGCATTTCAAATCCATCTTCAGTCTTTTGATATGGGCAGGCCCCAACTGCAGCGTTGTTGATTAGGATGTCTAGACGTGGTTCACTCTTCAGAATGTTGTCTGCAAAAGTACGGACTGACTCCAAAGACGCCAGGTCTAACTTCTCAAGGACTGACGTCTTTGTTTCCACTGCGTTCTTGTATTTCCTTCAGGGCTTGCTTTCCTTTTTCAACGTTTCTACAGCCAATTATCACCCTCGCTCCGCGCGTAGCTAGATCCACTGCGGTTTCTTTGCCGATGCCAGTATTTGCCCCGGTGATAACAACAGTTTTGCCTTCCAAGCTTTTATTGCTTGTGCATCTTGGTCCCTGGAAGTATCTTTTACCAGCATAAAGGACTGCAACTGCCGCTACACCGATTGCAACTTGGGCCGCCATGACTGTTTGCATTACTCTCAGTTTACTGAGTTATGCGGAAGTTGGTCGAACAAAGGATAAATAACAAGATATTGTCAACTTTATTGTGATTTATCGCACTCTTTAACACCTCGATATTAGCTTCACAGTTATGCCTTACTACGAAGGCAGTCAGTCACGCTGACGTATGTTTCATTGAAATTGCAAAGTTCTCGACCGCAAAATTAATCAGAAGACTTCAAGTGGTGTGTCTTTGTTTCGGCTAGATTGCAGAATACCCCGCAACTGAAGCTGTTCGGCGCAGCCACCGAAATGGCTACGCCGTTGGAGCAAGTACCAGGTATAGTAAAGGACTGGGAATGAGTTATTTGTATAGTGCAGACAAATCAAGCAATTATTTCAAAGTTTTTTAATCGCTGGTTGATAGTTTTTAAAATAGACAATATTTATGAGGAGGTGTGTCAAATAACAGTTTGTTGGCCCGCGCCCCTCTGTACCCCCGTTGTGTGGGTCACGTGATCTTGATCAGCCATGTGGTTTTCGCAGTTTGTGCTTTGAGCGGTGAGAAGATTGTTCGCTTTCATGACCTTGATGTTCGAACATAAAGCCTGGAGATGCCCAAAAATATGTAAGTTATCGTTTTGACTGCTTATTTGAGCTGGTTTTGCGTAATTCGGTATTTGTAAGCTTGAATTGCGATCTCTTGTACAATGAATGGACGAATGAATCACCAACCTAGATGTACAGGCACGTTTCGAGTAATAGAATAAAAATTTTCAATGGCTATGATTTGTCTTGTGGTTTTCTCCAACAAAGTGTGTGTCCATAATGCACCTATCAATGTAAACCCCGTGGGGGGGGGGAGGGAGTGCGGGCAAGGGGAGGGGATTTGACGGCGAAGTCCATCCCCTCAGTGGGAGGTTTGATCCAGTAACTTTGCTTGGGGGTCGGGACATTTTATTTTTTCGACAGACAAACTGGGACCAAGATTAAGCGTGGTTACGTAGGTAGGTAGGTAGGTAGGTAGGTAAAACTTTATTTATACACGGAATCCATTCATGTTACATGCTCTTCCATCGAGCCGTGTCTAAATTAATCAATTAACTAATTAAAATATCCAACTAAATTACCTATCTTTATTAACTATTATTTAATGACATAGAGACGATTTAAAAGAGCCGAGAGTGGGCTGTGTCTTAGCGCTTAAAGGCAAGCTGTTCCAGAGAACAGAACCACGATATTGGAAGCTTCGTTTTCCTGCTTCAGTGCTCGGTCTAGGGACAAAGAGGTTATATTTTGAATTTCGTAGGTTATGTGAGTGAACACTGGATGTAGTTTTAAAGATGCTTGTTAAACGAATCGGAGAAAGATTGTGGAGAGCCTTAAACAGATTAATCGCTAGTTGCTTTGAACGCCTTCGCTCCAGACAGTCCCAACCGAGGTCACCGAGTAAAATTGAAGATCTAACATTTAGGTCTGAGAAGGTGATTAAACGTGCAGCCCTATTTTGGAGTTTTTGGAGCCTCTCAGACTGGCACACACCTATGCTGCCCCATAGGGAGCTACAATAATCAAAGTACGGTTGGACGAGAGCTTTATAGATAGTTATTAGGGTTTCACGGGGAACTAAGTTCCTGACGCGTTTGATAGCCCCGAGGCCGGCAGACACTTTTTTGACAACACTGTCTATGGGAGTCCCACGATAAGCTCTCATCCAAATCAATGCCAAGATATTTGTAGGTTTTAGCTCTTTCTAGATAATGTTCATTGATTTTTACATCAAACGGATGGTTTAAAGTAGCCAACTTGTTATGGCTACCAATAATAGAAGATTTGGTTTTTTTTGACATTAAGACTAAGTTTATTAGCTTGTAGCCAGGTCTGAATCTGAGCTAAGTCATGATTTAATTTGGATTGTAAATCGACTGGATCACTCGAGCTTAGAGTAAGACTTGTATCGTCGGCGTACATTCTTGGCACTGAGTGTAGGTGGCACGCGGGGAGGTCATTTATATAGATTAAGAACAACAGAGGTCCCAGGATCGATGCCTGTGGGACACCACAAATAATGGGACAAAAGTCTGACATCTGGCCGTTTACAAATGTTTTCTGTTTACGGTCAGTTAAGTATGACTTAAACCACATTAAAGTGTGAGAATCCACCCCATAAAGTTGAAGTTTCTGTAGTAAGATCCGGTGATCTACAGTGTCGAAAGCTTTTTTGAGATCGAGAAATAGAACCCCATTTATGAGACCATTGTCTATGTTTAGGTACCACTCATTAGTAGCTTCTAGAAGGGCAGTTTGAGTTGAGTGCCGAGGTCTAAAACCAGACTGAGTGTCGGCTAAGAGATCGTGAACTATAAAATACTCATAGAACTGGTCGAAAACTACTCTTTCTATTAGTTTGCTGATCACAGGTAAAACAGAAATTGGCCTGTAGTTATTCGGGTCACTTTTCGCCCCTTCTTTGTAAATGGGCGATACTCTCGCCAGTTTCCACTCATCCGGGAAGATACCAGTAATGATAGACAAATTTATTATGTGGGTTAAGGACGGAGCGACAATAGGTGCTGCCTCTTTTAGTAAACGACAGGATATTCCATCAAGACCACAAGCCTTATTTAACGGGAGTGCGTTAATTAGTTTTAGAACAGTATCGATGCTCGTCTCTGTCAAAGTAAAGGCATGTGATACAGGATTGATATAGTCGCTAAAGTCAATACTGACTGGAGGAATTTCGCTCGCAAGTAATGGTCCGTGGCATCTTCTTTCTTGGCTTTGAAAAGTCCAGTTGTCTCTTGAAATCAAGTTGAAAGATTCATAGTCTCGAGTGTAGGGCACCTTTTATAAGGATAGTGATCTATCGTCACATTAAAAGTTCCATTAAAAAGTTCCAGTTTAAATTCGTTTTCATTGTTTATTAAATACTCTTACAGGCATATCATGATGATGTACATCACACATGTTTTCTCGTAAGGGAGATAGGTTAAATCAAGGGAGCAACTACAGGATACAGGGCCATTTTTGAAGGTATTTAGATTTGGTGGCTCGTTTGGCTCGGCAGTGGATGAAAAGAACGAGAAATGAATTATTTGAGCGTTTTTTCGTCGGGATCAGAGTACGTGCGATCTCGGACAAAAAAACGAATTTTGGAATAATATACTGGAGAACGTTAACTATCTTATCTTCAAGGCTAATGGCGAATTTTTCTCAGAATGGGCACTTCTTTGAGCCAATCGAAGTGCACTGTACGGTGTCACTACACGGCAATCTCTACATGTATTCACTAGCAGCGTTAAATGTTCTTCTCTCCATCACCGCATCACTGGGGAATATTCTTATCTTTGCTGCTCTTCGCAAGGAATCTTCCCTTCATCCGCTATCAAAACTTCTGTTTCGTTGCCTAACACTTACAGATCTTTTCGTTGGTGTTTTGTCACAACCTCTATTTGCTGTTAGTTTGATTTTCATAGCACATGAACGACTTCAACTTTGTTATACTGCTTTGAGCATAGTTGATATTGCTGGTAGAATTCTCAGCGCAGTGTCTTTGTCTACGAGAACGAGAAATGAATTATTTGAGGGTTAAGTGTTGGGTGTATACATGTGGTGGATTTGGTGGCTCGTTTGGCTCGTCAGTAGATAAAAAGAACAAGAAATGAATTATTTGAGTGCTCAAGTGTTGGATGTATATATGTGGTGGCTCGTCTGGCTCGGCAGAGGATAAAAAGAACGAGAAATGAATTATTTGAGCGTTAAGTGTTGGGTGTATGTATGTGGTGGCTTGTTTGGCTCGGCAGTGGATAAAAAGAACGAGAAAAAGGATTATTTGAGCGTTAAGTGTTGGGTGTACACTGGTGTATGTATGTGGTGGCTCGTTTGGCTCGGCAGTGAGCAAACGAGCCAAACGAGCCAGCTCGTTTGAAGATGTGTGTGAAAGGTGGCCCTATATTCTGTAGTTTAGCCAAATCAAGTTTGTGAGCTTCATACCAAGTTTAAGTCACCAGTTATTAAAGGTATGAGCACAGCTCGTCTTTTATTTGGTATTTTGCCCCTGGGTGGGGATTTTTAACTACATTTGGTGAACGTATGCTTCCCCACCCTTGGGCAATTGACCAAAATTTTTACTTCTTGGTCAAATCCCCACCCCTTGCCCGCACTCCCCCCCCCCCCCCACGGGGTTTACATTGATAGGTGCATAACTTGAGAATAGCTGACAAGTGAAAAAAAAAATTCTTTGTAAACCAGAAATATAAGCTTATTGTCTACATGACTCGTTCTAAAATTTTCATTCCTATATTAAGAAAATGTTTAAAATGTTGCAGTGAAAAAAGAACAGAAACGAAACGAAATACGTCTATCCAAAGACCGATTATAAACGCTAAGCTACGTTCCTGGGAACCAATAGAGGTATAAAATAATTTATTATTTTATGACGGTGTAGCCGCGAAGACGCGTAGCCATTTTGCAGAAATCTTAGAGAGCTATGAATTTATTATAACGGCGTAGCCGCGTAGACGCGTAGCCACTTTCCAGAGAACTTGAGGGCTATGAATAAATTATGACGGTGTAGCCGCGTAGACGCGTAGCCACTTTCCAGAGAACTTAGAGACTTTTGAATTTATTATAACGGCGTAGCCGCGTAGACGCGTAGCCACTTTCCAGAGAACTTGAGGGCTATGAATAAATTATGACGGTGTAGCCGCGTAGACTCGTAGCCACTTTCCAGAGAACTTAGAGACTTTTGAATTTATTATAATGGCGTAGCCGCGTAGACGCGAAGCCACTTTCCAGAGAACTTGAGGGCTATGAATAAATTATGACGGTGTAGCCGCGTAGACGCGTAGCCGGCTACGCCGTGTAGCTAGAGATGCGGGGTATTCTGCAATCGCTCCTTTGTTTCCACTGCGGTTTCTTTGTCGATGCCAGTATTTGCGCGGGAGATAACAGCACTTTTGCCTTTCGGGCTTATTTTGCTTTTGCATCTTGGTCTTACCAGGACAAAGGACTGCGACGGCCGCTACACCGATTGCACTGACTTGGGCGCCCTGCCTGCATGTCTCTCGGTTTGCTGAGTCATGCGGATCGTCTTCAGCAAACATTACTACAGCTTTTAGAACACGAGGAGAATTATGTTGATGTTCACACCTTAATTAAAAAAATACCAAGCTTTCGTTGGATCACTATTAACAGTAATTAAAAGACATTAAGAATTTATAGACTTATCCATGCATCCTTATTTATTTATTTGTAATTTCTTTCTTTTTTCACACATGTATATATTTTTTATGTTAATTACTTGACTTGCTTTCTGTAATTGAAATAAATTAAGAATGTACAGACATCATTTAGACATGCATCTTTATTTGTTTGTAATTTCTTTATTTATATATCTATATTTGTTACTTGACTTCTTTCGTTTAATATTAATGTAATACAGTACCCGCCCAGACTAGCCACTGCTATTTGCGGGATAGTGTGGTCCTTTTATTTTAATTATAAAATTCAATAATAAACTTTGAACTTTGATCGGAAACTAATGTCGATCTTGTTTCCTGTGATTTATTGTACTCTTTGAAACCTCGATATTAGCTTCACAATCATGCGTACTACGAGTGCAGTCAGCCACGCATTGTAATTACGGAGTTTGTAATGAGAATGACGATTTGACTAAATAGACTACGAGCAGTCTCTCTTTCCGCTCAGGGGTAAACGAGCAAGCAAGCAAGCGCGAAACCGCCTGCCGCTTTGAATGCGGAAGACGATTCAATGCAGCAGGCGATTTTACCCTGGCTCGTTTTCGTCCGACTATCCCTCAGTGGAAAAAAGAGATTACTTGTACTCGTAGTCTACTATTTGAAATAATCATATATATGTAGCTGACGTAAGTTTCCACTGAAATTCAGTGAACGGTTCATTGAAATTTAGACGTTCTCTTAACAAAATTAAAAAGACTTCAAGTGGTGGTCTTTTTATTGAGGGAACCGTCAGACGCTCTAAAAAAACACATTTGCAAAACAAAATAATATGTTAATGCAGTCATGACTGTGTCCCATGATGCCATTCTGCACGCGCTGGTAAGCTGAATAAGACTTTTCTTGTGCGCGCTTGCCAGCTATGAATAATTTTCTATTGCAAATTGCCATTTTCTAGATATCGGAAGAGCAGGAGGAAAATTTAAGTGAAGTGCCGCAAACAATACCCCACAGTCGGAAGCTTTCCATCTATAACTGCTGTAGGGCAACTAACCAAACTTCAATGTCCTCCTTACCCATCAAGCAAAGAAACAACACTGAGGGTTTGGTATCATGTCTCTCTTTATTACTACGTTCAAACGTTCACGTATATGGCAAAACACCGTTTCCAGTTGAGGCACTGTGGTGTAGTGGCTGACGCTTTGGACTTTCGATCAAACTTTACAATCCAAAGACCCCACAGATGGTGGTTGAAGGCTAGAATGGTCTCTGTATTATGCCTTTCCCTTTGACAAAGAACTTAACACCACATTGTCTCTCTCTACTGAGGTGGATAAACAAAGAGAAGTATTCACCGGCGAAATGCTAGGAAATACCAATAAAATGCTGGGGGTGGGGGGTGAGGGTGGAGGTAACCTTGCGATGGCGATGGACCAGCGTCCCACCCAGGGGACACACTGGTAAAGCTCCTAGCCGCCTCATGTTACGACTCTGGAGTCAGGCACCGGCCTTGATATTAAAGCCACAAAGCTTATTCAATGCATTGGATTGGACACAAAACAGTGTTGCCCCTCCAAGTTAAAAGTCTTGCATCTGGGCCAGCTGGTTAGACTTACTTCCAGTTTATATAGTAAAAGTTTTACTTTTCTAATCCAACAAGCTTCATGCTAATCTCCCACAGCTTCTTTGCTGCCTCATCATCCTGAGCTCCCTTGGATTCCTCTACAATGTGGCAATCTCTCAGGTATTTGCCGCTGACACCTTCCATCTCCTCTGACACTGCACAGTGGATAGTGGTCTGGGCACCCTGCTCAGGGGTCTTAAAAAATACCACTTGAGAGGGTAGAAGAGTGTACTGGACAAAATAGAGTGTCGTGCTAGTTCGGTTCTGACTGTCCCTGGGTGAAGTGCATTCACGGTCACGTGTGTACCCTCCAGGCGTTTGCTCAGCTCTCGAGTAAAGAGCACATTTGCAAGCTTGCTGTCACAATAGGCCCCCCAACGGCTGTAATTCCTCTCGTGGTGAATATCATCAAACTTTATCTTCCCAGATCCCATTCTGTGACGTTTAGAAGACACGTTTATGATGCGACTCGGCTGAGAACGCTTCAGCCGGTCAAGAACTAGCATCGTCAAGAGAAAATGGCCAAGATGATTTACACCAAACTGCATTTCAAATCCGTCTTCAGTCTTTTGATAGGGGCAGTGCGCGACTCCAGCGTTGTTGATCAGGATGTCTAAGCGTGGCTCACTCTTCAGAATTTTGTCTGCAAAGGTACGGACTGACTCCAAAGACGCCAAATCCAGCTTCTCAAGGAAGATGTCCGTGCTTCCACTGCGTTCTTGTATTTCCTTGAGCGCTTCCTTGCCCTTTTCAATGTTTCTGCAGCCGATTATCACCCTCGGTCCGCGCCTGGCTAAAACTACTGCGGTTTCTTTACCGATGCCAGATTTGCGCCGGTGATAACAACACTCTTGCGTTTCAAGCTTCTGTTACTCGTGCATCTTGGTCCTTGGAAGTATCTTTTACCGGCATAAAGGACTGCAATGAAGCCGACTGCCGCTGCAGCGATTGCAACGATCGGCGCCGCCATCTGTTATATGAAGTGTCACTGAAAGCTGTCACGTGACCGTTTGTAAAGTATTGAAAAATCCAATATGGCGGATGCTTATGAAGGTGTTAGTCGTGGTTCTTTGAAGCTGAAAGGAGTCGCAGATGGAGGCGTGAAGAAGTAAGACTTTTTCCTTGAGTTTAATTAATTAACAAAGAAATAGAATGCGTTAAAGACTGTGCTTTTATTATCTTCTGGGACATCTTTTACGGGGGATGTGGCCTCCGTATACGGTCGTTTCCCTAACGAGTCGTTTCGCTAACGTCCAGTTCGCTAACGTCCTAAGTCGTTTCGCTAACGTATTAGGTCAGTTTGCTAACGTCTTATAGGTCGTTTCGCTAACGTCCTGAAGTCAGTTCCAGTTCTTGAAATAATGGGGTTTGCACTGACCTGACGATGTTAGTGAGATGTTCTGAGACTAAGACTAAAATAACGCCATGTTGTCTCCCAGAATTCTAATCGGTCAGCATAAAACACGGACCGTGGACAGGGTGGGTAACGATAGACGACATTCTTTTGCGTTATAAAACAATTAAAACAATGCTTGATACTGAGTACACATACCTTCTTATAGTCCTTTCCCTTCTTGTTAGACATCAGGATGTACAAAAATTCTCGTGTATGATTTTGTTTCAGCTTTGCGCCCGCGCAGTTGTAAACAACTTAATAAAAAGTTGCGTGAAGTCTGGATCAAACTACACGCGAGGTACCGGAGAAGAAGTTTTTGAATGACTTGATGGATCGAAATCGCAGTCATTTGATTGATGAATGCTAATGTTGTTTACTATCCTTTGTTAATTGAATTAATGCAGAAAGTCTCACCTCTTTCACTAAAAGCCGCATGAGTGACGCTGAGGCACAAGTGTAATTATTAAAGCGCATTTAATTGACTTTTAGTGTCTTGGAGAAATTAATAAATTGCCACACGTGCGAACCTTGTCAAAGAGGGTTTATAGAATAAATGTTTTTACTAACCTCGTTCCAATTTCGCGTGATAATTTAGCAAAGCCTTGCGCGCATGCGTAGTCTGGAGCGAGTTCCAAGTGAACTTCAAACGACTGCAAAAACATGTCACATCACTCCGACGTATACACGTGTACTGATGGATAAGTCCGAAGTACATCGCACACATGAAGTACGTAAAATAACTTTTATTCAACTGTTTCTTACAAGGTTTGTAGGAAAACATAAAAACATAACACAAGTGAAAACATAACACATCACTCGAACGTATGTGTACTGAAGGATAAGTCAACTGTTTCTTACAAGGTTTGTAGAAAGTATTTCCGAACAACACGTTAGCGAAACGACCTATAAGACGTTAGCGAACTGACCTAATACGTTAGCGAAAAGGCTTAAGACGTTAGCGAACTGGATGTTAGTGAAACGACTCGTTAGCAAAACGACCGGTAACCGTGGCCTCGTGTTGGAAAACAGAGGAAAAGTAGACGTGAGCCTTTCAACTCTATTGGTCGCTGTATTTTACGTGAAAACGACTAGGATATCTCAATTTTAGACATTTACGTTATTTTAATATATTATTCAACTACCTTACACACACGTAAACTTCAATTATTGTATACTTCTCAAGTCACAGGGTACTGGTAACCAGACAATAAGTTTGTGTTTGACTGTTTGTAATAATTATAGTAAATGTATGGGATTTACCGTCGGTTTCATGCTATCGCGACATATTGCTGAATATATGTATGAATCAATGTTAAACAAACGTTAAATTAACTCACCTGCGGTGTGTTGTCGTCCTTTTCCCTCAGAAATGATATTTAAAGCAATTTCAAAGGATTTTGAGTTCACCGTTGACTATCACACTGTCCTTCTCCTAGTGTGACAGTCAACGGCGAACTATTATTACAAACGGTTAAACACAAACATATTTTCTGGGCCTCCTGTGCTCAAGTACGCAGTAATTGGTAGACTGTTAACTTATCGATGCTTTATCACTTCAAAACATGCTTATGTCATTCAGTAAAAGAGAAGAAAGTAATGGTGTTATACATCGATTGACATCCAGATCTTAAGCTAACTTTATGTAGTCACATATTTAAAGAAATGAGCATGGTGACTTCTGTAAATCTGAGCTCTAATGAAACAAATTTTGAAATATAACAGGAAGAAGAAGAGAAACAAGGAAAAGAAAAAACTTGAAGAAGCTGCTGAGAGCTTGGCTAAGGCAAACAGAGATGAATCCCGGAAAGAAATTCCAGAGGATAAGAGAACTCCTGCTCAAATCACTTATGACAAAATCCAAGAAAAACGAGTAAGAATTTGTTCATTAAGAAAGATGCTACTGTATATTCAGCTTTTCGTGAGCATGTGACAAAGAAGAAATCTGAGTCCCTGATGAGAATCGAACCCATGACCTTCCACAGGCCAATTGAATGCTCTAACCATTGAACTACTGGGAGACTCGTGGCAAGCGAGGTCATATTCACTGGGTTCATTATGACATACATCCTGCATACTGCTAGGATCAAGAATGTCAAAATGGAGCTTAACATTCTTTCTTTGTCATACAGTGTTTGTTAATTGTTACATCTCCTTTGGTAAACAGACATAAAAGAAACTGCAGTGTTATATTATTAGAAACCCTCTGATAGATGGTAGCATATACCATTTAAAATTAGTGTGCACAGTCCAAGTCTGGTTGACTGCTGTTCAGAAAGAAGACCAAGGGCCAATAGTCAACCTGTTTTACTGTGCAAATTTTATTTAATAAGGGCAGTTTTTGGGCATTTCCAAGGTCCTCATTAGGTCCGAGTTAGATGGTATGATTTTTGTCTGTGACTGCTCGCATCAAATAAAGATCATGAACAACTTGTCATTCTAACATTTTGATTGTGGCTACAACTGTAGTAGGGTCTCAAAATCCTATGACATTTTCCACGTTGTGTGCAACCGTCATGTTAAGATGTCTGATTTAGACAACATGATTCATGTTGCAGACATGACATGAGCAAGTCACATACAACAGTTGTAAGCAAAAATCGTACCATCAGAACTGGTAGACAACTAAAAAAGTGGCTACTTCACTTTGTGTTTACTTTTTGACAAAAATTTATTTTGCAAATCAATGGATATGGAAGTTTTCAAAATCAAAATGGTGTTGTTTTCTTTAAAAATTGTCCTTTAAATTATCCTTTCCAAGTCAAGATTTCACAGCTTTTTAAAGAGAAATGAAATCACAACCTGTTCACCAATGGATATTGACAAGAAAACCAATCAGATTATGGTATTCATGATAAGAAAAGTCTCTACTAGTAGTGCCATAACAAGTTTAGATACGTCTTTGAGAATCAAGATGAAATTTTACTTCTGTCACTTTTAACAGGCTGCAGAGAGGATTCTAAAGAAGGCAGAGAAGACGCACAAGCAAAGAGTTGAGGTACAGACTAAAGATGATAATTTGCTGAGGCTTGTATTTCTTCTTGTAGATTAATTTTAACTATCTTTATGTGGAGGTGCAATGGTGTGGCATTTTGTGCCCTGACCTTTCTCACTGTCAGAAGAGTGGAGAATTGGTGGCTCTATGCTTGGCCAGACTTTGCGTTAAAACGTTGGGGTAATCCTCCAATGGATTAGCATCCTATCCTAGCTTAAGAGAGTAGTTATGTGGGCCCTTGCAGCATGTTTGAACATTACTTTGTCTGTGTATCTCTTTATGTTCAAAGTACATCCAGCACCTCTTGGAGATGAAAACAGGCTTATGACCCTTGCAGCATGTTTGAACATTACTTTACCTGTATCTCTTTATGTTCAAAGTACATCCAGCACCTCTTGGAGATGAAAACAGTTTTCTGACCCTTGCAGCATGTTTGAACATTACTTTACCTGTATCTCTTTATGTTCAAAGTACATCCAGCACCTCTTGGAGATGAAAACAGGCTTATGACCCTTGCAGCATGTTTGAACATTACTTTACCTGTATCTCTTTATGTTCAAAGTACATCCAGCACCTCTTGGAGATGAAAACAGGCTTATGACCCTTGCATCATGTTTGAACATTACTTTACCTGTATCTCTTTATGTTCAAAGTACATCCAGCACCTCTTGGAGATGAAAACAGGCTTATGACCCTTGCAGCATGTTTGAACATTACTTTACCTGTATCTCTTTATGTTCAAAGTACATCCAGCACCTCTTGGAGATGAAAACAGACTTATGACCCTTCCCTTTGTCTTAAAATAGCCCCTTCTTATCATCCTTGCTCCTTGATCATGATTGTTTTCACGTTTAGTTTTACAAGTAGCAAAGACTACTATTAAATACAAACTTTAGACTTGCCGTATTTCCTCGAATAAGCGCCCGGGCGCTTATTTAAAATTTCGGCTAAAAGGAGGGGCGCTTATTGGAAGGAGGGCGCTTAAGGTGGCCGAACACAGTTTTCTTGTACCTATGCGTTATTCATCGTTATTTTCAAACCACTGGCAGTTGGGCAGCCAAAATTGGCAAGATACAAATTCAGCTAAGAAAGATCATATTTTGATATGTTTTATTGGACTAGGTAGCATTACCATGGCAACACAGCTTGTAGTAAACCAGCATTAAATTAGATTTTTTTCATCATTTGTTTCTAGAAAACCCAGAAAAATACTCGCCTATTGACACTGGTCTCGTGAACTTTTGACCGAGAGATCTTGTTATTTTGTGTTTTGCATTTTAACGTTTTCTGAACATGTCCTCTGTCAGATTTCAATTTTTGTTTCCAGGCGAGTTAAGCGTGTTCTGAACTATTATTCTACCAAATTTCATGAAATTCTAACGAGCGGTTTCGTAGAAAACACTGCATTCCCACTAAATTGTGCAGTCACAGTTTTCTGGTTAACTGCGTATGCGCTGCATTTGACAGGATTCTCGATCTTTCTCGATCCATACAAGCAATCCCAGATAGGCAGGGTGTTTTCCAATAGTATTACCTTTAATACATTGAAAAACCAACGTTTTTGACACATAACAAACTGTTTGATTGTTAAGGCGGAAAAACCACTTGCACAATCTTCATTGAACAAAATGAAATGATCGATGTACAGGCTCCAGGTTTGTTTTTCTCAAAGCCTTGTGCGCGCGCTTATTCACGTCAGCAGTACAAATAGTAGAGTGCGCGCAAATTGTGTTCAGACACCTTAATCAAGGGGGGCGCTTATTAAGTTTTCCTTTCAACGAACTGTAACTTTATTTTGGCTAAATCTTTAATAGAAAAACAAAAACTACAACATTATCCACGTAAACAGAACGTCAGTATAATGTCTTTCATTTGTTAAAACAATGGTTGGTAATCAAGCATACTGTCCTCCCATTATACACTTAAAAGAACTCTCTAAGCACATGGAGATAGAAATAACTAGAAGGGACTCAACGGAAAAGAAACTATTCTCCTGTACTGATGCCGCTGTAGAAGAAGCTTAAAAAGTTATAAATAAAGTGACAGTAGAAACAGGTTTTCCATGTATCCCTACTGTTTAAGAAAGTGAGGGGGGAGGGGAGGGGGGCACTTATTCGAGAGGGGGCACTTGTTTCATATTATGGCCAAGGGGGTGGGGGCTAATTCAGGGGAGGGCGCTTATTAGAGCGTGGGCGCTTATTCGAGGAAATACGGTGTATTGGATAGTAATATTGTGTTCTTTTGGGACATATTCCATTTTCAGGTTGAACAGAATAGTGTTCTGTCCACTCTGCTCATGATAGCAGAATGAACAGAATGCACCCTTAAATTTTGCTTGTTGTTTTTCTTTTGTAATTTTTCTTTCTTCCTTTATTTCTTTATTCATTTATTTATTTATTTTCTACCTAGAAATTCAATGAATATCTTGATGGCCTGACAGAACATTATGACATACCAAAAGTTAGTTGGACAAAGTAACCTTACTCCTGGTCTTTGGAGGAAAGATGCAGCATCTCTGACTGTCACACAACCCCAAATTGTATGTCACACAACTCTGAATTGTCCCTTAGAGGAGGTCAGGAAAAGTCAGTTTTGCTTGCTGAATATTTCAACAAGGGAATTCTTTGGTAGGATTCAGGGACAGAAGATTAATTTAATTTACTGTTAAAGGGGCTATGTCACAGGTATTTTTGTCACCTTGGGGTCAAAATTCCAATAAATCAAAACTGAGAGCATTTTCTTATCTACAAAATGTTTTCTGAGAACTCCAAGAAGAAAGGAAGTGAATTCTTGAAAGGAAAATATGATCAGTTTGTAGTGTTTTTTCGCTAGACAGCAGGGAAAACTTGAAAAAAAAGCGGCCCGATTTCTTTCAAGTTGCAGTCCGTTTCCATCCTGACCATCCGTGGCCCAAGGCACTTATTTACAGTTTAAGTGTACTAGCAGAGTTGTTTTACACAAAAACAGACCATTATTTTGGGTTTCCATCATTACAAACATGACTTTTGGCATTTCAAATTAATGCTAAAAATTGGTAACGTAGCCCCTTTAATAATATTTGTACTTTATTAGTATTTTTTGCTCGTTGAAATCACTGAATCACCTGTACAGCTAATATGCGTATTTAATACTGTGTGTCATCAGAAACCACTTATGTATCACAGCTACATGACTGATATGAATAAACATGTTTACAAATGCACAATGTATTACATGTACAAAAGTTGTTGAAATTAAGAGAATATTATCTGAACATTTTTTTGTATGAGACTGAAGACTTAAAAAAGGTCATAATATCCCTGCTAAAAACTTTTAAGTGTGAAAGGTTATTGCTAAAAAGTCTTCTAACCCTGACAAGTTAATTACCAAGTTGATTGTTTAGGTTTTACTGTTGTGTCCCACAATGATACAAAAGTAATGTTACTTGTTAGTTGGATCTCATGTTATCATTCTTACCTGTACCAGTATGTTTCTACATATTAATTTTTTGTGATGCATTGTAAAACTTACAATGTATGATGTGAATAAAATTACATTATGAAACAAGAGACTGAAAAAAGGCTCCCATACACCAATGTATAGTTCTACAATCATGTAACTTTTGTCCATGCAAGTGAAATGCAGTCAAATTTTACTTTATAACGACAATAAACTATTAAAGAAGTGCTTCTATAGAGGCCAGCACAAACTAAGGGACTAGTTCCCAGGGACTAAAGACAAGTCCCCTGTGGTGTTCAACCAAAGGGATCAGTTATTGTGAGTTAATTGAAGACTGTCATGAGAGTAAGTCCCTCAGGTGTATATGCAAGGGGAGTTGTTGCAGGAATAGTCTTTGATTTGTTTATTTTGTCATTTGGTCCCAGGGAATTTTCCCATGAACAGTACAAAGTGTAGCCTGAGAAAACAGCCGAAAGTTCACGTGGTCGCCACTTGCTCCCTCGCAAAATGATGTCTGAGTAACGAGCGCAGAAATTCCATACTGATGACGTGTGTCTACCCAGATCTTGGAAGTGCTTTTGCTTGGTTGGAATTTCTTTCAACCAATCAGAAGCACTACCAAGATCTGGGTAGTGAATGACATCAGTATGGAATTTCTGCGCTCGTTACTCAGACTTCGTTTTGCGAGAGCTCAAGTGGCGACCTCGTGAACCCGTTGGCTGTTTTCTCAGGCTATACAAAATGACATGAAGTGACAATGAAAAGCAATTGAGTACATGAACAGTACTCAGTAAAGTGAAGGAAAATTGAGAAGTCAAGTCCCCTTGAACTGTGACAAGTCAGAGGGACCCAATTTTTTTAATGAAAATTGGACTTTTCCCGCTGCAGGGCCAAACAAAAACTTGAATTCCACCTTGCCCTTTGAGAAAGCAACTTTGAAAGTTTGCTTGCCAAAGCCAATTTCCTGCTTGCTAAGGTTTTAAGATAGTGAAAGCTGATAACAATTTGCAAGGAAAAGATAAAGTAAGTCATGCACTGTGACATGTTTAAAAATGAAATATACAGTGTATACTTGGTATTTGACTTGTGAACTGTCTCTCTTGGATGTTTGGTATTCAGTTCAAGTCCACCAACTTGTACGCTGAGGAATGGTTTGCGTGGGCCCATGCACATGGGGCAAAAAAAGCAGAAAAGGTTACTTGCCTAACTTTAAACTCTACTTGTCCCAGACGCCTCTTGACAGGATGTTTGTTGAGCCTTGCCCTGGGATTAGCCCTGGGACAAATTCCTTTTGTTGTGGTGAATGTATTAAACATAACAATACAAAGTTGATTAATATACACATCTATAACTATTTTCTTTGTTTAAAAGAACTATTTTAAAGGCCAAATTTTGCCTCTTGCTGTTTATCAGCTAGCTCATCTAACAGATCACTCACTGACAACTCAATCCTTGCATCGCTTCCAAAACCTTGAAATCTATCTAGAATTCCTTTGGGGGGCTCACAACGCTCAAACTTAACATCTTTACCAAATCGTTCAAAACACAGCGCTTTCATATCACTGCAAATCCCATCAGCTAGCCCTACAGAGACCGCCTCTTGGCCGCTAAAAACATCACCAGTGAAAACAGTCTTGTGATTTACATCAAGCTTTGTTCTTCTCTCCTTCACCACATTTATAAAGTTGTTGTGGACTATTTGCAGCTTTTTGCTCCAAAACTCCAAGTCCTCTTGCTTAAGAGGCTTAAATGGATCCATGCGGATTTTGTTTTCGCCAGCAGTGATGAGCCGCCATTCAAGACCTAAATGGTGCAGGCAACAATAAGAATTAGTTTTGAGAGTTACTGAGTGTGATATACTTTTTGGTTTTGCACATTTGAGTTCAGGTTGTGCACTTATGCCAGTTATTTACCTGGGTGGGTGGGGTGAGGGGGAACCTGGGCATTACAACCAATGTTAACTGAAAGGAAATTCAATCACTCAGTGCAAAGGATTGTGGATTCAATCACCCAGCACAGAGGATTGTGGATATTGATAAAAAAACAACTTCACAAAACTAAGCCAAATGTCCCATATATGACAACAGCCTCGCCCTCCCCTCCCCTCCACCCCACCCAACCCCGCCTTTGGGCTTAGGCCTAGAGAATACTGCTATGCCCTCATGGAAGTTGGATCGGAGTTGACACACTTACCCAGTTTTTTGATAGCTTCAGTCATCCCAAAATTTCCAAACAGGGCACCAATGGAGCCTACCACCGAGTTTGGATCCACGAAAATTTCATCTCCGGCCATTGCGAGCCAGTACCCCCCCGAAGCGGCATAGTCCTCGGCAAACGACAACACGGGAACATCGTTGGCTTTTGATAAATTTCTTATTCGTTGATAAATCAAGTTAGACTGCACAGCAGCGCCACCAGGGCTGTTAATCTCGAGGCAAACAGCCTTCGGTTTCACCCTCTTGGTGTCAAATGCCTTGTCGAGGTATTTTTCGACCTTCTGCAAGTTCAGCCCACTCCGGGACTGTGGTCTTATCGTGCCCTGCAGTCGTACGATTCGAACAACGTTCTTCGCACCCCATGGCAAATAGCTGCGAATTTTGTTCATGACTTCACTTGTAGCTGTTCCCTCCCTTCCGCTTCGAAGAAATGTGAAAAGCAATGTTTGCAACCAGTTGCACGATCATATGGCTGCGACAGACGACAGACCTGGAAACAAAATCACTTGGGTGGCATTCCGCTGACCAATATTAGTAAGCAAGTTTCAAAAGACGAATCATATATTGGAGGAAATTGTCATTTTCTGAATTTGCGCTTCTTGTGACTAACTTTCGCTGGAGTTTGTTGATTGTGTTGGCTTGTAAATTAGTTATTCTTGATTATGGAGGGTCAAAATAACAATTCTGTGGAAAGTGTCAACGAAATCAACGAAATCGAGTCAAATGGAACTTCTACAGACAAACCTTCGAGAACTCACGATCGTGGTGAAAACAACGTCAAATGTGATAGTGGAGTTTCTTCGGAGGTTTCGCAATCGGAATTGCAAACAGAAGACGCTTCTCAGGTTGTAGTGGAAATCAGCAGTGACGATGAACTACAAATCATTGGGGTTGGCAAGGGACAACTCGAAGAGAAAGCTGAAGAAAATGGAAACGATTCAAATCAGCAGTCGACGTCTGGAAGAACGAGTCCTAAAGATGTTACGTGCTCTGTCTGTCTTAGTGAATTTGACAACAAATCTTTTCTAGACAAGTGCTTTCGTATCCTTTTGCTAAAAGAGGTCTTATATAACGTTCGCTTATATAAAACACTCTCTGATTGGCTGGCTAGGTTCTTAACTTTCTGTCGTGACGTGATAAATTGGCGTCACGTTACCCTTCTTGTTAGTTTGATGTTATAAATGACAAATTGCGACTGAAGTTCTGAATACCTTGCCACTTTGAGGTATTGTTTGTAGTGGTCCAATTAGCGGGAATGCTAAATCTGTTTTTGAGACGGAAATGAAGTTATTATTTAATTATTAGTATTATTATTGTATTAGTATTATTATTATTATTATTATCATTAATTATTATTATTATTATTGTTATGTACATATGCAGTGGACAGTGTATTAGCATATCCACTTTAAACCTTGCTTAGGCAGAAGATCAAGGGGAAAAGTGTTTTGAATAACCTGCATATCCACTTAAAAAATTCAAGGGAAAAGGATGTTTTCCTGACTGTGTAAATTAATATGTATCTGTTCACATATGTGCACTATATCTACTTTAAATTTACCTACTGGAGGCAAATCAAAATAAAATCCTAGTAATATGCCTCATTCTGATCTATAAGTTTGGAGCTCTAGCAATGGCTGTTTTTTTGTGCTTGGTCAATCACATATTCAGCCTTTTCAGGGGGTGTAGACTCCAAGTGGTGCAAACATAAAACACATAGAACCCCATTAACCACTGGAGATTTAAATTCCTAAACCTTTCTCTGCATAACAGATGTTTAGTGCAAACGTGACGTCTGACAGGTCCTGCATATGAAATTTGAACAAATTTGGAGCAAGTTTTTTCTTAATAGCTGTTAGATGCTTTTTGTTACTTCTGTATACTACAGTGGTCTGAGATAGTCAGGACATGTCCGTTGTGTAAGACAAGCTTCAATTCCATCATCCACAGTGTCAAATCAATTGACAATTACCAACAGGTAACAACCTCTCTTTCTTTGCTCTGCTGTGTACCATGTAGGCCCTATAAAATAAAGCTCACTTTGAAAAAGCCATTTAGTGATGTTTTCCTTGTGTTGGGTTGTCTTCTAAAGCATTACCTGTCCAAACCTGACGTCCCTGCTTCAGTAAGCCAGACTCAAAGTGATGGAAGAAGATTCCGCTATCGAACAACAGTAACAGATGGAAGTCAGCAACAGAATCAGAGAAGGCAGGGGGAGAGAAGTGAATCTGATGCTTGGGGGCAACGGGCACTGCGACGACAGGGCCACTTGTCGGCACAGAGGAACAGGAACATAATAAGTCGAGAAAGAAGGAGGTACAGTCAAGTAATAACAATGATAGTCATTTATAATAGAGCGCTTTTCAAATGAGTGTCGTAAAACCAAAACCAAAGTAATTACCCCAGCCAATCACAACAAACACAAATTACTCAATGAACCAATCAGAACTCGAAGCAAGTACATGTAACGGGCGTCAAGCGCGGGAAAACGCGTGCGAGCGCGAGCAAGTTGCGACTGATTGGTTTGAGTTTTACTCCTGATTGGTCGAGAAAGTGGCGCGAAAGGTTTTAACCAATCACAGAGCGAAGTAAAGGAAAACCAAAGCAAAACACGAATTACTTTCGACACTCAATTGAAAACCGCTCTAATAATAACAATTATTATTGTTATTTATTTATTATTACAACTAAATGGACCACTCCCTGTGAGGACAATCAAACAAATAATCCTAATGAACGCTATCTGGCTATTTACAAGCATGACCCAGGAGTTGATCTCGGGGCTACCAAGAACTACTCCAGCTAGTGCTCAGAGTGGGACTTGAACCCGGGACCTCTGGATTTCAAGTCCGGCGCCCTAACCACTCAGCCATGCTGCTTCCATTTAAGTGTACATACATTGTTTTTATATTTACAGGTACATACTATTAATAATACATTATTATTACAAGGTTATTCTTGACAGTGCATCAATAGATATTTAATATAATAATATTAATATTCACAGGACCATCTACAGCAGCAACTTATGGGTGCAGGGAGTGACTCAGACTGGTCGCCCACGCCAGAGAGAAATTTGTAAGTTAGTGTAATATCACACAAACCTTCCTAACATAGGAAAATTAATTTCTTTTGTTTCTAGGGTTTTCAATAAGGGCCGGCAGCCGGTGAAACTTGCTGGCTATTCCACATGAGCTCGCCACCTATTTGATTGAGAAATTACCTCATATTTTGTGACTACCATGAGAAACATTCGCCACAAAACACGAGTCATGGATCAACCAAGATTTATTCATGAAAAACAAAAGAATTTTGCCTGAATTGTGGGTACATGTAATGGGCGATTCCAGAAAATATCCGTACCATACCACGGACGGCTTTTCGGAATTCCGAGGGCAAGGGGGGGTTCTTAGAACTGGAAATCCGAAGGCATGGGGGGATACTTACGAGTGGAATTCTGAAGGCAAGGGGGGGTTTAGATCTGGGATTTACACAGGAGACAGACAAGAATGTATTCCTTGAAAGCGCTTTTTTATGGACGTTTTAAATCAGTTTGTAAATAGAGCACGAACTGGCGACATTGCAGACGACCGCGACGCGGAAGCAGAATACAAGTCAAGCATCGATCGACAGGCATGTGTTCATTTTCATTAGGAAAACCAACAAAATATAGGTTGTATTTTAAGCTCCAGAGGCCTTACGTTGATTAATTTCTTGTCTGATCGATTAATAAAATATGAAAAATTGGAAATTTCATCAGTGCGCAAAGCGCACGCATTGAAATTAAAATTTCACGAGCAAACCGAAATAAGATATAATAGCGTATTCTCCCGGCTTTCGCGCCAAAATCAAGCCTTTCAAAGTCAAAACGAGGCTAAGGCCTCGATACCATGTAAAAATCCTCATTCTCAAAAATGGAAGAGAGCTAGTAAGCAAGAGAAGACGAGTGAATCATAAACAATATAAACGTTTATTAGCAAATAATAAATCATTTCAAAGTCTTGTAGCAAAAGTAAACTTGAAGAATCGCGAAACTTCGACAAAGACGATAGTCCACAGAACAATCCTTGAATAACAATCCTCGAACAGCAATAAAACTGCAGTTAGTACACCTCTAAACGTCTAGGTGGCCTTGGACCCTGAAATGTGGAGCAAACCGAAATAAGATGTTAGATGTGCCCAGATACTTAAATAAGTATGAGTGGGCCGGGTGGGACGCTATTATATCTTATTTCGGTTTGCTCGTGAAATTTTAATTTCAATGCGTGCGCTTTGCGCACTGATGAAATTTCCAATTTCACTTCACAAACCTCAATAAGATATAATAGCGTATGTTCAAAGTTACTAAGCTAACCTTGCAATACGACAGCTTGAAAGGAGTCTTGAGCTTGTTTATTGCAAGCAACCTCCCGTAAATAATGCCGCCTAAAAGTGGACTCCTTTCTCCACTTTGCGATCTCCATTATCTCTTTACAAGAGAGCCCTTTCGCCTTGGCCTTGGATGTGGATGCACCTCGCACCGAATGAGCACGGAACTCAGAGGTATCAATCCCAGCTAGGTTCATAAGCTGCACTAACCACCCTGCAATTGTGCATGGTACTACCTCCTTGTGAGGCTTTACATAACTTAACAGTAACTGATGCTTATTAGAGTCTGCACGCCAACCCTTAGAGCGTTCTAAATAGCAGGTAATGGTTGAAAATACACATAGCATAGGATCACCCTCAAACTTCTCAAAGGTCTGTTTAATGGGGTTCTGACCTTTCTTTCTCGATTTGGTTAATTGTGCAAGTTCAAAAACAATAGAACTATCCTTAATGGACATATATCTTACATCAAGAGCCCTTAGGTCTGAGCATCTACCAGCTGATGAAAGAGCTAGCAGCATGCTCAGCTTAAGAGTCAAGCACTTGTTTGAGAGGGTGGAGTTATCCCCTAGCATGTGAATGTAGTCAAGAACCTTATCGACATCCCAAGTCACCACATATCTGGGTTGCGGTGGATTGGCATTAAAACAGGCACCAACCACCTTACAAATCAGCTCGTGCTGCCCCACCCTAACACCCCCTATGGGAGGGTGGAAAGCTGAAATGGCTGATCTGTGGCTATTTATCGTGCGGTAGCTTTTGCCCTGTTTTAACAGCTCTGTAAGATAGTCTGCTACAGAGGCCACAGAGGAGCAAAATGGATCAATTTTCCTCTGACGACACCAGCTACTCCACTGTTTCCAGGCGCTGTTGTAAGCTCCTGCCGTGCCTGTTCGCCAAGAGTGGGAGCGGAGAAGTTCGGAAGTTTGCTCTGAAATTCCGTCTGCAAGCAAGTTTTGCCTGTAACCATCCAGGCCGCTAATGACAGGTGGCCCTGCAGAACTAGAGGGTGTGGCTGCAGGTTGGAGGAAAGCAACAGATTGCTCAGAGGGGGCAGCAGAATTGGCTGTCTGCAGGACATCTCTAGAAGGACTGGGTACCAAGCTTGTGTATGCCAAGCTGGTGTTATCAGGACAATTGTCGCCTGATCCTTTCGGATCTTTGCCAGACAACGACATATCATTGAGAAAGGCGGAAAACTGTAACCCCTCAGGTTTGTCCAAGGAATCTGAAATGCATCCGTCCCATGAGCAAATGGGTCTGGGAACCAGCTTATATAGCTTTGAAGCTGAGTATTCAAACGATCTGCAAATAGATCTATTGTCAGGGGACCCCACAGGTGATCTAATGCCTGGAAAACTGTCGGATTGAGTTTCCAGTTGCTGGAATCCATGAAATGTCTGGATTCCCAATCCGCTTCGTGGTTTAATTCCCCTGGCAGATACTCTGCTGTCAGGGTTATCTGCTTGTTTAGGGCATATTCCCACAGTTCCTGGGCTATACTTAGTAATGCAGGGGACCATGTCCCCCCCATCCTCAACAAGTAAGCAACTGCTGTCCTGTTGTCCATTCTCAGGTGGACATGAAGCTGCCTTCGATTGGGAGTGAAGGCCCTCACAGCAAAAAGAGCTGCTTTCAGCTCCAAAGCATTTATGTGAAGAGAACTGGATTCCTCCTGTGTCCAAAGTCCCCTTGTGTGTCTCCCCTGGCACACTGCCCCCCAGCCCTTCAGCGACGCATCCGTCGTTATTGTCAAGTCTGGGGCTGGTGTGATTATCGAGCGACCATTCCAGTTGGACATTTGGTCGATCCACGACTGAAGGTCGTCCCGACAATCCTCGCTCAGAGGGACAACTGTCTCGTACCCCTTGCCCATCAACAAACCCCTTACTTGGAGCCTTTGCAAATGCCGGTAATGGAGGGGTGCCAGAAAAACTGCCTGTATAGATGAGGTCAGTTTCCCAATAATCTGAGAGAGAGTTCTCACTGAGGCTTTTTTCTCCTGAATTAAATCTCTGCAAATCTGAATAAGTTGGGTCATTTTCTCCTGTGGCAAATATAGTTTCATCTCCAATGAATTGATCAGAAAACCTAGGTACTCCATGCACTGGGCTGGGTGTAAAACTGATTTCTTCCAGTTTATAATAAAGCCTAAATTCTGAAGCAGCCACAGAGTGGAGTCCCTGTCCCTCAAAATACCTTCCAGAGTCTGATTGAATATAATGATATAGTCTAAATAAATAATCATTCTCAGACCCAGTCTTCGAAGAAGAGCTACAACAGGCTTTAAAAGCTTGGTGAATAGAAGGGGGGCTGGTCCCAAGCCAAATGGAAGGCATGTAAACTGGTACCTCGTGCCCCCATAAATAAAACGAAGGAGCGGCTGGTGCTCTGGATCTATTGGCACAGTAAAGTAAGCATCCTTCAGATCTATTTTTATCATCCAGTCTTCCTTCTGGACTAAATGCTTTAGCAAGTGCAGCCCCTCCATTTTGAAATGTTGATAAACAACAAAACTGTTCAACTGTTTTAAGTTGATTACAGGTCTGTTCCCCCCATCTTTCTTTTTGACTAAGAAAACTGTACTTATAAATTCCCCTTTCAGGGGGGAGACCACCTGAATCGCCCCTTTCTGCAACATTTCTGCAATTTCCTGTTCTATCGCATGCCTTTCCAGCTGGTTGTGAAAGGTCTGAGAGGGGGCCTGTGCCTGCCTTGGGGGTTCTACAAAGGGAACCAGTACCCCCTTGATCATTTTCAAAATGAACTGATCCTGTGTCAGTAATTTCCAATTGTTCAGAAAATGTTGCAGCCGCCCCGCCAGAGGGAGGTTTTGGCTTACAAGGGTGATGTTCAGCCCCATGGACAGTAGAAGAGGATGAACAAACCGAGTTAATTCCCCCTGGCAAGGTTGAACCTGCAATGGGACTTTGGGCATCAGGTGATCTCCTTTTGAACGTGAATCTAACTGACTTGCCTTTGTTAAAAGGTCTGGAGGGCGGTCTTGGCTTGAAAGAGACAGTTCTGCCCCCACCCCTTCCATGTGATGAGGGCATCCCTCGAAAGGGCTGATGGCAGTCTCTTGGGCCTCGTCCACGATAGCTATCTCTGCGAAGAGGGGGGCCTTTGTAAGCTGAAGGCCGTGATGGCTTAGAAAAGCCTGCTGAGTGCTGGGAAATGTCCTTGGTGGACTTCCGAATCTTGGTGGCCTTAGAAAGAGCCTTGTAGAACCTTTTACCAAACAGGTTCTTGTGGGAACTGGACAAGGATGACTCGTGCTTGCTGAGCAGCTTTTTTGCTTTCTTCATGTCACCGGTAAGGCGACCTAATATGCTCAAGCGGCGAGCATAAGTCAAACTCACATTAGCCTGTCCGAGCAACGTGACAGATTGCTCAACCAACTTCAAGCAGTCAAACAAATCCAGCTCATCAGTAGAGTCGTCAGTTCGTACCTTTTCAAGGTTTAGCCAGAGCTTCCCTAATGGTCCCATTACATTGTTAATACGAGCTTGCGTTTTTGACAAAGTGCCGTCGCTTTCGCGGCCGTATGACTTGCCGAGGGTGTCGAAGATCTCATTCAAATACCCATCGACTTTGGGGATCTTTAGAGATTCTGCATCAGGTACCGGATTTGAATCGAGGACTGACTCTTGAATTACCTTGTCTTTTACGTAAATTTTGAATTTTTCATTCAGGTATTTGTGCATATCGTTCGTCAGCTCAAGTTTTGTACGGGCCTGTGCGCCCGTGTCAAAACGCCTGTAGTCGGCATCGCCCACGTGCTTCGGCGAGCTTGCAGATTTTTTGCGCTTAGGGTTTGCTTCAGAGCTACTTGAGTTGCTAGAATCACCCTCACCGTTAGAATCACTATCACTGCTCTCATTACCAGAGGCAGAATCAGCAGAGGAAGAGGTCGTACGCCTCCGTTTGTCTGTTGTTTTGGACGAGCCTTTCGACTTTCGCGAAGGCTGTTCTTCGTCAACACTCGCCTCAAGGGTGTTGTTAGTGGCCTCCTCGTTCTCAACGGGAGTGTCAGTTTGATCCGCCATAATCCTTTACAAGAAAAAATAATCCTGGAAAAAAATACTACTTTAGGTCTTCCACTAGACTTGCCACGAGCGAACACGAAGCGTCCAGCTAGCGCGAAGCCATTTTTGAGAATGAGGATTTTTACATGGTATCGAGGCCTTAGCCTCGTTTTGACTTTGAAAGGCTTGATTTTGGCGCGAAAGCCGGGAGAATACGCTATTATATCTTATTGAGGTTTGTGAAGTGAAATCTATGTTTCTTACCGCTTGTACATTTCTTGTACTCCCGTTGTATGAACGTCGAAAACTCGCGCCAGTCCCTTTCTAAGGGGCGCCTGCGACACGCCTGTCGGATTTTGCACTTCGCGCCAAGAGATTGGGAGTGACTGCTGACCCCGATGGCTCAAATTCAAGATGGCGGAAACAAAATGTACTCGATCGTAATATCTTCCGCGAGGACACACGTTCATCACACGATATTCTTATTTTAATGTTCTTTACCAGTTTGGGGCAATGTAAAGTTAACTAAGGTTGAGTCTATTGAACAGCGGTAAGGAGAAAACGTTTAATTTTTTTAAAAATTTTCATTCCAGAACTTTCAGAGTCAGGACGACTCCCTCTATAACCAGTTGTACTTGTACGGAACAGAAGTAGAGTAATTAGAAATATTTTTCCGTAAAATAACCGAAATTGGGCAAATTAGTGGCCTTAAGGGTCTGACGAAAAAATGGAAAATCTGAACGGGAGGGGGGGGGGGTTTACGATTATGGAAATCCGAGGGCATGGGGGGATAACGCATTTTGGAAATTCTGAAGGCAAGGGGGGTTAAAATATGGAAGCCGTCCGTGGTATGGTACGGATATTTTCTGGAATCGCCCAATTTCAGTGGCAATTTGTGTTTCCTGTTCTGTTCAAATACCCTAATTCTTGCTCCAGAATGCAGGAAATGCATTCAACAGGCCCAAATTTTCAAAATTTTTTAGGGGAGCATACCCCCGGACCCCCTAGAATCTTGCACCGAAGGCACAAGTAGTTCATTCTCCGCCTACTCCTAAAATTTTGCCACCTACTCAGATTCCTATTGAAAACCTTTCCGGAGGGACAAGAATGTGTATGTTGATCAGAGTGCTGATAAAAGTCAGCTAGCATTTTTGGAAAGCCAACAGCAGCTCAGGAATACGGAAATTAATTTCCCTGTTCCCGACAGCTTTCTGCTGCTTACATTTTCAGCCTTAAATTCTGAAAAGCTTTGTGCTTACAAAATATCCGTAAAAAGGCCCTGAAACAATCTGAGAAGACAGGAAACGACACTTTGATTCCTTTCCTTAAATTTTGTCATTGGGTGTCTTATTTTATCAACTGTATTATCAGTTAATTTATTTTGACAGAATTTGCTTTTGTTTTTCCACAGCTCCAGAATTTTTCCGAACCAATCCTGCCTGCTCCCATCGCCTGATTCCTTGGCTCACTAGAGATTTAAGAGTTATGCTCAACGATGAAGAAAGCCACGTAAATTTTGTTCTGCAGATTATCTTGTCCCTCATCACCAAGTATGTATTGAGTTAGTCCTCAATCAAACGGTTTCATCATCATCATCATCATCATCATCATCATCATCATCATCATCATCGTCGTCGTCGTCGTCATCATCATCATCATCATCATCATCATCATCCAACATCATCCAACATTGCTGTACGATGTTGAGCGTGTTGCCCAAAACACCTCAATGTTGTTTTTCACAACTGAGAACACATAGATTACGAGCATTCCCACTTTCCGCGCAGAGATAGTCGATCGAAAAAAACACGCGAGCGAGAGCATTGCTAGTCTGCCAGCAGTCGTCCTGTTTTCCTCAGATCCAACGCGCGAGTGAAAATGAATAAATTGTGCAAAATAACGGTTAAACTGAACGAGGATGGATTGGGGGATTGGGGATATGTCCTTTTTCCCGCGCCCGCGCTACTCACGGCTCAATCTTCTCGCCAGCGTCTCGCTAACATTAGGAGAAGAAAGAGACTCTGCTTGTAATCTAGAACATTCCTTGCGGCGTGGAAAAGTGACGTGCACGTGATCAGTTGCCAGTGACATGTGCATGTACCACATTACGGCTCATCACGTGCGTGTGACGTTTCCACATGGTAGGCAATTCTGGCATGTTGTTTTTGCTTGACTATCCTTGAGCGGAAAGAAAGACTGCTCGTAGTCTAGAGACCAAAATAAAAGTTGAATCAAGACCACTTCACAAGCTGAACAGCTTTTACTTTTATCGAGCATAAGTGAATGTCTATCATGCAACACGGTGCTCAAACGCGTTCATCATGCCAATTCAGCAATGTTGAACGGTGTGGAGCGGAAATGTTGAACTCGTTTAAATTACATCGTTAGGCGATCTTTGCGGACGACATTGTCTACATCTAGCATTTAGGAAATCACCTGAGAAACGAAAAGGTATCATAGCCAAAAGATCGTTCAAAATTTAGAAACTTGAAAGAAAACAGACCAAAGCTTGCGTGAAACGATGCATTTAAAAGTTGCTGTATTTACAGCATGTAAACCTCGTGCATAGCTAGCCACGAGTTTCCCAGCAGCTCAGTGTGATCATCCGACCGATGCACGGAAGGTCATGGGCTGGGTGCCCTGTGGGACTTAGATTTCTCCTTTGTAACATGCTTGTGATTTGCTGAATATTACGTATTCTTAACTGACAAAATGATTGGCATATGGTCATGTGCGGCAAAAAAAGCCATTCAGTTGTCAAATGTATGACGCCATACATGGTATCTGACGTAGTTTTGTGTTCGTTGTATAATTTTACAGTTGTATTGTTACGTAAGCTACGTGTTAGGGCGATACTATGTGTAAGCGGAGTTTTGGTGTCCTGCTCTCGGAGTGGCACGTGTGTTTGAAGCTCGCAGTAAAAGTTGGTCTCTCATATGACCATGAACACAGGATTTGAGTTAACTTCAGTATCATTAACTTGGAAACATGAAAAGTATGAACCAAGACGGAAGGTTATATGTTTCTACCGATGTGTGAGGAATATCTCTGCATTATTTTTTAGGGTCGAGCTCAGCTCTGAAGAGTTCTGCAATCACCTGCGACCCTTTCTCTTCGACAAAACAGAGCATTTTATTCACGAGTTTATGAGTTTTGCTCGTTCACCATTTGATGTGAATGCTTATGATGAGCGTGCGCAGTACAACTGGCCTGATGAGTCACGTGAACAAGTGAGAGAAACGCCGACTGTGTTTCATAGTCACAATTCAGGTGGGATTGAATTCTGTTTGTTTGTTTTGTTTGTTTGTTTGTGGCTAAGTACAAACTGGTTTTATCGCTTTCACTTTCAAAGTCACCCATGCTGGTAGCAAAAAAGTTTCCATAATGTAGAAAAATACCGAGTAACAAACAGTGTTGCAAGAAAGAAGTGCTCAACAGCTTTCACTTGAATGTTCACACTTAAGGATTTTGTCGAAGGGTCAAAAGTTAGAACCGCCTTCTAAAGCGTAATAAATAGCACCACACGTAAGTGCTCAGTAGCTTTCATTTCGATCAACGTGGTCAAGGATTTTATCCCCAGACTTGAAAGTACCACGGAGAGGTACTGCTCAAAGCTTTTATTTGAATGGTCACACTTACGTATTTCGTACAAAAATTAGAACTACCTTGTACAGCATAATAAACAACACCACAGAAAAGTACTGCTCAGTAGCTTTCATTTGAATGTTCACACTTTAGGATTTCATTCATAGACTCAACAGTTAGAACCATCTTGTACAGCATAATAAACAACACCACCACAGAAAAGTACTGCTCAGTAGCTTTCATTGGAATGGTCACACCTCCCGTCTTGGAAGTAGGTGCATTAAACTCCTTATTTTATTGGAGCTATTTAATATGTTCCCAGTTCCATTTTCACTGCCTCCAATAATTTCGCTTTTGTCTGTTCTGCTCGGTACAATTACATCATATCTATTTTTCTTTCCCTTTTTTCGTAGGTTGGCAAACTCCTGCACCAGGCCCTTCTGGAGTGTCCATCCTGGAATTATCCGAGACAGACTGGAACAGAGATTCTCCAGTGCGTCAGAGTGAATTTGCCAGCTGGTCTCCAAGCTCATCCCCAGGCCCTAGCGGTCTAAATAATCCCAGATTAGTGGAAACTGTGACCATTTCGTCGGGGAGTTCACAGTCGGTATCGACTGAGCATTCAGAAAGCGATGAACAAACGAACAGAGCTTCAAAAGGAAAACGAAGAAAAAGCGTGTCTGTTGGTGATACGACTTCCGCGGAAGAAACTTCTATGAAATCTAGAAAAAAGTCAAGTCATCGACGTCACCGACATTCCCACAAACATAAGCGGAAGCATAAGCGTGACAATTCCTCGAAAATTAGCACAAGTAGACATTCTAATAGCTTGGGAAGAGACTCCAATGTACCCGGACCAAGCCGACGTGTTTCTATCAACTCGTCGCTATCTGATAGCACAGTAGAGATTATTGTCCTTAGCGACAGCATTGACTCATTGGATTCACCTGGATCTCGTGGAGACGTTGTTCGCATTGATTTAGCAAGGTGTCGAAGTGACAAGAGAGGGTCCGTGTCACGATCCAGGTCTCGGACAACATCTGAGGGTAACGAGAGAAAGCGATTGCTACACAAGTACAGACATCGTTCTCGCTCAAAACGCTCGCATAGTAAACATCGATCAAGATCTCCCTCAGGATATTCAAATTCATACTTGCGGCGCGATTATTCTTGGTCAAAAAGAGAAAGGAAGGAGAAATCTCGCAATCGATCTCGATCCTGCCCAAGGAGTCCTGTTTTGCGATCTAGAGGACGATCAGCAGAACGAAGATTGAAAAGCAAACGTCGCTCGCGATCTCGCTCAAGGCGTTCAGATTTGCGCTCCCAAGAAAGACATCATGCGGAAAGAGAAAGACATTCACAAAATGACGTTCGAGATCCATCAAATTCAGATTCGAGAACTTTAGACTTAAAGAAAGAGAAACATGATCGAGAAAAGCGTAGATCGCAATCAGGAACTCCAGGTGGATCGCAATCTCGATCGAAAGGGAGGTCAGATTTAAAGATTCAATCAGAGAGCTTTGGAAGAAGGAAATGTAGTAGGGACTCACATTCTCGATCGACGTCGCCGTCGACGACGAAACGGGGTGCGGCTTCTTCGACACACTCATCTCGTTCATTTTCCCGCCATTCGAAATCACGTTCTCCTAGAAGATATTCACAAGTTCGCTCACCGATCTCACGAAATTCACGGTCACGGTCACCATCACTTCATGTCACTGACTCCTCTCCAGAGTCACGCTGCCGGTCACGCTCCAACTCACACAACGAGGAGTCCATGGTTTCATCCGCGTTGGAGACACAAAAGTCAAGATCTGATAGCAGTGAGGATATCAAGAGAGAAATTGAGGATTTAGAGCTTCGTATCACCGCAGATAAAAAGCGATTACTGAAGCTTCTTATCAAGCAAGAGAGGGCGAAAGGAGATGGCGTCACTGTCATCAGCGAAAAAGCGGAAAATGATCCGTGTGAGGAAGAAAACAAATATTGAGCAAGAGTTACCGCCACTCTTCTGTTCAAAAGCTGTGATTTTCAGGGGCGAAAAATGTGCGTGTGAAGTGCGCAATACGCAAGAGATGTTCAGATGACTGCAAGTCACGCGCGCCATTTTGATTCACACTGACAAGTAGAAAGAGTGACTTGGAGGAGTCTAGGGCGGATCCAGAAATTTTCACCAATAACAGATTCCAACTGGCAAATTGTACTTGATGATTCAAATGCCAGTGAATGTGTTAGCTCAACTTAAGCAAATTTAAAACAAGATTTCATGACCACTTGTTTACGATGTTTTCTTCTTTTTTAATCAGTAAGACAAGTACAGATTTGAAGAAGGTTGGAAAGAGCCCGACCCTCTTGGTCACTCTTAGATCCTACTTATTTTGTGATATGGAGCAGTTTTCAAGTGAGTGTCGTAAAACCAAAACCAAAGTAAGTATCCCAGCCAATCACAACAAACACAAATTACCCAATGAACCAATCAGAGCTTGGAGCAAATACATGTAGCTGGTGCCAAGCGCGGGAAAACGCGTGCGAGCAAGTCGCGATTGGTTTAAGTTTAACTTCTGATTGATGGAGAAAGTGGCGCAAGATTTTTTTAACCAATCACTGAGTGAAGTAAAGCAAAACCAAAGCAAAACGCGAACTACTTTCCATACTCGATTGAAAACCGCTCTATAGAGCAGTTTTCTATTAAGTCACGAAAGTAATGCTGTGTTTGTGTTGGTTTTGCTTTACGACCCTCTCTGATTGGTTAAAAAAGCTCGCACCACTTTCTGGACCAATCAGACGTAAAATCAAACCAATCGTGACTTGCTCGCACGCGCTTTCCTGCGCTAAACGCTTATTACTTGTATTCGACACTCGTTTGAAAACCGCTCTAATAAAGTTGTTGTTGTTGTTGTTGTTGTTATCCTACCATGATCTGCATGGTTTTACTTTAGATCTCTAAGATGGGGCATCTGCTTGCCTTTTTAATCGTATATTGGTAGACTTCTCGCGGAAGCTCTGTTTGAGCTCATTGCGCGATCTATAAGATCGTTATGCAATATTTTACAGAAGATCCGCGATATTGTAAGGGTCGTCACACTTCATGAAAGCTAGGGGAAGGGTTGGTGTCAGTGTAACGATTCCCCCACCCCATCTCCCCTTTCTAAGGAAAATGCCTTTCGCTTTTTGTACTTGTTTGGTGAATACCACAGGATTTTACTCGATATATGACGTCACGCGGAGAAAGAAGCGATAAATCAGATTAAAACAGTAAAGAAAAAAAATGTAGACAATACTTTTTTAATGGGTTGTTTATTTACTTTCTTGTAAATAAAAAAAACTAATTATAACAAAAAACGCAGCAGCCTCATTTTTTAAGGTGAAAAGCATTGACTAGCAATTTTCTAATGAAAATTTCCCTCAATGTCCATGAACAGAACTCATCGTGATCAAGCAACGTAAGAGATCTTTGAGATAAGAGAGAAAATAGGTAGGCTACCACTGAAAATAAAATGTATGTACAAAATAATTTTTTTTGTCTTTTTGTTTGTTTTTTGTTTTTTATTTTGTTTTTGTATTTTAGAATTTATATAAAGACAAAAAATATTTCACTTAACAATATACAAAAAGAAAAGAACGTGTTAGTTGATGCAGTCGCCACACAAAGAAAGCTGTTTTTTACGAGTCAACATGCAGTCAAACTGATTAAACCAGAGACTCGGGAAGGTTTTTCTTCCAAGCTACTGGATTTATTTCAACCCTTGTTTCTCGGCAGTTACTGAAAAAGAAAAGGTAAAGAGAAGATTAACTTAAACGCCGTGCCACAGTTAACATGTTGATTGCATTAAAGTTTGTCTAGCGTGATCTTGACTGAGGTTTTTATCATCTCAATGAAGTCTTCTCCAGAGTCAATAGAAACGCGTATCTTTACTTGATTACTGGAGGTTAGTTGGACCATGTCAGCTATTTTTATAGCACTCTGGAAAACGAAAAGTCACTTTTGATAAAAGACAATAAAGGAATTGTTTCCTTTGCTAATTGCAACACCTCACCTTTTTGGCCTCAGATTATGACGATCAGCAACAGCATTGAGAACACTTACATCCGGAGTAACAGCTCTTCTTAACCGCTGCAGAAAAAAATGAAGAGATTTTATAAAAGTGAATCAAATAACCTGCAAACACTTTGAATCAACAATGAGAAAACTGTTCGCAAAAGTGAGATGATTTTTTTGCGAACGAAACGGCAAATGGTCCTCTGTAAACAAGTATGAGTGCGGTGCATTGAATATTATTGCTGCTCTTTTGATTACATTTGATATGCTTGCGAGAAACTTACCTCGCTAAATGACCCTTTCGGGTGAAATATCTGCACAAGAGCGTAAATGGGAAGAGCCAAAAAAGAGAAGAGGGCCAGCACCCAGGCGAGGGCCTGGGCCCAATCAGGGTACACGTATCCATCATAGGTCATTCGTTTCCATTGTGTTGTGCTTCCCAAAAATATCAACTGTGATAAGAAAGATCAAAAAGAATTTTCAAAGTTAGTTAATGTGCCGTCGAGTGGGAGTGGTTTGCTGATGGGATGGTTGGTTGGTTAGTTGGTTGGTTGCTTGATTAGGTGGTTTTAAAACTTTTTAGTGAATTAATCATTTATTTACTTAATTGTTTAGCAAGTAAGTTAGCTTCTACTTACAGTTCCAACTGTAGGCGTGACGTATTTCCAGCAGAGTTTAAAGTACATGTTTGGTTTCTTTCCGATCATCGACTTGATGTTTTCACAGAATTTTTCCACACCTGCAAAATAATTGGATGGTTTTAATTCATTTATTTTAATATCCTAAGAAGCATCTTGTCGCTGAAGCGTGTCATTAATGAACACTGTAAAACAAGACCAAAAAGGCAGCAAAATGTCCGTAAATTCTGCACAGTTATTGAGAGTGGTATGTTGGCTAGCTTTATTGACATTCTGCAAATACTAAAGGAGAGCAAAATTTTACAAACCGATTACATAGATAAAAGAGTGTGACACAGTTGAAGACTTCTGGCCTTGCTTTCATAGACTCGCATGTCCGCTTGCCTCAGTGCGTTTGTGGAGGTTCTACGATTCGTAAATGACAGATGACTTTATACACTTCACGGATCACTACTGGTACATGATAGCATTTTTCATGGTGACTCCATATGAATATCACCTAGGTTAGTAAATACGTACCGTATCCCCAACTGACTGCTATAGCCTCAAAAATGACCACAACAATCAGTGTCAAGCCACCACTCTGGCTGTCAAATATATTCAGCACGTAGATTCCTCCCTGAAAACAAAGAAAATGCAGAGAAAATTCAGCAACAATACTTCAAAAGGAAATTACTGTGGAAGTTAGAACTTCACGCTACGTAAAGAGTCGAGATTTGCTTGCTCAATTCCAGAGGCTTAACTATATTTACGTTACCTTGGTGACAAAGGACAGTCCAATAAGATATTGTACGACGCATAGCGCCAACAGGACGAGTGCCCTGTATCGCCGTAGTTTGCTGAAACTGTCCATCAGTGCTGCCATGATTGTTGCCGTGAACACAAACTAGAAATTGATAGAGAAGGTATAAACCAAGCAAATACAGGCTAGGTTTGATTAAAGCTGAATAAAAAGGTATAGGTTTGGATTGGGCTTGAAAGGGTATATGGCGGGAGCAAGCGAGAGAGCGATCATTAAAATTTTATCGACAAGAGAGGCGTATTTCTTTAAAGAAAAATGCTACATTTTTTGACTTTTTGAAATTATTTATACGAGGTATTGATTTTCATGAATGCATTTGATGTGCTGTTGTTTGGCTTTCTGCAGTTCTGTTAGAAAGTTATTCGTAGGAAAGATTGTTTTAGTTACTGTACTACACGCCCCTTTTTTAAGAAAAATTCGAAATAATCGTTCTCTCCAGTGGACCACCCAGGGCAATTATTCGTGTAAATACTGCAATTATCTATCGTCATATTTCTCACCTGACTTCCAAGTCCAATAGTAAACAGCATAAAGAAAAACATGATTGCCCAGACTGAAGCAGCAGGCATTTGAGCAATGCCTTCTGGGTAGGCCACGAACCCCATTCCAGGTCCTAGAAACATGTGCAATATGAGTGATGCCTAAAGTATGATTCAATTATCAAGTTGAATAAAATCGAATATGCTATCATCTGGAACATAATTCCTGACGTGCGTTTAATGAAAGCCGCGAAACTTTTCGGGCTGATTTGCAGCACGATAATTCACCCTGTATCCTTTAAATAAGATAGTTTCTAAGCATCAAAATTGCCTATAACTCATAATTTTTTACTTTGAAGACATGTTAAAATAGCATCATTGTACAATGGGTGGACAATATTTTTATAAATGGCTTGTCGAGACAGAGATGTTTTCTGATCTATCGAGAAACGCCCCCCTGGTCGATTAAGTCGACGTCAACAGAGCATTAGTCCAACTTGCGAAACAATTGACCTTATCAAACACAGGTTTTAGCTGATAACCGTCACTTATTTCATGCTTCTAGAGTCTTATTCGTAGCTCACCTGACGAAACGACATCTTTGACGTCTTTATGAAGAGTGTGCGCCATAAAACCTATGACGCTGAAAATTACGAATCCTCCAAACAAACTTGTCATGCAGTTAATCGACGAAACAACGACAGCGTCCCTGAAAATATAACGATGCACCTTAATGTCAAATAGTGAAGAGAATTTAAAATCTTCAAGCAGTTCATTTCCTGCTAAAGGACAAGTCTAGTAAGGAGGACCGCAGAAAAAAGAACTGGGTACTCCGCAAGGGAACATCTCCTCCAACAGAAAAACACGCATGCTGGGAGAAAATGAAATTGCCACAGCGAGAGTCTCCCGTCGACATAAGATCATGCTGTGAGAGGGACGTATGGCACTCTTGATTAGTTGGCAGATAGACTGGTTGGTAAACGGATGGATAGATGGAAAGATGAATGGATAAATGGACGGATGAATGGATAGATGGACGGACTCGGCTGAATGTTGTAATTTTTTACCTCTCACAGTTGTTGTGAAATGTGTTGTAGCTGGCAAAAGTGACTAGTCCTCCGAGGCCAACGCTAAGTGAGAAGAAAATCTGTGACGCAGCATCGATCCAAACCTAAAGTGGAATAGACGTTTGAGCATATATTTTACGAAAAAACGGCTAGAGCATGCGATGCTATCCATTCTCAGGAAAGTTCAAATTGCACTGATAAATAACGTATATCTTGACAAGGCCTCAAACGTGATACAAAAACAGGAAACTTTTTTGCCCCAAGTGGATTGTTTGTTGTAAGGGAAACGATTAACATTTCCTACCTGTGGTTCAAGCAGTTTGTTGAAGTCAGGTTTGAGGTAAAAAATGATTCCATCAACCGCGCCAGGCAGGGTGGCCCCTCTGATGAGCAGGGCTAACAGAACAATGTACGGGAAGATGGCAGTAAAATAAGCAACCTGTTAACAAAAGTGGAGAACACGTTTAGTTTAGCATGAAACCAATGTTTACGTAAACTCCACTAATAGCCCACTAATATTAACTCTACAAGCCCTCCGATTGTGTTCATCTTCCCGTTTCCGAATATTATGTTATGGGCTTAGGTCAGCCTAGTACCCAGGCATTCTCCTCCCACTCACTCGAATCGACTTGCAAGTCCTGTCAGCGAGAAGAGAACGCCTGGGTACTAGGTTAGGCTTAGGTTTAGCTAAGCCTTGGAATTAAGAGCTTTCCTATCACATTTATGTTGTTTCTCAATGCTCAGAGAGTTTTGTTTGAAATTGACGACTAACAACATGTTAGTTACTCTTTCTCTACGATAACGCACAAGGTTTTTATTATCTCAAAAGGATTAGACGCAATTGTTTCCCAAAATAATGATACGAACAATCTCATCTAAAGATAAGCCTTCCCAGACCATCCGAATTGAAGGCGTCATGAGGTCACTTTTGCTATGGTGCCTTTTTTCATTTTAATTTTCTTTTCATACTCTGAAGTGAAAAAAATTGAATATTGAAATATGTAGTCTCTGTGAGGCTTAAAAAATCCTATTTACTACAAGAAAGTAGCAAATGGAGGGATTCTCGTAGTTGAAGTGAATCTGAGACCATTGAAACTGAACAGAGTCCATTGCTACAGTTCTCACATGTACACGTTGCGGATCTATTGTTTGACCAATGCAAATATCGATCACTTACCTTGCCAGAAGACTTGATTCCCTTATAAAGGCAAAAATACACAGCGGTCCAAGCGATTAACAGCGTGGTGGCCAGCGGTAGGCGGATTTCCCCAGGTTCATCGATGCCATTTGAAATGGCGAGAATAAAACGCCTAGCAAAATAAATTAACACAAGAATTTCTAATGAACTGCCAAACATAAATGTATATTATATCATTTTGAAGAAATCAAGCCATCTAAACTTAGGAATGAAGAGGACAAAAAAGGAAAGAAAACAAAACGACCAACTTTGAAACGTTCAGTTCTCCGGCTTTTTCTAAAATAATTGTAAATCATTTTTTCACTTGCGTAACTATTGGATTTAAGTTCACGTTCTGACCTGTTTTATTTCCAGAATGTTGTAAACATTTTCTATCATTACCTTTTTCGTTAAAATAGTTATTTTTTACTTACTCCCAGAATTCTGCACTAGGAGAAGTGAGCTTCATTGTACAGTTAGAGGGCTGACCAATTGCATTGCAGTTGAGTGTGGAGTTACGGCCGCAAGCGTCGCTATAAAAAGACAATAGCAACGTCATAGCATCAGTAACATTCACGACAAAGCGCTTTTCAGTTTTGAATGAGTTACGTCAGAAAACCTCATCAAAGACTTGCTTTAGAGGAATAGGCTTGGTTTGATCCCTCGGGGTGGGGTTCCTCCATATAGTGGGGAAGATGGGCAGGTATAGAAGAACGTATATATTCAGAGTCTTGTTACGTTAAATCTGTAGAGCTGGGTTCCATTTGTTTCTACACCATTTTTTAAGGTACTTCTGGTGCAAACAAGTGATGGGGATGATTCTGTGTATAACTACTATTTCTTTCTTTCATTTGTGCTAGAAGCCTTCGGAAGGGTCCATGCGATCACAACGTCTGTATATCAAGATTCTATATATTACCTGCAGAGTGGAGTGTTCCAAGCATTGTTACAATTTTTCCAGGGCACTTCCAGCGCAAACGAATTATAGAGATACAATAAGCTCCATGATATGATCACATTATAGTAGATTGATATCATAAGCGAAGTTATTATCATGGCCACTCCAAGCCCTGGAAAAGGAAAACAAATAAAAATACACCAAACTCTTTGTATGCGAAAGTTGCACAGATAAAATTTGTCGGCATCCAATTCTTTGCCACACTTGATCTTCTCACCTACCCCTCCCGTCTGCGCCCCTCGGAGATCATGGAGGAGTAATTAATATTACAAACTTGTAGTCTGTTTCCAGATCGAGAAGAAAACGTACTGTGAGCGCTGCAGGAAGGCCCCCCCCCCCCCATTATTCATGGAGTCTACTTTCGCATTAACATGTTAAAAGTTTGAAACAGTCATGTCTCTTCTATATTACCACATTGTCGACTAATCAGAAATGAAAACAATGAAAACATTTTTTTCTTTCGTTTTCCCGCGCTCTTTATTCAGTTCCTTACCTTTGTACGTGACCACAGGACACCCAATGCAAATCAATATATTTGGGTATGATGTCCTGTTATCTACAATACACTGTAATCGGTACACATTACAGCTCACGGAACATATTTCCAGGATTCATATTGTCGGTATTTTTTAAACATATCATACCTTTCAACACGGGGCAAACCACTGCCCAAGCCTTGATGGCACCGAGGCTGAGATACTGGCCCAGGGCCAGCTCGAGATAGAAGAGCGGGATTCCGCACGTAAGCAATGTTAGAAAGTATGGCAGTAGGAAGGACGCTGTTGAAAAACGTAAAATTAGCAAAACTCCGCCTTATGACACGTGATTCAGCTCTAATACGCCATTTGGGAGTTGCCTCCGGCCTCCTTTCAAAGGGAGGCCTGGTGCAAAACTTTTCGTAGTTTCATTTGCAAGGGAATGAAAACCTATTTTCACATGAACGGTTGTACACCAGGCCTTGTTTTAAAAAACGAGAGTAGAGACAACTCGTTCTCTAAGATATTTTCTCGGACACATCGTGCAACACTGCGTAGCCATGAGCGTCCCCTCCCCCTCCCCCCGATTCGTTTAAACATTCCATGTTCCGTACTGTCGGACGCTGTAATCGGATGCGCGCAAAAATTGTAGGTGTACACACGTTAGTAAAAATATTGCGCCCAGTAATGGGTGCAATATGGCACCACTCTACCCCACACCTTGGGTCCATTTCTTCATTCCACGGAAGTATTGTACGCAAATGTTGAGCCTAATTTTTCAGAATAGCCAGAATACCAGACACAAGTTGATCTTAGTTCTGTTACACTTTCTCAACTTCAGTATACTAGTTTTAATCCTTTTTATTTCAGACATGTTGTAAGGCGAAAATGCGTTGCTTTCAAATTTTGAGGCCCTTTTCACGCAGAAAACCATGCAACCAAAATGACCTGAACGACATTTTGAATTGTAATTACTTCCTTATAGAATCAAACTTTGACTGAAGCAGCATCAGGTGTATCTTACGAGTCTGTCACTACTTAATAAAGTGCAGAGAAGAAGTTCTTTCATGTGGTTCTGTTTTTTCTACGCCTTTCTCAAATTTAAGTCTTTTTCTTGTAACATAGATACGGCCTCCATTAAAATGTAGCTTCCCCTACCTATGTTATAAGAAAAAGACTTATCTTATGAGTCTGTCACTGTCACGTTTTTTTTTCATCATGGGCTTGTTTTTTTTCTGTACTTTTCTCAAATTTAAGTCTTTTTTTGTAACATAGATGAGGCCTCCATTAAAATGGCGATTTCCTTATGTATGCTATTAGAAAAAGACTGATGCGTGATGCTCATCAGTAGCCGTAAAAATCACGAAACCAAACACAGTGACTTGAACGCCCTTATAAACTTCTTTTCTAGAGTCAACCGCCTAGTGTCGGGACAAGCAGTTCTTTCATGTGGTTCTGTTTGTTTTTGTGCTTTTCCCAAATTTAAGTCTTTTTCTTGTAGCATAGATACGGCCGCCATTAAAATGGAGCTTCCCGTATTTATGCTACAAGAAAAAGACTTACGCCATCCTAAGAGAGGATATCCGTGATACTGTAGGGAGTGGGATACCGTAGTATCCACTCCAAATAGAAAGCCAGATCAGAAGCTCAATCAGCGTCTTTTCTTATTCCCTATTTCCTGACGTTTTAACAGTGTAAAAAACTTATCTATTCTATTTTTGCTGTTTCTGGGGTTGGAAAGGGGATTTAGTTTTCCCTCTCTAGGCCAGCTGACATCAGTTACTTTTACGGTTTCAATCATTTGATCGTGTATTATGTGTCCATTTATTTCGCTTAGTGTTGCGCGCGCCCTTTCAACTAAATAGTAGGGAAATTTGTTGCTTACACATTTTAAAGCTCATCTAGCCGCAAGGAAACAAAAACGGACCAAGTGACTTGATCGGCTTTAGCAACTTTTTTCCACTTACTTTTCTAGAGTCAAACTTTCATTTTGAGTATATGAATTGCAGTCACAAACTAACTATTCATGTGGAATATTTTGCTGAAACTTTCATGTCTTAATACTTGTTTAGAAAACTTAAAAATAAATAAATAAATGTCCTTTATTTACCCTCGACAAGTAACCACTAATAGGGCATTAAGCAATTTTACCTCCTCCATTCTTGTAGCACAAGTAGGGGAAGCGCCAGATGTTGCCTAGCCCTACTGCATAACCGATACAGGACATGATAAAGTCTGCTTTCGTGGTCCATTTTTCCCGCTGTTCTTGACTCTCATTAGAGTCATCACGCACCGTTATTGAAACGGGTTGAACTTTAGACATCCTCAATTTTCTCACGATATAGCGAATTCGCAATCCATGATAAATGTTGCATTTCCGAATGACTCGACCTCCATCATCGAAATCGGGTGAAAAATGCTGCTGACATCACAAAGCGCAATGAGATAACCAGCTTTTGACGTCACGGCTCGCGAGACGCAATTAATTAAATAAATTCTAACTTGGAAACGAATTTCATAGCGTGAAGCGGGTTTTTCTAGAGATTGTCGTAAAGCTGGTTGATGCAGTTTGCAATTAAAGTGCTACAGCTGGAAAACATTCTCGCCAAAAAAAAAGTTGTGATCTAAACAATGTCTGCTAACACAAAGAAGTTTTAAACATAAATTGTGCCGTAACGACACACGCGCGTTATTAGTCAGTTCATTAGAATGTAATTAACACTTAAATATTGAAGTAAAAATTAAATGAATTATTTGCCGTTAGATTATTGCTGATCGTACAGGTAAGTCTCCTCTTCAGTTTCAAACAGAAAGCCCCTTTCCTTTATTTGTTAGCTTGGTTTCTGAGTGAATCAATTTCTCCACTGAGGTCTCGAGCGAAAGTGACTGCGCGTGCGCGCGTTGTTTCTATCAGTCTCGATCTCGTTTCCAGAGTCCGCGTTCCTTAGACCAGCGGTGGTAGGGTCCGCTAGACAAAGGCAACGCGGACTCTAAGAACAGAGTCTTTTTCCTCAAGAAGAGTGATTATCTTATGTGTAGTTCATTGAAAGTTGTTTTTCTACTTGATATTGAGTATAATTTAGATAAATGATACATGATTTCCAGAAAAATAGAATAGTGTCTTTAAAAAATAGAATAATAATCCGAACAACTAATAAGGTCAAGATCTGATAACAGTGAGGATATCAAGAGAGAAATTGAGGATTTAAAGCTTCGTTTCACCGGAGATAAAAAGCGATTTCTGAAGCTTCTTATCAAGCAAGAGAGGGCGAAAGGAGATGGCGTTAGCGAAAAACGGAAAATGATCCGTGTGAGGAAGAAACCAAATATTGAGCTTTAGTTCAAAAGCTGTGATTTTCAGGGGCGAAAAATGTGCGTGTGAAGTGCGCGATGCGCAAGAGATGTTCAGATGATTGCAAGACACGCGCGCTATTTTGATTCACGCGCGTAGACAGCCGCGTTCTCCACTGACAAGTAGAAAGAGCGACTTGGAGAAGTCTACGGCGGATCCAGAAATTTTCTCCAATAACAGTTTCCAAGTGGCAAATTGTACTTGATGATTCAAAAGCCGGGAAAGTGTTACCTCAACTCAAGCAAATTTAAAACAAGATTTCCTGAGTCATATAAACTTTTGTTCTTAGGCCATCGTAGCTTGATTAAGAATAAAACACAAACAGCGGAGATAAACAATGCGAATAAACGCATTTTGATAAACTCGACGTTTCGTATGCTAGACAACATACATTCTCAAAAGTAACCGTTACAGTGTTTGAAAACTGTTTATACAGTTGACAAAAGGGGGCTTGGAGCCGAGATTAAGAAAGACGATCTTAACAGTAATCTAATAGTTCGCACTCTCTGTCCTGAGAAGCTGTAGCTAAAAAAGCAACAGCTTCTCACTGCTTACGTTAATATTTAAAGATGGTTGTAGTTCTCGAATCAGCAAAGTCTCCTTTATTTTACATTGAACGTAAGCAGTGAGAAGCTGTTGCTTTTTTAGCTACAGCTTCTCAGGACAGACAGTCCGAACTATTAAATTACTGTTAAGATCGTTTTTCTTAATCTCGGTTCCAGACCCTTTTTGTAAACTATATAAACAGTCTTCGACCACTGTAACGGTTACTTGTGAATATGTATGTTGTCTAGCATACGAAACGTCAAGTTTATCAAAATGCGTTTATTTACAATGTTTATCACCGCTGTTTGCGTTTTATTCTTAATCAAGATTTCCTAACCACTGGTCTACGATGTTTTCTTATTTTTTTTTTAAATCAGGAAGACAAGTACAGATTTGAATTCATTTGAATTCACTAGGCGAAATGGCAAATTTAAACGACCTTAAACATGACTTAACCCTGTCTTAAACATAAGTTTAGTAAGCTTAAGTTGCTGTTTAAGCATCTCATACCTAAGTTTAAGTTTTGCTTATGCCAATATTAAAATAACTTAAGGTTCATGTCTAATGTATGTTTAAGTCCTTCTTAAATATACGTTCAACAAATGTTTAGTGTTGTTTAATAGGGTCATTAAAGGTATTTTAAATATATGTTTCAGGCATGTTTAATTAGAACTTAAACCTGCATTAGACATAAACCTTAAGTTATTTTACGGTGGGTTTAAGCCAAAATTAAACTTGGTTGTAGGTTTAAGTCCTAATTAAATACACCCGAAACAAATGTTTTAATAGAGTCATTAAAGGTCACTTATTTCTAGTTAAATATTAGTTTCAGTCACGTTTAAGAGCTCTATCAAACGACACGGAACATGTGTTTCAGACATTAAAACCTAGACTTAAACTGGCCAAAATGTGTCTGAAACAAGGACCTCAAATCACTGAAGTGAATAAAGTAAGTAAACAAAGTGCCATTTACTAACAAATCTTTATTGTCATTTCTCTTAGCTTCCTCCTTGTCCCATTTAAGTATAAAATAAATAAGTGATAAAATACATTTCATTTCTTGTTTATAATCAATACATTCTATCTTTAATTTTCTTAAACTGCATCATTATACTTTTTGTTCCTTGAATTTCTTAAAAAAAACTCTTTATATTTCACATCTTTTATTCAAGTTAAAGTCTAAACACATATTTATTGGGACTGTTCTCTTTTCCTACAAATTCGCTGACCTGAGAGACACCAAGAAAAGAGAATTTTTTCCCTGGGTGGTATGAATCAATGTTTAGCCTTAGCAAAAAAAAAATCAATTAGTGAAACCGGTACTAGAATAGATGCTCTTTCAGATGACTAGTACCTGCGCCTACAGTTCTACTGTACAAGCTGTTTTGTTTGGATGCTAATGAATAATGACTACATTAGCACTTAAGGTCATTTGTTAGTAGTTATATAGTTGGGGGTACGAGAGCATTTTTTGAAAATGCTCTCTTACCAAACCCAACTATGTAACTACTTTCCATCTGATGGCGACAATTCAACAGAAATCTATATGTATTATATTTGATGGCGACAATTCAACAGAAATCTATATGTATTATATTTGATGGCGACAATTCAACAGAAATCTATATGTATTATATTTGATGGCGACAATTCAACAGAACTGATCTATATGTATTATATTTGATGGCGACAATTCAACAGAAATCTATATGTATTATATTTGATGGCGACAATTCAACAGAAATCTATATGTATTATATTTGATGGCGACAATTCAACAGAAATCTATATGTATTATATTTGATGGCGACAATTCAACAGAAATCTATATGTATTATATTTGATGGCGACAATTCAACAGAAATCTATATGTTTTTATTTCATGTGGAAACGAATGCATTTTCCATCATATGACAACAATCCTATGGAAATCTATATGTTTTTTATTTCATATCACACCGAACGCATTTTCTATCGCGTGACTTCATACAACAGGAAGTCTTAAAATTCTCGGAAAAGCAGACAGTCTATTATTTAAACCACAAAGCGCCACAGCTGTGGCGTGACGTCATGTTGTAATTACATAAAAATAATATCTCATCTAATAGTATATAGAATGAATTGTAACAAGGAATTACATGATGAACTGAAAGAATCAGGAGATATTGTTTGTCCTTTTTGTGACCAAAAATTGGAAGATTCTAATGAAAAACCACAAGATCGTTTAGCAAAATATTATTTATGCTGTGATAATCAGTATATTGAAATTATGAATATATGAAATTCATATATTAACGACGATGGGATGTTAGCATGTCTAAGTTGTGGTATTGTTCAAGGATATAAATCATCAGTAGAGTATGTTAATTTTTATGAGAACAGACATAAACTGAAGAGGAAATCTGTATACCATCGAGAGTACCATATAAATAATACTATCATGGATGTTAAGCAAAAATATGGTATAGAGATATCATATCATCAAAAATGTAAGATTGATAGAGTGTTTACAGAGATAGGTAATGTTATTAATGAGGTGAACGGTAAAAGAAAGAGAATGATTAGCATTAATTTCATTATGAGAAGGATATTCAAGATGATGGGAATACCTTACAAAAAAATTCCAATTAGTAAATCGAAAAAAACATTAGCTTTTTACAATCAGTATTGGGCTAGTGTTATGTCCCGAATTGGTGATAAAATAAATGATATTACTCAATGAATATATTGTCATATTTGAGCAAAAATTTATCGACAACAGGGCTGTTATCTGTCACATAGTTGTCAACGTTGTTCATGAAAGTATGTAAGCTACTTATATTGAAATTACCAGCTCTCGTCATATCCTTAATAGCGTTTAATAGATGCTGATAACTCTGATAAGCATATACACAATTTTGTATCTTAAGATCGATGTCTTTGTGATCCATCCATCCTTGAATTAGTAACGATATTGTAGATATAGCAATTAATGAAACGCCACTTGTAGCTACAGCAGACGTTATGCCTCCTGTAGCAAAGATAATAGACAGTGAATTACCTAGTAATTTCCACTTCTTGAACCTTTTTAATGCCTGCTTATATACCCAACATTTCCTATGATACGTGCGGTAATAGGATTTTAATTCATCGATCTGTTCTTCCGTTAGTTTGTCTGAAATATGATTCCAGTCGAATATGTTTCTATGTTTTATGGTCATATATTATATTGTTATATTTTTCTTCTTTTTGAACGACTTCTTGATACTGGAGTATAATGTTCTGATGTTTTTTATCAATCTGTCAATGCTTTCAAGAATTTCATTAATTAAAATAGCTGTTCTCATATATATTAGTTAGATTATTCATTATCTTCTTCGGAATCCTCATTATTTCTTTTGGGATAATAATATATTCTAAAAAGCATTCCATGCTCCAATCAGATGGATATCCCGCATTTTGCTATATAATGTAAGAAAAAATATTCATGGCACTCTATATTTAACCAACATTAAGAATTTTTCATTAATAAAATTTTGAGAATGTAATTGCACCATTAAAAGACCATTTGGTAGTTCTAAATTAATATCTATTGTTTGTTTTTGAGTTGATTGTTTTGAAGTGAAAAGTTTCGCAGGGCCACTTTTAAATATTTTTAAAGGAATAGGTGGAAATGGACCTCTGATTTTTCTATATAATACTGTTATATTTAATATATAACTTGTTTCTGGAAGGAGTACATTAGCATTACCATTTAATGAAAAAAATGTTTCATTATTTTTCGTATCTAAACTCCCATGTAAGTAATGAACGGAACCACTCAAATTATGCCCGTTTAAAGATAAATCTGTTTCCATCACCATTTTTCCATTTTCAATAACAAAAGCGGTGTCATAGACACTTGGGTCAACGTTTGAAATTGTTTCTTTTACACCATAAACAATAAGATGTCCAATTGTTAAAAGTGATGGAAACGTAACTGTACCGTGTAGATCGAGATAAATAAATTGTGGAGGTGAGCTACCCCATCGGTGAAAATTGATAACTGTTTTGGTGTAGTTTTCGAATGTTTTTGTTGCATAATTAGAAATTGAAATCGTAGTGCCTTGCACTGCCACACTCAACTCACTCATTTCCGGCGGAAACCATTCAACTACCAAAGTATAGTAACCGACTGGAAGTTTAAAAAGGTTAAAACCGAGGCGTGACTGGTACTGGTTGGGTGAGCTTTTTTCAAACAAGAGTTTAAGTTGGTAAGCGTTTTTATTAATTTGATGTGGAGAATTGGAAAAATCAACAATAACCAAAACCTCGATATTGTTTTCACTCGAAGATTCATCAGTGTCTTCCATCAAGTATCTGAAGGCGTCTTTTTTTTGTCCTGAATTAATAATCTGAGATTCATGAATTTTTTGAGTGACAAGATTTCTCAAATCTGTTATTTTATTTTCCATTAACTCAACATTAACTGCGGATTTCGAATTTTTTGAATCGGTTTGTAAGTTAACAATTTTATTGTTATTTAAATTTAAGTCTCCAGTCATATTGGCAGAACCATCCAATTTGAGATAATTTTTTTGTGTTTCACTAAGTCTTTTATTGACAAACTCAACGTTTGTTGCGTCTTTTTGGTTTGATGGTAATTTAAGATTAGTAATTGATTTATTTGTCATATCAATATCAACATTTTTATCCAATTTTTTCACAAGTTGGTTATCGACATATTTTTTCTTTGTTGCATGATCTGCCTGTGTTGGGTCTTTAACGTTATAGATTGTATTATTGTTCATATCAATGCTTGCTTCCATCTTTCCACCTTCCTTTTTCGAAAGAAAGATATTTCTAGCTGTATTGTAAGATATTGCCTTGTTGGTATTCCCTAGAATCGGATATGGTTGAGATTGTAAAATGAGGTCTCCGCTCATAGTTGATCCAGTCTTTTTGATAAATTGTGATGTATCAGATACTCCAGATGATCCAGATATTTTTGCTAGCTCGGAATCTACATACGCCTTATTGGCTGCGCTACTACTGAATTGTGGTAAACCGAGGTTATGGATCTGTTTTTTGTTGTTTGGAAGAGAAATGAGAAAAGAAATAGGGTTGTTAAGAACACCTCCAGAATTCTTATTCAAAAAATTACTATTAAGATATCGAAGGTTCACTATATCAGAACCATTATGTGACGATGAATTGAAATCAGGAATCTGCACTCTTCCTCGGAAAGTTTGTGTTGTTGTCTTTGTAAGGTCTGCTTTATTTGTTACTGAATTTTCGACATATTCTTCTACTTGACTTTTATTCATAATATCTCTCTCAGAGTCTCCGTCCCGAACATTTGTAAGCTTCTTATTTTCTAAGTCATAATTACCATCGGAATTCAGTTTGAATCCATTACCGTCATCACCTTTATCACCTTTAACACCTCTGATGCCTTTGTTGCCTTTATCTCCTTTGGGTCCTGCTGGTCCTGCTGGACCTGGCGGCCCTGGCGGCCCTGATGAAACTGTGTTTGATGATGAAGTTAAACTATGTTCATTAAAAATTCCCATATATATACTTATTAATTAGACAAATTAATAATCTCCCGATATATACTTATTAGATTATGATAAATTATTGTATTTTTCCATAAAAGTTTCTCTTTATCAACTTCTTTGGTTTGTCTACATACAGGAACGAGTATGGTTTTTTAGTTGCTTTGATATAATCCTCCTTATCAACACTCAATTCTCTTGATATTAAACTACGTTCATTACTACTTGGGAATTCATAAACACAGAAATGAGAACAGTTCAACCTTATGTCTTTTGGTGTTCCGTAGAAAGATTGACTCAGATAAATGACTGAACAATTTTTATGTCGACCTCTTATGAAATAATCAATCAGAGGTTTCTGATTCTTTTCACATACGAAATCGTCGAATATAACTATCTTCTGTGCTTCGTTTTCCATTTTTTCAACAGGCACTATTTTATTATTACTGCAGACGAGAACATCATATCCAACTGATTGACTGATTTCATTAAAATTCTTTATCATATCCTGATATTTTTGCTGTTCCAATTTTTTAGCGTACAAGTGAATCTGATCATAAAAGACTAATGGATTCATCAACATATGATAAAGCAAATTTGTTTTTCCCGAACCACTACCCCCACAAATAAGCATTCGAAATGTGTCATCAGGCATATATTGATACAATTGTTTGTAACTGTTTGTTTTATCACTGCTACTGTCATAATTTGGTATTTCCATATATAATATATTAGATAACTTGAGATAAGTTGAGATAAGTTGAGATAAGTTAAAATAACTTTATCTAAGCAATATTTATTATGGACAGAAAGAATGATGAAAATTTCAGAGGCTAAGATTAATGCCGATAAACAAGTCAGAAATGTCAGGAAAACTCTAAAAGAATTTGAACATGTAAGGCAAGATGTGCAAGAAGATTTATCTGAAGTATATAAGCCAATTGTTAAAGCTCAAGAGGATGTCAAACAGAAGATTGATGAGAAACAGGACAAAATGCTTGAACAGTTGGAGAAAAACCAAAAGGCATTAACGTCAGGGCTTGAAAATCTTATTATGTTTCAGCAACTACCTGATGAACAACCAAAACCTTCAACTAAACTTCCTGTTGGTTATGAACCTGCTATGATGAAACCTGTATTTAAGTCTGATATTGATGCAGGTTTTAATGTAGATGAAATAAAAAAGTTGACTGAATATAATTTATTTCCACCGAGTCAAGTACTACAGGCTTCAATTGATGGAACCCTTGACATTAATGAATACGACGACAATCTTGGTAAAAAATTAATCAATCTAGGTCGAAAAAAAGGTTCTTTATCAACAACAAAGAAGAGCAAAAAAAAGAATGAATACCAAATTGATGAATTAACCAAAGAAATTAAGTTATTACAAAAATACAGAGATAGAATTCAAATTATACCTGAAGGTAAAAAGACCATTGGAACTGGATATACACAACCAAAACGGAATGCTTACAAAATATCATCTGGTGGTCAATATGGTAATCTGATCATTGATGTTCCAAAATTAATGGGACAATTGCATTTGGTAGCAAAGAAGGATGGTGAAAAAGTTCTTGACAAGAAGGTTGATTTTGACACTCTTGATTTGTTGACTAAGAGATTCAACAGCAAAAAGAAGTATAGTGACCTTTCAAAAATGGTTTTTAATCAATTGAATAAACTAAGTGAGATACCCATTCATAGAACTTCTAAAAAATTCTCTAAATTAGGATCAGGCGTTATTTATTATAACGATACCAATGATCTCATCAATCGAATGGAATTACTTGGTGGTGCTATAATGGCAGGTAATGACAGTGTAAAGAGTGAAATGTCTGAGATAGTACATAAATTATATGAAATAGGTAAAATAGATAACAATCAGCTTAACGATCTATTGAAAAGTTATGTCATCCAATTGTAATTCAATTGTTTATCTAATCTAAATATATATATGCAAGAACGAGCAATCAATATCAATTCTCGAAATCGACAGAAGATCGGAAGATCTCGTCCAGAGGATTTTACAATAAAATTTGACCCTATCATGCATCTGGATAGTGAGAGGTATTATGAATTAGCAGTAGATAGAGTATCAATGACGTACTCATGGCATAACATAAATAGTGAATACAGAAACAAATCCATTAAATATTCGAAGGATAATGGTTCTACTTGGAAAAATATAAATTTTGTTAACGGAATGTATTCATACGATGATTTGAGTGATTATATCAACCAGGTTATTACAGAAAACAAAGATCAACCAAGTGATAATAAAGTTGGGGTAAAGATTTATTTTGTGCTTTCATCATATCGAGTTGTAGTTGAACTTGGTGATTCGTGGCAATTAGATATACGGAATTCAACATTCGGTGAATTAATTGGATTTGAATCAAAAATCATAACAGATACGGAATATAGTAGTAAATTGCCGAATATCACCAATTCTATCGACACTATAAACATAAATTGTGACATAGTGACTGATAGTATAACAGATGGTAAATTCGGTAACACTTTAGTAATAATACCAACCGATAATCTCACGCGTAGTTATCCATTCACTTTCGAACCTAAAAGAGCTCTATTCAGTCCAGTTTCGAAAACGATGATTTCAGAATTGCGTGTCACATTGACAGATTCAATAGGAAGACCAATAGATTTGAATAGTATCGATTGGCATATGAGTTTGATCCTACGATCCAGTTTTATCTAATATATTGATATATGACACGTCAAAGTGAACTTAAGAGGAGATTCGATCCAGAAATTGGTAGATATGTAAAAAAAAATATTCATACTGGAGAAATACATGGTGAAGGATTGACAGATATTTTAAAATCAGTTGGAAGCAAGCTATTTGGTAAAACAGCTAAGGAAATAGCTAAAAAAGCAGCTACTACAGCAGCAACTAAAGCAGCAACTAAAACAGGAGAACACCTTGGTAATAAAGCTGGTGATAAAATAGTTCAATTACTGAGAAAAAAACAACCAAAACAACAAACTATTCAATATACAATCAGTGAACCAGTTGATAAACCATTAACTGATTTCGAAATTGCTGAGAGAGTTAATCGACTTATTTCAGGAGGTAAAATCAGAAATAGATAAAATTATATAATCTATATATATATATGGAGTCTTATAGAAGCCTAAAATATGTTGAGAGATACGAAGATGTTATTTTTGAGTTAGAAACACCACTGAATACAGTAGTTGCTAATACTCGTTCTCAAAAAAAGGACGGTTATCGTTTTGTTGTCGATAATTCAGGAGAAGTAACTCCGTTTGACTGGTATAATGCTCGTCTCGGAATCAGTTTTAAAGTGAATAAATTAGCAGATGGTGCCAACATAGCTGGCAACGATCACAACGGCATTGTTAATTCAATTCATAGTTTCATAAGAAATTTTGATATTAAACTGAATGGAAAAAAGGTATACGATTGTAATGATGCCAATCATTGTGTGAATATAAAGAACTTACTAGAATATTCTCCGGGTTACGCACAATCGACTGCGACTAACGAGTTCTATCATTTAGATACCCATAGGGCAGCTGAAGAACGTCCAGCTCAGGCTGCTTATAAAAAATTGCTGAAAGGAAACTGCTTCTGGGTGCGTCGAATGTAGTCACAAGAGAATTGCCTCTTAATAGATATTCGTTTTTTGAAGCTCTTGAAATGAATCTACTGCCTTCTGGTCGAATCGAGATGAACCTCGAATTCGAATCAGATGCTAATTTGATCTGGCAAGCAGCTGATAATTGTAGAGTCGTGCTGACAAAGCTGGAACTGATCGTACCACGAATTACATTTAACAGTGATGGACAAAGTCTATACATGAGCAAATTCCTTAAACCGTATAAATGGACATACCTCCGTGAAAACATTGAGAGAAGTAATTCAACAACACAGCGAGCTGGTCATTTCAAGATATCTAGTGGGATTTCAAAACCAAGGCATGTATTTGTTTTCATAATCAATGATGCAGATATTGATAGCCAGACAGCCAACCCATTTCTTTATAATACCTTTTCAGTCAGTACAGATCCCAGAACCCTTCAGAATTGTTATCTTGAAGTTGGAAACGGACAAGAATATCCTGAGGTTCATTATACTCCAACAACAGACCTGAGTAGGGTATACAGAGATGTTCTGAAATACGTTCACAAGAACAATGAATTAAATGAGGGATCACTTATCAATATCAGTAATTTCCAGACACTGTTTCCATTTCTGTATTTTGATCTTACGAAACAGAAAGCAGACATAAGAGACGGTACAACAAAATTAACATTCCGTTATGAGCTTTCAGGAACAACAGCCACAGCTTACAGTGTATATGCACTAACTTTGTATGAACAGGAAGCTGAACTGGTTCAACAGAACGGTAAGCTGCTTTTCCGATAAATGGAATAATTTTTTATCAGTCTAACAAATTCAATCTAACAAAAACATTTTAATCTAACATATATCATATACAAGATATGTCATATATTAAATATGGAGTGAAATTATCTGCTGGACAGAAAGAAAAACTGGCAAAAGCTTTGTCAAATAAATCAGCTATAACGATACGATTGTCAAAAAGTGATTTGACTGGTAATGATGAACTGATGCTTACTAGAACACAATTGAAACGGATACAAAAAGCCATGAAAAATGGAACAGGTGTTGATTTGAAAATTAGTAAAACCCAGATCAGACATCTCGTACAGGTGGGAGGTTCTCTTTGGGGTTCATTAATGACACTTGGTGCAAAGGCACTTCCTTATGCAACTATGGCTGCTTCGAAAGCTTTGCCGGCTTTAGCTACTGGTGCTCTATCTGGTTTGGCAAGTCTTGGTGTTGACAAGATATTTGGAAAGGGTCAAACCGGTGGTTTTTTGATTCCACAAAACAAAATCGATCAACTCATCAAGCACAAGGATCTTCTCACAAAAAACAGAAAGAACAAATTGTATCAGCTCTTCACACTGGAGGTCAACTCGTCATCAAGCCAACACCAAAACAGACTGGGGGTTTTCTTGGCACATTGCTTGCAAGCATTGGTGTTCCACTGTTGCTGAATGCTCTTACAGGAAAGGGATTGCAGGTTGACAAAAAAAGGTCAAGACGAGCAGTTAATGTTCATGTACCAAAAATACAAAAGTCCCAAACACCAAAAATAGAACAAAGCTCTGCATTATCAACAAAAGATGGAGGATTGGTTCTTCCGATGAATTACAGTAGCCCTCCATTTTTCGGAACATGGGATAATACTGTCGGGATGGGGATTAAAAAAAAGCTCCAAAAAAAAAGAACAACAAAAAAAAGGGCAAGGGTCTACTTCTAGGAAAAAACAGTCCCTTCAACGGAATTCCATTGCTAGGAGCACTTCTGTAAAATTCATAAACAAACCATTGAGTAATTTCGATTTATTGAATTGGGTGAAACAACTGGGAATAAAACATTTCAGAGGTGTGTATTCGAGAGATAATCTTCCTAAACATATGAATAAAAAAGAATGTGGTATAATAAATCTGGATTCACAAATAGGTCCCGGAACACACTGGGTAGCATATAGAAATATTGACGATCATTACTGTGAATACTTTGACTCTTTTGGGTTAATAATGCCATCGGATGTTCGAAAATATCTTTCAACAAGTGGAAAACAAATATTTTATTCAGGAGATGAGATCCAAGAACGTGATAGTGTTTTATGCGGATATTGGGCCTTGTACTATCTACTTGAGAGACAAAGAGATGTTCCTTTGCTCAATGTCATACATAATGCAGAATTTGACATGAAAGATAAATCTATCAATCATAGTTTTATAATCAATTACTTCAAAAAACAGCATGGAGGTGAAAATCCGTTAAGCAAACCGCTTGAAGTATCAAAATGGGCCGAGAAAATAGTCAGGAAAGTAATTCCATCAACAGACCACGTATTTGACAGATATTGGAGTGGTGATATTTCGAAAGGTGCTTTCACAGGACCCACAGGTATAATAAGCAAGAAATTCTGGACAAGACCAAAAAAGGGTACTGTTATGCGTTTGGTTAAAAATCCAAGAACTGGTAAATATGAGAACGTATATGTTGAACCATAACTTAATCTAACATATTATATATGAAATCATATTGTGTGAAACAGAAAAAGGTAACAGAATGTGTACCTGGAAGTGAAAAATATGTAAAAACCAAAAACGGACGAACCATGATGAAATGCACATGTGCTGAATGTGGAATTACCAAGACCAGATTTGTCAAACAGGCGGGAAACGGATTGGCCCGTCTCAAAAGGGCGGGCAAAAGGGTAGTGCTTTAATTAGACGTAAGCCAACAGCAGTAGATAAAGCTGCTTATATTATGAGTAATTTTGTAACACCTGCTCCCAGTTTTGCCGCTCTTGGAAGGATTTTAGCAGGCCAGGCATTCAAAGGTGTCAAGGACAACATTGATTATTACAGAGGAGGGGCTGTTGATATCCATAAAGCCATTGGAAGGCTTCCTAAACCAAAGGGAGGATGGACTCTTCCTGGTCATAAATACACTGGACCTTACAACCCTCTTGATGAACAGTTGAAGTACGATCCAGTGACAGGTGAGATACTTGAAATATATGACCAACCGACTGGTAAAACGGATGCAATAGCAATGCAACACGACGTAGATTACACGATTTGCAAGGATGACAAAAAATGCAAGAATGAAGCTGATAGAAAAATGGTCAAAGCACTGGACAGCGTACCTTACAATGAACGACAATGGGGACATTGGCTGGCCAGAAATATGATTAATACGAAGCAGAAACTAGGTCTCGGTGTAAAACAAAGGAAGACAAAAAACGGGAAAGGCCGTCGAGTGAAGAAAACTGGCAAAAAGAATTAGCTGATGAATTACACAAACCCATAAAACGTAACTTTACTCGACGGCGTGTTATTGTAAATCATATTGACGAAATATGGTGCTCTGATCTTGTTGAGATGAAACAGTTTAGTCGATGGAACGCTGGCTACAGATACCTTCTCATGGTTCTAGATGTGTTTAGTAAATATGGTTGGATTGTCCCTTTAAAAGACAAAAAAGGAGAAACTGTTATGAATGCTTTTAAAACAATCCTTAAAGAAGGCAGAAAACCGGAATTTTTATGGACAGACAAAGGGAAAGAGTATTACAACAAACACATGAAAGACCTCTTAGAAAAGAATAAAATAACATTGTACTCAACTGAGAATGAGGAAAAGTCGTCAGTTTGTGAAAGATGGAACAGAACAATTAAAACCAAGATGTGGAAGCAGTTTACTGTTCAAGGTAATACACAGTATTTAGACATGCTACCCAAATTAGTGAAACAATATAACAAAACTAAACATAGCTCTATCAAAATGACACCCATAGAAGCCAGTAAAAAGAAGAATGAAGGGACTGTTTACTTTAATCTGTATGGTAATTTGGAGCAAGTATCATCTAAACCGAAATTCAAAATAGGTGATAAGGTTAGAATAAGTAAGTATAAACGGAATGTGTTTGATAAGGGCTATACACCAAATTGGTCTGAGGAAGTTTTATAGTTGATAAAATCCAATCCACTATTCCTGTCACTTACAAACTAAAAGATCTCAGAGGTGAAGACATTCAAGGTAGTTTTTATGAAGCTGAATTATTAAAAGCAAAACAAGAGGTATTCAGAATTGATAAAGTCATTCGGAGGGATTATAACAAGAAACAAGCTTTAGTTAAGTGGAAGGGATATAGTGATTACTTTAACAGTTGGATTCCAATAAAGGACTTGAAGGATATATAAAATAGTTTAAAGATAATTATCTAATATATATTATATCGATTGATACAGTATATACTGTTTATTTGCTCTCATGTGGCCAAAAATATAATTGTTTCTGGCTATTATAAATATATAACTTATTATATGAATACTGTAACCGGTGAGGAATTCAACTTATTAAGAAATAGAGCCATCAATTTGTATGGTGAACAAGTTTGAACGAATTTTATTTAAGAATTAATTATATAGTATATATATATACAAAGGAAAATGAAGATGTTAAGAGAGGTCGTGGAAGACCAAAAAAATATTCAACTAAAGAAGAGAGAAAGGATGCTATAAAACAACAAAAATCGAAGTACATGTTAAATAAAGAATGGTATTGTGACGTTTGCAATACTGGTCGTAATTATACTCTTGCTGGAAAACATTGTCACTTAAATACAAATAAGCACCAAAGAAATACTAATTATATTAATATCAGGGAAAAACTCAATAACATAATTCAAAGACATAATGCATAATAATGTTTCATAATTACAGTTCGAAAGATCCAATCGCGGATCATTTGAATTCTCAACAAAATTTGAACGCACTAATTATAGACATTTAAAAAAACATCTTTACTATAGTATATAAAATGAAATCAGAAAAATCTAATCATATAAATATGGATAAAGCTAGTTTGAAGAAACTCAGCAAATCGGAACTTATCAAATTACTTCTAAAGCAGGAGAAGAAGAAGCCTAAAATTATAGTGGTTGACGATACCAAGCCAGTTCCAGCACCAAGAACATACAAACCAAGGAGACCAATACCAACACCTCGCAAGAGTGTCAAACAGATGGCTAAAGAATATGAATAAAACATTATTCTTCCACCAATAGAGTTTATGGATGATTACAAACCAGTTCCAACACCAAGAACTAAACAACATACAGTTAAAAAACCGGTTCCAGCACCAAGAACCAAAATAGAACAAACAGACAAAGCTTTAAAAGGTTACACTAAGTCTTATGAAATCAGCATCAAAAACAATAAAGACCCCTTAGCCCAAATGCAAAATACGAGAAAGGCTATAGAAACTACTCGTGTAATAACTTTGTTGAATGAAATGAAAGGCTTGAAATACGTTGAAACATTGAAAGTCACATTTAGCAAAATGTCTGATGGTGAAATAGTTGAAAAGTTAGCATATTTCAATAGTACACCTCAAACAATAATCAACCAAATGGAAATCGCTGATTCATTACAATCATCAAAACAACAGATACTGAATAAGATAGCCCAATGGATATCAGAAGGATCTGGTTGGACAATCAAATCAGTCGATAGTCATTACCTCAACATAGTTAAATACAAACCATTGAAAGGATCCTCATATATCCAACTACCTTACGAACTGCGAAACAGCGCTAAAGGCTTAATAAACATGAAAAATGAGGATAATGAATGTTTCAGATGGTGTCATATCCGACATTTAAATCCACAAGATAAATACCCACAAAGAATTAAAAAATCTGATAAATTATATGTTAAAAATCTAGATTATTCAGGGATTCAATTTCCAGTAAGTAAAAAACAATATCACAGAATTGAAAAACAAAATAAAATCAATATAAATGTTTTTTGTTATGAAAACAAAGAGCCATATCCAATATTCTTGTCGGAAGAAAAATATGAAGATCATATGGAACTACTACTAGTAACGAAAGATGAAAACAAGCATTATGTACTCATAAAGGATTTCAACAGATTTATGTACAACCAAACAAAGCATAAGGATAGAAAACACTTTTGTATGCACTGCCTGCAATGTTTCAGTTCCAACAGGGTTCTAAACAATCATAAAGAAATCTGTATTCAAATTAATGGAACACAGGCGGTGAAAATGCCTGATAAGGACAATAATATACTGAAATTCAATAATTTCCATAATCAGCAACCAGTGCCATTCGTTATCTATGCAGATTTTGAAGCCATAACAGAGAAGATTCATGGATGCCAACCTAACAGTAATAAATCATACACCGAAGCCTACCAAAGACATACAGACTGTGGATATGGTTATAAAGTGGTTTGTTGTTATGATGATAAGCATACAAAACCAATACAACTATATAGGGGTGAAAAGGCTGTGTATAAATTCATGGAAAATATGTTAGAAGAAGTAAAATACTGTAAAAAAGTAATGAAAACATTTTTTAATAAACCATTGAAAATGACAAAAGAGGATGAAGAGGAATTCGAAAAAGCAAAAGAATGTCACATCTGCGATAAAAAATATACTGAAAAAGACATTCGAGTCAGAGATCATTGCCATATTACTGGCAAATACAGAGGCTCAGCACATCAAGACTGTAATCTGAAACTCAGAATAAATCCAAAAGAAATAAAAATTCCTGTTATATTCCATAATCTAAGAGGATATGACAGCCATTTTATAATGCAAGAAATTGGAGCTATTGTTAAGAATAATACATACACCAAAAACGGAAAAGAGATTAAGATGAACATAAATGCAATTCCAAACAATATGGAAAAATATATGGCATTCATGCTTGGTAACCATCTTACCTTCATTGGTAGTTTCCAGTTTATGAGCTCAAGTTTGGATAAATTAGTCAGTAATTTGCCAGCAGAAGCTTTTAAATACACAAGCAAAAAATTCAAAAAAGAAAAATTCGAATTGATGAGGAAAAAAGGTATTTATCCGTACGATTTCATGGACAGTTTTGAAAAATTCGATAAAACAGAATTGCCAACGAAAGAAGAATTTTACAGCATATTGAATAATGAGCACATAACAGATGAGGATTATAGCCATGCTCAAAACGTGTGGAATACATTTCAATTACAAACGATGGGTGAATACCATAATCTATATCTTAAGTCTGATATTCTTCTATTAGCTGACGTGTTTGAAAACTTTCGTGAAACCTGTCTTCAGTATTACAAACTTGACCCCTGTCACTACTTTACATCTCCAGGATTATCTTGGGATGCTATGTTGAAGATGACTAATATTCAACTTGAACTAATGACAGACATAGATATGTTTCAATTCATTGAAAAAGGCATGAGAGGAGGTATATCTTAAATAGCAAATCGATATGGAAAAGCAAACAATAAGTACATGAAAGAATACGATGAGAAGGCGCCCTCAAAGTATATAATGTATCTTGATGCTAATAATTTATACGGTTGGGCTATGAGTCAATACCTACCAACTGGTGGTTTTAGATGGATGACTGAAAAGCAGATTAATAAAATAAATTTAGCTCAGTATAATGAAGACAGTAATAAAGGATTGATACTAGAAGTTGATCTAGAATACCCCAAAGAGTTGCATGACCTTCATAACGACTACCCTCTAGGACCGGAAAAGGTTAAAGTAACTGATGATATGTTGTCTGGATATTGTAAGAACATACAGAAAAAGTTCAACATATCGACAGGACTGGTGCATAAACTGATCCCTACTTTATATGACAAAGAAAAATATGTTCTACACTATAGAAATCTACAGTTGTATCTTGATCTCGGTTTGAAACTAAAGAAAGTGCACAGAGTATTAGAATTCAATCAGTCACCATGGCTTAAACAATACATTGACTTCAATACACAAAAACGTACTCAAGCGAAAAATTCATTCGAAAAAGACTTCTTCAAACTTATGAACAACAGTGTGTTCGGTAAAACGATGGAGAACATAAGAAAGCGTGTTGATGTCAGACTTATTACAGATGAGAAGAAACTATTGAAGATGGCTTCTAAACCAACTTATGTAAGCAGTAAGATATTCAATGAAAATCTGATAGCATTGCATAAAATTAAAGAAACGATAACTCTAAACAGGCCGGCATATGTGGGTATGTGCATTCTTGATCTAAGTAAGACATTAATGTATTATTTTCATTATAACTACATAAAAGAAAAGTATGGTAATAAGGCCAAGTTGCTTTTCACTGACACAGACAGTCTAACATATGAGATTGAAGCTGAAGATGTGTACAAAGACTTTTGGAATGATAAAGATCGATTTGACAACAGCGACTATCCAGAAAACTCTCCGTATTTTAATAAGACAAACAAGAAGGTAATCGGTAAATTCAAGGATGAAGCAGCTGGAATACCTATAACTGAGTTTATTGGACTAAGATCAAAAATGTATAGTTATCTAAAAGACAACCAGAAAGGAGGAAAAACAGCCAAAGGAATAAAAAAGAACATCATAAAGAACGAAATCAAACATAAAGGCTACAAAAAAGTTTTATTAGAAAATAAACAAATACATCATACTATGAAAAAAATCAGAAGTAGCAACCATCAACTAGGTAGTTACGAGCTTAATAAAGTGTCACTCAGCTGTTTCGATGACAAACGATATATAGCCAATAATGGAGTGAATAGTTTCGCTTACGGACATTATGGTATTCATTAAACTGTTCATGATTCAATAACTTTAACTATAGGCATTTGTTCATCATTACCAGGAGGCATTTGTTCATCATTACAAGTTTGTTGTGGTTGATATGGATGAGTCAAGGCAAGACGTTGAGCTCGTCTCCGACGTTTCAAATTCATCTTCAAATCATCCACTTTCATTTTCCCTTGAATGATTTCTTGTAGGGCTCTCCTCTTCCTCTCAATGATTATTATCCGCCGATACTCCTCCAGTGCTTTGATATATGATGACACATTTCTTTCTTCAGTTGCTGTGTCAACATTGTCCAAGTTCCCGATAACTTGCGACATATCAAAAGAAAAGGCAGTCACACTCCCCATGTACGATTCCATCATTAAAATCGCATCTTGTATATTATGAGAATGGCTCTCATAGCGTTTAGTGGCTTCATCCAGACTAAGAGGCATGGTTGACATCTAATAGACTGAAGGCTTTGATATTTTTATCAAAATGTAGAAACTTCTGATATATTTATTAGAAAAAATAATTTATGGGTACGCTTTTAATTGGTTGACAGAGATTATACGACTGCTTCATGACCTTGAAAACGATACTCAATTAATGAGTCATTTCCTCGGGAAAGTCCCGGTTGTTTTCAAGACTTCCTACTTTCACTAGACATGTCCAGACTTGTTTCTCGGTATGACTTCCTATTTTTGAGAAAAACATCCTGCTTTTCCGAGAATTTAAGACTTCCTGTTGTATTGTGTCACGCGATAGAAAATGCGTTCGGTGTGATATGAAATAAAAAACATATAGATTTCCATAGGATTGTTGTCATATGATGGAAAATGCATTCGTTTCCACATGAAATAAAAACATATAGATTTCTGTTGAATTGTCGCCATCAAATATAATACATATAGATTTCTGTTGAATTGTCGCCATCAAATATAATACATATAGATTTCTGTTGAATTGTCGCCATCAAATATAATACATATAGATTTCTGTTGAATTGTCGCCATCAAATATAATACATATAGATTTCTGTTGAATTGTCGCCATCAAATATAATACATATAGATTTCTGTTGAATTGTCGCCATCAAATATAATACATATAGATTTCTGTTGAATTGTCGCCATCAGATGGAAAGTAGTTACATAGTTGGGTTTGGTAAGAGAGCATTTTCAAAAAATGCTCTCGTACCCCCAACTATATAACTACTTTTGTTGCTTATAGGCATTGCTACAATGTTATCCAGGACAGATTCCTCTTTCCTCCAATCTTTACAATGTAGTTCACCCAAAAGCAAAACATTGGACTCTGTAGAAAGGACATTGTTTCAAAGCAAACTTTTGCCCTATTTGATTTTTTTTATAGCTGACTTATCCAGATTTACAGTGACTATGATAACTGGGAGTGTTTCTGATCTGCGATAAGGACTTATTTAAGCCTGTCTTGATGAGGATTGAACTTGTTGATCCACTTTGTACACGTGTCTGATCTGTTGGAATGAATGAAAGGATAGTATTAAATTTACCCTTGCCCATTACAGTAAAAATAATTCCTATAGACACTGACCCAGGTAACAGTTAAAATGAGCAGTTACTGTGGACGCTTTTCAGTAGTAAGTGAAACCGGTATATGTGAATTACATTGGTGACTTAACCTCATCACAGAACTTTCTTTTTTCCCATCACAGAACAATGGGCAATAATTACACACAAATGGGTGTAAAAAAGACACAAAGTGCAAGTTAAATTTACATGGGGAGGTTGGAAACAAGCTCATTTCGAGTGTGTATCAGTAAATAACACAAGTACAGAGTAGAAGAAGATATGTAAGAATCAGAATAAATTATGTTTCGTGACCCTATTCATACCATAGGTGGCACAAGCAGTAGAAGTATAGCGTGTGTGAAGCTTGAACAGTGTTGTGTTCACCATAACCAGAAATTAATGCGTGAATTATGGAGGTTTATATTTGGGTTTTGGTTGTTTAAAGTAAGGCCATAAAACTACAAATGAGAATGTTGTTGGTTTTCATAACCAAGACCGGTTTCTATGGAGTGGGCCTGGGATGATTCGTCCCATACTTAAACCCATCCTGGGGGGCCTAATGTTAGTACTTTGTTAAGTCTCTCTAATTTCGACCAATCGGACTTGGCTGAATATAGCAGGGGCCAAGGCCCCAGTGAGCCAGCTCTTGGGATCACTGAGACATGCAAATTTCACTACCATGGCATTGTGACATGCCCAAGGTTATTTTCCATATGACCACTCTTTCACAAAGTTTTCAAAAATAATGGAAGTTTAATGTTGTAAATTAAGTAAAGGGCCAGGTTCATAATTTAATGAATTTAAATGTACTGGCTACTCAAAAATTGTTTTAAATGCCATGAATTAAGACTTTGTTCCTTCAAAGTTTCTCTGCGCCAAGGACTATGACTGTACTAACATGTACAAGTAACTAGAAATCAGTGAATATATATGGTCATGTTTCAACAGTTCAGCAATCTGCAGTAATAAAACAACAATCAAGAAAGCTCCCAAATTATTGGTCAATTCAAAACACAGCAGAATTTGTGGCAGTTTTTGATGACTATTAATAATTATCAATACTTGCAAGTATCCATAGGACTTGTTAGGATATTTTGTGTAGCCAATTGAGTTAAATTCATCAAATTGTTTCTGGCCTTTACACTTCATTCATACTGTTATGTTGTTAGTTTGAAAACTAAACAAGAGTCAAATATAGGGTTCAAAATAGCGGCCGGCTACCAGCGATAGCCGGCACTTTAGCCACCTTTGCCGGCGATTTTTCACCCAAAAAATAGAAAAAAAATGACATCCCATCCCTTGATCGGCAGAATCAACGTCCCTGGAACGTCATAGTAAACGTTTCATATCAGAGAGTAATGCAGCCATGAAACACGTACACACAGACCAAAAGTGATTTGGATGACGTTTTAAAACTATGAGCTGTCTAAGCAAAAACAATCAACAACAAACTACAGAACGTTAACAATTATTATTGTCTCGATTCTTGTAAATTAAGTCTTCGTTCTATTTCCCGGCACTCTTTTCCTTTCTGGAGTGGTTTCATACATGACGAACAACGCGACTTTTGAGGAAATAGGCCAGACACGTGGTAGCAGTGCCGCAGCAATTCAGTTCTCTTTGAGGAACCGGGCAAGTTTTCATTCACGATTTCTTTGTTACCAATGCGTCTTCGATCCTGTTTCACTTGGCACCTTATCGCTGTTTTCGTGTGCTTTCGCCTTCTCGTCCAATTTAATTTTCTGGAGGCCAAAGGAAATGTACCGTCGCGCCGAAAACCAGTGTCTGTTGCGGCATTTATCATTTTCAAAGGCCTGATCTAATTTGTGAAACGCCAGCAAGCGACCCTGCCAGTCCGCGGTCGACGAGATTTCCGTGCTCAAGTGAACGATCGAGCTGTCAGAAACGTCGATAGTTAAACTTCAGGCCCACACAGAAAAGGGCACAAGCCCAAGAGTCTTGCGCTATGTCGCAAAAGCAAACATCACTCCTGACGAGGAGTTTAAGAAAGAAATACACTCCACAAAGAGAGAGGCCGACCGAAAATTCATAGGCGCACTAACCAAGTTTCATTATCGCCGTGTTGAACGCAACAATGATAAGTTGCGAAGAGCGAAATCTGATAAAACTAGATCAAAGAGAGACACTGATCGGGCTAAGCATAACGCCACATGCTTAATCAAACAGTTTTACGAATGTTCTGCACTCTTCTATGACTTGAGTGGAACTGAAGATACATCGATGACCTATTCTCGCCGTGGAATGTCGACAAACTGGTGAAGGAGATAGAAGAGTTTATCGTCCTAGCAAACAGTCACCACCCGAAAATTAAATTTACGGCTGAAATCCCAGACAAAGAAATAAACTTCCTGGATACTACTGTTTTCAAAGGCGAAAGATTTCACAAGTAAGCAATCCTTGACATCCGCACACACTTCAAGCCCACAGAAACTTTCCAGTACACTGACTTCTCTTCCTTCCTCCCACCAGGGGGTTAGAAAAGGGTCTTTCAAAGGTGAAGCCCTAGGACTTCTGAGAACAAACTCCTCAGCGATGGAGAATATCACCCAATTCAAAACACGCCTCCGTGCGAGAGACTACACCAACAGTCTCGTAGAAAGACTAACGTCCAAAGTCAAATTCAGTGAAAGGAAGTCGGCACTTCAACAAAGAGAGACAGTGCGGAAAAAAATTCTGCCTTTCGTAACAAAGTACCACCCAGCTGTGCCTAATTTTAAGAACATCCTTATGAGCAAATGGCACTTTCGCGCTGCCATGTAATATCCTCAATATATTATCAAAGGTTACAATACATGGAATCGTACCTTTAAAGTAGTCCACATGATGACTTAAATATACTAACATTGCATTCCATATCTGGTATTTGCAGGGTTCAAAATAAAGTCAGAGCTTTCAGCCTGACTTTGACGGCTTTTTTCTCAAGGCTGATTTTTAGCCGGCTGTCAACAAGAATAAACAAGAATAAACAAGCACCTATAAAACTCTCTACGAAGCTTTATGGTATCAAGCAGTTCACGTATCACTAGTATTTTACAAAATAGCACTATTCCAGATAACAAATGGAGCAAATTCTCGTCTTTACCGTTCAAAGACGTTGAAGAAATATCACTCTTTCGTGTCATTTCAAAATGGACGCCAGGAAGTGACGCTTCACACGGAAACCGCTGATCAAATCCACCGCCTCATCTCGTTTCCAGTTCCCTTAGAGCTGCGCTTTGGGGAGACAACTATTTCCAGCAAATTTTTTCTACGACAGTTTCCACCCAATTTTTTCCCTTTGACCCAATTTTTTTCTTTTTGACGAGGTCAGGGAAAAAAACTAGTTTTTTTTGCTGTCACCGGAGGGTGAAAAGTTACGTGAAAAGATAAATTGCAGTTTACACTGACACGCTTTCTATTATCAGATCCATCATCAACTGCCTTACGATGAGATTAACATTCCTTGTCATTGCTTATAAAATGACATGATTAAATGAAAGGCTAACAAATCAACAGCCCAATGCATGGGTTTTTGCTAACCTCTCTCTGCGATAGCACTTTCTGTCATGATTTTATTGAATGTTAGCACTATTGTCATGGACACAGATATTTCATTTCTCTCTGTATTTCTTTAAGTTGATGGAACATTTGCGCGTAATCAAGGGTAAAAAAATCATAAAGAGCGAAAAGAACGATGCTTAAAGATGCGTAATGGGCTGAAAGGAGGCGTAAAGTTTATTATGTGTTCACAGCAAAGCCGTTCAAAATACAACGGGAAAATCATTGATGATCACCTTATATTTCATATTTGCCTGTCTTCTACAAACAATAACCTGTCAATTAGAAAATGTATTGCGCGTAAAGAAGGATAAAGAATCGTAAAGCATAAATAGCAGTGCGTTAAGATTCGCTGAACGGCGTTAAAGAGCCGTAAAGTATTGACAGCAATGCCAGACAAACTATAGCGCGAAAATCTTGAATGAATGATGAGACGTAAAAATTTCATTTCGCTCTCTATTTTCACAAGTAATAACCGCTAGTTACACCCATCTTCATTTTTGTGCTTTACGTATCTTTATTGCCCTTTACACAGCCTTCACACGTTCTGTGAATTTACACGTCTTTACGCACCATGGAACCAATGCACAAAGAAAAGGCCTTTTATTTACGTATATTTACGCGTGATATAAACATTCGTAAATCCATGATTTCATGCTGTGATTGTTTAATGGAAGCTTAAGATTGAGTTAAATCTGCAAAGAGATTTAACACTTTTGCTGCGAAAGTCGACTTTGTCGACATTTGGAGGAGTAGACATTGAACCACTTGTGACGACATCATTTTTGGGCATCACTAGATTGTTTTGATAAGCAGCTAACACAGCAAGGACAGACCCATTCATATGTGTATCCATTTTCAACATGGACCAAATTCTAGCAGAGCTATTCCAGAAAAACGTGTCCAATTTTAGGTGCAAAATTAGTGGTAAAATAGGCCAAATCTAGTTGATCAATGTTCCCTTTCCAGGTTTTTTGAAGGGTTGAGGCCAAAACCTTTCCAGCTGATAGGAAGGGGATAAAAGGTAGAAGATAAAGAAAAAAAGAAAGGGAGAGAAAAAGGGAAGGAAAAGAAGCAAGAAAAAAATGGCTTATGCGCACGCGCTAAAGCAAAATATTTAGCAATTTACAACAGAGTCTGGTTTTTGATTGTAAAGAAACGTTTTTGTAGCAAAGTATAATGGCGTTTGGCAACATAGCACTCAAAAAAACCGCTTTACCGGTAAAAAATGAACAGTGAAAGGGTCAATGCTATGTTTACCTAAACTTAAAACAATCCTAAATCTCCACATTGATTTAATATTGTTTTAAGGTAAGTTTGAATCCTGTGAGAGATTTCGTGTTACGTTTAATGTGGCTTAAAATAGCCTTAAATCTTTAATCTGATTTAAGGTAAATCTAAATTTGCCTAAATCTTCTAACAGATTTAATGTCGGGTTTAAGTCTTCTTAAACTAAAGGTAAATCTTTCACATCATTTAATATTCATTAAACATTTATTAAGCATAGCTTAAATCATGAAACAAATTTAACATGCATTTTGGAACATCTTAAACAATACTTAAATATAAAGTCTTGTTTAAGTCATATTTACGTCGCCTAAACCTACATTAAATTAATCTTTAGTTTTTTAATGCCCGTTTAGTATTGCTTAAACTCTACTTAAATTTGGCATTCCACCTTTATCGAAGAAAGTGGGAAAGAGCCTGACCGTCTTGGTCCCTCTTAGATCCTACTTTGTGATATGGAGCAGTTTTGAATTGAGTGTCGAAAGTAATGCTGTGTTTGTGTTGGTTTTGTTTTACTACAGTCTCTAATTGGTTAAAAGGCGTGCGCCACTTTCTCATCCAATCAGATGTAAAACCAAAACCAATCGTGACCTGCTAGCACGCGTTTTCCCGCGCTTAACGCTTATTAGCTTCTATTGGCTCCGATTTATGATAGGTCGAGTTTGCGTTTTGTTCCCGTTGTGATTGGATAGAGTAATTACTTTGGTTTTGGTTTTACGACACTCGTTTGAAAACCGTTCTAATAAAGTTGTTGTTGTTGTTGTTATCCTACCATGATTTGGATGGTTTTACTTTAGGCCTCTAAGATGGGGCGTCTGCTTGCCTTTTTAATCGTATACTGGTAGACTCCTCGTTGAAGCTCTGTTTGAGCTCATTGCGCGATCTATAAGATCGTTATGCAATATTTTACAGAAGGTACGCGATATTGTAAGGGTTGTCACGCTTCATGTTCATGGAAACTAGGGGAAGAGTTGGTGTGAGAGTAACGATTTCCCCGACCTCACTTCCCTTTCGCTTTTTGTACTTGTTTGATGAATACTACAGGATTTCACTAGATAGATCACGTCATGCAAAGAAAGAAGCGATAAATCAGATGAAAACAGTAAAGAAAAAAACTGCAGACGATACTTCTAGTTAATGTGTTGTTTATTTGCTTTCTTGTAAATTAAAAAAAAAACAATAATTACAACAAAAGAAAACGCATCAGCCTCATGATTTTTAAGATGAAAAGCATTGACGAGCACTTTTCTAATGAAAATTCACTTCACAATGTTCATGAACAGAACTCATCGTGATCAATCAACGAAAGAGATCTTTCAGATAAGAGAGAAAAATAGGTAGGCTGCCAATGAAAATAAAATGTATGTACTAAATGTAATTTTTTTGTCTTTTTGTTTGTTTTTTTATTTTTTACTTTGTTTTTGTTTTTTTGGATTTTATACAACGACAAAAAATATTTCACTTAACAATATACAAAAAGAAAAGGACGTGTTAGTTGATGCAGTCCCCACACAGTTTGACTTCATGTTGAACCGTTATAAGTTATAACGGTTCAACATGAAGTCAAACTGAGTTGCTAAGTTTTGGTCAGCTGTCAAAACATGAAAAGTTTTCAGTTGTACAATATCACAAAATGCATTAAGATCTCCACCGGGGCGACATTTAAACCAGGGACTCGGGAAGGATTTTCTTCCAAGCTACTGGATTTATTTCAACCCTTGTTTCTGGGCAGTTACTGAAAAAGAAAAAGTATAGAGAAGATTAACTTAAACGGCGTGCCACAGTTAATATGTTGATTGCACTGAAGTTTGTCTAGCGTGAACTTGACTGAGGTTTTTATCATCTCAATGGAAGTCTTCTCCAGAGTCAATAGAAACGGTATCTTTAGTTGATTAGGTTAATTGTCAGCTATTTTTATTAGCACTCTGGAAAACGAGAAGTCAGATTAGATAAAAGACAATAAAGGAACTGTTTCCTTTGTTAATGGCATCACCTCACCTTTTTGGCCTCAGATTATGACGATCAGCAACAGCACTGAGAACACTTACATCTGGAGTAACAGCTCTTCTTAACCGCTACAGAAGAAAATGAAGAGATTTTATAAAAGTGAATCAAATAACCTGCAAACACTTTGAATCAACAATGAGAAAACTGCTCGCAAAAGTGAGATGATTTTTTTGCAAACGAAACGGCAAATAGTCCTCTGCAAACGAGTATGAGTGCGATGCCTTGAATGTGCTTGTTGCTCTTTTAATAACACGACATGCTTGCAAGAAACCTACTACTGTAAATGATCCTTTCGGGTGAAATATCTGCACGAGAGCGTAAACGAGAAGAGCCAAAAAAGAGAAGAGGGCCAGCACCCAGGCGAGGGCCTGGGCCCAATCAGGGTACACGTATCCATCATAGGTCATTCGTTTCCATTGTGTTGTGCTTCCCAAAAATATCAACTGTCATAAGAAAGACCAAAAAGAATTTTCAAAGTTAGTTAATGTGCCGTCGAGTGGGAGCGGTTTGCTGATGGGATGGTTGGTTGGGTAGTTGGTTGGTTGCTTGATTGGGTGGTTTGAAAACGTTCTTAGTGAATTAATCATTTATTTAGTTAATTGTTTAGCAAGTAAGTTAGCTTCTACTTACAGTTCCAACTGTAGGTGTGACGTATTTCCAGCAGAGTTTAAAGTACATGTTTGGTTTTTTCCGATCATGGACTTGATGTTTTCACAGAATTTTTCCACACCTGCAAAATAATTGGAAGGTTTTAGTGCATTTATTTTAATATCCTAAGAAGCATCTTGTCGCTGAAGCATGTCATTAATGAACACTGTAAAACAAGACCAAAAAGGCAGCAAAATGTCCGTAAATTCTGCACATTTATTGAGAGTGGTATGTTGGTTAGCTTTATTGACATTGTGCAAATACTAAAGGAGAGCAAAAATTTACAAACCGATTACATAGATAAAAGCCTGTAACACAGTTGAAGACTTCTGGCCTTGCTTTCATAGACTCGCATGTCCGCTTCCCTCAGTGCGTTTGTGGAGCCGGTTCTACGATCCATAAATGATGGATGACGTTATACACTTCACGGATCACTACTGGTACATAATAGCATTTTTCATGGTGATTCCACAGGAATATCACCTAGGTTAGTAAGTACCTACCGTATCCCCAACTGACTGCTATAGCCTCAAAAATCAGTCAGAGTGGTGGCTTGTCACTGATTTTTGTTTTCGGACTACAAAAATCAGTGAGAAGCCCCCACTCTGACTGTCAAATATATTCAGCACGTAGATTCCTCCCTGGAAACAAAGAAAATGCAGAGAAAATTCAGCAACAATACTTCAAAAGGAAATTACTGTGGAAGTTAGAACTTCACGCTACGTAAAGAGTCGAGATTTGCTTGCTCAATTCCAGAGGCTTAACTATATTTACGTTACCTTGGTGACACAGGACAGTCCAATAAGATATTGTACGACGCATAGCGCCAACAGGACGAGTCCCCTGTATCGCCGTAGTTTGCTGAAACTGTCCATCAGTGCTGCCATGATTGTTGACGTGAACACAAACTAGAAATTGATAGACAAAAGTTTATGAAAAGAGATAGGTTTGGATTAGGCCTGAAGGCGAGTGCGTATTTGTCTGAAGAAAAATGCTACATTTTTTGATTTTTTGAGGTAAGAGATATTGATTTTCATGAATGTATTTGATGTGTTGTTGTTTGACTTTCCGCAGTTCTGTTAAAAAGATATTCGTACGAAACATTATTTAGTAACAGTATTACACATTCCTTTTCTGAGAAAAATTCAAAATAATCGTTTCCTCCAGTGGACCACACAGGACAACTATTCGAGTAAATACTGTAATTATTTATCGTCATATTTCTCACCTGACTTCCAAGTCCAATAGTAAACAGCATAAAAAAAAACATGACTGCCCAGACTGAAGCAGCAGGCATTTGAGCAATGCCTTCTGGGTAGGCCACGAACCCCATTCCAGGTCCTGTAAAATGTGCAATATGAGTGTTGCCTAGAGTTTGATTCAATTATCATATACTATCATTTGGAACATAATTCCTGACGTGCGTTTAACGAAAGCCCCCGAAACTTTTCGAGTCACGATTTTGGGCTCGAAAATTTATCCTGTATCCTGAAAATAAAGTGTTTAAGCATATAACTTATACAATCTTACCTTGAAGACATGCTGATCTTTGTAGAATGAGTGGATATTTTTATAAATGGCTTTTCGAGACCGAAATGTTTTCTGGTCTTTCGAGAAACGCGCCCCCCGGTCGATTAAGTCAACAGAGCATTAAATGTAACTTGCAAAACAATTGACCTCATCAAAGACAGGTTTTGGTTGATAACCGTCACTTATTTCACACTTCTAGAGTCTTATACGTCGTTTCGTCAGATGAGCCATTTTCAGCGTCATAGGCTTTATGAAGAGTGTGCGCCATAAACCCTATGACGCTGAAAATGGCGAATCCTCCAAACAAACTTGTCATGCAGTTAATCGACGAAACAACTACAGCGTCTCTGAAAACATAACTATACACCTTGAAATCAAAAAGTCAATACCATTTCACCTTTTCTTTAAGTAGCTCATTTCTTGCCAAGTGACAAGTCCAGAAGGAAAACATCAAAAAAAAAAAGAACTAGGTATTCAGCGAGGGAACATCTCCTCCAACATCTCCTCCTTTTCGAGTCACGATTTTGGGCTCGAAAATTTATCCTGTATCCTGAAAATAAAGTGTTTAAGCATATAACTTATACAATCTTACCTTGAAGACATGCTGATCTTTGTAGAATGAGTGGATATTTTTATAAATGGCTTTTCGAGACCGAAATGTTTTCTGGTCTTTCGAGAAACGCGCCCCCCGGTCGATTAAGTCAACAGAGCATTAAATGTAACTTGCAAAACAATTGACCTCATCAAAGACAGGTTTTGGTTGATAACCGTCACTTATTTCACACTTCTAGAGTCTTATACGTCGTTTCGTCAGGTGAGCCATTTTCAGCGTCATAGGCTTTATGAAGAGTGTGCGCCATAAACCCTATGACGCTGAAAATGGCGAATCCTCCAAACAAACTTGTCATGCAGTTAATCGACGAAACAACTACAGCGTCTCTGAAAACATAACTATACACCTTGAAATCAAATAGTCAATACCATTTCACCTTTTCTTTAAGTAGCTCATTTCTTGCCAAGTGACAAGTCCAGAACGAAAACAAAAAAAAAAAAAGGACTAGGTATTCAGCGAGGGAACATCTCCTCCAACAGAAAAGCGCATGTAAGGCCGGAAAATGAACTTGCACAAGGAGACATTTCCTGTAAAGAGTCTCCCGTCATAAGGTCATACTCTGCGAGGGAGGTATGACACTCTTGATTAATTGGCAGATAGATGGTTGTTAAACGGATGGATAGATGGAAAGATGAATGGATAAATGGATGGATGAATGGATAGATGGACGGACTCGGCTGAATGTTGTAATTCTTTACCTCTCACAGTTGTTGTGAAATTTTGTTGTAGCTGGCAAAAGTGACCAGTTCTCCGAGGCCAACGCTAAGTGAGAAGAAAATCTGTGACGCAGCATCGATCCACACCTAAAGTGCAAATAGACATTTGAGTATATATTTTACGAAAAAACGGCTAGAGCATGCGATGCTATCTATTTTCAGGAAAGTTCAAATTGCGGTGACAAATAACATATATCTTAACACAAGGCCTCCAAAAGACAGCGAATTTTTTTTTGTCCTAAGTGAATTGTTTGTTGTAAGGGAAACAACTAGCATTTCCTACCTGCGGTTCTAACAGTTTGTTGAAGTCAGGTTTGAGGTAAAAAATGATTCCATCAACCGCGCGCGCCAGGCAGGGTGGCCCCTCTGATGAGCAGGGCTAAGAGAACAATGACAATGTACGGAAAGATGAGAGTAAAATAAGCAACCTGTTAACAAAAGTAGAGAACAAGTTCGATTTAGCATGAAACTAATGTTTGAGTTAACTCCTTCATCCCACTAAGTAAACATTAAATCTACAAGCCCTACGATAATTCTCGTCTTCTCTTTTCCGAATATTATCTTATGGGCTTAGGTTTAGTGAAAGGATTAGACGCAACCTTTTCCTAAAATAAAGACACTAAAAATATCATCCAAACACAAGCCTCCCCCAACCATCCGAAGGTGTCATGAGAAGACCATTTTTGCTTTGGTGCCTTTTGGCTACGTTAGACTTAAATTATTAAAATTCACTTTAATTAATATTTTTTGTTACTCTGAAGTAAGAAAAAATAAATTATACGTAGCCTCAATGAGGGTTGATAAAAATGTCCCTATTATCACAAGAAAGCAAAAAAACTGATGAGGGATTCTGGTAGTTGAAGTGAAACAACACCATCGAAAAAAGTTTATTGCTACAGTTCACACACGTAAGCGTGGTGGACCAATTTTTGACCAATGCAAATATATGCACATCTGTGTCCACTTACCTTGCCGGAAGACTTGATTCCCTTATAAAGGCAAAAATAAACAGCGGTCCACGCGATTAACAGCGTGGTGGCCAGCGGTAAGCGGATTTCCCCAGGTTCATGATGCCGTTTGAAATAGCGAGAATAAAACGCCTAGCAAAATAAATAGAAACAACAACAATTTAATGAAATACCGAACATAAATATATATGACGTTGAAGGAATAGAGTGAGACAGAAATGAAACGACAAAAAACAAGACGGCCAACTTTAAAACTTTGACTTGGTGTAAAATAATTCTAAATGTGCTCTGCGTTTTCTTTACTTCTTAAAAATATCTGGCTATTGGATCACATTCTGACTTTCTCAGTACCGGAATGGCGCAAAAATGTGTTCTTGCATTACCTTTTTTGTCAAAATAGTTATTTTTTACTTACTCCCAGAATTCTGCACTATGATAAGTGAGCTTTATTGTACAGTTGGAGGGCTGACCAATTGCATTGCAGTTGAGTGTGGAGTTACGGCCCCAAGCCTCGCTATAAAAAGACAATAGCAACGTTATAGGATCAGTGACATTCACGACAAACTGCTTTTCAGTTTTAAATGATTTACGTCAGAAAACCTCATCAAAGACTTGCTTTAGAGGAATAGGCTTGGTTTGATCCCTCGGGGTGGGGTTCCTCCCTATAGTGGGGAACACGGGCAGGTATAGAAGAACGTATATATTCAGAGACTTGATATGTTTAATCTGTAGAGCTGGGTTCCATTTGTTTCTACACCATTTTTTAAGGTACTTCTGGTGCAAACAAGTGATGGGGATGATTCTGTGTATAACTACTATTTCTTTCTTTCATCTGTACTAGAAGCCTTCGGAAGGGTCCATGCGATCACAACGCTGTGTTAACAGAACGTTGTTGATATCATGGAACCTTCCAAAGGAACGAAGGGAATTTCAAGCGCGTTCAAGATGTATTTAATGATAATTAGACATTTCTTTTAGACACATTTAAGATCCATAAACGATACTTAAATATTTGCTTATAATTAAGACACATTTGGACACATTTAATTTAAACGTAAACCAACAACAAGGAGAAGCGCGTAAGTTGTGTAAAGTAGGTTTAAGCCAAATTAAAGGTACGTGTATGTTGAAAATCTGAAATTTTTACTAAACTTAAAATTTACGTACATTTGGCATTAGTCCATTGAAACGGGAGAAAGATTCGTAGTTGCAATGATATTTACTTCATTTTTGTGAAGACCATCACCATGCTCCGACTCTTGTATTGTGCAGGAAACTACTGAGTGTATCTGTATATTCACCGGTAGAAATAATTCTACAAGATTTCCAAAGCGTTTCCAGTACAAAGGAATTCTAAACACACGGGCCTGTGTATATACTACGATGTAATAAGTACGAAAAAAGGAAGTAACATTCCTTTTTTAATCTCCATCTACTTACTACCTGGCTTAGTATAGAGAGAAATTAAAAAATGAAGTCATACTCATGGGTAGTTTCTCCGGCTCTACGTCTGTATATCAAGATTCTATATATTACCTGCAGAGTGGAGTGTTCCATGCATTGTTACAACTTTTCCAAGGCACTTCCAGCGCAAACGAATTGTAGAGATACAATAAGCTCCATGATATGGCTACATTATAGTAGATTGATATCATAAGCGAAGTTATTACCATGGCCACTCCAAGCCCTGGAAAAGGAAAACAAATAAAAATACACTAAATACACTCTTTGTATACTGGCCCAGGGCCAGCTCGAGATAGAAGAGCGGGATTCCGCACGTAAGCAATGTTAGAAAGTATGGCAGTAGAAAGGACGCTGTTGAAAAAAGTAAAATTAGCAAAACTTCGCTTTATGACACTTGATTCAGCTCTAAAACGCCATTTCCGAGTTGCCTCCGGCCTCCTTTCAAAGGGAGGCCTGGTGCAAAACTTTTCATAGTTTCATTTGCAAGGGAATGAAAACCTATTTTCACATGAACGGTTGTACACCAGGCCTTGTTTTAAAAAACGAGAGTAGAGACAACTCGTTCTCTAAGATATTTTCTCGGACACATCGTGCAACACTGCGTAGCCATGAGCGTCTCCTCCTTGTCTCCCTCCCCTCCCCCCGATTCGCTTAAACATTCCATGTTCCGTACTGCCGGACACTGTAATCGGATGCGCGCAAAAATTGTAGGTGTGCCCACGTTAGTAAAAATATTGCGCCCAGTAATGGGCGCAATATGGCACCACTCTACCCCACACCTTGGGTCCATTTCATCATTCCACGGAAGTATTGCACGCAAATGTTGAGCCTAATTTTTCAGAATAGCCAGAATACCAGACACAAGTTGATCTTAGTTCTGTTACACTTTCTCAACTTCAGTATACTAGTTTTAATCCTTTTTAGTTCAGACATGTTGTAAAGCGAAAATGCGTTGCTTTCAAATTTTGAGGCCGTTTTCACGCAGAAAACCATGCAACCAAAATGACTTGAACGACATTTTGAATTGTAATTACTTCCTTATAGAATCAAACTTTGACTGAAGCAGCATCAGGTGTATCTTACGAGTCTGTCACTACTCAATAGAGTGCAGACAAGAAGTTCTTTCATGTGGTTCTGTTTTTTCTACGCCTTTCTCAAATTTAAGTCTTTTTCTTGTAACATAGATACGGCCTCCGTTAAAATGGAGCTTCCCCTACCTATGTTATAAGAAAAAGACTTATCTTATGAGTCTGTCACTGTCACGTTTTTTTTTTCATCATGGGCTTGTGTTTTTTTCTGTACTTTTCTCAAATTTGTAACATAGATGGGCCTCCATTAAAATGGCTATTTCCCTATCTATGTTATAAGAAAAAGACACGCCATCCGTGATGCTCATCAGTAGCCGAAGAAAAACACAAAACCAAACACAGTGACTTGAACGCCCTTATAAACTTCTTTTCTAGAGTCAACCGCCTAGTGTCGGGACAAGCAGTTCTTTCATGTGGTTCTGTTTGTTTTTGTGCTTTTCTCAAATTTAAGTCTTTTTCTTGTAGTATAGATACGGCCGCCATTAAAATGGAGCTTCCCGTATTTATGCTACAAGAAAAAGACTTACGCCATCCTAAGAGAGGATATCCGTGATACTGTAGGGAGTGGGATACCGTAGTATCTACTCCAAATAGAAAGCCAGATCAGAAGCTCAATCAGCGTCTTTTCTTATTCCCTATTTCCTGACGTTTTAACAGTGTAAAAAACTTATCTATTCTATTTTTGCTGTTTCTGGGGTTGGAAAGGGGATTTAAATTTCCCTCCCTAGGCCAGCTGACATCAGTTACTTTTACGATTTCAATCCTTTGATCGTGTATTATGTGTCCATCCATTTATTTCGCTTAGTGTTGCGCGCGCCCTTTCAACTAAATAGTAGGGAAATTTGTTGCTTACAAATTTTAAAGCTCATCTAACCGCAAGGAAACAAAAACGGACCAAGTGACTTGATCGGCTTTAGCAACTTTTTTCCACTTACTTTTCTAGAGTCAAACTTTCATTTTGAGTATGTGAATTGCAGTCACAAACTAACTAATCACGTTGGAATTTTTTGCTGAAACTTTCATGTCTTGACACTTGCGCATGTTTAGAAAACTTAAAAATAAATAAATAAATGTCCTTTATTTACCCTCGGCAAGTAACCACTAATAGGGCATTAAGCAATTTTACCTCCTCCATTCTTGTAGCACAAGTAGGGGAAGCGCCAGATGTTGCCTAGCCCTACTGCATAACCGATACAGGACATGATAAAGTCTGCTTTCGTGGTCCATTTTTCCCGCTGTTCTTGACTCTCATTAGAGTCACCACGCACCGTTATTGAAACGGGTTGAACTATAGACATCCTCAATTTTCTCACGATATAGCGAATTCGCAATCCATGATAAGTGTTGCATTTCCGAATGACTCGACCTCCATCATCGAAATCGGGTGAAAAATGCTGCTGACATCACAAAGCGCAATGAGATAACCAGCTTTTGACGTCACGGCGCGCGAGACGCAATTAATTAAATTAATTCTAACTTGGAAACGAATTTTATAGCGTGAAGCGTTTTTCTAGTGATTGTCGTAAAGCTGGTTGATGCAGTTTGCAATTAAAGTGCTACAGCTGGAAAACATTCTCGCAAAAAAAAGTTGTGATCTAAATAATGTCTGCTAACACAAAGAAGTTTTAAACATAAATTGTGCCGTAACGACACACGCGCGTTATTAGTCAGTTCATTAGAATGTAATTAACACTTAAATATTGAAGTAAAAATTAAATGAATTATTTGCCGTCAGATTATTGCTGATCGTACAGGTAAGTCTCCTCTTCAGTTTCAAACAGAAAGCTCCTTTCCTTTATTTGTTAGCTTGGTTTCTGAATCAATTTCTCCACTGAGGTCTCGAGCGAAAGTGACTGCGCGTGCGCGCGTTGTTTCTATCAGTCTTGATCTCGTTTCCAGAGTCCGCGTTCCGTAGACCAGCGGTGGTAGGGTCCGCTAGACAAAGGCAACGCGGACTCTAAGAACAGAGTCTTTTTCCTCAAGAAGAGCGATTATCTTATGTGTGGTTCATTGAAAGTTGTTTTTCTACTTGATATTGAGCATAATTTAGATAAATGATTCATGATTTCCAAAAAAATAGAATAGTGTCCTTAAAAAATAGAATAATAATCCGAACAACTAATAAGGTCAAGATCTGATAGCAGTGAGGATATCAAGAGAGAAATTGAGGATTTAGAGCTTCGTATCACTGGAGATAAAAAGCGATTGCTGAAGCTTCTTATCAAGCAAGAGAGGGCGAAAGGAGATGGCGTTGCTGTCATCAGTAATTATTGAGTAATTATTGAGCTTTAGTTCAAAAGCTGTGATTTTCAGGGGCAAAAAATGTGCGTGTGAAGTGCGCGATGAGCAAGAGATGTTCAGATGATTGCAAGACACGCGCGCCATTTTGATTCACTCGCCCAGACAGCCTGTGTTCTCCACTGACAAGTAGAAAGAGCGACTTGGAGAAGTCTACGGCGGATCCAGAAATTTTCACCAATAACAGTTTCCAAGTGGCAAATTGTACTTGATGATTCAAAAGCCGGGAAAGTGTTACCTCAACTCAAGCAAATTTAAAACAAGATTTCCTGAGTCATATAAACTTTTGTTCTTAGGCCATCGTAGCTTGATTAAGAATAAAACACAAACAGCGGTAATGAACATTGTAAATAAACGCATTTTGATAAACTCGACGTTTCGTATACTAGACAACATACATTTTCAAAAGTAACCATTACAGTGTTTGAAAACTGTTTATATAGTTTACAAAAAGGGTCTGGAACCGAGATTAAGAAAAAGATCTTAACAGTAATCTAATAGTTCGCACGCTCTGTCCTGAGAAGGTGTAGCTAAAAAAGCAACAGCTTCTCACTGTTCACGTTAACATTTAAAGATGGTTGTAGTTCTTGAATCAGCAAAGTCTCCTTTATTTTACAATGAACGTAAGCAGTGAGAAGCTGTTGCTTTTTAGCTACAGCTTCTCAGGACAGACAGTCCGAACTATTAAATTACTGTTAAGATCGTTTTTCTTAATCTCGGTTCCAGACCCTTTTCGGTAGCTGGATATTCTGAGTGTATAGTCGTACACATATATACATAGCCGTACATAGGTATACATAGCAGTACACAGCTACATAGCCGTACACAGCCATACAAGGCCAGGTATACATGGATATAGTAGTAGTAGTAGTAGTAGTAGTAGTAGTAGTAGTAGTAGTAGTAGTAGTAGTAGTAGTAGTAGTAGTAGTAGTAGTAGTAGTAGTCCCCTAATTGGGGACACTAATGAAGTACTAGAAGATAAGGCAAAAGGAAAAAAGTGAATATTTACATTTATTATTATTTATTGGATTTCTAGCATTTTGATTGGCTCAACGGAGCTAGGCTATCAGCTCATATACCTGCTGCGCCCAAATATGGTCAATGAACACTCAACAACAAAGTGAGCTGAAAGTTTTTTCCTCGCGAGCAACCCAGCGAGAAAAATGGACTTGGCAGCGAAATTAAATTAAGCAGAAATTCCAACAGCGTCACCAACAAGCATCACCAACAGCGTCCTCTAACACAAGTCAAAATTGATTGAAGAAACTGTGCAGAAATAGAAATTTAAGCATTAAGCGTGGTGTTTACATTTAATTTCTTTCATCGATCGTCACGTCGATCATTGAAATTAAAAAACGGTAGGTTTTATCAGAAAGGATTTTCACTTCAAAATATCAGGACAAGACACAAAATAAAAGACAGTGAAATGGGGCAGACGCATGTAATAAAAACTATCACACATTCATGGCGAGTCGGTGCGAAAATCATGAAGCAGTCTAAACAAGTACTGAAAAAAAATACAGCTGCAAACTGCCAAGAAGGAAGGAAGGGTGAGACTGTTTTTCAGCTTTAACACGCAAAATTGACACTGGTTTACCTGCACTCGTTGTAGCTCTGTGTTCCAATAGGTCCAAGTGCTCAAATAGAAATCGGATGCCATGTAAACGGAGTTGAATCGCTTTTCCAGTTGTTTGAATGTTGTTTTTACCATTCCGTCCGCAACCTCTAAACTGAGAACAACTGCATTTTGCGCTTTGCGTTTAACAAACTATGATGGTGAATTCTAATGTTCATCGCTACAGTAATCGTGCTTATTAGCTGCGTAGAAATTACCTCTTCAAGGTCAACTGTTCAAATTTGTTCTGTCTTCAGTTCGATCAAACACCCACATGATGGCTCCGTTGTGCGAACAGCCGATTACAAACTTGTTCAGTTTCAACTCCAGCAGCTATATGGTGAAATTGTACAGCTTCAATCCGCTTTGAACGATGATTATAACAATGTTTCAGGAAAAATCAAACATGTACCATATTTCAAAGCCAATAATTAGAAGATTTTTTCCAAAACGTGTGCTACTTTGTTCACTTTCGAGCAGTTTTCATTGATTCATTCAGCTTTGCAGTGAAACGCTACAACACTTCGCAAGGTTTTGGCGCCTTTTTCGTTCAGTCATGTGATCGATTCTCGTTCCGTTTAAATTTCTTTTCTCATTTTTCCCATTCTTTCTTGATTTCTTTTAAAATAGTGGTTAAGTTTTTAATAAAACAATTATTCTACTCGGGCTTGCTGGATATCAAATGATTATAACCAACTCGGCGCTACGCGCCTCGTTGGTTATCTATTTAACAATTATCCTGCGAAATCGCGCGGAATATCACCTGATACTTAGCCGACGAGGCCGTAGGCCGAGTTACGTTGGCTAAATTAGGGGATATTCCGCAAGATTGAGCAGGATAATTGTTTTATTATTCAGCAAATTCCCATCGACTACCATTTTCAGAACGAGAAAAACTACGGCTCTATGATAAAAACGCTAAAAGCTAGCAACACATAAAGCTTAATAAAAATCAAAACAGAACTTCAAGAAATCGAAGTTTACTACCGTTCACTTAAAAAGACTTATTTACAAACTCATGTTTGGAAATGACAAGACAAAGGAAAAAATATTGCTACCTTACCGAGAATAAGTCCTCTTCCTGTGAATTAAAATCTTTTCAACTTTAGTCTTTACAACTTTCCGTGAGCAAGTGTGCTGCTTCTTTCGCAATAGCATTTTCTTGGTTGAGTTCTCACTATGAAAATTCCAAGTCAACCGCTGGATATCTTTGTGAGCTGAAGCACATACTCGTTGACATTTTGAGAGCATTTAATCGTGGAAAGTTTCTTCCAGAGAGTTAAAATTTACGGAGAACACTGCTAAAACTGCTTTGCTTTTCAAAATGGCCGCCAAACAAGCAATGAAAGAAAATCTGCAGTGCACTTCCAAATATGGTCATTTACGTATATCGCAGGATATCTGTCCTGTAGGATGACAGATATTGAGGGCTTCCTTGCCATATATGGGCATAGTGACAATTTGTTGAATAATAACATTCGATATCCAGCGCGCCCTCGTAGAATAATCGTTAAATATACATAGATAAAAGGTAAGGTACAATAAAACGAGACATTAAAATATATAATTCTGTAGAAGAGAGGACTTGTGTAAGCTAACTAATTAGTAGGGACTTTACAACTGACAAAACCTAGTTTTAAAAAAATTAATAACAAATGTTGCAGTTCTTACACTCGTCTATAAGAAGTGTTAAGTCTTGCTTGTTGATACTTTGTTTGAAAATATTCAGGCTCGATCTCTGACGGTCGGCAGGGCTTAACTTTCCACACAGGAGGGGTCCGAAAAAATGCAGTGAGTGTTTACCGTAATGTGTTGTTCTAAAAGGAGGGAAGTTGAAGTCAGCATTTCTGATGTTACATCCTTTAGGAATTGTGTGAAATAGTTCTGATATGCAATGCGGTACTATGCCGTTTTTGACTTTAATCATCAACGTAGCTATCTTTTGTAATCTTCTTTGATACAGAGTAGGGAGGCAGGCTCTTTTTAAGAGATCATATAGAACTCAGTCTTTGATTTGAAAACTGCTCTCAATGCACGTTCTTGAATTCGTTGAAGTTTGCGCTTGTCGGAAGATTTGCAGATGAAGTGCCATACAATTAATGTATACGTCAGATGAGGCAGAATAGCAGATTTATAGAGTTGCAGTTTAGCGGAGCAGTTCAACGTAACCTCTGTAGCACTCCTACTTTTTGACCAGCTCTTTTGCTGATATCTTTTATATGTTCACTGAATGTTAGCTTATCATCGATGGTCACTCCAAGAATTGTGAGTACACAGCTATACATGGATATATATATAGCCGTATATAGTGATACATAGCCGTACACAGCCAAACATAGTCGTACGGAGATATACATAGCCGTATACAATCACATATAGTCTTACACAGCTATACACAACCACACGCAGTTATACATAGCAGTGCGTAGCCGTACACAGCTATACATGGTTATACATAGCCGTACTCAGTCTGTTGGTGACACGACTGAACATACTTCTGTGAAATCTAGAAAAAATTCAAGCCATCGACATAATCGACATCCCTGCAAACATAAGGATATCAGGATATTCAAATTTATACGCGAGGCGGGATTATTCTTGGTCGAAAAGAGAATGGACGGTGACATTTCGCAATCGATCTCGATCTCGCTCAAGGAGTCCTGTTTCGCGATCTAAAGGACGATCAGCAGAAAGAAGATTGAAAAGCAAAGGTCGTTAGCAGCGATCTCGCTCAAGGCGTTCAGATTTGCGCTCCCAAGAAAGACACCGCGTGAAACGAGAAAGACATTCACAAAGTGACGTTCGGGATCCATCCAATTCAGATTCATTTTGTTCGAGAACTTTGGGCTTAATGACAGGGATACATGATCGAGAAAAGCATGGGTTGCAATCAGGAACTCCAGGTCGATCGCAATCTCGATCGAAAGAGCTTTGGAGAAATGGAAATGTAGTAGACACTCACATTCTCTATCGACGTCACCGTCGATGGCGAAACGCGGTGCGGCTTTTTCGACACACTCATCTCGCTTATTTTCCCGTAATTCGAAATCACGCTCACCTAGAAGATATGCACGAGTTCACTCAATTCACGGTCTCGCTCACGATCAGAACGTTGTACAAAATCTCTTTTGTCACGGTCACCATGTCACTGACTCCTCTCCAGAGTCACGCTGCCGGTCACGCTCCAACTCACACGACAAGGAGTCCATGGTTTCATCCGCGTTGGAGACACAAAAGTCAAGATCTGATAGCAGTGAGAATATCAAGAGAGAAATTGAGGATTTAGAGCTTCGTATCACCGCAGATAAAAAGCGATTGCTGAAGCTTCTTATCAAGCAAGAGAGGGCGAAAGGAGATGGCGTTACTGTCATCAGCGAAAAAATGGAAAATGATCCGTGTGAGGAAGAAAACAAATATTGAGCAAGAGTTACCGCCACTCTTCTGTTCAAAAGCTGTGATTTTCAGGGGCGAAAAATGTGCGTGTGAAGTGCGCGATGCGCAAGAGATGTTCAGATGACTGCAAGACACGCGCGCCATTTTGATTCACGCGCGTAGACAGCGCGCGTTCTCCACTGACAAGTAAAAAGAGTGACTTGGAGAAGTCTAGGGCGGATCCAGAAATTTTCACCAATAACAGATTCCAAATGGCAAATTGTACTTGATGATTCAAACGCCAGTGAATGGGTTAGCTCAACTTAAGCAAATTTAAAACAAGATTTCATGACCACTTGTTTACGATGTTTTCTTCTTTTTTAATCAGTAAGACAAGTACAGATTTGAAGAAGGTTGGAAAGAGCCCGACCCTCTTGGTCACTCTTAGATCCCACTTATTTTGTGATATGGAGCAGTTTTCAACTGAGTGTCGTAAAACCAAAACCAAAGTAAGTATCCCAGCCAATCACAACAAACACAAATTACCCAATGAACCAATCAGAACTCGGAGCAAATACATGTAGCTGGTGCAAAGCGCGGGAAAACGCGCGCGAGCAAGTCGCGACTGGTTTAAGTTTTACTTCTGATTGGTCGAGAAAGTGGCACGAGATTTTTTAACCAATCACGGAGTGAAGTAAAGCAAAACCAAAATAAAACGCGAATTACTTTCGACACTCGATTGAAAACCGCTCTATAGAGCAGTTTTCTATTAAGTCTCGAAAGTAATACTGTGTTTGCGTTGGGTTTGCTTTACCATGCTCTCTGATTGGTTAAAAAAAGCTCGCGCCACTTTCTCAGCCAATCAGACGTAAAATCAAAACCAATCGTGACTTGCTTGCACGCATTTTCCCGCGCTTTACGCTGAGTAGTTGTATTTGCTTCGATTTATGACAGGTCCAGTTTGCGTTTTGTTCCCGTTGTGATTGGATAGAGTATTTACTTTCGTTTTGGTTTTACGACACTCGTTTGAAAACCGCTCTGATAAAGTTGTTGTTGTTGTTGTTGTTGTTGTTGTTGTTGTTATCCTACCATGATCTGCATGGTTTTACTTTAGATCTCTAAGATGGGGCATCTGCTTGCCTTTTTAATCGTATACTGGTAGACTTCTCGCGGAAGCTCTGTTTGAGCTCACTGCGCGATCTATAAGATCGTTATGCAATATTTTACAGAAGATACGCGATATTGTAAGGGTCGTCACACTTCATGGAAGCTAGGGGAAGAGTTGGTGTGAGTGTAACTATTCCCCCACCCCATCTTCCCTTTCTAAGGAGAATGCCTTTCGCTTTTTGTACTTGTTTGATGAATACCACCTCGATATATGACGTCATGCGGAGAAAGAAGCGATAAATTAGATTAAAACAGTAAAGAAAAATCCAGACAATACTTTTTTTTTAATGGGTTGTTTCTTTACTTTCTTGTAAATAAAAAATAAACAATAGTTATAACAAAAGAAAACGCAGCAGCCTCATTTTTTAAGGTGAAAAGCATTGACTAGCAATTTTCTAATGAAAATTTCCCTCAGTGTCCATGAACAGAACTCATCGTGATGAATCAACGTAAGAGATCTTTCAGATAAGAGAGAAAATAGGTAGGCTACCACTGAAAATAAAATGTATGTACAAAAATTTTTTTTGTCTTTTTGTTTGTTTTTTGTTTTGTTTTTGTATTTTAGAATTTATATAATGACAAAAATATTTCACTTAACAATATACAAAAAGAAAAAGAAGTGTTAGTTGATGCGGTCGCCACACAAAGAAAGCTGTTTTTTACGAGTCAACATGCAGTCAAACTGATTAAACCAGAGACTCGGGAAGGTCTTTCTTCCAAGCTACTGGATTTATTTCAACCCTTGTTTCTGGGCAGTTACTGAAAAAGAAAAGGTAAAGAGAAGATTAACTTAAACGCCGTGCCACAGTTAACATGTTGATTGCATTAAAGTTTGTCTAGCGTGATCTTGACTGAGGTTTTTATCATCTCAATGAAGTCTTCTCCAGAGTCAATAGAAACGCGTATCTTTACTTGATTACTGGAGGTTAGTTGGACTATGTCAGCTATTTTTATTAGCACTCTGGAAAACGAAAAGTCACTTTTGATAAAAGACAATAAAGGAATTGTTTCCTTTGCTAATTGCAACACCTCACCTTTTTGGCCTCAGATTATGACGATCAGCAACAGCATTGAGAACACTTACATCCGGAGTAACAGCTCTTCTTAACCGCTACAGAAAAAAATGAAGAGATTTTATGAAAGTGAATCAAATAACCTGCAAACACTTTGAATCAACAATGAGAAAACTGCTCGCAAAAGTGAGATGATTTTTTTGCGAACGAAACGGCAAATGGTCCTCTGTAAACAAGTATGAGTGCGGTGCTTTGAATATTATTGCTGCTCTTTTGATTACATTTGATATGCTTGCGAGAAACTTACCTCGCTAAATGACCCTTTCGGGTGAAATATCTGCACAAGAGCGTAAATGGGAAGAGCCAAAAAAGAGAAGAGGGCCAGCACCCAGGCGAGGGCCTGGGCCCAATCAGGGTACACGTATCCATCATAGGTCATTCGTTTCCATTGTGTTGTGCTTCCCAAAAATATCAACTGTGATAAGAAAGATCAAAAAGAATTTTCAAAGTTAGTTAATGTGCCGTCGAGTGGGAGTGGTTTGCTGATGGGATGGTTGGTTGGTTAGTTGGTTGGTTGCTTGATTAGGTGGTTTTAAAACTTTTTAGTGAATTAATCATTTATTTACTTAATTGTTTAGCAAGTAAGTTAGCTTCTACTTACAGTTCCAACTGTAGGCGTGACGTATTTCCAGCAGAGTTTAAAGTACATGTTTGGTTTCTTTCCGATCATCGACTTGATGTTTTCACAGAATTTTTCCACACCTGCAAAATAATTGGAAGGTTTTAGTGCATTTATTTTAATATCCTAAGAAGCATCTTGTCGCTGAAGCATGTCATTAATGAACACTGTAAAACAAGACCAGAAAGGCAGCAAAATGTCCGTAAATTCTGCACAGTTATTGAGAGTGGTATGTTGGCTAGCTTTATTGACATTCTGCAAATACTAAAGGAGAGCAAAATTTTACAAACCGATTACATAGATAAAAGAGTGTGACACAGTTGAAGACTTCTGGCCTTGCTTTCATAGACTCGCATGTCCGCTTGCCTCAGTGCGTTTGTGGAGGTTCTACGATTCGTAAATGATAGATGACTTTATACACTTCACGGATCACTACTGGTACATGATAGCATTTTTCATGGTGACTCCATATGAATATCATCTAGGTTAGTAAATACGTACCGTATCCCCAACTGACTGCTATAGCCTCAAAAATGACCACAACAATCAGTGTCAAGCCACCACTCTGGCTGTCAAATATATTCAGCACGTAGATTCCTCCCTGAAAACAAAGAAAATGCAGAGAAAATTCAGCAACAATACTTCAAAAGGAAATTACTGTGGAAGTTAGAACTTCACGCTACGTAAGGAGTCGAGATTTGCTTGCTCAATTCCAGAGGCTTAACTATATTTATGTTACCTTGGTGACACAGGACAGTCCAATAAGATATTGTACGACGCATAGCGCCAACAGGACGAGTCCCCTGTATCGCCGTAGTTTGCTGAAACTGTCCATCAGTGCTGCCATGATTGTTGCCGTGAACACAAACTAGAAATTGATAGAGAAGGTATAAACCAAGCAAATACAGGCTAGGTTTGATTAAAGCTGAACAAAAAGGTATAGGTTTGGATTGGGCTTGAAAGGGTATATGGCGGGAGCAAGCGAGAGAGCGATCATTAAAATTTTATCGACAAGAGAGGCGTATTTCTTTAAAGAAAAATGCTACATTTTTTGACTTTTTGAAATTATTTATACGAGGTATTGATTTTCATGAAGCATTTGATGTGCTGTTGTTTGGCTTTCTGCAGTTCTGTTAGAAAGTTATTCGTAGGATGATGATGATAATGATGATAAACTTTATTAATGTGTCAAGGCCACATAGCCTGGGAGAATCCCATACTAATTTGGGGACACAATTAATAGATATTAAAAATATGTAGAAAGAAAATTTATAATACTTAGAGCTATATAAAATATTTATGATAATCAGATATTAAAAATATTTATAAAGAGAATTTAAGATACTTAAAGCTATATAAAATAATGATGATGAGCAGATATTAAAAATATGTAAAAAGAGAATTAAAAATACTTAAAACTGTATAAAATAATTATGAGGAGCAGAGGGAACAGCCCTTGCAGCCATCATCTATGAGCAGACTAATATCGTATTTGCGTATCTGTTTCCTAAAAATATTTAAAGTTTTAGCTGATCTTATGTCTGGGGATAATTTTCCCCACAGTTTTGGTCCAAGATATCGCAAAGAATGTTTACCATATGTAACCGTATTGAAACTTGGTGTGGAAAAGTCTGACTGTCTTAAAGAGTAAGAGGAATTATGATTATTAAAAATATATTACAAAGATTGTTTTAGTTACTGTACTACACGCCCCTTTTTTAAGAAAAATTCGAAATAATCGTTCTCTCCAGTGGACCACCCAGGGCAATTATTCGTGTAAATACTGTAATTATCTATCGTCATATTTCTCACCTGACTTCCAAGTCCAATAGTAAACAGCATAAAGAAAAACATGATTGCCCAGACTGAAGCAGCAGGCATTTGAGCAATGCCTTCTGGGTAGGCCACGAACCCCATTCCAGGTCCTAGAAACATGTGCAATATGAGTGATGCCTAAAGTATGATTCAATTATCAAGTTGAATAGAATCGAATATGCTATCATCTGGAACATAATTACTGACGTGCGTTTAATGAAAGCCGCGAAACTTTTCCGGCTGATTTGCAGCACGATAATTCACCCTGTGTCCTTTAAATAAGATAGTTTCTAAGCATCAAAATTGCCTATAACTCATAATTTTTTACTTTGAAGACATGTTAAAATAGCATCATTGTACAATGGGTGGACAATATTTTTATAAATGGCTTGTCGAGACAGAGATGTTTTCTGATCTATCGAGAAACGCCCCCCTGGTCGATTAAGTCGACGTCAACAGAGCATTAGTCCAACTTGCGAAACAATTGACCTTATCAAACACAGGTTTTAGCTGATAACCGGTCACTTATTTCATGCTTCTAGAGTCTTATTCGTAGCTCACCTGACGAAACGACATCTTTGACGTCTTTATGAAGAGTGTGCGCCATAAAACCTATGACGCTGAAAATGACGAATCCTCCAAACAAACTTGTCATGCAGTTAATCGACGAAACAACGACAGCGTCCCTGAAAATATAACGATGCACCTTAATGTCAAATAGTGAAGAGAATTTAAAATCTTCAAGCAGTTCATTTCCTGCTAAAGGACAAGTCTAGTAAGAAGGACCGCAGAGAAAAGAACTGGGTACTCCGCAAGGGAACATCTCCTCCAACAGAAAAACACGCATGCTGGAAGAAAATGAAATTGCCACAGCGAGAGTCTCCCGTCGACATAAGATCATGCTGTGAGAGGGACGTATGGCACTCTTGATTAGTTGGCAGATAGACTGGTTGGTAAACGGATGGATAGATGGAAAGATGAATGGATAAATGGACGGATGAATGGATAGATGGACGGACTCGGCTGAATGTTGTAATTTTTTACCTCTCACAGTTGTTGTGAAATTTGTTGTAGCTGGCAAAAGTGACTAGTCCTCCGAGGCCAACGCTAAGTGAGAAGAAAATCTGTGACGCAGCATCGATCCAAACCTAAAGTGGAATAGACGTTTGAGCATATATTTTACGAAAAAACGGCTAGAGCATGCGATGCTATCCATTCTCAGGAAAGTTCAAATTGCACTGATAAATAACGTATATCTTGACAAGGCCTCAAACGTGCTACTAAAACAGGAAACTTTTTTGCCCCAAGTGGATTGTTTGTTGTAAGGGAAACGATTAACATTTCCTACCTGTGGTTCAAGCAGTTTGTTGAAGTCAGGTTTGAGGTAAAAAATGATTCCATCAACCGCGCCAGGCAGGGTGGCCCCTCTGATGAGCAGGGCTAACAGAACAATGTACGGAAAGATGGCAGTAAAATAAGCAACCTGTTAACAAAAGTGGAGAACACGTTTAGTTTAGCATGAAACCAATGTTTACGTAAACTCCACTAATAGCCCACTAATATTAACTCTACAAGCCCTCCGATTGTGTTCATCTTCCCGTTTCCGAATATTATGTTATGGGCTTAGGTCAGCCTAGTACCCAGGCACTATCCTCCCACTCACTCGAATCGACTTGCAAGTCCTGTCAGCGAGAAGAGAACGCCTGGGTACTAGGTTAGGCTTAGGTTTAGCTAAGCCTTGGAATTAAGAGCTTTCCTATCACATTTATGTTGTTTCTCAATGCTCAGAGAGTTTTGTTTGAAATTGACGACTAACAACACGTTAGTTACTCTTTCTCTACGATAACGCACAAGGTTTTTATTATCTCAAAAGGATTAGACGCAATTGTTTCCCAAAATAATGATACGAACAATCTCATCTAAAGATAAGCCTTCCCAGACGATCCGAATTGAAGGTGTCATGAGGTCACTTTTGCTATGGTGCCTTTTTTCATTTTAATTTTCTTTTCATACTCTGAAGTGAAAAAAATTGAATATTGAAATATGTAGTCTCTGTGAGGCTTAAAAAAAATCCTATTTATTACAAGAAAGAAGCAAATGGAGGGATTCTGGAAGTTGAAGTGAACCTGAGACCATTGAAACTGAACAGAGTCCATTGCTACAGTTCTCACATGTACACGTTGCAGATCTATTGTTTGACCAATGCAAATATCGATCACTTACCTTGCCAGAAGACTTGATTCCCTTATAAAGGCAAAAATACACAGCGGTCCACGCGATTAACAGCGTGGTGGCCAGCGGTAGGCGGATTTCCCCAGGTTCATCGATGCCATTTGAAATGGCGAGAATAAAACGCCTAGCAAAATAAATTAACACAAGAAATTCTAATGAACTGCCAAACATAAATGTATATTATATCATTTTGAAGAAATCAAGCCATCTAAACTTAGGAATGAAGAGGACAAAAAAGGAAAGAAAACAAAACGACCAACTTTGAAACGTTCAGTTCTCCGGCTTTTTCTAAAATAATTGTAAATCATTTTTTCACTTGCGTAATTATTGGATTTAAGTTCACGTTCTGACCTGTTTTATTTCCAGAATGTTGTAAACATTTTCTATCATTACCTTTTTCGTTAAAATAGTTATTTTTTACTTACTCCCAGAATTCTGCACTAGGAGAAGTGAGCTTCATTGTACAGTTAGAGGGCTGACCAATTGCATCGCAGTTGAGTGTGGAGTTACGGCCCCAAGCGTCGCTATAAAAAGACAATAGCAACGTCATAGCATCAGTAACATTCACGACAAAGCGCTTTTCAGTTTTGAATGATTTACGTCAGAAAACCTCATCAAAGACTTGCTTTAGAGGAATAGGCTTGGTTTGATCCCTCGGGGTGGGGTTCCTCCCTATAGTGGGGAAGATGGGCAGGTATAGAAGAACGTATATATTCAGAGTCTTGTTGCGTTAAATCTGTAGAGCTGGGTTCCATTTGTTTCTACACCATTTTTTAAGGTACTTCTGGTGCAAACAAGTGATGGGGATGATTCTGTGTATAACTACTATTTCTTTCTTTCATTTGTACTAGAAACCTTCGGAAGGCTCCATGCGATCACAACGTTGTGAAAGTACGAAAAAAGGAAGTAACATTCCTTATTTTTATCTCCATCTACTTATTACCTGGAGTAGTATAGAGAGAAATAAAAAAAAAATGAAGTCATACTCATGGGTAGTTTCTCCGGCCCTACGTCTGTATATCAAGATTCTATATATTACCTGCAGAGTGGAGTGTTCCAAGCATTGTTACAACTTTTCCAAGGCACTTCCAGCGCAAACGAATTATAGAGATACAATAAGCTCCATGATATGATCACATTATAGTAGATTGATATCATAAGCGAAGTTATTATCATAGCCACTCCAAGCCCTGGAAAAGGAAAAGAAATAAAAATACACCAAACTCTTTGTATGCGAAAGTTGCACAGATAAAATTTGTAGGCATCCACTTCTTTGCCAAACTTGATCTTTTCACCTACCCCTCCCATCTGCTCCCCTCGGAGATCATGGAGGAGTAATTAATATTACAAACTTGTAGTCTGTTTCCAGATCGAGAAGAAAACGTACTGTGAGCGCTGCCCCCCATTATTAATAGAGTCTACTTTCGCATTAACAGGTTAAAAGTTTGAAACAGTCATGTCTCTTCTATATTACCACATTGTCGACTAATCAGAAATGAAAACATTTTTTTCTTTCGTTTTCCCGCGCTCTTTATTCAGTTCCTTACCTTTGTACGTGACAACAGGAAACCCAATGCAAATCAATATATTTGGGTATGATGTCCTGTTATCTACAATACACTGTAATCGGTACACATTACAGCTCACGGAACATATTTCTAGGATTCATATTGTCGGTATTTTTTAAACATATCATACCTTTCAACACGGGGCAAACCACTGCCCAAGCCTTGATGGCACCGAGGCTGAGATACTGGCCCAGGGCCAGCTCGAGATAGAAGAGCGGGATTCCGCACGTAAGCAATGTTAGAAAGTATGGCAGTAGAAAGGACGCTGTTGAAAAAACTTAAAATTAGCAAAACTCCGCTTTATGACACGTGATTCAGCTCTAATACGCGGCCATTTCCGAGTTGCCTCCGGCCTCCTTTCAAAGGGAGGCCTGGTGCAAAACTTTTCATAGTTTCATTTGCAAGGGAATGAAAACCTATTTTCACATGAACGGTTGTACACCAGGCCTTGTTTTAAAAAACGAGAGTAGAGACAACTCGTTCTCTAAGATATTTTCTCGGACATACCTTGCAACACTGCGTAGCCACGAGCGTCCCCTCCCCTCCCCCTCCCCCTCCCCTCCCCCTCCCCCATGCAACCAAAATGACTTGAACGATCTTTTGAATTGTAGTTATTTCCATATAGAATCAAACTTTGACTGAAGCAGCGTCAGGAGTATCTTACGAGGCTGTCACTATTCAATAGAGTGCAAACAAGTAGGTCTTTTATGTGGTTCTGTTTATTCTACGCTTTTATCAAATTTAAGTCTTTTTCTCGTAACATAGATAGGGCCTCCATTAAAATGGAACTTCCCCTACCTATGTTATAAGAAAAAGGCTTATCTTTTGAGTCTGTCACTGTCACGTTTTTTTCATCATGGGGTTGTGTTTTTTCCTGCACTTTTCTCAAATTTGTCTCTTTTTTTTTGTAGGGATAGGGCCTCCATTAAAATGGCGATTTCCTTATCTATGCTATTAGAAAAAGACTTACGCCTTCCGTGATGCTCGTCAGTAACCGTTAGAAAACACGAAACCAAACACAGTGACTTGAACGCCTTTATAAACTTCTTTACTACGGTCAACCTCCCAGTGTCGGGACAGGCAGTTCTTTCATGTGGTTCTGTTTGTTTTTGGGCTTTTCTCAAATTTAAGTCTTTTTCTTGTAGCATAAATACGGCCGCCATTAAAATGGAGCTTCCCGTATTTATGCTATAAGAAAAAGACTTACGCCATTCCAAGAGAGGATATCCGTGATGCTGTAGGGAGTGGGATACCGTAGTACCCACTTTAAATAGAAAGCCAGATCAGAAGCTCAATCAGCGTCTTTTCTTATTCCCTGTTTCCTGACGTTTTAACAGTGTGAAAAACTTATCTATTCTATTTTTTCTGTTTCTGGGGTTGGAAAGGGGATTTAAATTTCCCTCTCTAGGCCAGCTGACATCAGTTACTTTTACGGTTTCAATCCTTTGATCGTGTATTATGCGTCCATTTATTTCGCTTTGTGTTGCGCGCGCCCTTTCAGCTAAATAGTAGGGAAATTTGTTGCTTACAAATTTTAAAGCTCATCTAGTCGCAAGGAAACAAAAACGGACCAAGTGACTTGATCGGCTTTAGCAACTTTTTTTCACTTACCTTTCTAGAGTTAAACTTTCATTTTGAGTATGTGAATTGCAGTCACAAACTAACTATTCATGTGGAATTTTTTGCTGAAACTTTCATGTCTTAATACTTGTTTAGAAAACTTTAAAATAAATAAATAAATGTCCTTTATTTACCCTCGGCAGGTAACTACTAATTTGTTGCTTTGCATCAATAGGGCATTAAGCAATTTTACCTCCTCCATTCTTGTAACACAAATAGGGGAAGCGCCAGATGTTGCCTAGCCCTACTGCATAACCGATACAAGACATGATAAAGTCTGCTTTCGTGGTCCATTTTTCCCGCTGTTCTTGACTCTCATTAGAGTCATCACGCACCGTTATTGAAACGGGTTGAACTTTAGACATCCTCAATTTTCTCACGATATAGCGAATTCGCAATCCATGATAAGTGTTGCATTTCCGAATGACTCGACCTCCATCATCGAAATCGGGTGAAAAATGCTGCTGACATCACAAAGCGCAATGAGATAACCAGCTTTTGACGGCACGGCGCGCGAGACGCAATTAATAAAATTAATTCTAAGTTGGAAACGAATTTTATAGCATGAAGCGTTTTTCTAGAGATTGTCGTAAAGCTGGCTGATGCATTTAGCAATAATGTCCTACAGCTGGAAACACTCGCAAAGTTGTGATCTAAACAATGTCTGCTAACACAAAGAAGTTTTTAAAAACATTAAAATTGTGCCGTAACGACACACGCGCGTTATTAGTAATTAACACCTAATTATTGACGTAAAAATTTGCTTTGAATGATTTGCAGTCAGATTGTTGCTGATCGTACAGGTAATTCTGCTCTTCAGTTTCAAACAGAAAGCTCCTTTCCATTATTTATTAGCTGGATTTCTCAGGGATGAACCAATTACTCCGCTGAAGCCTCGAGCGAAAGTGGCTGCGCGTGCGCGCGTTCAGTTTCTATCAGTCTCGATCAGTCATCAGTCTCAGTCTCAATCTCGTTCCTAAGGTCCGCGTTTCCTAAGCCAGCGGTGATAGGTTTCGCTGGACAAAGGCAACGCAGACTCTGGGGACAAGAGTCTTGTGAGTGTCACGAAGAGTGGTTATCTTGTGTGGTTCACTGAAAGTTAATTTTCTAATTGATATTGAGCTTAATTTAACTTCTAATAAATTATTTCCAAAAAAAAAAACAAAATAATGTCTTTAAAAAATAGAATAGTGAGCTAAACAAAAAATAGTTTCGGCCCGGTATATAAAGTCTTTGGAGTTTCGAAATACGAACGCCTTTGACGCAAGGTTGTTGCGAAAACAAATGAAGACCTAAGACCTAACACCCGAAAACTAAGACCCCCTTATTTTCTTTGTTTTTGCCAGGGTTTTAGTTTTCACAAAAACCAAAACTAAGACTAAGTCCCGAAAATTATGACCCGAAACTAAGACCCGAAAACTAATGCCCCCTTATTTTTCTTTTCTTTTCAACTGTATTTTTGGTAAAATGTTTGTCGGAAAACACAAGGACTAACGGCTAACGGCTAACCGGGCTGAAATTTGCCATGTAATCGGCCCCTAACCGCGGTGGATCACGCAAACTTTAGAGATTTATGTCACTTGCGTGGCTCTTTTCCCAAACTGGGATTTCACGGATGCCGCGCTATTTAACCAAGAGTTTCAAGCCTTTTAATAAGACTTCGTTTTAAAAGGAAGCCCTGAGAGCGCTCTCTATATGCAGCTACAAACGTTTGGCGCTTAAAGTTAAAGCCCGTACTCTATACGACTACAAACGTTTGGTTTTTCAAGTAAAAACGGGTAATTGCCTTAATCTGACGAGGGTGAAGAAAGATTGAGGGTCTGAATCAGTTTTCGAGGAAATGAGAACTGAAGAAAAGTGAAAAGTTCGAGTTATCGGGGGATGGGAACAAATGACCGGAAAGGCTTTATTACTATCTGAAGCAGAGTTAAAAAAGGAACGGGATATTTTCTCAACTAAACATTACATAACACAACCGTAAAAATTAAGATTCTGGAAAAAGAGGGCTCTTAGTTTTCGGGTCTTAGGTCTTAATTTTCGGGGGTCTCAGTTTTCGCAACAGCCTTTGACGCAGTGCTCGTTTTGAGACAAGCTGCAAGTTTTTCAGCCGTTGTGTGTGAAGTTGTGCCAAACGTCGTATTATTGAACAACCCTTTTACCTAGCGTGTGTAGCAACTGGGGAATGGCTAATGAAGTCTGGTGTTTCACTATTGAATTAAGATACCCACCTCAACTTCCAAAAAACACGACAAACTATAAAGCGCAAAGAAACAAAGCAAAAACAGTAAGACAAGATGGGTATCTGTAGTAAACGGTGGATTTTTATTTCAAAATATATTAAATGAATCTTCACACAATTTTTCTATGTAACTAAATAAAATATAGTACAAGTGATTAACGAACTAATAGTGGTGAAAAGTACAACATATTAGAATTGTAAACGTTCTCATAAAATTCGGCATTCTGTAGTTGGTGAAATTATTCGTCTTATCTGACTTGAAAACGACAAATATTATGAATAACAACATCTGTTCTATCTTACTGGGCACATTTGCATGACTTTTGAAATTTCCAAAACTCGGAAAAAATAAAAGTCAATCACTTCTGATTAATCCAATTTTTGTTATAATTGTTAATCATAAATTGCAAACGGCTCACAAAAACCGTATCAGTTCTATCCTTCTTTGCGATCTTTCAGCTTACGAGTTAGCTTCATAGCTCCACGGACAATCTTTGTAAACCAAAACAAATTAATTGCATCCAGCACAGTGCAGGTGGAAATCCAGTAAAAGCTAATTAATGCACCCAAGTTTCTCTGTTCTTGAGACCCCCACACTGAGTAGCATTTGTAGTAGTATGTCGGCATTATTGCTATCCGGCAAAGGAAAAAAGAAGCTCCCATGACATAGCCATTGACGACAAAGCTTCGAGACATTCTTGGGTAGCCAATGGCATCAAAGAACCACCTAGTAAAAAAAATAATGTAATTTTGGTTGGGAGTATTTAAAATTAACCCACTGATGCCCGTGTGCGCCCTTAAATGAGCAGGCGCCTTGTTCCACTTACGACGTCATCAGTTTAAGTGACCCTGAAAAGCTATGATAGCCAGTCGATGCAACGCAAAAAGATCTTGTAAATGATGTCTGAACGACAATGAACGGATCAAGTAAACCTGAGAAACAGCCAGGAAACCAAGGAACTTTTACCTCAAAAACACAAGAAAATCATGGCCTTCCAACCGAGTGCTACTTTTGGTCAACTCTTTTTCCTTGCCAAACTTTTCTCATCACCAGAAACCGTGGTCGTATGGCTAATTCGACAGCAAAAAGCGAAAATCGAAGTGGTAACGAAAGCAACGGGATTGTGCGCTAAATCTTGAAGAGCCGTAAACGGGGGAGTTGTTCCCGTAAAAAACGATCTCAAAATTTTGACTTGTGCGCATGCCCGAACTCAAATTGCTAGAAAACGTCCTGAAACCGAAAGAAACTTCAAAGGTTCATGTTAGAAAGCACTTTTCGCGCGAAATTGGATCAAACAGGGCTAAAAAAGGCCATGTGGTGCTTGAAAGTACCATTTTTTTTCGAAGCTTGCCAGTTGTCAATGCGTTAAAGTGCCCCATTACAAGCAACAATTTTATGGGCAACTTGTCTCTCCAAAAAATTGCTGAGGTTGCACGCCCAATTTAATGGACATTCTCTCTTGCAACTGATTATTATTTTTTTTTAATTTTAAGATTTATGATAAAAAAGAGGCATGGATCTTGAAACTTTTTTGTGATTCATTCACATTTTACAGCAAAAATTGTCTTTGCAAATTTGTCATTTGCTAAGTGAACAGACCTCAGCATTAACATTATCTTGAGACAAGTTGCATGGCACTTCTAACATAAATGTGCAACTTGTAATAATATTTTTTGCCAGACAGACTTCACAGAAAAATTGGTACGAGTAGTATAAACCGTCTCACTTGCACTAACAACCATGTTAAAAAATCAAAAATTAAAACAAAAAAGTTCTCAACTTGAAAGTCATACTAAAACATATATCATAAGAAATTACCACCCTATAGCTTTCCACTGGAATTGTCACATTCTAGACTTAAAAATATTATGATAGCTTTTACACTGTTACTTTGGGCAAATGTGGTCTCTGGTTATATTTTATATTACATGTAATTTGAGCTCTTCCAATTTTACTAACCTTTGATTTACAAATGGTGTAGAAATCTCTGCTAGTTGACGAACATTAGCAAAGTAGGGAAGAAATCCATACACCTGTAATAAAACAATATTCAAAATTTTTTGAAACTTCTAAAAAAACAAACCGCTCACACCAACAAAACTGCACTACAGTCCAAAACAGAATGCATAATAAATACATTACACATAAACTGATGCAAACATGATCAACAATGTTATTAAATGAATAAACTCACCACAACAAAATAGTAAGCCCATATTGCCATCAGATGGTGTGTCATGGTAAATAAATCCCCAATATGCTTGTATGACAAAAGTATGATCAAAAGATCTAAAACAAAAAGTAGTCAGATCAACCTAATTAACATTCACTTCCAGTGCTGATACTTGCAGTGGCTGGAACAGTGGCAGTGAAGGGTGTGGGTGGCTGACCTGACAGAATACATCACAACATTGAGAGACAAAATCGCCTCAGTGATAGTTTTGTTCACTTTCATAATTTCAAGCTTAAACGAGCCCAAAGAGGGGGGTGGTAAGCCACCCAATGCCCCCCCCCTGCTGGATCTGCCCCTGCTGGAAAACTGAATATGCAGAGACAAAAATTCAGATAATTTGTGGCATGTCACTCCCCCCTCCCAAACCTAGCGATACCCCCTCCCCAAAAAAGAGTGATACCTTTTCCCTGGGCCCATACTGATTATGACACCTTTGTGCTGCTAAGCTCACTTAGTTTGTAGAATTATATATTTGCATCCAAAATTTATTACTGTGAGACTATTTCTATTCATTTGGTACCTGCAGAGATGTAACCCATTGTAATAGAAACACCCACTCTTGCAAATACTGCATCATTTCTGTAGAATCAGTTCAAAAACATTGAAAGAAGACAAAGTGTAACTGCCTGATAAGATGACATTTATGACTCCAAAGACAACTCCGACAAGAAAACAAAGCAATCAATGCAGGTAAAAATTTTTCTCACACAACAGGATTGGAAGTTGTTTCTGCATCAAACATGAAACAATACAGACTGATTACACTGACAATCACAGCATGCAAATTTGATCCAATCCTGCAAAATAAATGAATAAATAAGTAAATAAATAAATAAATAACATTTAAATATTTTCTTTTGTCTTTCTATTTTGGTACATCAATGTTTTGTGAAAAAAAAAAGCAAAATCAATAATTTACTATTAATCTCATGAAAAACTTCCTGTAATAAAATATTTCTGTAAAATCAATAAAGCTGCTTTGGAATAATACCAGGAATAACAGTTTTGTACCATTTCAAACAACTAATATACATGTAATAAATCCACACCTAAATGTATACCTGAAATGGTTTGGACGAAAACTTCCACCTAGAAATCTGGACATTATTATAAGTTTTAGGGGCAGAAATGCACCATAACTCAAATGCCTGTCTATGCAAGTAACCCCATCCCCCACCCCCTTGCCAACTGCAAAACCTTTGAAGGGCTATAAGGGCTATAATGGTTGAAACTTGTTTACATTGTTATTGTTCTGTACATTGTAAATAGTACATGGTGCTGATAGCAATACCTTGTGTAGCCTGCGTAGCAAGCGTTTCCGTGGGGTTTCAGAGCAAAATAAGTCTGAAGAACGAGATTTTCGAAGTTTTAGCCGCGTGAAAAATGGGGCGAGAGCAAAACATGAGAGAGTGGGAGGGGGAGAGGAAGGGAGGAAACGATTGCAGACAACTCCAGGATTTTGAAAACCGCCCACGTTGTCTGATATGCCTGAGCGATTTGATGCTGTCATAAATCACATTTATAAAATGCGGTTGGAAGGCCTACGCGACTCCTACTTCATGTCTTTGTTCGCCGCGCCTTATCTCAGTCTTTTGACCAATTTTGCTTCTTGTGTTTTTGTAGTGGGTTGAGTTTGGAGGATTTTTATATGGTGACTGAATTGAGTCGTTACAACTTAGGTGTCACATTTTTTAAGACTTTGATCGCCAGGTCATATCTGATCAATTTTCTGATAACCGGTGGATTCTTGTGGTTTGCGTGCACTGTTTGTTATTCTCAGTTAAATTTGACCTCTAATCGTTTGTTAAGTGACTTAACGTAATTTCTATGCCGCTCTCGGCATATTAGGTACGTTGAATCTGGCTCGTTTAGGAACTTGATAGAGTTTTTTTCAGCCTCTCATGTTTGTATCTGTGACAATAAAGGATCTGAAATATTATCTGGAACATGATGAGTTCCCCTGCTGATGTTTGTAATGCCGGGCACGGCTTATTTTTATAATTCTGTTGCAGGATGTTGTGTTTCGCATCACGTAGTGTGTTCTATAGACCCTTTTCGTCAAAGACACGAAGTAGGAGTCGCATAGGCCTTCCAACCCCATTTTATAACAATGACAACACAGCCTTCTTTCGCAAGTGCTAACACTTGAAAAATTAGACTTTTCCCAAATCCTGTCGGGAGCACAGCAAGTAGATCTCCTCCTGTGAAGAGCTGTTTCACTGAGGACTTTTGTTCTTGTTGCAACTCGCGACTAAATCCCCGTTCGGCGAGAAAAGTAAGAGCCTTGTTAATGCTTCCCTCGATCGCGTCTTCCCCTTCCGCCATGTTGGGCTCTGTAGACCTTTGAACGACACTTGTCAATAACATACGACTCGAGCCAAAACAATCACGAGCCCCGTTCGCTGGCGAATGGGTTATCAAAATCCTGGAGTTTGTCTGCAAGTGTTTCCTTCCTTCCTCCCCCCCCCCCCTCTCATTTTTTGCTCTCACCCCATTTTTCGCGCGGCTAAAACTTTGAAAATCCCGTTCTTCGGACTTTTTTTGCTCTGATACCCCACGGAAACTCCACGGAAATGCTTGCTACGCAGGCTATACCTTGTGTCCCAATCAATCCTCTTGGCTTCAGGGAGCTGACGGTATCTTGAGGAGACCAGAGATGAAAATTTTGGACTTACAAAGTAGAACAGAAACAAGCATACAGAAAAACTGATCATCACTATACCAACATAGAGACTACAGTCTTTTCCCCTGGGAAATGATTTCTCAAGACCTGAAGGAAAAAGAATCACAAAATAACGCGAATTACTTTCGACACTCGATTGAAAAACGCTCTATAGAGCAGTTTTCTATTAAGTCTCGAAAGTAATACTATGTTTGCGTTGGGTTTGCTTTACCATGCTCTCTGATTGGTTAAAAAAAGCTCGCGCCACTTTCTCAGCCAATCAGACGTAAAATCAAAATCAATCGTGACTTGCTCGCACGCGTTTTCCCGCGCTTTACGCTGAGTACTTGGATTTGCTTCGATTATGATAGGTCCAGTTTGCGTTTTGTTCCCGTTGTGATTGGATAGAGTATTTACTTTCGTTTTGGTTTTACGACACTCGTTTGAAAACCGCTCTAATAAAGTTGTTGTTGTTGTTGTTGTTATCCTACCATGATCTGCATGGTTTTACGTTAGATCTCTAAGATGGGGCATCTGCTTGCCTTTTTAATCGTATACTGGTAGACCTCTCGCGGAAGCTCTGTTTGAGCTCATTGCGCGATCTATAAGATCGTGATGCAATATTTTACAGAAGATACGCGATATTGTAAGGGTCGTCACACTTCATGGAAGCTAGGGGAAGAGTTGGTGTGAGTGTAACTATTCCCCCGCCCCATCTTCCCTTTCTAAGGAGAATGCCCTTCGCTTTTTGTACTTGTTTGATGAATACCACCTCGATATATGACGTCATGCGGAGAAAGAAGCGATAAATTAGATTAAAACAGTAAAGAAAAAATGCAGACAATACTTTATTTTTTACTGGGTTGTTTCTTTACTTTCTTGTAAATAAAAAAACAATAGTTATAACAAAAGAAAACGCAGCAGCCTCATTTTTTAAGGTGAAAAGCATTGACTAGCAATTTTCTAATGAAAATTTCCCTCAGTGTCCATGAACAGAACTCATCGTGATCAATCAACGTAAGAGCTCTTTGAGATAAGAGAGAAAATAGGTAGGCTACCACTGAAAATAAAATGTATGTACAAAATTTTTTTTTGTCTTTTTGTTTGTTTTTTATTTTGTTTTTGTATTTTAGAATTTATATAATGACAAAACAAAATTTCACTTAACAATATACAAAAAGAAAAAGACGTGTTAGTTGATGCGGTCGCCACACAAAGAAAGCTGTCTCTTACGAGTCAAACATGCAGTCAAACTGATTAAACCAGAGACTCGGGAAGGCTTTTCTTCCAAGCTACTGGATTTATTTGAACCCTTGTTTCTGGGCAGTTGCTGAAAAAGAAAAGGTATAGAGAAGATTAGGGAACGCGTCCAAATATCGGCATCGATTCCGACCGATTCCGATCAATCGGTGTCCGATTTTTTCCGTTTCCGATAAAGGGTTGACCCGATTTTATCGGTGCCGAATGAAACGGAATCGGAAAAAACCATCGGGTCAATTTTCGGCATCGGAAAAAAGGTCAAATTATTGCAGTCACGACAGACCCCACAATATCTGTTTATACACGAACAATTTGTAGCAAGTTACTGTTTGTATCAAACAGAAATTTTAAGGCCGCGATGCACGTACAAATTGTATTACTTATTTCTGAAGCACGTTTGAGTCGGTATTAAAGCTTAATTTAGAGAAGAAAACGAAAAATATAAACTCAAACTGTAAACTGTAAACACAGGCCGATTGAGTTTACACTTGGAGTATTGTTTGCAAAACCAATTTTAAACTTACGTTTTCGCAGCATCAGTCCACAGAATACTGTCAGTTCCGTGTGTAATTCAACAGGATCGCTGTTCATCATTCATCAAATGGTATCGTACATGAATATCACCAGTTCGGCAGTTGAAATAAATCAGGAAATACAGTAACCCGAAATCGCGTTCACTTCAGTGCTGCTTGATGTAGTCTCTTCGAGGTAAAACAAGCTATTTACACAACGTATATTTTGCGTAATTTCTTTTTCAGGCGGCAAATAAAAATGTTTTGTATGTCCAGGACGAGATAAACATGCAGGGCGCCGCGGCGCGAAGTTGCAGAAAATATTCGGATCCAGTCATGCAATTTGATCTTCAGCTGAGATTAGATACCTCGCGACCGTCCCAAATTTCTTGTGCATATGTAAAGACATTGACAGGAAAGGAAATTGCCACAAACCAAGTCCAAATTAGTTACCATAAACTGCGATCCCAATTCAGTATATTTTATCCAAAATGAACAAACTAGCCATAATTTGGATCCGTTCGCGGTGAAAGTAATGAAATCACAGAAATGTGAAATGCGGTGATGTTTTGAAAGGTCACTATAAAACAATGTTGGAGCAATTATCATCTATTGAGTGTGGGGTGAAATCTCTCGGTATCGATGAAGGTTTGCCCAGTTTGAATGGTAAAAGCCCACCTTTGTGCCCTTTTGGTTGCAGGTACGTGTAGGTGTTTTCATCTAAAGCGGATGCAATACATCACTGCCGCTTAATGAGGGTGGTAAAGGGTATTTTCGTGATCCGTGATCGGCCCCTTTTTTTTCCCGTGAAATGTGAAATGGCAATTTTTTTTCTCGTGAATTGTGATTTCTATAGTAGCCGTGAACCGTGATTTTCCAAAATTATTTTTCGCGAAATGAGAAATAAATGTTTATTTCGCCGTGAACCGTGATTTTTATTATGTTTTTTGTTATTTTTGACATCCGTCATTACGTAATGAAGACAAAAATAATATTGCCGGACGTGACAGGAGAGTGGATCCTTGTGTTGACCACATGGTGTGCTCTGGTGTCTCTGGTGTTCGGTGACCTTTGGCCAAACCTGCCTGGTCAGCCATCATTGTCACCCACCATGGCGGAAACACGAGCTGAACAAGATCGACAAAATCGTCAAGAAGGTTTTGAGGTTTTACCAAATGTGACGGTTCTAATAAGTTTTTATTTAAACGAAGGTGGCAAAAAAGTTTTGATTCATAAAGAGAAATCCTGTTTTCCGTTCTCCGCCACAGCCTACAGAGATCTGGAAGTCTTAAAAAAACTGTGTTAGATTTTTGCGGCGTGCAAGCCATAGCCGAAGTTAAAGGCCTTGGGAAGAATATTGAGACTTCGTTTTTGAGAACAGTCCGTTCTCTTGGAACTGTAGAAAGTTTTTGTCTTCGGACCCAACAACATTGTAGAGAAATGTTTGAGTGATTTTCGAAGATTTTGATTTCTGTAGTCCCAGTGTTGTCGACAGGCTAGTTGGCGACGCGGCACTGAGAACGACGACAGTTGTCATTCATGGCAGACGTTATGACTCATTCAGTGAAAACCTCAAACAAGGCTTTGCTTTGGATGTAACTTTTCAAAATGTAACGGTATGTTATGTCAGAAAAAAACTTTTTTTTTTCGTGAAGCGTGAAATTCCATTATTATTTTTCGTGAATTGTGAAAGGGCCGATTTATTTTTCGTGAAACGTGATCTATACCCCCCCTTTACCACCCTCCTTAATGGATCATTCAGCGGCGAGAAAGTGGAGATCACAGCTCCCGAAGTTTGTGTAGCTCAGTCTTCGCGCGACTGCACGATTTGATTAAGTTTCTTTTCTGGGGTTTTGTGGGTGATTAGCTTATTGTAAGAAGCAATGAAAATAAACTTAACAGAAGAAAAGTTCACTGCAAAATATGCTTCATTACTTTTAAGCTTGTTCCAATGCCCTAACCTTTAGTGACACGTAATTTCAAATCCCTTTATCTCTGTTAGTTACCGTATTTTTTCGGTTATAAGGCGCACGGTTTTTTTCTCAAAAGTCCGTATTTCTGTCCAAAATTATCGCTAAATTTGGGGTGCGTCTTTATATAGACAAATATTTTCCGGCAGCAGATTCGAAAGATCTCGATTTTTCAGTATAATTACGCTATAAACTGAAACATTGTTGGTCGTTGACTTTTCTGCAACATTCCGCTTTAATTCTGCAACATCAACATTTCACTTAAATGCGAGAACATTTTTAAAAAAGAAACTGAAGCGACAGAACGGTTTGAGAAACGACACGATAGCGCGTTTTCAAAACAAGCTGCTTGAAAGCACGTGCTCAGTAACATGATACCATCACGCACTAAACCTTGAATATTCGACAAATGCAACATCTTTTTTGTTAGACAACATTGTTGGACTGTTCAAAAAAGGAAACCTACCTTCTTCATCTACCCAGTGACACTTTAATTCTAGGGAACACCTCTATTTTAAGTTGTTGAATCGTTTTAAAGATGACTTTCAGGGCGAGTTTTACGCCATTCGCCATCACTACTCGGAACTTATCGCCATCGGCACCGCTTGTTCTCGGCACTTTTCTGCTCTCAGTAAATTCTGGCACTCTTGCTTTACGTTGGCAACTCGAAACAAATCAGCACTAACTGAAGATGTAAGGCATTTCAGTGTGACATTTTCAGCTTTTGTTTATGTGTGACAATACCGCTTTCATTTAATTAACGGAAACCTGTGCACTTGTCTTAGTGCAAAAGACTGTTATGCTGTTGCTTACAATCTCGGTTTCAGTTAGCTTAATATCAGTGAATTCAGTTGTGACTGGAATAAACTTGAGAAACATTTTTTCCAGAGTTCGGGGTGCGTCTTATAACCGAGTATTTTAGTGATATTTTCAGTTTGAAAACTTTGCATGATTGAGTTGCGAAGTTTGGGGTGCGTCTTATAGCGAGTGCGCCTTCTATTAAAACCGAAAAAGTACGGTAATTTGCTGCTGAAATTGAACATTGACGTCTCTTTTTCAATGAATTTAGCTTGGTGTTTTGGTAACACGGCCGTCACAGGGGTAAACAAACTTAACTATGGTGTATATAAAATATTTTTTGAAAACGCATTTCATTACAAAAAATTCTTGCGAAACGTTTCCGCTCAAGCTGTCAAGGGTCTGGACATAAAACAGACATGCCCAGTTTAACGACCCTTCTCGGGCTGCCACACGAGTACGGTACGGTATAGACAATCTTTGCTTCTGTGCTTTACATAAAAACGTCCGCCAAGTTATGGGACAGTTAAGTAACTGCAAGCTGAAGTGTAGCGGTTTCTTTTCAAAGCAAACGTGGTGCGAAATTATCGACGACCCAAATCTTACTTTTACAGCTTTTAGAAGTATAGAAGTATAAAAAGTTGAAAGTTAGGTAACGTCACAACAGAGAACGGAATATTTCACAAAACAAATCAAGTAAGTATACTAAAGTAGACTACTATGTAGCGTTTTCCATAAAATTTTCAGACTACAGTTTCTTAATTTCAGAACGGAAATGAGTTTTAACCAGGTTTTAACGCAAAGAACATTATTGGATCGTGCTTCAAGCGCTCTTTCTCTGCGTTCCGTGACCAAGATATTTCAGGTTTATAATATTTTACGTGACGCATCGGATCGGGAGGTCAAGTCTTTCCGATTAAATCGGCACCGATCTCATCGGAATCGGAACGGCACTCAAGGCCCAGCCAACACATACCGATTCCGAACAGTCGGGAAATTGATCGGTACCGATTCCGATCATCGGATTCCCGCCCGATATTTGGACGCGTTCCCTTAACTTAAACGCCGTGCCACAGTTAATATGTTGATTGCACTAAAGTTTGTCTAGTGTGATCTTGACTGAGGTTTTTATCATCTCAATGAAGTCTTCTCCAGAGTCAGGATAATTGGACTATGTCAGCTATTTTTATTAGCACTCTGGAAAACGAAAAGCCACTTTTGATAAAAGATAATAAAGGAATTGTTTCCTTTGTTAATTGCAACACCTCACCTTTTTGGCCTCAGATTATGACGATCAGCAACAGCATTGAGAACACTTACATCAGGAGTAACAGCTCTTCTTAACCGCTACAGAAAAAAATGAAGAGATTTTATAAAAGTGAATCAAATAACCTGCAAACACTTTGAATCAACAATGAGAAAACTACTCGCAAAAGTGAGATGATTTTTTTGCGAACGAAACGGCAAATGGTCCTCTGTAAACGAGTATGAGTGCGGTGCATTGAATATTATTGCTGCTCTTTTGATTACATTTGATATGCTTGCGAGAAACTTACCTCGCTAAGTGACCCTTTCGGGTGAAATATCTGCACGAGAGCGTAAATGGGAAGAGCCAAAAAAGAGAAGAGGGCCAGCACCCAGGCGAGGGCCTGGGCCCAATCAGGGTACACGTATCCATCATAGGTCATTCGTTTCCATTGTGTTGTGCTTCCCAAAAATATCAACTGTGATAAGAAAGATCAAAAAGAATTTTCCAAGTTAGTTAATGTGCCGTCGAGTGGGAGTGGTTTGCTGATGGATGGTTGGTTGGGTAGTTGGTTGGTTGCTTGATTGAGTGGTTTGAAAACTTCTTAGTGAATTAATCATTTATTTAGTTAATTGTTTAGCAAGTAAGTTAGCTTCTACTTACAGTTCCAACTGTAGGCGTGACGTATTTCCAGCAGAGTTTAAAGTACATGTTTGGTTTCTTTCCGATCATCGACTTGATGTTTTCACAGAATTTTTCCACACCTGCAAAATAATTGTGATAGTTTTTACTTCATTTATTTCAATATCCTAAGAAGCATCTTGTCGCTGAAGCATGTCATTAATGAACACTGTAAAACAAGACCAGAAAGACAGCAAAATGTCCGTAAATTCTGCACAGTTATTGAGAGTGGTATGTTGGCTAGCTTTATTGACATTCTGCAAATACTAAAGGAGAGCAAAAATTTACAAACCGATTACATGGATAAAAGAGTGTAACACAGTTGAAGACTTCTGGCCTTGCTTTCATAGACTCGCGTGTCCGCTTGCCTCAGTGCGTTTGTGGAGCCGGTTCTACGATCCGTAAATGATAGATGACTTTATACACTTCACGGATCACTACTGGTATATAGTAGCATTGTTCATGGTGATTCCACATGAATATCACCTAGGTTAGTTAGTACCTACCGTATCCCCAACTGACTGCTATAGCCTCAAAAATGACCACAACAATCAGTGTCAAGCCACCACTCTGGCTGTCAAAGATATTCAGCACGTAGATTCCTCCCTGGAAACAAAGAAAATGCAGAGAAAATTCAGCAACAATACTTCAAAAGGAAATTACTGTGGAAGTTAGAACTTCACGCTACGTAAAGAGTCGAGATTTGCTTGCTCAATTCCAGAGGCTTAATTATATTTACGTTACCTTGGTGACACAGGACAATCCAATAAGATATTGCACGACGCATAGCGCCAACAGGACGAGTCCCCTGTATCGCCGTAGTTTGCTGAAACTGTCCATCAGTGCTGCCATGATTGTTGCCGTGAACACAAACTAGAAATTGATAGAGAAGGTATAAACCAAGCAAATACAGGCTAGGTTTGATTAAAGCTGAATAAAAAGGTATAGGTTTGGATTGGGCTTGAAAGGGTATATGCGGGAGCAAACGAGAGAGCGATCACTAAAATTTTATCGACAAGAGAGGCGTATTTCTTTAAAGAAAAATGCTATATTTTTTGACTTTTTGAAATTATTTATACGAGGTATTGATTTTCATGAATGCATTTGATGTGCTGTTGTTTGGCTTTCTGCAGTTCTGTTAGAAAGTTATTCGTAGGAAAGATTGTTTTAGTTACTGTACTACACGCCCCTTTTTTAAGAAAAATTCGAAATAATCGTTCTCTCCAATGGACCACCCAGGGCAATTATTCGTGTAAATACTGTAATTATCTATCGTCATATTTCTCACCTGACTTCCAAGTCCAATAGTAAACAGCATAAAGAAAAACATGACTGCCCAGACTGAAGCAGCAGGCATTTGAGCAATGCCTTCTGGGTAGGCCACGAACCCCAGTCCAGGTCCTACAAACATGTGCAATAAGAGTGATGCCTAAAGTATGATTCAATTATCATGTTGAATAAAATCGAATATGCTATCATCTGGAACATAATTCCTGAAACTTTTCGGGTTGATTTGCAGCACGATAATTCACCCTGTATCCTTTAAATAAGGTAGTTTCTAAGCATCAAAATTGCCTATAACTCATAATTTTTTACTTTGAAGACATGTTAAAATAGCATCATTGTACAATGGGTGGACAATATTTTTATAAATGGCTTGTCGAGACAGAGATGTTTTCTGATCCATCGAGAAACGCCCCCCTGGTCGATTAAGTCGACGTCAACAGAGTATTAGTCCAACTTGCGAAACAATTGACCTTATCAAACACAGGTTTTAGCTGATAACCGTCACTTATTTCATGTTTCTAGAGTCTTATTCGTAGCTCACCTGACGAAACGACATCTTTGACGTCTTTATGAAGAGTGTGCGCCATAAAACCTATGACGCTGAAAATGACGAATCCTCCAAACAAACTTGTCATGCAGTTAATCGACGAAACAACTACAGCGTCCCTGAAAATATAACGATGCACCTTGATGTCAAATAGTGAAGAGAATTTAAAATCTTAGAGCAGTTCATTTCCTGCTAAAGGACAAGTCTAGTAAGGAGGACCTCAGAAAAAAGAACTGGGTACTCCGCAAGGGAACATCTCCTCCAACAGAAAAACACGCATGCTGGGAGAAAATGAAATTGCCACAGCGAGAGTCTCCCGTCGACATAAGATCATGCTGTGAGAGGGACGTATGGCACTCTTGATTAATTGGCAGATAGACTGGTTGGTAAACGGATGGATAGATGGAAAGATGAATGGATAAATGGACGGATGAATGGATAGATGGACGGACTCGGCTGAATGTTGTAATTTTTTACCTCTCACAGTTGTTGTGAAATTTGTTGTAGCTGGCAAAAGTGACTAGTCCTCCGAGTCCAACGCTAAGTGAGAAGAAAATCTGTGACGCAGCATCGATCCAAACCTAAAGTGGAATAGACGTTTGAGCATATATTTTACGAAAAAACGGCTAGAGCATGCGATACTATCCATTTTCAGGAAAGTTCAAATTGCACTGATAAAAATAACGTATATCTTGACAAGGCCTCAAACGTGATACAAAAACAGGAAACTTTTTTGCCCCAAGTGGATTGTTTGTTGTAAGGGAAACGATTAACATTTCCTACCTGTGGTTCAAGCAGTTTGTTGAAGTCAGGTTTGAGGTAAAAAATGATTCCATCAACCGCGCCAGGCAGGGTGGCCCCTCTGATGAGCAGGGCTAACAGAACAATGTACGGGAAGATGGCAGTAAAATAAGCAGCCTGTTAACAAAAGCGGAGAACACGTTTAGTTTAGCATGAAACCAAGGTTTACGTAAACTCCACTAATAGCCCACTAATATTAACTCTACAAGCCCTCCGATTGTGTTCATCTTCCCGTTTCCGAATATTATGTTATGGGCTTAGGTCAGCCTAGTACCCAGGCATTCTCCTCCCACTCACTCGAATCGACTTGCAAGTCCTGTCAGCGAGAAGAGAACGCCTGGGTACTAGGTTAGGCTTAGGTTTAGCTAAGCCTTGGAATTAAGAGCTTTCCTATCACATTTATGTTGTTTCTCAATGCTCAGAGAGTTTTGTTTGAAATTGACGACTAACAACATGTTAGTTACTCTTTCTCTACGATAACGCACAAGGTTTTTATTATCTCAAAAGGATTAGACGCACTTGTTTCCCAAAATAATGATACGAACAATCTCATCTAAAGATAAGCCTTCCCAGACCATCCGAATTGAAGGTGTCATGAGGTCACTTTTGCTATGGTGCCTTTTTTCATTTTAATTTTCTTTTCATACTGTGAAGTGAAAAAAATTGAATATTGAAATATGTAGTCTCTGTGAGGCTTAAAAAAATCCTGTTTATTACAAGAAAGTAGCAAATGGAGGGATTCTGGTAGTTGAAGTGAATCTGAGACCATTGAACCTGAACAGAGTCCATTGCTACAGTTCACACATGTACAGTTGCGGATCTATTGTTTGACCAATGCAAATATCGATCACTTACCTTGCCAGAAGACTTGATTCCCTTATAAAGGCAAAAATACACAGCGGTCCACGCGATTAACAGCGTGGTGGCCAGCGGTAGGCGGATTTCCCCAGGTTCATCGATGCCATTTGAAATGGCGAGAATAAAACGCCTAGCAAAATAAATTAACACAAGAAATTCTAATGAACTGCCAAACATAAATGTATATTATATCATTTTGAAGAAATCAAGCCATCTAAACTTAGGAATGAAGAGGACAAAAAAGGAAAGAAAACAAAACGACCAACTTTGAAACGTTCAGTTCTCCGGCTTTTTCTAAAATAATTGTAAATCCTTTTTTCACTTGCGTAACTATTGAATTTAAGTTCACGTTCTGACCTGTTTTATTTCCAGAATGTTGTAAACATTTTCTATCATTACCTTTTTCGTTAAAATAGTTATTTTTTACTTACTCCCAGAATTCTGCACTAGGAGAAGTGAGCTTCATTGTACAGTTAGAGGGCTGACCAATTGCATTGCAGTTGAGTGTGGAGTTACGGCCCGAAGCGTCGCTATAAAAAGACAATAGCAACGTCATAGCATCAGTAACATTCACGACAAAGCGCTTTTCAGTTTTGAATGATTTACGTCAGAAAACCTCATCAAAGACTTGCTTTAGAGGAATAGGCTTGGTTTGATCCCTCGGGGTGGGGTTCCTCCCTATAGTGGGGAAGATGGGCAGGTATAGAAGAACGTACATATTCAGAGTCTTGTTACGTTAAATCTGTAGAGCTGGGTTCCATTTGTTTCTACACCATTTTTTAAGGTACTTCTGGTGCAAACAAGTGATCGGGATGATTCTGTGTATAACTACTGTTTCTTTCTTTCATTTGTGCTAGAAGCCTTCGGAAGGGTCCATGCGATCACAACGCTGTGAAAGTACGAAAAAAGGAAGTAACATTCCTTTTTTTTATCTCCATCTACTTACTACCTGGAGTAGTATAGAGAGAAATAAAAAAATGAAGTCATACTCATGGGTAGTTTCTCCGGCCCTACGTCTGTATATCAAGATTCTATATATTACCTGCAGAGTGGAGTGTTCCAAGCATTGTTACAACTTTTCCAGGGCACTTCCAGCGCAAACGAATTATAGAGATACAATAAGCTCCATGATATGATCACATTATAGTAGATTGATATCATAAGCGAAGTTATTATCATGGCCACTCCAAGCCCTGGAAAAGGAAAACAAATAAAAATACACCAAACTCTTTGTATGCGAAAGTTGCACAGATAAAATTTGTAGGCATCCACTTCTTTGCCAAACTTGATCTTCTCACCTACCCCTCCCATCTGCGCCCCTCTGAGATCATGGAGTAGTAATTAATATTACAAACTTGTAGTCTGTTTCCAGATCGAGAAGAAAACGTACTGTGAGCGCTGCAGGAAGCCCCCCCCCCCCCATTATTAATAGAGTCTACTTTCGCATTAACGTGTTAAAAGTTTGAAACAGTCATGTCTCTTCTATATTACCACATTGTCGACTAATCAGAAATGAAAACAATGAAAACATTTTTTTCTTTCGTTTTCCCGCGCTCTTTATTCAGTTCGTTACCTTTGTACGTGACCACGGGAAACCCAATGCAAATCAATATATTTGGGTATGATGTCCTGTTATCTACAATACACTGTAATCGGTACACATTACAGCTCTCGGAACATATTTCTAGGATTCATATTGTCGGTATTTTTTAAACATATCATACCTTTCAACACAGGGCAAACCACTGCCCAAGCCTTGATGGCACTGAGGCTGAGATACTGGCCCAGGGCCAGCTCGAGATAGAAGAGCGGGATTCCGCACGTAAGCAATGTTAGAAAGTATGGCAGTAGGAAGGACGCTGTTGAAAAAACGTAAAATTAGCAAAACTCCGCTTTATGACACGTGATTCAGCTCTAATACGCCATTTCCGAGTTGCCTCCGGCCTCCTTTCAAAGGGAGGCCTGGTGCAAAACTTTTCATAGTTTCATTTGCAAGGGAATGAAAACCTATTTTCACATGAACGGTTGTACACCAGGCCTTGTTTTAAAAAACGAGAGTAGAGACAACTCGTTCTCTAACGGATATTTTCTCGGACACATCGTGCAACACTGCGTAGCCATGGGCGTCAGGAGTATCTTACGAGGCTGTCACTATTCAATAGAGTGCAAACAAGTAGGTCTTTTATGTGGTTCTGTTTATTCTACGCTTTTATCAAATTTAAGTCTTTTTCTCGTAACATAGATAGGGCCTCCATTAAAATGGAACTTCCCCTACCTATGTTATAAGAAAAAGGCTTATCTTTTGAGTCTGTCACTGTCACGTTTTTTTCATCATGGGGTTGTGTTTTTTTTCTGCACTTTTCTCAAATTTGTCTTTTTTTTGTAGGGATGGGGCCTCCATTAAAATGGCCAATTCCTTATCTATGCTATTAGAAAAAGACTTACGCCTTCCGTGATGCTCGTCAGTAGCCGTTAGAAAACACGAAACCAAACACAGTGACTTGAACGCCTTTATAAACTTCTTTACTACGGTCAACCTCCCAGTGTCGGGACAGGCAGTTCTTTCATGTGGTTCTGTTTGTTTTTTTGCTTTTCTCAAATTTAAGTCTTTTTCTTGTAGCATAGATACGGCCGCCGTTAAAATGGAGCTTCCCGTATTTATGCTATAAGAAAAAGACTTACGCCATTCCAAGAGAGGATATCCGTGATGCTGTAGGGAGTGGGATACCGTAGTACCCACTTTAAATAGAAAGCCAGATCAGAAGCTCAATCAGCGTCTTTTCTTATTCCCTGTTTCCTGACGTTTTAACAGTGTGAAAAACTTATCTATTCTATTTTTGCTGTTTCTGGGGTTGGAAAGGGGATTTAAATTTCTCTCTCTAGGCCAGCTGACATCAGTTACTTTTACGGTTTCAATCCTTTGATCGTGTATTATGTGTCCATTTATTTCGCTTTGTGTTGCGCGCGCCCTTTCAACTAAATAGTAGGGAAATTTGTTGCTTACAAATTTTAAAGCTCATCTAACCGCAAGGAAACAAAAACGGACCAAGTGACTTGATCGGCTTTAGCAACTTTTTTCCACTTACCCTTCTAGAGTCAAACTTTCATTTTGGGTATGTGAATTGCAGTCACAAACTTACAATTGATGTGGAATTTTTTGCTGAAACTTTCATGTCTTAATACTTGTTTAGAAAACTTTAAAATAAATAAATAAATGTCCTTTATTTACCCTCGGCAAGTAACTACTAATTTGTTGCTTTGTATCAATAGGGCATTAAGCAATTTTACCTCCTCCATTCTTGTAGCACAAATAGGGGAAGCGCCAGATGTTGCCTAGCCCTACTGCATAACCGATACAGGACATGATAAAGTCTGCTTTCGTGGTCCATTTTTCCCGCTGTTGTTGACTCTCACTAGAGTCATCCCGCACCGTTATTGAAACGGGTTGAACTTTAGACATCCTCAATTTTCTCACGATATAGCGAATTCGCAATCCATGATAAGTGTTGCATTTCCGAATGACTCGACCTCCATCATCGAAATCGGGTCAAAAATGCTGCTGACATCACAAAGCGCAATGAGATAACCAGCTTTTGACGTCACGGCGCGCGAGACGCAATTAATAGCGGAACTCCTCCGCGGCCGTAGGCCGCGGGAGTGGAGCCCCATAGTCATACTTAAAGGCGTGCTGGTAATTTTTTATGGTCATGGCAAGCGGAATGGCTCGCGGGCGCGTGCGCCGTACATACATACATACATACATACATACGTACGTACGTACGTCGCATTTCATGACATTCTTACATGAGGCAATTTTCGCTGGAAGAGCAGAGACGAAGGAAAAGAGACGGAGATAGAGAACAACAACGGAAAAGAAGGAGAAACGCCACTGAAGAACAGCGTCAAGCACCCGGTCAAGCAGAGCAGAAACGAAAACGAAAAAGACGAAGGAACAGTACAGCAGAGAGATAAAGGCAACTAGAAATAAGACGGAACGGTACTGAAGAACAACGCCAGAGGAAAACTGAGAGACGCCGACAGAGAACTGTAAACATGTCGGGTACAGTTTTCTTGATTTTTATCTATTTGTGATTGGAAATAATTTTGTACCACCGAATAATTTACGTCTACGTTTTTGTATTTTATTCTACAGATCATCAAGGGGAAGGAAGTCGTAATCGAGAACGGAGAAGAAATTTACGCCAAGGACAGCATGAAGTTACAAGGTGTTCAGTTAAAATCAATCTCCGTGCTTTAGCAAAGTTTGTTTAACAAAAAAAAATGCACTGTTACAAAAGTGAACTTTTCGTCAAAACTTAAACCGCACCTTTTACGGTATGTCATTTAATACTACTCATAGAAAGTGAAAAAAAGAGGAAGAGAAACAAACCAAAACAAAACGAAAAAAGGGAACGCAATTTGAGGGGGTAGTGCAAAGGAGATGGTATCATGTTACAAGATTTCGCAATCTGGCCGCGCGCGTGGCTGAGAACGAGGACACAATACCTTTTCAACGTTAGAAATGAAAAGATAGGCTAAAGAAACTCGACTGCCGGTCCTAAATGCCTATTAAGTGGAATATGGATGTCTTTATTGAGAGGAGAAATATGGATTGCTTTGGCCCGATGCTTTAACTGAACCAGCGTGAAGACCTGCTTGCTGAGTTTCCCGGGTGAGTTTCTCGGAATTTTTCAATCATTTCACAGAATATTACGGTATGGGAAATTCGCTTTTATTTATCTCAACTCAACTGACTCATTTCCAATGGGCTATTCCATTTAATATCCGCACCCCCCCGGTTGAGGAAGGGTCTTTTTTAGGGTAGTACCCCTCAGGAATTCCAAGACAAATCAGTCAACCCCTCAAGAATTCCTAGAATAATTTGTTTACCCCTCAAGAATTCCTAGATATATTAGTTCACCCCTCAAGAATTCCTAGAATAATTTGCTTACCCCTCAAGAATTCCTAGAAATAATAGTTCACCCCTCAAGAATTCCTAAAAATATTAGATCGCCCCTCAAGAATTCCTGGAAATATTAGTTCACCCCTCAAGAATTCCTAGAAATATTAGTTCACCCCTTAAGACTTCCACACACCCCTGTTGAGGACTTGCCTCTTAAGGGTAGAACCCCTCTAGAATTCCTAGAATAATTTGTTTACCCCTCAAGAATTCCTAGAAATATTAGTTCACCCCTCAAGAATTCCTAGAAATATTAGTTCACCCCTCAAGAATTCCTGGAAATATTAGTTAACCCCTCAAGAATTCCTAAAAATATTAGTTCACCCCTTATGACTTCCACACACCCCTGTTGAGGACTTGCCTCTTAAGGGTAGAACCCCTCTAGAATTCCTAGAATAATTTGTTTACCCCTCAAGAATTCCTAGAGATATTAGTTCACCCCTCAAGAATTCCTAGAAATACTAGTTCACCCCTCAAGAATTCCTAGGAATATTAGTTCACCCCTCAAGAATTCCTAGGAATATTAGTTCACCCCTCAAGAATTCCTAGGAATATTAGTTCACCCCTCAAGAATTCCTAGGAATATTAGTTCACCCCTCAAGAATTCCTAGGAATATTAGTTCACCCCTAACAAATTCCTAAAAATATTAGTTCACCCCTCAAGAATTCCCAGAAATATTAGTTCACCCCTCAAGAATTCCCAGAAATATTAGTTCAACCCTCAAGAATTTCCAGAAATATTAGCATTTTTATTGCCTCCTAAATAATTTAAAGGAAAATCAGTTTTCCCCTCGATAAATGGGAGAATAAATAATTAATTCATTCATAAATAATTCATTCATGAATAAATGACTCATTCATTTAGTTCTTTTATTTATCTTCAATCTTTAGTTTACAAACTGTTCAAGATCTTAAAGTCATGCATTTCTAGTTTCTAGGTGCTCTGCTTTTATATGATTTTCACTCAAAATATTAAACACGAAAAGTGCTAATTGACATTTTCGAAGTTCGTTATTTAATGTACTTGTGTGCTCAACGAGAGCTAGGTGTACGTATTTTAGGACGTTACGTCGCAGTAATACGGCTAGTTTTTACAATTTTCACCGTGAACGGCCCGTTGTTGATCTAAAATAAACAAATGAAATAATTAAATCCAAAGCAGGACAATGGGAACTAGACGAAAGAAAGGAACATTTTGACCGAAAATAGTATCTATACACTACAGTACAAAGCATTCAAAAAAGAACTACTTTTACAAGATAATTGTGCGACTTTACAGTGTGTCAAACTTAGGGAGGCTCTGCCAAGAAAACTACATGACATTCACAGAAAAGGTGAAAATATCAGTAAACAATAAAACTAATTTTATCAGCTGCTAAGCTGGTAACACTAAATGATTAGAAATATAGTTCTTCCCAGAACAACAAGAAAATGGTGAGAAAACCTAATAACTTGCGATACGATCGCAAGTCAGCTCCACACTAAAATTGATTCAGTGAACACAACAATATATATAAATTCCGCAAGAATACTTTACTAAAATTGCAGTTCATCACCGTTTGACCAGTGTTTGTATTGTTCCCCACGAGACATAACTGATCAGTGATCTTTGACATCAATAAGTAATCAATAGGTAATCAAGAAGTAATCAGTTGATTACTCATTGAATGTTACCAAAAAATCGTGCGGTATTCATTACCCATTGATGTCAATGATTTTTCATTGATTATAATTTTGATTACCTGCTGATTACTCATTTCGCACCTCTTACATCCAAATTAATAAGAATTACCAAAAAAAGAACAAAAAACAGAGTTTTATACCGTTCGACACCCCGATAAGCAATCAAATAGCTAATCATTGGACTAAAACTTAACTGCAGTAATGTCGAGTATTGGTATCGTATAATCAACTGATTGTTCATTGAATAACAATTAACTACACTGATGTCAGTGATGTCATCGATTAGTTATGTCTGTTTTACATCGTACAGCAATTGATGCAATACCTTACAACTGTAACTTTCACATGAAAGGCAACTAAATATTCCGAGTCAAATTAACCTCAATAAAACTTGAATTTATGTTGTTTGGAAATAGAAAGGGTCATTTTAAAATAGCATTAAATTACACCAAGTTTTCCCACTAAAACAACCGAAACGGTCCTTTGGTAACCTAAAGGTACAACGAAAATGCTGCATCACAGTTTGGCAAATCTTAAGCTAAGTCATCCTGCACAAGCAATAGACGAGTGATCCTTCCCTTGATACGTAGACTACAAAAACAGTAGTTTTTCTCTTAAATCACTGCTTGCCGCTCTGCAGACCCACTCTTCGTTTTCACACTCGCTCCAGACCTTTCATTCCTGCGCATTCGCACGAAGGACCTACGCAAAAAATACTCTGTTTTGTAGTCTACCCAATTTACTCTAGGGTCGAAGCAACGTACCATAATTTAACGTAACTTTCCCTGCGCAAGCAGAGGTGTTACTTCTATGGTATAAACAACATCTGGCTCGCTAAGATATACAACAGTGACTTCATCGGTATCCATGGACGCAGACTGTACTTCTGCTACGTACCATCCGGGTCTCCATCCAGAATCACCAATCTCATCGGCCGTCCACTTGATTTTTACTTTTTTCCCAATTTCGAAGTAACTTTCGTGGTCGTCTTGCTCGGGTGTGGTGTCTGTTATTAGGTAATTCTTGATACTATTTGATTGTTGAGAACTTTCAGCAATCTCCCTCTTTACGTTTGGGATGGTTTCAATGTACTTTAGCAGTGGATTGAAGAGATCACAAAGGCCTTCTTTAGTGAAATCTGACGGCACCGAGATGAGAGACTTTTTGACATCACCTTTGGAAATGAACTTGCGTCTCCGACGAACGTCTGGTAGATTGATTACATCTTCGCGCATCTGATGGAAGAGAATTGTTTTCGCTATTCCAATAAGTCGCTTAATTTCTTGCACCTCCCAGTACGATGTGAGATGACTTCTTCTATTACGCAAAAGAAAGAGTCTTAACACGAGGTCATCTTTCTTTCCTGAAATGGGCAGGTTATGTTGTCTCAAAATAAACTGGAGTGAGGCAATCGGGAGCTTCTTCAACTCTGCCACGGTTTTAGGTAGGGTACTAAGGTTGCCGCTGTAGTTCACTTTGAAGTCTTTGGGCTGGGCTTGACCTTCAGCTTTGGCTATCGTCTTCACCAGGACACATTTTGGGCCTTTTAACGGGACATTAAGAGCTTTGCACTTCAGTTGAAGTTCGCCTACACTCAGTTTATACAAGTGATGTTTGCGCCATGTTTCTTTTTCCATATTCTCGCGGAATGACTTGTCAAATTTGCGTCGGCGTGTAGCAAAGTACTCCCGGACGCTTTCCACTGGTAGCCACGAAAGTATAGCGATCTGTTCTAAAATGTCGTCTGGAGGATCAGGCTCAATATTGAAAAAGGTATCTAAAATTCTCCCTGGCAAGAATAAATCACTCGAAGTTGCAATCTTTGAATATTCTCTCGTGAGATGTTCCGTTTTTTCAAAAGACAGATAGTGCAGTTCCCCATTCTCGTTGACCCAACGGATATAATCTGGTATTGGTTGCAAAGATAGAGTTCCCTCCTCCATTCCAGGATTCCAGATTCTTGTTCCATACTTGTCCCTTTGCGCATTGGAAATGACTTTATAATCCGCAGCATATGTACCTTTGAAATTTTCATCTATTTGCCAGCAATTCACCAGACTGTTAAAATATTCGTTTTTATTGGGTTCATAAGACCAGTCACATTCCAGTTTCTTCTCTTCACTCAGTTGAAGGAATTCCTTCAGTCTATCCTCATCATCAAAAATCGCTTCTTTGACCCCTCGGAAGCACTCCAAATACCGACCTCCAAAACGTGCAAAGGACAAACACTCCGTGACCTCGCCAGCCATTGCCTCCATGTTTTCCATATGTTCTTCGCTGTGCGGATCCGCATGGGGGTGAATTTTCTTGCTGCTAAATGCTCCATGCCTAGAAAGGACCTCGTTTTCAGCAGCATGTACCCTCTCCACAAAATTTCGTTTGCTGTGCCTTTCGGCAAAGCTTCTTTGGTGGAGATTTGTAAGATGAAGCAGACAAAGGATGCGAACCATGCACATTTGGGTGAGCTTGCTGTCGGGATCTTCGCCATGACCGTTATCTACGATTAAACTTAATTTTTTTTTCAAAGTACCCGTATTGGGGTTTCGGAAAACATCATCCAAAGAAGGCAATGTCAGTAAGTACAGCATTTCGTTCATTGCTCTAAACGTTGTTTCGGGTTCTGAAATTCCAAGATAAATTAGTGTAACTGGCTTTCCAGTCCTTGTAACGTTTATTACTTTGCTTTCACCGTTGCTGGGCTGTTGGTAGTTGCTTTGATTCAGATCAAGAAATAAGTGAGTCATTGGAACAACTGCGTTGACTCTGCTTTGATCAAAAGTATGATCCTCATACGAGATTGCTTTCCAGGATTTTCCAGGATTTTGTACTGGTTGTATATCCCCACAAATTATAGCCTTTGCATCTCGTGAATCTACTATATTGTCGTGACCTCTGTCGTCAGGGTTGATCTCCGCCCGTTCAAGAAGTAGATTAACACTCTTGGTCGACCAGTGTAAATTTACTACTTGCTGGGAAACAGAGTCACGTGGTGGACATTTTAGGGATATTTTGGCATTGACGTTCTTCCCCGAATGATGTCTCTTCGCTGACAAAGTGTTTTCTTTGTACGAATCTGTGTAATTGAAGCAGGAAGACAATGAAATGGAAAACTGTGGCGGGGCAACTTGAAGTAGCGTTTTTCTTGCTTGCCACATGTATAGATTGTTATCTTTGCTCCGAAACATGATATCGGAGGTTAATCGAGGGTGACTCTCTACACCCCCACCGATACCACTTTCCCCACTCTCGAATATGCTTTGCAATACAATTCCTAACTCAGGAAATTCATCGGCTAGGAGTGGACGACCGCGATTATCGAAGGAAGATCTGAACTCTTTGGACTTCCTTGAAGCAATGATTCGCTTTGTAAGCCGTCTTTGTTGTTCGTTTGTCATGTCGTTTCTTACTGTTTGAGACGTTATCTCAATGTCCTTGTGCTGGAGAAGATTTCCTTCTAACTCATTCTTGCTGGCCATTATAGAATTTTTGTTAGTTACACCCTGTAATTTTGCCACAAATTTTGTACTCGTTGCAGTGGCAAAGAGACCCTTCAACAAGTCTCTGTCTTTTTTGGTGTCTGCAAACTGCAGAGCAGTTTTAAAAAGTCCTCCTATCTCATTTTGCAGATGAGAGTTCATTTGTTCTCTTAAGCCACGTTTGCATATTGATTCTAATTGGCTAGCGACGGCGTTTACGTTTTGATTGCGATTTTCGATGAAGAAGGCTGTGTCCTTTATGAGTATTTTTTCAACATTGAGGTAGGGAGATAGGGCTGCCAATAACTCACTAGGCTTGGGACATCTTTTCAGCTTTTCACCAAAAACTTCGTTTTTCTTCTTGGTGTAGACATTTCCAAGTTCTTTTGCTTGCATGACTGGACCATTCGCGAGGAGGTATTTCGCGACATGAAGAATAACCGTGCACTTTTTTCGCACGTTGGGGCTAGGGTCGGTCAGGGCTTTAGTTTCGAGATTAGCAATGTTTTCTTCGAGAGATCCCTTTGCTTTTGATTTCTCGTTACGGCTGTCATTTTTAACGAGAAGTTTGGCGCGTCGCTGATGCCAACTCTTCGACAGAGCAGGGAATACTCGTGGGTCTTTATCAGTTTCCTCGAGCCTGCTTTCAGGCAAAGTAATCGGCGGTTTCTGTTGACGTGCATACCACTCCGATGACAACGAAGGAAACGGTAGAACGTCATTTGAAATGACGACTTTCAGATCATCACCACCTTTCTTCTGTTCCTGTTTCCTATACCAGCCCTTGGACAACATCGGAAAAGGAACCTCGTAAAGAACGTTCATCATCTTGGTCCGTTTTGTATCGGTCTCGGAGTGGTGTAAGGGAGAAGATGCCCTTTTTTGGTTCTTCGACAAAGCAGCTCTCAGTTTCTTTCTAGCAGTTTTTGTGGTGTTTTGGTCGTTTCCTTCCATTTTCCTAAAGGAAATTTATTTGACAATTTCTAAACCTTTGTATAGAAGAAGATAATAAAAGTTAACTCTGATTTAGATTTTTCAAATTGGCAAGAGCACTAACTACCAAAAACGCTTAAAGTCGACAAGACGGTTTTGAACTGTTTCCATGCACAGAACAAAGTTGTTGATGACAAAATTAGAAAAAAAGTGCATCATCATCATCATCATCATCATCATTATCATCATCATCATCATCATCATCATCATTATTATTATTAACATGCGAACGCGAAAAGTCGCCTGGCGTGTGGATTCGCGACGCTAATGGGGAGATCACGAGGCAGACGATTACGCGCGTGCTCGCGTATTATTCTCGCTACGCTAACCCAGCCGGAGTGGGAGAAAGAATGTCCACAGTCTAATGAACCGTGTCTGTTAAAAACTCTACCTAAAATGAAAATACAAGCTAGCTTGCACTCCCAAGGAAAACGAAAAGTAGTTCGAGTTAGCAGGGGTTCGAGATAGCCGTTCACTTCAAGATCCTTCAAGGGAAATGGGTTCGATCCAGTTAGCGGGAAGTTCAAGCGAGCTAGCGATGTTCTTCTTCATGATAATCATACCTTTTTGATCTCCGGTTGCATTCTTGCAAAGATGGAAATTCATCTCTTTCCAAAGAAAATGGTGCCTTCTGTTGAGCGTCAGGTAAAAGTGGAACAAAATGGTTTGGACCCCACCCTTTTCTTCTGGTATCTGAACAATGGCTCCACATCACGCTGACAGGTTGATGAGAGGAAGTGGGCGTCGTTGGTTTGATTCTGATGTTCATGAGTGCCCTGTTTGTCCCCGAGTTTTGAACGTCTGGGTAAACTGACAACACCGTACATCCAAGAACATTTGCCAGTGAAAATATGTGCCACATGTTGGCAAAGGTCTTGGATTTCACTGACCTCAAAACTTCTTTCCGGTAGGATGTAGAAGGATTTTTGGAAATGACATGGACGGATCCTGGAAGCAATTTTTCAACGACATCACTTGCACCCGTTAATGACAGTAAATAACGATTGTCTAAATACTGCTTTTCGTTCTTCGCCAACTCACATATAGAACGGATTCGGAGTTCTGTGTGATGGTCTTCATCTCCGAACAGTACCATGGAAAAAGCCCTGAACAAGCAATTGCCATCCCCAATACACACGACTGGCTGTAACTCTTTTGGCGCATCGTCAGGATATAAAGTTGCAGCCACGATGTCAACAGGAAATTGCTTGGTTGGAGCTATAAGTATATTGCGATAAATTAGAGTAAACAAAATAAAGACACCTCTTAACTGACAGTTCATAACGGAGTTTAAATCACCAAAATATATTGAATAATACCAAGAGGGGATCTCTTGATAACACACAAGAACTTTTGTTTTATTCTCCTCAAAGACCTTTTCTTGATTTTTCGAGAAAACGAGAGAAATTCAGCCAAAAGAGTAGATACATGTAAAGATATTGAAGAACAAATCATCCAGAAAAGCTTATCCAACTCTCACACAACGATTAGTCACAGAGTGACGAGCATAAATTTTGCTTGTTTTTTTATTTATACGGTCTTCTCGTATTAAAGTAAGGCTATTCTCAAACGGCCTTCACGGAATTTTTTAATTCAACACTTCTTGTCAAAAAATTCGTTATTAATTTTCTGGAAAAAATCTAATTCCAAATAGAAAAGAAAAAAAATTGTTTGTTGTGAGTTTTGTAAAAGTAAATTGAAAGATGTCGGGGGTAAACATGTCCCCAAGTTTGCTTTATACGCTATTAAATAATAAGTTCCATGACGGCCCCATCGGAATCCCCGCACTAAGCAAAGGCTTATATAAAGAAAATTATCGGAGAGCGAAAGCTAGCGCTATAACATTCATTAGGTATTTATTGAGGGGGTGAATAGGGATCAGTAAATCCGTAGATCCGTGGTAATTTTTAAAAATCCGTCAATATGTCAATATGTATATCCGTATATATGTCAATATGTAAAATCCGTCAATATGTTCTTGCAAAACTCCGAATCCGCAAAGCATGTAAAACCGTTTTTTTTTTCTGTTTGGAACTATCACGATTCTGTGGTTTCATTTTTGCAATGCTTATCAAAGCCTATGCAAGAACGAGGACATTTTTGTCTTTCGCTTCTTGCTCATACCGGTCCTGTAACTTCGGTTGGCTTTGGCACTCCCTTCGCGATTACAGATACGGAACGCTAAGAAGGTCAACTAATGATTGAGCTTCGTTCTTAAGTCTGACAGAACAGATTGAAAACGAACTAAATCCACTGAACTTTCAAAATCCGCCAATCCGTAAAAATAACCTCAAAATCCCGAAATCAGAGAATTTTTTTTAGCTAAGTCCGTTGATTTGCTAGCCTATTCACCCGCTCTTTATTTAATTTTACTATCAAAATCACTAGAGTGGTAAGAGCGGCTAAATTCTTATCAAGTGGTTAAAAAAAACTGTCTCGTGATCGCATTGAGAAGCACCACATGAGGTAAAAGCTCTGCACCATGTGCTTCCATTCCTTTCGGAGTCGCTTCAATCGTTTCTAACAAAAAACGACTAAAACATGGATCCGGATTTCTAATTGAAAGTGCATTTCAATGCTGATGGGGTTCAGAGGGCACAAAAACTTTTTCTTAACCGAAGTCAGTTCTTACAAAAGCAAAGCTAATGAGCGCTTTGCAGAAGAGATTTCCGATCGGCACGAATCACATGACAATTTAAAGTCACGTGATAAGAATTGAGCCGCCGCCAATTCAAATTCCCACGTTTTACCACTCTAGTGATTTTGATAGTACCGTGTGGACGAGTGGCGCTACATTTTTGCGGTTATTCTCGCGATCCGCAAAAACTGTCCCCACCCCCCCCCCCAAAAAAAAGATTCCCACAAAATTGTCGCCCCGAAACTTTAATGCACTGTTGAAATTATTGCATACAAACATCACCGTTTACATGTACATATAAAATGTTGTCTGCATCTGCATATTGTTTCAACTGTGTTTCGATTGCATGTACTTTTCCATTGGAACGCGATTTCCTAAAAATCGCAAAAATTAATCCCCAGCAAGAAAAACCAGTCTTTCCCATTCGCAAAAATTAGTTCCCGCAAAAGACAAAAAAATCGCCCATCGCAATATAAAGCTCCCACAAAAAATTAGCGCTACACTAAGTCCGTACCTGAACACCATTCGTATGGCTCCGGGAAGTCAAATTCAGAGGGCATTTCCACTTGATGAATTTCATTAAGAAGTGTCGTCCATCCCCACAGAGCTCGCGTTTCTAACCTTTGTTGTAGATTAACAAAAAACTCCTGTCTTCCCATATTCCTAGGGCTTGATGATACTTATTTCTACTCAACTACTACCAAGCACTGACTATTAAAGCAAAAAGTCACTGCGAAGAGACGGAGATGGGCCAAAGTCGGGTGACAAACAGCGCGCATGATGCAGGAAACCGCAGGTCACCCTGGCGGCAATCTGTCACGCCATCTGAGCACGAGTTGGTGGACACGCAGACATAATTTTTCTTTTTGCTCGTCGCGCAATCCGTTGCGTGACGAGCTAAAAAACGGTCTAGGTGGGAGGTCATTTACTGGAGCATTTTCGCTGAAATTAACTAGATTGGTCAGTTAATGGGTTTAGGAACAAATAGTCGGGATTTGTGAGTCAGACGTAAGAAATTGGCCCGTATGCGTGAGATTGATATTTTGGATCCGGCACTAACGCTGCGGTTTAAAGTTGATCGCAAAGCTGGCACTAATAAACGTTTCTGCTACGAGTAAACTTTTATTCGTCTTTACTTAAATGGGGAATCCCCTTGAAGGAATGGGAAATTGAAAAGGTTTTTTTTTCTTTTTTAATACTGAATTTCATTTAAAAGATACCTTATTGCTACTTATTTTCGCGGGACCTGATTTCGTGATTCCACTGGCGGTATTTTACGGCACTAAAAGCTCGCTGGAGAATTTGTTGTAATCTTTTTTTTTTCCCGCGACATCAAAAAATTTATTGACATTCGCACACCAGAAAACAGGACTTACACAAGGTGCCAATAAAACATGTTCTTTACTGCTCTCTTCATCGCATACATAGAAGCGGTTTAGTTTGTTTATTAAAACAGTGACATTGGAAATCGTTTTGCATTCGATTGCAATGCTTTGATTAGAAAAAAAAAAGCACGAATATCTCACATTATCTCTCTTGTTTTATATGAAAATAATAGTTCGGTCAGTCCTGCACCGCCGACTGGACTGGGCCAGACCGAACTAATCACTTTCGTAGTCTATTTTTATGTCGTCTGCAAGGAAGGAAATTTCATTGTCTTCAAGTGACACGTCCGGGGCGGACGCTTGGCCCTCGCGCTGATCATCAACGCTTGGCTGTTGCAGAGTATTCTTTTTGGTAAAGGCCTCGATGGATTTTTGCAGATTGGCCTGGCTCTTCTTTAATGCGGAAAAAACGTCGTCGAACGTATTTTCCAAAGAGTTACGCTCCGACTCGTTCTTGCCAACCTCTTCTGCAAACTTGGAATATCCTTGGTTCACATCAAAATGCGCCTTTTCCAAAATGTTGAGGTTACGCATGAGAACTTTATCACGGCCCTTACAATCTGTTGTGGAAGAAATATCCTCGGACAGTATTTCTTTGACCTTTAACTTCAAGAGTTCAGTTTTTCTCATGACCCAGGAAGATTCAATAACTCCCAGTAGCTCTTGAGGGCCCCAATCGGAAAGGCTTTCATCCATTCTGATTTTCTTCAACATCCCATTGTGAAACCTCATTCTTTCTTTTGCAAACAATTTTGTGGCATCTTGAATTTCGGCATCAGAAAAATGCTTCACTTTAGCAACGTTCAGTTCATGTTCACTGGCTCCGCTGCAGGCCGAAGCATCAGAGCCTGTAGCATCAACTGTGGACGACGGAGCCTCGGAAAAGGCTTTGGGTTTTCTGGTCTCTGTTGTGGCGTTTTGTGCTTTGACTTCAAGTATGAAGTGCCCATCTGCCATGTTACGTTGCCAACAGTCCCGCACATATGTTTTACTCTCTTGTTTTGTTTTCAAGGGGATCCCAAAGAGCAAGAAACTGAAATCGTCGCATGGAGAAGTTTCCCGCACTCTTTGGCGAACCGATAATAGAGTTTCGTCTTCTTTAACGTTTTCAAGAACAGCAAAAACTTTACCTTGACTGGTCTTCAAAATAACTGACCTCGCCATTTTGCTTGTGAGTTCTCACTCCTCACGGAGATTCAGTTGTCTTTTTATTTAATTTTAATGGGCTGTGCGTGCAAGATGTTTATCATGCATGAGAATTCACACAATTAGTAAGAGATGTTTATCATGCATGAGAACACTCGCAACGGCCTTCACGCAATTTGTACTCTAAATACTCAGGGTAACAAGATTCTAGCCTTGAAACGATATCGCGAAAAATTGATATTAACAGCTTTAGTTGAGGATATTTGTGTTGATAATTTTCAAGTTGAAACTCGAACGCAAGTCGAAGCTTGCGGTCAACAAACTTCTGATCACGAGATCATTTGAAATCAACGGCCCGTGAAGTCGGGGTAAAAAAGAACCTCTCCAAGGTATCTTCTCTTTATTAGAATTTATTTCGAAATTTCGTATTTAAAGCTCCAGACCATTAAAAGAATAGAAAGCATTTTAGAAAGAATTTTTTCATCAATTGGCTGCACGGCTCCGGCTGTCTGCCTTTTTTTTCTTGGAATCCCTACGGAATTTGATTTTCATCAGCGTATATTTGATTGACACGGTTAACTAAAAGCAGGAATCCGGTATCCGGAATCCAGAATGACTTCACCAAAAATTATTAATAATAAAGTATTAATTTGGGAGAAAATGTTGGTAGAGATTATAAAAGTCACCGAAGAAATAATGTCAGCAAATTAGCCGGAAATGATAGCCTTTGCAAAGATGCCCGGTAGACTGATAGATACGATTCTGAGAAAACCAATAACATCAATAAAGGCCCAGTAATACGGGCAACATTTTCGTGCAACTTGTCGCGCAACAATGTTGCCGTTGCAAGTTGAGATTGTTTGTTGGGCGTATTACCACCTTCTCGCGCAACAAATTTTCATGTTGCAGACAGTAGATGTCGCTTTTACTTTCTGCAACATAAAAATTTGTTGCGCGAGAAGGTGGTAATACGCGCAACAAACAATCACAACTTGCAACGGCAACATTGTTGCGCGACAAGTTGCACGAAAATGTTGCCCGTATTACTGGGCCTTAACTATAAAAACAACGGGCAGCAGTACGAGCGCGACAGTCAGAAATTCTCTAACAATTTAGTGGAAAAGGCCTTTGCAATCCTCCTACAAGCATTCAATATTTTTTTAGAATTGGCAAGCGATTCAGCAAATTATTATGGTTTTTCCGTGCTTGAGCATACCGTGAAATCACTATGTTCCCGACCCTTTGAACTGAAGTTTGTTCGTCTGACTCACGGGTATATAATCTGTATGGCCGGCAAGCTGGTTTCGGGGAACTCAGCGATAATTATTAAGTCAGGTTTGAGAACGAATCAACTCAAGTTTTAAGGGTCTCTTCTCTTTGCATGGAGGCGGAACGTGATTCGAAACCGTGGTTTTTGTTGGACATTTCTCTGCGGGGTAACGAACAATATAATATAATGGCGTGACAGCTTCACTCACAATCTGGCTGTGTAATCTTTTATACTCTGCCGAATTATATGCTAAAAACCGCGATAGTTTCGAGTCACTTGCCACCTGCATACAAAGAGAGCAGTCCCTTTAAGTTAAGTCGATTCGTTCTCAAACTGGGCTAAATTATATCTGAATTCTCCGAAACCAGCATGATTGTCCTATGTACAGCTGATCTGATCCGCACCCGTGTGTCAGATACAGAAAACATATTTTAAAAAAACTCCAACGGTCGGGTACATAGCGATTTCATGGTGCACGGAAATTCGTCCCATACAAAACCATAAGAATTATTTTGAGTCGCTTGCCAATTCCAAAAAAATATTGAATGCTTGTAGGAGGCTCGAAAAGGCCAAATAAGAAATTTATTATTAAGCATTTTTTGGGTGGTTTTTAATTCCGACTCCAGATTCCGGGTTTTAGGTTAACCGGATTGACATTTACAGAAACATGCAGAAACTCAAGCCGCAACATTTATAGTATCGGAATCTCTTTTTTTTCTTTTCTTTTCCTTTTTTTTTTCTCAGATTGGATCAAGGTTTAATCGATATTCACTCTAAGAAAACAGAATGACACTACAGGAAATAATCGTGGAACGCCGCGAAACGATTTTTCTCGCGCGGTTGCGATCGATCAGGGAAAAATAGCTTAAAACAACCAACTTTATATTCACCGTTTCCATGATTTTTTTATTATCCATGATCTTCCATTTTCAATTAAGCTCACATGCTCTGTCAGGCGGATTCACCAGTAAAAAGAATCAGTTATCATGAAGGAATATATTCTTACAATTTCAACAAAGAAATCAATACTGAACTACTCCAGTCGCCGAGTGGGAAAATGTTCCAGTTTTAACAGCATCGATCTGAATTTCTCGACGTTACTGTATGAGTACTGTAAATGTCAAATTTTTTCGCCTACAACGGCGTTGATTTTACTTTTCTTGACCTTAAGGTTTTTTCTCATTGTTTCTTGAGCACGTTTTAGCCTTGACCGGGCTCTGGCCTGCTCTGCTATAAGATCCTTCCGAGAAGACGGAGGTGTCGCCCTGTTTCCGAGTTTCGCACTTATGGATCGTAGTTTGGCGGACGCCTCTTCAATTGCTGAGATGTTGGTTTTTAAAGTCCCAGCTTTAAGGGACTTAGGTGGTGTTGCCTCTGTTTTGTTGATCACTTCAGCTTCTTCTTTGAGGATCCTTTCCTGTTCCAGCCTCCACTCTTCGTTAATTGTGGTGCAGATGGACTTCTTAGAGAGGTTGGGCGCCTGAGAGCACAACTCTTTTGCGCGTTTGTTCCAGAATTTACAGTACGAGGATTTCATTCCTCTTGATTTGATGATTTCGTCTGGAGAATAAATTTTTACATTTTTGACTTCCCAGGGTTTTGGGTACTTGAAGGTTTGCCAGCTTACCGAGGTTGACGACTCAGTTTCACACGAATCACTTGTGGCCCCTGCAGCTTCCGGCACGTTCTCCTCTGTTGAAGTGTCTTCAGTTTCCTCGTCGACGAACTTAATCTCCACATCCACCTGTCGCCCGTCTTTTAATACAGTTGCATCGTCATTCACTAGATCTTCAATTGTCAGAGTTTTCTCGTCTTCTTTCCCACACGCATGGCCCGCGTTATGGACGAAAATATAGTTTCCGTTTGAGAGCAACTCTTCGTTTTCAATATCTCGTCTAAGATCGTGCAAGGAACTTGTTCTAGGAAAGCTTGGGATAACAGCAAGGAATTCCTGGCTGTAAAGAAGAGCTCTTTTGTAGAGTTTTATAGCGACAGACATAGCGCTGTATGCGAAAACTCCGGACAAGACTCAAGATAAATACTAACGCAAAGCTGCCAAAATATCTTCGAACGCTTGACTGGCACTGCAACGCACGTTGCTATGCACTGCGGTGACCGCCAAAGTAGCCTGCAAACGTAGCTGTTGTTTCACTATTGTGTAAACAAAATGCTCATTTACTGATTTTTCTTATATGCATAAATATCTTGGATTTCCTTAGCATAAAATCAGTTGCGCTAAGCTGAAATTCGTGCACAATCTCGAACGTCCGGGGACAAAGGTTTCTCTTTAATTAATGCCGCTTCACGGACTGTTTCATTTTCACTCTGCGGTTTGAAAGTACGGTGTGTTCCTTTGGGATGATCCACATCAGGATCAGTGATCCAAGATCACTCGGACCATGCTGCATCAAGGATCCTTGTCCAGAGTAGATTCATCGGTTCCTTTCATGCACCCAAGAAGAGAAGAGAAAAATCGAATTTTTCTAGATTTTGACAAAAATTCACGTGTACTAGAGGAAAAAAAGAGCTATCGAACGGCAAAAGTTTTAGGTTAAAATGTTATTTAGTTCAAGAGATATAAACGCAGAAAGCATAAGAAAATGGTTTAAGAAAATATAAGATTGATGACAGGTGAAGTCGAGCAATTTTCGTCAGTTTATTAATGATTGCAACATGTGAAATGTTGCACGCGATGTTTGTACTTTTTTGCAAACTTGTGAAGTTGCAGTGCTCTCCACCAAATTAGCGTCTTTCAAGTTGGTGTTTAAACTGTTTAGTTACTCAACTGTTAAATTTATTATGTCAAAACAAAATCTATCGGAAATCACTCAGGAAAAAAAGAAAATGAAACGTAACGCAAATCATTGATCAAGTTTCAATCGGACCGGACGATGCCAAAGGTTCTTTCAACGATCAATTTGCCCAGAATAAATGGTAACAGAAAGGGCTAGTTCTAGAAAAAATGCCAACAAAAAGAATACGGAATCGACTACAGAAATTCGCATAGCGGTCATGCGTTTTTTTCAAAACGGATAAACGAAGCGGCCTCATCTTTGTAATGACAACCGTCCGTTTATTGTGGTGGAACAATATGGATCTTTGCCACAGATTAAATGGAGGGAAAATTCTTTAGTTGTCTTTTTTATTCATCCCGAAAATGTCTATTGCCGTTTGCAGCCTCAAATAAGGAAAAGACTTGGAGGCATTTCCACATTTTGAACTTGAACAAATTAACTTGAATAAGCGCATCAGAATATCAACTTCGTTTTCTGAGGGCATTTTCTTCTCCCTTTGTTTGCCTTTTCTGTCTCTGCTACAACAATTCAGTCCACTAGTTGAAGCTTCCTCCATCGAGATCAGTGATACAGAAAAAAATAAATCTCTCAGTTTAGGCGCAAAAGTAGATGGACGACCCCCCGGGGGGTTACTTAAGGGAAGTTCTGCTTGGGGGTGTGCCGCCGAGACCTTCAAACCCTGACCCTGTTTAAGACAAAATCTGTTCATTTCGCTACCCTGTTTAAGACAAGAGACGTTTATATTTTGCTTGTGTTCTGCATTTTTTGTCTGCCTTGTTTTTCATTTCCCATACAGAAAGTATTTTTTTTTATAAATGACATCATAGAATGAGGTTTCAAAAAATTGCTGGTACCCACACGTAGGGTTCAAGGCTTCCAGTCCAGAAAGACATCCTGTTCAAGAAGCTAAATAGTGAAATTATACACCCTGTTTAAGACGCAAGACCCTGAAAACCAAACCCTGTTGAGCGGCACGCACCCGTTTAGGCCAAATAAGGGAGTACCCCCCCGGATCGACGATCAGTGAGTTTTCTGCAGCACGTGTCTGCTTGTTGTACTTGAAGCGCACATTCTGCCGACATTCGATGATATGCCTAATTAGCTAGTTGCATGTGATTGGATCAAAGACGCCACTGTGTAAACAATCTCTAATCCCCAGAAACCAAAAAATCGCTTTTTCTGGAATTTAATTTGAGCACACAGGCGAAGTTTGGAGAGTTTATATAATTATTCTCGCTAAGTAGTCTAAGTATGCGACCAATTTACGTGAAAATTGGCAGATAGCTTGCAGATATGCTGAAGTTAAAAACAGTGTCTCAGAATTTTTGTTTTCGCTTTAGTTTTTGAGATACCGTATATGATCTTATAAACGCCCACTCTCAAATAAACGCCTTGTATCTGATAAACGCCCTCCCTGAGGTGTACAGTTTGTATTAGACGCTCCCCTCTAATAAACGCCCCGTGTCTAATAGACGCCCCCCCCCCACCCAAGAATCGCCTCAAAAGCCAAGAACAGCTCTCCGTGTTGGATGAGCCCAACCTCCCAAACCCTTTCCACGTCATTACTGACTCGGACATCGAAGAGGCCAACGATGCCAATATGGTTGACCCAGATGACGATATCGTCATCGATATCGAGCTATGAACGACATCTCTAGGCTTTGCATTAGCGCAGATTAGATTAGTCTCCTACTCACAAACTCTCTTTTTTCACTTACTCCGCGAGCAAAGTACGCTTCTTATTTGTTTTGTTGACGTTGTTAAAGTTAAAGTGAAATAAACGCCTCATCTATTTAACGCGCCCTTAAGACCCCTTAAATTTAATAGACGTCCCCGGCGTTTATTAGATCATTTACTGAGGTATGGGCTTTTCTTTCGAAAATGTCGCAAAAACTACTATTCTTAACTTAGAAAATGTATAAAAAAATAAAGAAGCGCTAAAATCGAAGTATGAGACACCGTTTTTTGGTTCAATACTGTATATTAAATTCCACCGGAAACGATAAGTGTCGAGGTTAAAGCGTCTGCAAATAAACTTCGCGCGTAAAAAAAACGAATAAACGAAACCACTGGTTTTACTTCTGTGTATCCTGAAGGTGGCTCGCGGCTATTTATAAGCGCGGAAGCTCCATTTTATAAATCGAATTTTCGGCAAGTAAGTGTTACCGATTTTAGTGATGCTTGGTACTCTAAACAAAGAATGTTCGAAGTTTACAAAACTTTTAGTTTTAGGGCAAGCAAGTTCAACGATTAAGAGATGCAAGCGCTATTTAAAGAACAGCCTTTTCATGAAAACGCGAATATTTCCATTAAACTACGATAGATTTTTTTCTAATTAAGCTCAATACGTTCCTTATTCTTGAAGAATTCCTGCCTTCCAACACCTAGCCCCTGAAGAAATCCCGCCTCCCAACACCCTAACCCCTGAAGAAATCCTGCCTCCCAACACCCTAACCCCTGAAGAAATCCTGCCTCCCAACACCCTAACCCCTGAAGAAATCCTGCCTCCCAACACCCTAACCCCTGAAGAAATCCTGCCTCCCAACACCCTAACCCCTGAAGAAATCCTGCCTCCCAACGCCCTAACCCCTGAAGAAATCCTGCCTCCCAACACCCTAACCCCTGAAGAAATCCTGCCTCCCAACACCCTAACCCCTGAAGAAATCCTGCCTCCCAACACCCTAACCCCTAAAGAAATCCTGCCTCCCAACACCCTAACCCCTGAAGAAATCCTGCCTCCCAACACCCTAACCCCTGAAGAATTCCTGCCTCCCAACACCCTAACCCCTGAAGAATTCCACTGTTCCTCAACCGGGGGGGTGCGGATATTAAATGGAATAGCCCAATTCCCCGTTATCTCGAACAAAGAGAAATTTGTCTTGGCTCAACTCGCTTATTTCCAATTCCCCGTTATCTCGAACAAAGAGAAACTTGTCTTGGCTTTGGTCATAAATATAATATTTCCAGTTATTTACTTTTACGACGATAACCCGCTTTTCTCAGCTTTGAAGAATACCAGTGTGTTTTGTTTTCACGGAGCAAAGTGTAGCCAGACAAAGGAGAAAACAGCTTATGAAAGCATGCAGTGAAGTAAAAGGCGAAAACAAGTACCAACGCGAATCGTCAAGATGTTAACTCATTGACTAAACAAAAGAATAACAAAACAGGACATAATTGATATATGCCTCGTTCTTTTTAACTCTGAATCCAGTCATTGTTTACAATATCCTCGGCAAAACCCCTACCAAAATCCATGCAAGTAACGAATCGATGAAAAAGCACATCCTCATTTGAGCTTATGTATCTACTGAAGTAGGTCTTAAATATTTTTTGACCCTTATTCTGATTTCTGAATTGTTTGCTTGAATTTCAATAATTTTATTGGCTTCACTTAAGCTCAAGACCAATAAGCTTATGTGTGAATTAATTGTGTTTATCACTTATGAATTGTTTGCTTGAATTTCAATAATTTTATTGGGCTTCACTTAAGCTCAAGACTTAAGCTTATGTGTGAATTAATTTTGTTTATCACTTATGAATTGTTTGCTTGAATTTCAATAATTTTATTTGGCTTCACTTAAGCTCAAGTTAAGCTTATGTGTGAATTAATTTTGTTTATCACTCAATATTATGCATGGTTCAATTCTACCTGTTACCATCCCCCCCTTCCCGGGCCTACCCCCGGGGATTTGCATTTTTTTTTCTCACTTGGCAGTCTATTCCCCACCCCCGGGCACACAGAAAGAGACGATTCCCCAACCCCGGGACTCCTCATCGACCACAAAGACATTGTTTTGTGTACAAAACCTAAATGACGATATTGATTTCCGTACAATAGCAAAACCAGACGTTTTGACAAGAACTTAAACGCTTTTCTAGAGTTTATTGAACGAAGGACACTACATGCATAATATAATAAAAACATGAACAGAAAACTGAAGAAAAAACTCTACCTGCACTGGCATACAGCTGGCAAGTAAAGAAATTTTCTTCGCCACGTTTTATTCTAAATATAGCGCATACGCACAAGAGGCCCATGAACAAATTGATGGCAGCATTTAAGGGAGTTTTTCTTAGCTTGTTTCATAAGAACACTGGACTGAGATCTCTGTTTAACATAAAGCTGTGCATCCGTTTTTATATAGAGTCTATTTAAGTCGTCTTATTATAAATATAAACACACTGAAGAAATATTTCTTTGTTTGTGACGACCACCATTCATTCGAGTACGCATCAAATGCACATTCGTCCAACAATTTATGATAAACATACCGTCAAACACAGATTTTAATTTTGAGATATTATTCTTCTCTAAACAGTCTGCTACAAATACTAGAGATTTTCACTGGAAATAGGCAATCTTCTCCACGCGGTCTGGGGCTGTTATATCAACTGAGAAGTGACGTACTTTACAAGAGCAACAAGAAGTTATTTTCGATTTGCCCCACTCTTCTACCCCCAGGACAAGACCACTTCAAACAATTCCCCACCCCCGGACTCGAGGGCTGGACTTGTCCCCGGGGTTGCCCGGTGGGGGGATGGTAACAGGCAAAATTGAACCATGCATTAGTTCAGAAGGCGACTGCAATTTGCCATTTTTTTCGATCTCAGTTAACCTACATGTATGAAATAAAAGCACTGCATTGTGGAAAGTGCTTCTTACTATTTGTCACTTATAATGGAATGTTCATGTTTTAGAAAGTTGAAATAAATACTGCATGCATTGTTTGGTTTTCTCAAAAACCACTGTATTCCCAAGGGGGGGGGGGGGGGATCCAGATGTAAGCAAAGGATTTTTTTTATGCAATTGACATATTTGTACTGATGTGTTTTTGCTTCCTAAAGGCAATCTGGCTTGTTTAACTGACAATTGTCTGCTGGGATTAGTTAGAACATGTTTGATTAATTGCAACTGGCTTTTTACTGAGTTAAGCAAAGGAGACTGGAGATGATTGAACATCCAGTAAACTTAAATGAGGTCCTGCCATTTTGTTGCTCATTCAATCGATCGATATTCAAGTGCTTTACCTTACCTGTATTATAGCAATGAACCGTGCAAAGGGTGGAAGACATAACCACTTTTTAGACAAATGGTTAAAAGAGTTTGGATAGCTGCAAATGAGGGGTTCAGGCGATGATTTATTAATCATTTGTCAGGATTCCACAAAAGCTGGAAAGAAGAACACTTTCACGGGTGGATGCAAAAATTTCCAACAGTAGGCACTTGTACGTCTCATGAATCAGGTGGATCACAAAAGTAAAGCAAAGTATAGCTTCGGCAACAACATTTCAAAGCTGGAAGTGACATTATGCTAGCAAAGTGAATGACGACTCCCTTAATAATTGACATTGAGTATAATTACTATTCTGTTCACCCATTCTTTCTGTTCATTAATGTCACATTGGTCAAAAATTGCGTTGTGAATGCTTTAATAATGTATGTTACATACAATATTAGTTATTTGATGTTGTCAAAAGAAAAACAATAAAGTTAATATTATTTTAAGGATGAAAGTAATTTGCCAGGCGCTCGCTCTCACGAATTTGCACTCCAAGAACTGAAAATTTTCTTCAATTGATGAACTTAGAGTTGAGGAGGGGAAATAAAACAGAGATGCTCCAATGAAAGTCTAATTTATTTGAATTGTAACTACAGTGTAACTTTTATTTGCAGTCCTCTATCAGGCATTTAAGCCTTGACTTTTAGTGGCCCTGGTCAGTTTTAAATCGCCACTGGCGACTGGGCGACTGCCAATTTTTAGCCCTGAATTTGTTTTGTTTTGTGTTTTTTTTTTTCACTGATCCTTTTTTTCCGTTCTAGGCATATATGCCAGCAGTGATCAGTGATGCAGCATTTTCTTACAGTGAAGTTAAGGTACGTGGAAGATATCAGTTATATAATTAGCCCAGCTTACGTATCTAACTGTTCAGTAAATTGAACTGGATTGAATGCAGTCATTGGGTTAATTTGGGTTCGGTAATTGAACACAATAATTATTAACCAAAAATATGCCTATATATACAGCTGTGTTTGATTCCATTCAATTTCTGAACCCAGTCAAACATAATTAAACAGTTTTAAAATCATTCAAATATATAGACTTAGAGGATGCAAAATTTGAAGCAACAGTTTCTAGAGATTTGCTTTATTATGAATATAAAAGTTATGATGGCCAAGCACATATCTTTATACATTTTTGTGCTGTACTTCTTCTATTCTTTGTAAAAACAGTAATTGCATGCTTCGGATTGTAAAGAAGGGTGGGGCGATTCGCCAAAAAATCGGAACTTTACTAGTTTCCTCTTAGTTTTACTGATTTTCTTTTTAATGTGCGGTTGGGGACTGGCAGTAACTATGCACGTGCAATGTTCAGTTGTGGAATTCAGATGTTCTTCTTCATTATTTCACCAGTATAGCGGCACGAAATGCTGAAAACAGCGTATGACAGAATACCATCAACAAAAATCCCCTAGGAACAATGCGAGATCTGTAGTTAAGAATCTCCCTTCATCAAGTTACAAAATCCTTTTTCCATGGTGATGTGAGATTTATCTGGATGGCTATATGGTTAATTAACTTAATGCAGAATGAATCAAATAGTTACACCATGTTTACATGATACCGGTATGAACTCACCCAGGTATGGCTCGCACTGTTATGAGATTTTGTGCTGTAATCATGTAACAAATACAGAGAAGCAAAAGGGAACTGGGGTGAACTTGTATCAGAATGAAAAGCATACAATGAACTGGTGTCATGCAAACACCCCCTCAGACTAAAGTTGAGCAGCTCTCAAGAATGTTTAACAACATCCTCAGATACCCAGTGGCAGTAAAACCCTGATTTCATTAAAGCACTGTAAACTCAGACTGGTGCAATTTCTGGTGCAGTCTGAAATTCAGACTGGCATAAGTATTTACATGAGACCAACCATCTCTAAAAATACAGTTTACCTTTTGTCCACTTGGAATGTTTCAATGCCACTTGTTTAAATGCACATGCTTAAAACTCAAAACAAATACTGTAAACTGCCGCTTATAAGCCCGCCTACTTACAAGCCCCCCCCCTGGCTATAGGCCCATCCACCTGTAAACAAAAAATACATCCGGTAATAAGCCCCCCCCCCCGGATATAAGCCCTCCTCTAGTTTTCCCTGTTTCCTTAATATTAAGCACTCTCACAGAAAACTGCAAAGATTAACTCTGAGCTTCTGTTTTGTTATGTTCCGGTTATGTTCGTGTTGTTGCAGTTTTGATTTTGTTGTTAAAATCGAAATGAATTTGACTTATTATGACATTTCAAAGGTTAATTACAAACTGGTACATTAAAAATGTATTCCGATCAACACTGCTGTGGCTCATTTCGTAACGTTTTTCTTACTCCGCTTATAAGCCCCCCCGGATATAAGCCCCTCCATTTATAAGCCCACCCAAAACCATTTACAAAGTTGTATCACCCTAGGGCTTATAAGCGGCAGTTTACAGTGTCTTAAAACATTTGGGGTAGTTTTTCATGCGAGCGTGCATGCTCAGTGCATGACACGGCATGACATAATGCCAATGTTGTGAATTGTGTGCGCAGTATTGATGCGCAGAAAAAAATTGCGCAAATGTCCTTAGAACCTCCCTAAAGCCATGGGCTTACTTTTGGCAACTGAGATAATTAAACATTTACTCTGCTTTGTTTTCCATACAGGTTTTTATTCCATCAACCTGATGTCAGAAAAAATATGGCAGTTTATTGTAAGGATTTGGTTAATAAATTTGTACTCTTAGCTACATGTATGTTCCCAGGCAGACATTATCAATTGAAATAAAAAATTTTAAGAGCAGTTTTGAAATAAGGTTTTATATTTTGTTTTTTTTTTTGCAAATTTTGATGTTGGTGATTAGTTTGACTGTATCCACATACACTTTATGTTCCCTCAGTAATTAACACATCCATACACGAGTAGCATTTATTTGGGAGTAACCCTACTCCCCCCCCCCCCCCACACACACACACACGCACACACAACTAACTTCCCAGGAATGATGATTCGGAGTTATCTGACTGAATTCACTTGACAGGGAAAACTATTTCAAATGATGGATTCACCACAGTCTGATACCCTCTTGTCAGTTCATTACATGACAGGTTTCAGACTATCCTGAAATGATTTATGAAGAGGCTTTCTTTTTGTTTGTCTTTGCTACCAGACTATGGCAATCAGTAACATTGCTCATTGGTGACATCAGATGCAGTGTAAAGGCTAATGATCAAACCAAAAACAAATTAAACCACAAGATTTACTACCATCACAGTCAGGGGTAGTAACATAGTGAGTCATAATCTGTGCATCAAAGTCACTTAAGTGGTTACTGGACCATTTGTTATTCGTGTTGGCAACACTGTTAGTCACAAATTTTTTTATTGACTGATTGACCGATTTATCAACTAAGTGGTTGAGTGGTTGATTCACGACTGATGGGTACTTAAAGAGATTGATTTTAATATAATAGTCCCTGGGCATCAATAAGAGTAAACAAGGTACATTATTATTCCACTATAGCATCAGTTTATCATATAAGGAGAAAACACATACACGAGAGTATGAGAGTGCATTGCACTGTAGAAAGCGTATTGCACTGTAGTGTCCCGGTTTCAAATCACTCATTGAATAAATCATTTAAAATGATAGGCAAATATTGTAGTGGAATAATAAATATCATTCAGTGGTTTTACAGATAATGGTCAAGGACATTTTACCGGTACTCATTGCTCGCATTTTTCCTCGCTCTATACCACACAACTTATCTGTCAAACCATTGAATGAGGTGGAGGTATTTTTCAATTAGTACCTTGTCTGTACAATTTGACAACTCTGCAATAATGTAAATGAATTAAACCGTAGACTTGTGGCAGAGAAAAGGCCGAGGTAATGTGAACAAAAATAATTATTGTGCCCAATATTTAAGTTTACAACCTGAAACTGGGGCTTATTTAGAATTTTGTAAAACAGGTTCATACCTGCCATCCATCCCCATTTAATGGGAATTGTCCCGATTTTTGAGTTTCAAAACCTAAAACAATCGGGACATTCCGATTTTCAAGAAAAAAAGACAATTTGGAACTGGATTGTTAAAGACGGGTCTTCAATGACTTTTCTACATCCTATCGTTTTGTGCAATACATGTGGTGCTTGAGGCCATTAAACAACAGCTGAGAATTCTAATGCTAAGACAGTACAGTACAGGCAATATTTTTTAAAAATAATGCAAAAACCTTAAAGCAACCTAGATCCTGCTCAGTGTTGGGGGGCAGTGGGGGCAGGGCACTACCCCAGGACTGGGGTGAGCATGGGGGGTGGTCCCTATTTCTGATTTTATAAGGTTGGCAGGTATGCACATTCTAATTTGATGAGAGTGCATTTACTAATAATTACCTAAAATATAATATTGCTGTCAGGTACCACTTGAAATAATAATTATAATGATAATAATAATAATAATAATAATAATAATAATAATAAATAAATAAATAAAATAATAATAAATAAAATAAATAATAATAAATAAATAATAATTGGAGTTCCGCTTTTAGGCTTGGCTAAATCTATATATTTAAATTAATTCTAAGTTGGAAACCGAATTTTATAGCATGAAGCGTTTTTCTAGAGATTGTCGTAAAGCTGGCTGATGCATTTAGCAATAATGTCCTACAGCTGGAAACACTCGCAAAGGTGTGATCTAAACAATTAATGTCTGCTAACACAAAGAAGTTTTAAACATTAAATTGTGCCGTAACGACACACGCGCGTTATTAGTAATTAACGCCTAATTATTGAAGTAAAAATTTGCTTTGAATGATTTGCAGTCAGATTGTTGCTGATCGTACAGGTAATTCTTCTCTTCAGTTTCAAACAGAAAGCTCAGCTCCTTTCCATTATTTATTAGCTGGATTTCTCAGGGATGAACCAATTTCTCCGCTGAAGCCTCGAGCGAAAGTGGCTGCGCGTGCGCGCGTTCAGTTTCTATCAGTCTCGATCAGTCATCAGTCTCAGTCTCAATCTCGTTCCTAGGGTCCGCGTTTCCTAGGCCAGCGGTGATAGGTTTCGCTGGACAAAGGCAACGCAGACCAGGAGGGAGTGATGAACTCGCCGCTCGGCTGGTTCGAGGTGTCTGGCCATCGTGACGTCACGACGTGAAAAGCGCGCGAGTTTGCCGAGCCTTCAATAATGGCGCTGGCAACTATGTTAGAGTTCGGGCTACAAACGTATTTTTTGTGCTATTAAGCTGTCAGCTAAGCTTGTTTTCTTGGGTAATGGAATTTTAGTCATCCCTTTTTTCGAAAAGGTAAGTGGCTCTTTGTCTTAACGTTAAAATCACACTTAAATAATGTTTTAAGAGTCATGTTTACTCTCTGCGATCGAAGAATTATGCGGGAAAATTGTTATTGTCCGCGTCCCAAAAAGTGTGTTTATTTCAGTTATATACCACAGGGAAACTTGAAACTTGGCTACAGACTAGCCTATAGTTTAACAAAAGTAACGAAGTTGAAATAAGTGGTATAGTATTTGCCAAAAAAATGATCAGTCCGTTTGTTTAGCTGAGTATAATAGAAGGCGAACCTAGAAGGGTATGTTTAGCACTCAAAAGTTACTTTTCTTACAGTATTTGCTTCCATCTTCTGTATAAGGAAAGAATAGTGATATTTAATTGCTAGGGAAAGAGCAATCGAACTTAGTAAATTTTTGCCACCTCATTTAACCCGTGTAAACTATACATTTGCAGAACAACATAAAAATCTGAATCAGCTCGCAAATTATGCGGGCGCCGGAGGAAACAAGTCTTCGCTGATCTGGTTCTGTACTTTTTTATGAAAACTAATAGATATATTTGAGTACCATTTGGATCAGTGATTCAGTGATTTATTCTCAATACCTCCAGTTTCCTCTAGATTCAGTTGCTGTCCAGGTTGCACAGTGTTTTAGAAAGAGTTTGACCGTCTACTTGATCCACAACTAGCTACAACTGACGATGACCGTTTCGCAAATAAATTGAATTGGTCCTGTCATTTGATTTTCAAAGATTAATTACTTTTAAAACAGTCAAACTGAGGACCATTCTAGTAAAGAGAGAGCCTTGTTAACCCTTAACATCAGTAACCTGAGAAAGTTGGCGTTTTAGATAAACTGTGGTTTTTTATAATTATTCGATAAGAGATCAGCAGAAATTTGGCCGGAAAGCCGGCATGTCAGCTGTTTTGCCTCGCCTCCAGCAAATGTTGTCATCTTTGTCGTTTTTTACAAGATAGTTTAGCAAAGTAAGGAATTACTGTGGTCCATTATTAACTTCGAACCAAGCACATGAATTCACAGTAAACATTTCTTTGTATTGGAATATTCTTCTCCACATTTTAATGATGTTTAAAGCCACTGATCATTTTAATGAAATTGTTACGCAATTTTATTTTCCTAAAATTGGAAAGAGTTTATACATATAAAAGTTATGTTTTTGTCTCCAAGCGACACTTCTTAGGGTTTGTGAGATACAGCTTCTGAAAGGTGATCTTGATCACGATTTCAATCGATCGACCAAAGCGTCCATGAAATCTTTTGAGTCTTATCGCCAATAGCCCTTTTTACAGTTCCCGGCGCCATATTCGAATGGTAACCGCGCAAACACGATAGCGAGGCTGACGTTGACCCCGCGTATATTCAAACAGCTGATTTTAGTAGCATTTCAAGGGCAAATCGTGTTTCATCCGTGAGTTCTCTGTCCAAAATGGTTCTAAAATATAGAGATAAGGAAATATCGTCCCTAGATGACATTCAAAACCTCACAGCAAAGAATCTACGAGAAATTCTGCGATCTTATTCAGAATCGACGGGAGGAGTGAAAGCTGATCTAGTGTTGAAAGTGTACGCTTTGCTAATGCGAGAAGTCCTACCGTCGAGTGCGAACAACAGGGGAAATGAAAACGATTCTCAACAAGATCAAGGGGATTTTAAATACGAAGCCACCATAAGAAGGATTTCAGCTCTTGGATGGTCAACTGATCTCCGTCATTTGCCAGAAATGAATTTCATCCAGCTATACGACTACCTCGTGGTATCCGCGCGCAAATATCGCCACATCGTACTGAAAGGAACACATTATAAGAAGCTAAAGTCCTATCAATTCTTTTTCGAAGGAAATGTCAAAAAGCTAGAAAGTAAAATTTTTGAAAACAAAACCTACGTCAGGGCAACCGTCTTACCATCGATGAAGAAGACGCCATACAGAGTAATTGTTGAGTTTTCACCTACGTGTGATGTATTGCGAGCAGCCTGCACTTGCCCCGCCGGTCTTGGATTGCAAGGCAAAGGAAAGTGTAATCACGTCGGAGGAGTGCTCTTTGCTGTTGAAGATTTTACTAGAAGAGAGTTACAAAAAAACCCTGAGCCATTAACCTGTACCTCACGACTGTCCGTCTGGGTTGTGCCTCGCAATCAAAGTGTTGCTGCAAAGCCGCTTGATAAAGTGCTAATCAGGAAAATAAGATTCGGCAAAAAGAACATTCGAACCCGACCCAAAATCATTAAGTTCGATCCAAGAGAGCCAAATCAGCGCACTCGAAATGAAGAAAATTTTAAAAAGCTCTGTGACAACCTTCAGAATTGTTTGCCTTCAAGTTCTTTCTTTCTTTTTCATGACCTTAAATCAAAGTGCGCAGGCAGTGATGAACAATCAACTTCAGCCTCGGAAAAAGAAGAGGGGGATCAAGAGGACACACCCTTCACTGACAACTACGACATTGCTACAGCTCATTTTAAAAGCATTGTAGATGCGCATGTTGAAAACTTGACAATCACAGACAAAGAGATAACTGACACCGAAAGACTCACAAGGGGCCAAACCAAAAACCAACTCTGGTTTGACAAACGTAAGTCAGTGCTGACTGCTTCAAATTTCGGAAAAGCAGTGAAAACTAAAGTGGAACCATCAAATAAAGTGAAAGCCATGCTCTATGGGAATTTTACCACGGAGGCTGTACAGTATGGAATTGAAAGTGAAGATAAAGCTGTGGATCTTTACATAAAGGAAATGCAACAAGAAGGAATCACTGTTGAGGTGAAAGAAGTTGGACTTTTACTGTCCAAGAAGAAACCATTTCTGGGGGCAAGCTTGGATAGAGTAATTACAAATCTTGACACAAATGAGAAGTGGGGGATGGAGATAAAATCTCCATTTAGCAAAGCAGGCATGACAGTTGAAGATGCCTGTAAGACTAAAAATTTTTTCCTAGAAAAACTTAGTGATGGAACTATCAGACTCAAAAGAACACATGACTACTACATTCAAGTCCAAGGACAATTGTATGTTGCCTACGATTTAGATCTGAAAGGTATTGTATTTGTCGTGTATTTTGGAGAGGAAGTGCCTTTATTTAAAGAGAACATTATCTTTGAAAGTAACAGGTGGCAGAATGAAGTTCTTCCCAAGCTTGAATATTTTTACAAAAGGGCTTTTTTCCCTGAAATGTTGACACAGAGAGTAAAGAGAGGCAAGCCTCTGTACCTCCATGGTGGTTGGGTGCCACATGGACAATACTCTTGTACAGCAAATGGGCTTAAATTAAGATTTCTGAGAGCTACATGACCACCTAAAGGGTGCATGTCATACGTCTAAGACTGATTATCAGTTTTTTAGCTTTTTTAACTTCATCAAAATGTTGCATTTTACAGGGTGTTTCCTTTTTTAGCTCATATCTACAGGAACATAAAAAATACATAGTTCTGTTGAAATATTTCAACTTCAGAAACTAGTGGTCCCTTCCCATTTTAACCTTTCACATTCTGATGATTCTCTTTGGTGTTGTTCACTGATGTGCAGGATAGGTTAAGGAAGCAAAAGGCTACTTGAACAGTAGCATTTCAGATTTAAATGCATACACTTCACACTTTATTTATTATTACAGGATACTACTTTTAGAAGTGACCAACACCTGATTTCTCCTTACAACTGAACAGCATTTAGTAGCAACACACTAGTTATTATGGGTGCATTTATTAGACCAGATTCTGGAATAAAATTTAAAATGAATGCTCTATAACAGTCACTGAACAGCCATACTTGGAAGAAACTTTGCATTAGTGGTACTTGTTGACCTAAGATGTCAGGAATATATTTAGCAAACTTAATAACTCAAGGATTCCCATATAAGGGACTGCACATTGTTATTCTGGAATATGGTTGATAAAGCAAAAACCCCAAAAACAAGAAACATAGTTTAATGGGACAGTAGATTTTTGCAATTTCAAAGCTCTATATTACACTGAAACTTTTTTGCTATTTCATATAGTTGCAAGGTAGTTTCTGATGAAATATTTTGAATAACCATGTTCAACTTCAAGTCGATGTAAGTAACTGTAAATAGATATGTACACGTACATATATCCATGTGTACCATAAAGTAAGTATTTTGGTAAATACTGGTCTTTTAAGTCAACTTATGAGAATAATTCTTTTTAGTTACTGTTAATGAAGGAATAAGCAACCCGTCTACGAGGTCAATTTTGGAATAAGCCCCCACGGAATGATTTGGTCATATACGGTAAAATAGATTAAAACTATTTTTCTACCTGTTGTTGATATTAATTATGGATTAGCTGGTTTTAGTAATGGAGGAAGAAAGTTTGTCAACAAACCACACACTGTGAATATTTGTGTTGCATATGGGCTTAAAGTGTTAGGGAGCGTGCCATCCAAAATGTGATAAGTCTTGATTCTGCCGATTGCACGTTCGACATGAATACGCACAGAAGCGATGCTCATGGTTTGTTCAGTTTCGGCAGCAGTCAACTGATCTCTTCCGGCCAAGAAAGGGGGCATGTTTACAGATACACCATTGGGCACAATGTTTGAAATATCAAAACCGCGGTCTACCATGACATTATCGCCTGGATCTAACAAATCAAGGACACCACTTTCCCTTGTGATTTGTTTATCGGATACTCGTCCTCCCCATAGCTCTGAAAGGTAAGAGACCTGACCATTTGGTGTTACACCTACTAACACTTTCCAGGTGTTGTGGTGTTTGTATTCTGACCATGTTTCTGATTGGGCAAGCATAGCAGATGGCCGCTCTATAAATATTTCAGTGCAGTCCAAAATAATTCTTGTTCTAGAATACTCTGCAAACTCCTTTGGCATGTTCTTTCTTACAAGTTCTTGTGAAGGGAATGGGAAGATGTCGCGAAGTTCCACATACAGCAAATTTATCCATGTAATGCATATTCTTGAAACAAGACTTGTACTTATTCCAAACCTATCTGCCAGATCCTGCACAAATAGCCCTACCTTAAGTCGCATCAAGAACAGAACCAGTTCCTCGAAATAACTTAATTTTCTCAAAGGCCCAGGTTTCTTCCGATTTTTATCATCCTGGTAAGGCTGACTTTCCTTGACTTGTTTGTCTCCCTTCCAATATTGCATTTTGTGAAGTTTTGGTTCAATGTAAGTATAAAAACTGACTAATGCTTCATAATTTGGGAAACCAGTGTAAAACAAAATGGCTGCATCATCAGCTTTTATCTTTTCAATTGAAAATTGGCGGTCTAACAACACTGCATTCTCATTCTCAACTTTCGCTAACTTTTCTTCATAGAAACAAACTTCCTGTTCTAGCAACGCAATTCTTTCAAGTAATGCTACTATTGTGTCGGTTTTTCCTGTTGAGGTGGTAGTATTATCACATGTAACATCTGGTGAAGCTGCCCCAGCATGATCTGAGGGATTGTTTTCTGGACTTTCGGCACATAGTTTTTCCTCAGTTTTCATCTTTTTGGACGCTGCTGGGGTGGTATGCCTTTCAGCCGGGGGCTTCCTTTTTGGAGTTTTCACTGTCCATGGAAAAATGGATGGCTCTGCACCTAGCAGAAGTGTTATCATAACAATGTTAAAACCAATGCAAGCATACACGCTTTAAGCAGTGATTTTTGCCGTGGAAAGATAAATTCGTCTTGTAGGCTAAATTTTGTTTGATTTTCAGTCAACAAACAAAACAGTGAAAACAGAGTCACATGGTTATAGAACCATCACGCAAAATTAAACAAGACACTAGAAGACAGCAACAACAACAACAACAACAACAACAACTTTATTTACATAAGAAAATCAATATATTACAAATACAGACTACCTGCTAATAGCGAAGCTAATCGAGGCAGGTAGTATGGTGACGTATCACTTAATACATAAGGATGTTACAATAATAAATATAGTATAACAGATTAACTACAATGAACCTTTCACTAAGTCCCAGCGACCCGTCAAAGTCTTCTTGATGTCGTCTTTTTTGAAGTGCTCTGAGCAAATAACAGTAGATTTAGATACAAAAAAATCATCTTTCCCATGCCGGCGCTTGATCAGGTTGCACCACCGATTTCTTCGCGTTAACTCCTTCGGAAACCTAAAGAAGTGATAGGGTGTACGTAACCCGTCTGATCCGTAAAAGCGAACATTATGGTAACACATAATGTTATTTATGTCGCGACATGATGCCCGCGTGATAAATCATAAGGTTCATTGTTGCTAGCACGTGCATGGTACAAAGGTTGCGTAAAGCTTGGCGAATGAGGTTCAAGGGCGTTTCCCTCTTGGTTATAAGGCAAGATTCCTTGTTAGTTTAGTCCTTCTTTCCCTTGCCATCAAAGCGTCCGTATCTAGAACAAGTCTTTCTTGGATTCAACCTTTTCAGGCAAGTTATCACTTTATTACTCTCTCGTTTTAATAATCTTTGTTGTATAGGTTTTTCTGTTTCATTTGGCTATTCCGACAATTTTTTTTTTTCACTCGATTTTGTTTGGAATGGCGCCAACACGTGTTCTCATCCTCGGTCATTCTTTTATCCATCGCTTGAAGAAGTTTCTAGCTACCAACTACAGTGTCGATTTTCTGAGAAATTTTAATCTAAGTAATGATCTCTGGATAAGATGGCACGGGACTGGGGGACGAACGATTTCTCAAACTATTCAATCCGATCTTGGGGTGGTAGCTTCGTTTGCCCCAGATGTAGTAATCTTACAGTTAGGAACTAACGACTTAACTTTCCTTTCCGCTGTCGAGGTTGGTTCTGCACTAGAAGACCTTACTCGACTGCTGTTTGAGTCTTACGGAGTTAGGCATATTTGTGTTTGCCAGACACTTTATCGTAAGGGCGCTCCCTCCTTTAACAAACAAGTGAACATTTTATCTCAGTATTTAAGGGTGGTTTTCGAACCAATTCCTTATGCGGTTTTTTGGCGTCATCGGGGGTTTTGGAAGTGTACAACCCGGTTTCTTGCTCGCGATGGCGTTCATCTGAATAATTTGGGGCAGTACAAATTCTTTCGCAGTCTGAGGGGTGCCGTTTTGAGATGTTTAAAGGATCTCGCACTGGATTTATAGGCCGCTCTTTGTTCACAGGCCAATTACAAGTTCTTATTTATTTATTATTATTATTTTTTTTCTGTTTCCGTCGTTTGAGGGTTATATTATACCTTCGTGATTCGGGTATCAATTTTGAGGAGCAGTTTTTTATCATTACTCTGTCAGTTCCTAATTTGTTTGTTTCCCAAGCCGGGTTTATTTTGTTGATATGGATAGCCTTGTCTGTTGTTGATTGGTTGGGTATGTCCCAATCTTTAATCAAGGCTTAATGGGTCTTTTAGACCAACTTTGGTCACGATATTGTTATCGTGTTTTTTGAACGGCTTTGGGCTTGTTGTTTTTTTTTTGTGCTCTCACTCTGCCATATGAGTGTACAACCCAAATGATCGCCCGCTGTTACGGGTGTGTCCAATGCACTCGGCTCTGTGATATTGCACTTATTTTTTATTGGAACTTGGCGTTATTTAGTGCTGCTCCAACTTTTTGCTTAATTCATTGAAACATATACGATTGTTCGTTGCGTGCGTTAAGGTTGCAGCAGCCCTATGGGCCTGCATTCTGTTTTCCTCACAGCGGCCCCTCTTCAGACTGCCGTTTCCGGGATAACAATTGGCCGGAATTTTTCATCCGTCCATCGGATATAATTTCCCTTATCAGAATTTAGTCTCAAGTTTAATGCCGCCCCGGTATGTTTCTGTCTTATATGTCTCCATTTACTTTTGTAAGTAATGCCTCCCAAAAAGCGATCCGCTGGAAAATCCACAGCAACTCGGCCTACGAGAGCAAAAAGACCCAGGCCCTCAGATCTTCAAGAACTCGCTCCTGCTGAAATCGAGACTTCCCACCCAACACGTGCAGAGCCGGCGCCGCCACAGGGCCTCGTGTCAATTGACGTCAGTGCAATCTCCACCACAATATCCGCTGTGGTTTCCCAAGCACTACAGTCCGCCTTATCTTCAGATAATCTCGCGGCGATTTTGAGGCCCAGCTCCGTTGGCACGGATAGCCATAGTTTGGTTGAGGAGGCTGTACTTAACGAAACGCGCGTTATTACAGAGGACCGCGGTTCATCTGCAGGTACAGGGGGCGATATTGCGCAAATCGATAATCCTGATCCAAAACCGCAACAGGTTTTCTCTAGCATAGCGGTCGCGTTACAATCTCGAGTTACCGCGAAATTGAAACGGAAAATCTGGGCTAACGAGTATGTAGATTTTGGGGCTCTCTTGTTCTCGTCCCCTCAGAATGAAGGAAAATACTCTCTGTCTATGACGCCGTCCGCTGGGTCATCCAATAACCCACAGCTCACCCTAGAGCCATGTCACACTACCAAGCGCATCCACAGTATTCAGCAATGGGTGTCTGCTTTCAATATATTTGTTTCCGTTTATACGGAACGTTTCCAACATGAAACTCCGCAGCTAATGAAGTACTGTGAGGTGGTGCGGGACATGGCTCAAAAACTAGGTGATTGGCTGTGGTACGATGAGCAGTTCCGATATATTAGGCAGTCGGACCCACAAAGCTACCCCTGGGATCAAATACACTGGGAACTGTGGCTGCGAGCGTCGTCTACAGTTCGTAAGCACCAGCCGTTCACCAACAAGGTACACAATCAAACTCGTCAGCGCTTTCGGCAGCCCTTTTACCCTAAAGGGACTTGTTGGGCATTTCAGGCCGGAAAACAGTGCTCGGGATGCCAGTTTGACCACATTTGCTATAAATGTGGGGCAAAACACCCGGGGAGTCAGTGCTCCATCCATCCAACACAAAACCGTCCTGGCGGTTTCGGCAGTAAGAGCAAAGGCGCCGGATCTCAAATTTCAAGCGCTCAACAGCCCGCCAGTCACACCAGTAAAGGTGGATCGGCTTGAATTTCTTCTTCAGGGGTACGACCCTAGCTTAAAACGATTTTTAGTTGACGGTTTTCGTTACGGCTTTCGCATTCATTTTGTTGGTGAACGGCGTGCCTATGACTCCCCTAATCTTAAAAGTGCATTAGACAAGCCGGACATAACTAGTGAAAAATTGCGTAAGGAATGCGAGGCAGGTAGAATAGTTGGCCCTTTTCCAGCCCCACCCTTTAGAAACTTTCGCACTTCACCGCTAGGGCTTGTCCCGAAAAAAGATCCAACCGAATTTCGTTTGATTCACCACTTGTCTTTTCCTACCGGATACTCTGTCAATGATTTTATTCCCGACTCTTGCTCTACGGTCAAATATGCTTCTGTAGGGGATGCCTCCAAGTCCCTCAAGCGGTTGGGGCGCGGTTGTTTTATGGCAAAAACCGACGTCAAATCTGCCTTTCGTATAATTCCTATTCACCCTGCCGACTATTCCTTAGTGGGTATGAAATGGGACAAGTCGTATTATTTCGATAGATGCTTGGGCATGGGACTCCGTTCAAGTTGCAACACATTTGAGGCATTCTCCACGTGTCTCGAATGGCTAGCTGTTCACCTCCTAGGTGCCAGCTCCGTTTTGCACATTTTAGACGATTTCCTGTTTATCGCACCAACCAAGAACAAATGTGAGCGTGACTTAGCCAATTTTATTTTAATGTGTACCTACCTCGGTGTGCCTCTCGCGCCCGAGAAGACAACCGGTCCCGATACAGTTTTGCAATTTGCAGGCATTACATTAGATTCTGTTCGCATGGAAGCTCGTCTTCCAGAGGAGAAGCTTCAAAAATGTCGCAATTTGTTGACGGATTTTCTTGCTAGGCGGTCCGTTCGTCTAAGGGAGCTACAATCTCTAATCGGCTTATTGAATTTTACATGCTTAGTCGTTGTTCCAGGCCGCGCTTTTTTGCGTCGTTTGATTGATCTTACAAAAGGTGTCCGACAGCCCTATCATCACATACGACTTTCTCAGGGGGCTCAACTAGATCTCGCGTTGTGGTTCAAATTTTTAAGCCAGTATAATGGTAGGTCGTTCTTTCTGGATGACGTCTGGGAAACGTCGCATACATTACAATTATACACCGACTCCTCTGGCTCAATGGGTTTTGGGGCTGTCTTTGGTAATCACTGGTTTAGTGGAACTTGGCCATATTCTTGGCATAGTTTTAATATCGCGGTTTTAGAGCTTTTTCCTATCGTAGTTGCGGTTCACGTTTGGGGGTCATGTATGGCCGATAAATGTGTTATTTTTTTCAGTGACAATGCGGCCGTTGTCGAGATTATTAATAAGCAGTCGTCTAAACATAAGGGTATCATGGTTCTCCTTCGCAATTTAGTGTTAAGCTGCCTGCAGCACAATATTTTATTTCAAGCTCGTCACATTCCAGGGTTTAAAAATTCGCGTGCCGATTATCTTTCACGTTCTCAGGTTGCGAAGTTCAAGGAAATCTCACCGGAGGCAGATCCATATCCCACTCAAGTACCCGAGAGCCTAATGCCGAAGAGTTGGTTTCTAATTTAAGGGTTCTGTTAAGTACCGCCTTGACAGATGGCACGCGCCGGTCATACCTTAGAGCGTGGGTAGTTTTTCGCCAATTTTATGCCCACTTTTACGGTTCCACCACTCCACCCTTACCGTTAACTCCGACTTGTATTCCACTTTTTATTTCTTATCTTTCCTTTCGGAAATTGGCTTTTTCAACGATTACTTCGTACCTTGCGGCCATTTCGTATGTTCACAAACTCAGAGGGTTTCGTGATCCAACCAAATCCTTTTTGATTCAAAAGTTGTTGACAGCTTTAAGTCGTCAGAGGCCGGCGGACGTTCGTCTCCCGGTGACTAGGCCTGTATTGCATAAGCTGATTCAGTCTCTCAGCTTTACTAACTCTTCGGCATTCCAGCGTTCACTTTTTTCAGCAATGTATCTTGTCGCCTTTTACGGTCTTTTCCGCATCGGTGAACTAGCTATCAAGAGCACGCGCCTTGCTTCGTCGGTGGTTCAATTTAGCGACCTGACCTTTCTGTCTCGTAAGGGCCACCCGCATATGGCTAAAATAACCATTTCAGTCTACAAACACAACTCCAACAACCGCCCTTTTGACATTTTATTGGCTGCAGAAGAATCTCAGCCTTACTGCCCGGTTACAGCTCTTATTCAATATTGTAAGGCTCGCGGTGATCGCCCCGGCCCTCTTTTCTGTCATGCTGATTATTCCCCCATTTCTGTGTATCAGTTCAACAGTGAGCTCCAGCGGTGTTTAACGTACTGCGGGCTGGACATCAGTCGATACAAAAGCCATAGTTTTCGAATCGGTGGAGCTTGCCACGCCGCTGACAAAGGTTATACTGACGCGCAAATACGTGCTCTCGGTCGCTGGAAATCCGATGCGTTCAAAGTTTATTTGAGGTCAGAGGTTCTGTGTGCTAACTGAGCTGCGGTTATTTACGAACTCTTCGCTAATATATAATTATATCTATGTCTATATTCCCAGTCGTAGGTACGGTGACCTAGGCATAGTTCAGACAGGGGCTGCTCTGCTAACGTCACCGTAGCTTCTGCCCTTATGGGTTTATTCTTTAGTATTAAGCGTGATTGTGGCATGGTCCAGTCAGGGGCTGCCGTGTTGCCGTCGCTGCTACTTTATTGTCTTATCTAAGAAGTAGTTAAACTCGAGTCAGTGGCATAGGCCAGTCAGGGGCTGCTCTGCTACTGTTCTTGTTGCCTTTATCACAACTACTTATTCAAAAGTTATTGCAATTGTGATTGTGACACGGTGCAGTCAGGGGCTGTCGTGTTGCTGTCACCTACATATTGTTGGTGGTCTATCGGTAGTAGTTTCGCACTTCTTCTAGCATTTTGTCGTGCAAGGCCGTGCGGTGAGCCAGACAGCTGGGCTGCCACGCACAGGGCATTTTCATTTACGCCTGCTATAACAAGGGAAGCCCTTTGTTTCTTGTGATGTTGTGGCCGTGCAGCCGTTCAGACAGGAGCTGCGGCTGTCACACCCTGTCTTAATCGTGCGCTCTCTACCGTTTATTTTTCTGTGGGGCTCAGCCACAGGGAGTGGCTTGTGGCGTTGTTTGTTGCCCCACTTTTGCTAAAAATAAGTTTCGGTTTACAGTTATCGCTGTGTTGGTATTTTAGCCTTGATTCAATTAAACCTGCCACTTCCGTGGCCAACTTGCTCCAACACAGTTGTCTGTTTTTATACGCCGCGTACTCCGGCTCAGTTACTTGGGGGTAAAATTCTACAGAGCGCACGCTTAGGAGTAGATCACATGTCGCGATATAAAAGCGAACATTATGGTAACACATAATGTTATTTATGTCGCGACATGATGCCCGCGTGATAAATCATAAGGTTCATTGTTGCTAGCACGTGCATGGTACAAAGGTTGCGTAAAGCTTGGCGAATGAGGTTCAAGGGCGTTTCCCTCTTGGTTATAAGGCAAGATTCCTTGTTAGTTTAGTCCTTCTTTCCCTTGCCATCAAAGCGTCCGTATCTAGAACAAGTCTTTCCCGCCTCCTCCCCTTTCGCCAGCCATTACGTGACTTTGTTGCTATATTTCTGTTTAGTTCTTATAGGGGCGTTGTTTGTTGCCCCACTTTTGCTAAAAATAAGTTTCGGTTTACAGTTATCGCTGTGTTGGTATTTTAGCCTTGATTCAATTAAACCTGCCACTTCCGTGGCCAACTTGCTCCAACACAGTTGTCTGTTTTTATACGCCGCGTACTCCGGCTCAGTTACTTGGGGGTAAAATTCTACAGAGCGCACGCTTAGGAGTAGATCACATGTCGCGATATAAAAGGTATTTGAACACCCAAAAGCGGCACACTCCTTTCCTTTACTGCTAGAGGAAGCAGAAGGGCTATTCTGACTACTATTAGGGTTGTCCATTTGCAGCATTTGCTTACAGATTCTGAAGAAACCGAAGAAACCACGCTAAATTTACTAGAAATCACGCGACACGAGTCAACCCCAGCCTCGCTATCGTGTTTGCGCGGTTACCATTCCAATATGGCGCCGGGAACTGTAAAAAGGGCTATTGGTTATTTTGTTTTGAGGACCAATTTGCATTAAGAATACTTTTTATGTTATAGCATGCAGCATACCTTTCGTTCTTTTATTGTTTTGATCTGTTCTTTTTGAGAAACTGGACTGTAAACATTTGCGAGGAAGCCATTTGTTAACTTTCCTTTGAATTTCCGGGGCAGATTTATATGTGACGTCACAATGGCCAGACACCTCGGTTTTTCATTCGCCAATACCGGCACTTGTGCCCAGGCCCAAGTTCATCACTCCCTCCTGACGCAGACTCTGGGGACAAGTGTTGTAAACAACTTGCAACGCCAGAAAACAATTTTAATTTTAAATGATAGCAATGCCCTTATACTCTCTATCAATGGGAATTGCATGGAGGTTTGCTTTATTTATGTGGTGTGGTGGTTCTTTGAAACAAAGACATTTTGCGCACTTCGGAAAATGGCAAAAATTGGCAAACTACAGAGGCTTAAAATGGGTCTTGGTTTGTCTAATATTGAATTGAAATAAACACTGTGATAAAGTCTGGCCCTACTTCTATTATGGTATGAAATAAAAAATCTGGGCAATTCAGGCTCGCGCTGACAAAAACAAAAATTCGCGAACCAGTGTTGCCAAAATTTGCGTAATGAAATGAATGAAATGAATGAAATGAAAAGTAGTAGTTTGGGCGAGCTTAATTTAGAGGATTTTATTCACTGAAGACACACAAAGAATGGACTAAAACATTTCTTCAATCTTATTCTTGCATTGTTTTGGGCTTGTACTATTTCTACGTAAAACTAAAGGGAAGGAGAAGAAGTTTTAAAAGTTCTACACAAGCTGTTGCGTGACCCGTGTCACGTGAATATTTTTGTCAATTTGTGAGCCTACTTATGGCAGTTTTTGAATGCGGTTTCCTACATTGGCCGCTGTTTTATGCATGGCTAGTTCTCCAGCTGGTTCTCCAGCGGATACCGTACGCATCCCTGTGTTTGGGGCATACTGTCTGTGCAGTTGATGTTCTACTGGCACAAAAATTCCGACAGGCAAGTCTAGAATTAGTTTCGTATAAATATGACACCTTTCTCTTCGAGAGAAGAAAACTGCGACATAATATGTTGTTGTGTACGTGACTCGATCGCTCTTTTCAAACGGCTACTGGGCCATTCCATTTAATATCCACACCCCCCGAAGGAAGAGATTTTCTGAGGGGCCCTTGATCGTCATTTCTGAGGGGGTCGCTGCGTCGGCGCCTTTGATCTTTTAAATATTTCCAAGGGGGGTTGGAAAAAAATTGGCTTTTTTCTGAGGGGAAAAGAGAATTTAGGCAATTTCTGAAGGGGTGCACGTGTCGGCACTTCTGATCTTTGATTTCTTAGGGGTAAATTTTGACTGACCTCTTCCATAGGGGGGTGTGGATATAAAATGGAATGGCCCACTAAGATTTTGGGCGACTTTTTGAAATGACACTATTTTGGCCAGGAACCAAAGGTGCATCATTATCATTATGATTTGTACGTATTTGTCAAAACATGTGCTGTTTCTATCAATATTATTACACTTGCATAAATATGTTTTATAAAATTAAACGCAAACCACGGACGGGATCGGTATTTATGAGTTATTAATGCGGCTGTATATCTAAGAGATATCACTACACAGTTTGTTTGGCTTTACTTTGCAAGATTGCTGAGAACTCTTTCACAGTTTTGGAGGAAAAGATTTTCATTGAAGAATATTTTCACGTTTGCATTAACGTGCAGTGATCGGTTGCGTGACTTGATTATTTTGAGTGGTACTTTGTGTTCCTTACCTTACACAGCCATTTTAGCTCTCAATTTATACGCGTACGTCAACTTTAATGATTAATAAAACAAACCGTTTGCATTTTCGAGAACATTAGTATTTTCCCAAAGAAACTGCAAATAACAAAGAAAGGCCACTGGTGCTGCAGAGTAAAGACATCTGACAAAATATGATAACCCACTGCACTCTTAAGTTTCACCAACAATTTTCCAAATTTGTTCGTAATTCTTCAGAAAGATAAATGAAGATAGCAGCGATTGCATCATCTAGTAGAAAGACCATCTGAAAATAGCTACGGCAAACGATTTGTCATATTTCAAGTCGTCCTCCAATTACAGTTTTTTTTCCTATTATCCAAATTATGCAAATTTTGGCAACACTGGTTCGCGAATTTTTGTTTTCGTCAGCGCGAGCCTGAATTGCCCAGATTTTTTATTTCATATCATAATAGAAGTAGGGCCAAACTTTATCACAGTGTTTATTTCAATTCGATATTAGACATACCAAGACCTATCTTAAGCCTCTGAAGTTTACTAATTTTTGCCTTTTTCGGAAGTGCGCAAAATGCCTTTGTTTCAAAGAACCACCAAACCACATAAATAAAGCAAAACTCCATGCAATTCCCATTGATAGAAAGTAGAAGAGTATTGCTATCATTTAAAATTAAAATTGTTTTCTGTCGTTGCAAGTTGTTTACAAACAAGCGCATTCAATTTGTTTAATTTTAAACCTGATTTTTGCATAATTAATTTAGCAAAACCGTTTTTTTCCGAATTTCTCGAAAACAATAGAATCCCAGAAGGTTTAAGTAATATTTTCGAAGATAGCTCCCCAAAGGTGTTCTTCTGGCAAGTTATCAGGATTTTCGATTTTTTGAGCTTGTCCAACGATTCTCGATATTTACAGTCAGAGCCTCTTAACTTTCTGTCGTGACGTGATAAATTGGCGTCACGTTACCCTTCTTGTTAGTTTGATGTTATAAATGACAAATATGCGACTGAAGTTCTGAATACCTTGCCACTTTGAGGTATTGTTTGTAGTGGTCCAATTAGTGGGAATGCTAAATCTGTTTTTGACACGGAAATGAAGTTATTATTATTATTATTATTATTATTATTATTATTGTTGTTATTATCATTAATTATTATTATTATTATTGTTATGTGCATATGCAGTGGACAGTGTATTAGCATATCCACTTTAAACCTTGCTTAGGCAGAAGATCAAGGGGAAAAGTGTTTTGAATAACCTGCATATCCACTTAAAAAATTTCCTGACTGTGTAAATTAATATGTATCTGTTCACATATGTGCACTATATCTACTTTAAATTTACCTACTGGAGGCAAATCAAAATAAAAGCCTAGTAACATGCCTCATTTTGATCTATAAGTTTGGAGCTCTAGCAATGACTGTTTTTTTGTGCTTGGTCAATCACATATCCAGCCTTTTCAGGGCGTGTAGACTCCAAGTAGTGCAAACATAAAACACATAGAACCCCATTAACCACTGGAGATTTAAATTCCTAAACCTTTCTCTGCGTAACAGATACTTAGTGCAAACGTGATGTCTGACAGGTCCTGCATATGAAATTTGAACAAATTTGGAGCAAGTTTTTTCTTAATAGCTGTTAGATGCTTTTTGCTACTTCTGTATACTGCAATGGTCTGAGATAGTCAGGACATGTCCGTTGTGTAAGACAAGCTTCAATTCCATCATCCACAGTGTCAAATCAATTGACAATTACCAGCAGGTGACAACCTCTTTTTCTTTGCTCTACTGTGTACCATGTAGGCCCTAAAAAATAAAGCTCACTTTGAAAAAGCCACCCAGTAATGTTTTCCTTGTGTTGGGTTGTCTTCTAAAGCATTACCTGTCCAAACCTGACATCCCTGCTTCAGTATAAGCCAGACTCAAAGTGATGGAAGAAGATTCCGCTATCGAACAACAGTAACAGAGGGAAGTCGACAACAGAATCAGAGAAGGCAGGGAGAGGGAAGTGAATCTGATGCTTGGGGGCAGCGGGCACTGCGACGACGGGGCCACTTGTCAGCACAGAGGAACAGGAACGTAATAAGTCAAGAAAGAAGGAGGTACAGTCAAGTAATAACAATGATTATCATTTATAATAATAATTACTATTGTTATTGTTATTATTATTGTTATTTATTTATTATTATAACTAAATGGACCACTCCCTGTGAGGACAATGAAACAAATAATCCTAATGAACGCTATCTGGCTATTTACAAGCGCAACCCAGGAGTTGATCTCGGGGTTACCAAGAACTACTCCAGCTAGTGCTCAGAGTGGGACTTAAACCCAGGACCTCTGGTGCCCTAACAACTCAGCCATGCTGCTTCCATTTAAGTGTGCATACATTGTTTTTATATTTACATGTACATACTATTAATAATACATTATTATTACAAGGTTTTTTCTTGCAGTACATCAATAGATATTTAATATAATAGTATTAATATTCGCAGGACCATCTACAGCAGCAACTTATGGGTGCAGGGAGTGACTCAGACTGGTCGCCCACGCCAGAGAGAAATTTGTAAGTTGGTGTAATATCACACAAACCTTCCTAACATAGGAAAATTAATTTCTTTTTGTTTCCAGGGTTTTTAATAAGGGCTGGCAGCCAGCGAAACTCGCTGGCTATTCCACATGAACTCGCCGCCTATTTGATTGAGAAATTACCTCATAGTTTATGACTAACATGAGAAACATTTGCCGCAAAACACAAGCCTTGAATCGGCCAAGATTTATTCATGAAAAACAAAACAATTTTGCCGGAATTGTGAGTACATGTAATTTCAGTGGCGATTTGTGTTTCCTGTTCTGTTGAAATACCCTAATTCTTGCTCCAGAATGCAGTCCTGAAATGCATTCAGGAGGCCCAAATTTTCAAAATTTTCCAGGGAAGCATACCCCGGACCCCCTAGAATCTTGCACCAAAGGCATGAGTAGTTCATTCTCCGCCTACTCGTAAAATTTTGCCACCTACTCAGATTCCTATTGAAAACCTTTCCGGAGGGACAAGAATGTGTATGTTGATCAGGGTGCTGTTAAAAGTCAGCTAGCATTATTGGAAAGCCAACGACAGCCCGGGAATACAGAAATTAATTTCCCCGTTCCCGACAGCTTTCTGCTACTTACATTTTCAGCCTTAAATTCTGAAAAGCTTTGTGCTTACAAAATATCCGTAAAAAGGCCCTGAAACAATCTGAGAAGACAGAAAACGACACTTTGATTCCTTTCCTTAAATTTTGTCATTGGTTGTCCTATTTTATCAACTGTATTATCAGTTAATTTATTTTGACAGAATTTGCTTTTGTTTTTCCACAGCTCCAGAATTTTTCCGAGCCAATCCTGCCTGCTCCCATCGCCTAATTCCTTGGCTCACCAGAGATTTAAGAGTTCTGCTCGACGAAGAAAGCCATGTAAATTTTGTTCTGCAGATTATCGTGTCCCTAATCACCAAGTATGTATTGAGTTAGTCCTCAATCAAACGGTTTCATCATCATCATCATCATCATCATCGTCATCATCATCATCCAACATCATCCAACATTGCTGTATGATGCTGAGCGTGTTGCCCAAAACACCTCAATGTTGTTTTTCACAACTGAGAACACATAGATTACGGGCACTCTCAGTTTCCGCGCAGAGTCGGGCGAAAAAAACACGCGAGTGAGAGCATTGCTAGACTGCGAGCAGTCGTCCTGTTTTCCTCAGATCCAACGCCTGAGTGGAAATGAATAAATTATGCAAAATAACAGTTAAACTGAACGAGGATGGATTGGGCGATTGGGGATTGGTCCTTTTTCCTGCGCCCGCGGTACCCATGGCTCAATCTTCTCGCCAGCGTCTCGCTAAAATTAGGAGAAGAAAGAGACTCTGCTCGTAGTCTAGAACATTCCTTGCGGCGTGGAAAAGTGACGCACGCGTGATCAGTTGCCAGTGACATGTGCATGTACCACATTACGGCTCATCACGTGCGTGTGACGTTTCCACATGGTAGGCAATTCTGGCATGTTGTTTTTGGTTGACTATCCCTGAGCAGAAAGAGAGACTGCTCGTAGTCTAGAGACCAAAATAAAAGTTGAGTCAAGACCACTTCACAAGCTGAACAGCTTTTACTTTTATCGAGCATAAGTGAATGTCTATCATGCAACACGGTGCTCAAATGCGTTCATCGTGCCAATTCGGCAATGTTGAACGGTGTAGAGCGGAAATGTTGAACTCGTTTCAAATTACATCGTTAGGCGATCTTTGTGGATGACATTGTCTACATCTAGCATTTAGGAAACCACCTGAGAAACGAAAAGGTATCATAACCAAAAGAGCGTTCAAAATTTAGAAACTTGAAAGAAAACAGACCAAAACTTGCTTGAAACAATGCATTTAAAAGTTGCTGTATTTACAGCTCGTAAACCTTGTACATTGCTAGCCACGAGTTTCCCAGCAGCTCAGTGTGATCATCCGACTGATGCACGGAAGGTAATGGGCTGGGTTCCCTGTGGGACTTAGATTTCTCCTTTGTAACATGCTTGTGATTTGCTGAACATTACGTATTTCTTAACTGACAAAATGATTGGCATATGGTCATGTGCGGAAAAAAAAGCCATTCAGTTGTCAAAAAATGTATGACGCCATACATGGTATCATTAACTTGGAAACATGAAAAGCATGAACCAAGACGGAAGGTTAATTATATGTTTCTACCGATGTGTGAGGAATATCTCTGCATTATATTTTAGGGTCGAGCTCAGCTCTGAAGAGTTCTGCAATCACCTGCGACCCTTTCTCTTCGACAAAACAGAGCATTTTATTCACGAGTTTATAAGCTTTGCTCGTTCACCATTTGATGTGAATGCTTATGATGAGCGTGCGCAGTACAACTGGCCTGATGAGTCACGTGAACAAGTGAGAGAAACGCCAACTGTGTTTCATAGTCACAATTCAGGTGGGAATGAATTCTGTTTGTTTTGTTTGTTTGTTTGTGGCTAAGTACAAACTGGTTTTATCGCTTTCACTTTCAAAGTCACCCAAACTGGTAACAAAAAAGTTTCCATAATGTAGAAAAATGTCGAGTAACAAACAGTGTTAAATCTAGGTATAGGGAAATCATTACTACACAAATCATAATTCTTAAATTGCTTGTAAAATATGTCACAAATGTGTTTAGGTGCCAGTAAATTTTTAACCTTGTACATTAGTATCAGTATGTCTTGTAGGCGTCTATTTACTGAACTAGGCAGCTTTCATTTCGATCAACGTGCTCAAGGATTTTATCCTCAGACTTGAAAGCACCACAGGGAGGTACTACTCAAAGCGTTTATTTGAATGGTCACACTTACGTATTTCGTACAAAAATTAGAACCCCCCTGTACAGCACAATAAACAACACCACAGAAAAGCACTGCTCAATAGCTTTCATTTGAATGGTCACACTTTAGGATTTCATTCACAGACTCAAAAGTTAGAACCACCGTGTACAGCATAATAAACAACACCACAGGAAAGTACTGCTCAGTAGCTTTCATTTGAATGGTCACACTTTAGGATTCCCGTCTTGAGCTATTTAATATGTTCGCAGTTCCATTTCCACTGCCTCCAATAATTTCGCTTTTGTCTGTTCTACTTGGTACAATTACATCATATCTATTGTTCTTTCCCTTTTTTCGTAGGTTGGCAAACTCCTGTACCAGGCCCTTCTGGAGTGTCCATCCTGGAATTATCCGAGACAGACTGGAACAGAGACTCTCCAGTGCGTCAGAGTGAATTTGCCAGTTGGTCTCCAAGCTCATCCCCAGGCCCTAGCGGTCTAAATAATCCCAGATTAGTGGAAACTGTGACCATTTCTTCGGAGAGTTCACAGTCGGTTTCGATGGAGCATTCAGAAAGCGACGAACAAGCGAACCGAGCTTCAAAAGAAAAACGAAAAAGAAGCGTGTCTGTTGGTGATATGACTACCACGGAAGAAACCTCTATGAAATCTAGAAAAAAGTCAAGTCCTCGACATCACCGACATTCCCACAAACGTAAGCGGAAGCATAAGCGAAAGCATAAGCGTGACAATTCCTCGAAAATTAGCACAAGTAGACATTCTAACAGCTTGGAAACAGACTCCATTGTACCCGGACCAAGCCGACGTGTTTCTATCAACTCCTCGCCATCTGATAGCACAGTAGAGATTATTGTCCTTAGTGACAGCAGTGACTCATTGGATTCACCTGGATCTCGTAGAGAAGTTGTTCGCATTGATTTAGCAAGGTGTCGAAGTGACAGGAGAAGGTCCGTGTCACGATCGATGTCTCGGACAACATCTGAGGGTAACGAGAAAAAGCGTTTGCTACACAAGTACAGACATCGGTCTTGCTCAAAACGCTCGCATAGTAAACATCGATCAAGGTCTCCCTCGGGATATTCAAATTCATACTCGCGGCGCGATTATTCTTGGTTAAAAAGAGAAAGGAAGGAGAAATCTCGCAGTCGATCACGATCTTTCTCAAGGAGTCCTGTTTCGCTATCTAGAGGAAGATCAGCAGAACGAAGATTGAAAAGCAAACGTCGTTCGCGATCTTGCTCAAGGCGTTCAGATTTGCGCTCCCAAGGAATACGTCGCTCGAAAAGAGAAAGACATTCACAAAGTGACGTTCGAGATCCATCAAATTCAGATTCATTTTTTTCGAGAACTTTAGACTTAAAGAAAGAGAAATATGATCGAGAAAAGCGTAGATCGCAATCAGGAACTCCAGGTGGATCGCAATCTCGATCGAAAGGGAGGTCAGATTTAAAGATTCAATCAGAGAGCTTTGGAAAAAGGAAATGTAGTAGGGACTCACATTCTCGATCGACGTCACCGTCGACGACGAAACGGGGTGCGGCTTCTTCGTCACTCTCATCTTGTTCATTTTCCCGCCATTCGAAATCACGTTCTCCTAGAAGATATTCACGAGTTCACTCACCGATCTCACGAAATTCACGGTCTTGCTCACGATCAGAACGTTGTACACAACCTCGCTTGTCACGGTCACCATCACTTCATGTCACTGACTCCTCTCCAGAGTCACGCTGCCGGTCACGCTCCAACTCACACATCGAGGAGTCCATGGTTTCCTCCGCGTTGGAGACACAAGGGTCAAGATCCGGTAGCAGTGAGGATATCAAGAGAGAAATTGAGGATTTAGAGCTTCGTATCACCGCAGATAAAAAGCGATTGCTGAAGCTTCTTATCAAGCAAGAGAGGACGAAAGGAGATGGCGTCACTGTCATCAGAGAAAAAACGGAAAATGATCCGTGTGAGGAAGAAATCAAATATTGAGCAAGAGTTATCGCCACTCTTCTGTTCAAAAGTTGTGATTTTTAGGGGCGAAAAATGTGCTTGTGAAGTGCGCGATACGCAAGAGATGTTCAGATGTCTGCAAGACACACGCTCCATTTTGATTCACCCACGTAGACAGCGCGAGTTCTCCACTGACAAGTAGAAAGAGTGACTCGCAAAAGTCTAGGGCGGATCCAGAAATTTTCACCAATAACAGATTCCAACTGGCAAATTGTACTTGATGATTCAAAAGCCAGTGAATGTGTTAGCTCAACTTAAGCAAATTTGAAACAAGATTTCATGACCACTTGTTTACGATGTTTTCTTCTTTTTTAATCAGTAAGACAAGTACAGATTTGAAGAAGGTTGGAAAGAGCCCGACCCTCTTGGTACCTCTTAGATCCTACTTGCTTTGTGATATGGAGCAGTTTTCAACTGAGTGTCGTAAAACCAAAACCAAAGTAAGTATCCCAGCCAATCACGACAAACACAAATTACCCAATGAACCAATCAGAACTCGGAGCAAATACATGTAGCTGGTGCCAAGCGCGGGAAAACGCGTGCGAGCAAGTCGCGACTGGTTTAAGTTTTACTTCTGATTGGTCAAGAAAGTGGTGCGAGATTTTTTAACCAATCACGGAGTGAAGTAAAGCAAAACCAAAGTAAAACGCGAATTACTTTCGACACTCGATTGAAAACCGCTCTATAGAGCAGTTTTCTATTAAGTCTCGAAAGTAATACTGTGTTTGCGTTGGTTTTGCTTGACCATGCTCTCTGATTGGTTAAAAAAAAGTTTGCACCACTTTCTCAACCAATCAGACGTAAAACCAAAACGAATCGTGACCTGCTAGCACGCGTTTTCCCGCGCTTAACGCTTACTACTTGTATTTGCCTCGATTTATGATAGTAGTATTTGCTTCGATTTATGATAGCAGTCACGTGACTGAGCACGTGACAGCCGAGAGGCCAAAAATGGCCTTTTAGAGCTATGAATAGCATATTTAAACGTCTTCACTATCATAAACCCATGAATTATCGATTGATTTTCTGCTATTTTCTATGAACGAGTCGTACATTCTACAGTTTCAGCCAAATTCTAGGTTATTCAGCCTGAAACAATGAAATAATTTCCATTTTTGTCCCATTTACCGGTCAACATGAAATCGAGGCTCAGCTAGGTAACTACTGTTTACGGCTGTATCTTATGTTGTTTATGAAGAAAAACTGATATCGTTACCTCTTAATAATATAAGGCCCAGTCATGCTCAAACTATGTAAACTTGGAGGTCACGTGACCAAAACTTCTATTTTAGTGCTAGAATCGCTCTCGCTACCACGAACGTATACATTACAAGTGTATGTATGTTATCTTACGAAATCTCTTATTTACACCACATTGTAGGTCAGTGAGATACATTTTGAAGCAAAAATATGCGAGATTGTAACAATTTCTGGCCTTTACGAGGACTGTTGAGCATGAAAGTGAGGCTAAATCATTTATCATTCTTTCTAATCTTTCCCGTTGTGATTGGATAGAGTAATTATTTTGGTTTTGGTTTTACGACACTCGTTTGAAAACTGCTCTAATAAAGTTGTTGTTGTTGTTATCCTACCATGATCTGCATGGTTTTACTTTAGATCTCTAAGATGGGGCATCTGCTTGCCTTTTTAATCGTATATTGGTAGACTCATTTCTCGCGGAAGCTCTGTTTGAGCTCATTGCGCGATCTATAAGATCGTTATGCAATATTTTACAGAAGATACGCGATATTGTAAGGGTCGTCACACTTCATGGAAGCTTGGGGAAGAGCTGGTGTCAGTGTAACGATTCCCCCGCCCCATCTCCCCTTTCTAAGGAGAATGCCTTTCGCTTTTTGTACTTGTTTGATGAATACCACAGGATTTTACTCGATATATGACGTCATGCGGAGAAAGAAGCGATAAATCAGATTAAAACAGCAAAGAAAAAAATGCAGACAATACTTTTTTGTACTGGGTTGTTTATTTACTTTCTTGTAAATAAAAAAACTAATTATAACAAAAGAAAACGCAGCAGCCTCATTTTTTAAGGTGAAAAGCATTGACTAGCAATTTTCTAATGAAAATTTCCCTCAATGTTCATGAACAGAACTCATCGTGATCAATCAACGTAAGAGATCTTTCAGATAAGACAGAAAATAGGTAGGCTACCACTGAAAAATAAAATGTATGTACAAAATGTTTTCTTTTGTCTTTTTGTTTGTTTTTTTTTTGTTGTTGTTGTTTTTGTATTTTAGAATTTATATAATGACAAAAAATATTTCACTTGACAATATACAAAAAGAAAAAGACGTGTTAGTTGATGCAGTCGCCACACAAAGAAATCTGTTTTTACGAGTCAACATGCAGTCAAACTGATTAAACCAGAGACTCGGGAAGGTTTTTCTTCCAAGCAAGAGAGAAAATAGGTAGGCTACCACTGAAAATAAAATGTATGTACAAATTTTTTTTTTGTCTTTTTGTGTTTTTTTTTTGTTCTTGTTGTTTTTGTATTTTAGAATTTATATAATGGCAAAAAATATTTCACTTAACAATATACAAAAAGAAAAAGACGTGTTAGTTGATGTGGTCGCCACACAAAGAAATCTGTTTTTACTAGTCAACATAAGTCAAACTGATTAAACCAGAGACTCGGGAAGGTTTTTCTTCCAAGCTACTGGATTTATTTGAACCCTTGTTTCTGGGCAGTTACTGAAAAAGAAAAAGTATAGAGAAGATTAACTTAAACGGCGTGCCACAGTTAATATGTTGATTGCACTAAAGTTTGTCTAGCGTGAACTTGACTGAGGTTTTTATCATCTCAATGAAGTCTTCTCCAGAGTCAATAGAAACGCGTATCTTTACTTGATTACTGGAGGTTAATTGAACTGTGTCAGCTATTTTTATTAGCACTCTGGAAAACGAAAAGTCACATTTGATAAAAGACAATAAAGGAACTGTTTCCTTTGTTAATTGCAACACCTCACCTTTCTGGCCTCAGATTATGACGATCAGCAACAGCATTGAGAACACTTACATCAGGAGTAACAGCTCTTCTTAACCGCTACAGAAAAAAATGAAGAGATTTTATAAAAGTGAATCAAATAACCTGCAAACACGTTGAATCAACAATGAGAAAACTACTCGCAAAAGTGAGATGATTTTTTTGCGAACGAAACGGCAAATGGTCCTCTGTAAACGAGTATGAGTGCGGTGCATTGAATATTATTGCTGCTCTTTTGATTACATTTGATATGCTTGCGAGAAACTTACCTCGCTAAGTGACCCTTTCGGGTGAAATATCTGCACGAGAGCGTAAATGGGAAGGGCCAAAAAAGAGAAGAGGGCCAGCACCCAGGCGAGGGCCTGGGCCCAATCAGGGTACACGTATCCATCATAGGTCATTCGTTTCCATTGTGTTGTGCTTCCCAAAAATATCAACTGTGATAAGAGAGATCAAAAAGAATTTTCAAAGTTAGTTAATGTGCCGTCGAGTGGGAGTGGTTTGCTGAGGGATGGTTGGTTGGGTAGTTGGTTGGTTGCTTGATTGGGTGGTTTGAAAACTTCTTAGCGAATTAATCATTTATTTAGTTAATTGTTTAGCAAGTAAGTTAGCTTCTACTTACAGTTCCAACTGTAGGCGTGACGTATTTCCAGCAGAGTTTAAAGTACATGTTTGGTTTCTTTCCGATCATCGACTTGATGTTTTCACAGAATTTTTCCACACCTGCAAAATAATTGTGATGGTTTTTACTTCATTTATTTCAATATCCTAAGAAGCATCTTGTCGCTGAAGCATGTCATTAATGAACACTGTAAAACAAGACCAGAAAGGCAGCAAAATGTCCGTAAATTCTGCACAGTTATTGAGAGTGGTATGTTGGCTAGCTTTATTGACATTGCGCAAATACTAAAGGAGAGCAAAAATTTACAAACCGATTACATAGATAAAAGAGTGTAACACAGTTGAAGACTTCTGGCCTTGCTTTCATAGACTCGCATGTCCGCTTGCCTCAGTGCGTTTGTGGAGCCGGTTATACGATCCGTAAATGATAGATGACTTTATACACTTCACGGATCACTACTGGTACATAATAGCATTGTTCATGGTGATTCCACATGTATATCACCTAGGTTAGTTAGTACCTACCGTATCCCCAACTGACTGCTATAGCCTCAAAAATGACCACGACAATCAGTGTCAAGCCACCACTCTGGCTGTCAAAGATATTCAGCACGTAGATTCCTCCCTGGAAACAAAGAAAATGCAGAGAAAATTCAGCAACAATACTTCAAAAGGAAATTACTGTGGAAGTTAGAACTTCACGCTACGTAAAGAGTCGAGATTTGCTTGCTCAATTCCAGAGGCTTAACTATATTTACGTTACCTTGGTAACACAGGACAGTCCAATAAGATATTGCACGACGCATAGCGCCAACAGGACGAGTCCCCTGTATCGCCGTAGTTTGCTGAAACTGTCCATCAGTGCTGCCATGATTGTTGCCGTGAACACAAACTAGAAATTGATAGAGAAGGTATAAACCAAGCAAATACAGGCTAGGTTTGATTAAAGCTTAATAAAAAGGTATAGGTTTGGATTGGGCTTGAAAGGGTATTTGGCGGGAGCAAACGAGAGAGCGATCATTAAAATTTTATCGACAAGAGAGGAGTATTTGTTTAAAGAAAAATGCTACATTTTTTGACTTTTTGAAATTATTTATACGAGGTATTGATTTTCATGAATGCATTTGATGTGTTGTTGTTTGGCTTTCTGCAGTTCTGTTAGAAAGTTATTCGTAGGAAAGATTGTTTTAGTTACTGCACTACACGCCCCTTTTTTAAGAAAAATTCGAAATAATCGTTCTCTCCAATGGACCACCCAGGGCAATTATTCGTGTAAATACTGTAATTATCTATCGTCATATTTCTCACCTGACTTCCAAGTCCAATAGTAAACAGCATAAAGAAAAACATGACTGCCCAGACTGGAGCACCAGGCATTTGAGCAATGCCTTCTGGGTAGGCCACGAACCCCATTCCAGGTCCTAGAAACATGTGCAATATGAGTGATGCCTAAAGTATGATTCAATTATCAAGTTGAATAAAATCGAATATGCTATCATCTGGAACATAATTCCTGACGTGCGTTTAACGAAAGCCGCGAAACTTTTGGGGTTGATTTGCAGCACGATAAATTCACCCTGTATCCTTTAAATAAGGTAGTTTCTAAGCATCAAAATTGCCTATAACTCATAATTTCTTACTTTGAAGACATGTTAAAATAGCATCATTGTACAATGGGTGGACAATATTTTTATAAATGGCTTGGCGAGACAGAGATGTTTTCTGATCTATCGAGAAACGCCCTCCTGGTCGATTAAGTCGACGTCAACAGAGCATTAGTCCAACTTGCAGTGAATTTGCGATTGACCTTATCAAACACAGGTTTTAGCTAATAACCGTCACTTATTTCATGTTTCTAGAGTCTTATTCATAGCTCACCTGACGAAACGACATCTTTGACGTCTTTATGAAGAGTGTGCGCCATAAAACCTATGACGCTGAAAATGACGAATCCTCCAAACAAACTTGTCATGCAGTTAATCGACGAAACAACTACAGCGTCCCTGAAAATATAACGATGCACTTTGATGTCAAATAGTGAAGAGAATTTAAAATCTTCAAGCAGTTCATTTCCTGCTAAAGGACAAGTCTAGTAAGGAGGACCTCAGAAAAAAGAATTGGGTACTCCGCAAGGGAACATCTCCTCCAACAGAAAAACACTCATGCTGGGAGAAAATGAAATTGCCACAGCGAGAGTCTCCCGTCGACATAAGATCATGCTGTGAGAGGGACGTATGGCACTCTTGATTAATTGACAGATAGACTGGTTGGTAAACGGATGGATAGATGGAAAGATGAATGGATAAATGGACGGATGAGTGGATAGATGGTTGAATGTTGTAATTTTTTACCTCTCACAGTTGTTGTGAAATTTGTTGTAGCTGGCAAAAGTGACTAGTCCTCCGAGGCCAACGCTAAGTGAGAAGAAAATCTGTGACGCAGCATCGATCCAAACCTAAAGTGGAATAGACGTTTGAGCATATATTTTACGAAAAAACGGCTAGAGCATGCGATGCTATCATTTTCAGGAAAGTTCAAATTGCACTGATAAATAACGTATATCTTGACAAGGCCTCAAACGTGATACAAAAACAGGAAACTTTTTTGCCCCAAGTGGCTTGTTTGTTGTAAGGGAAACGATTTACATTTCCTACCTGTGGTTCAAGCAGTTTGTTGAAGTCAGGTTTGAGGTAAAAAATGATTCCATCAACCGCGCCAGGCAGGGTGGCCCCTCTGATGAGCAGGGCTAACAGAACAATGTACGGGAAGATGGCAGTAAAATAAGCAACCTGTTAACAAAAGTGGAGAACACGTTTAGTTTAGCATGAAAGCAATGTTTACGTAAACTCCACTAATAGCCCACTAATGTTAACTCCACAAGCCCTCCGATTGTGTTCATCTTCCCGTTTCCGAATATTATGTTATGGGCTTAGGTCAGCCTAGTACCCAGGCATTCTCCTCCCACTCACTCAAATCGACTTGCAAGTCCTGTCAGCGAGAAGAGAACGCCTGGGTACTAGGTTAGGCTTAGGTTTAGCTAAGCCTTGGAATTAAGAGCTTTCCTATCACATTTATGTTGTTTCTCAATGTTCAGAGAGTTTTGTTTGAAATTGACGACTAACAACATGTTAGTTACTCTTTCTCTACGATAACGCACAAGGTTTTTATTATCTCAAAAGGATTAGACGCAATTGTTTCCCAAAATAATGATACGAACAATCTCATCTAAAGATAAGCCTTCCCAGACCATCCGAATTTAAGGTGTCATGAGGTCACTTTTGCTATGGTGCCTTTTTTCATTTTAATTTTCTTTTCATACTCTGAAGTGAAAAAAATTGAATATTGAAATATGTAGTCTCTGTGAGGCTTAAAAAAATCCTATTTATTACAAGAAAGTAGCAAATGGAGGGATTCTGGTAGTTGAAGTGAATCTGAGACCATTGAAATCGAACAGAGTCCATTGCTACAGTTCACACATGTACACGTTGTGGATCTATTGTTTGACCAATGCAAACATCGATCACTTACCTTGCCAGAAGACTTGATTCCCTTATAAAGGCAAAAATACACAGCGGTCCACGCGATTAACAGCGTGGTGGCCAGCGGTAGGCGGATTTCCCCAGGTTCATCGATGCCATTTGAAATGGCGAGAATAAAACGCCTAGCAAAATAAATTAACACAAGAAATTCTAATGAACTGCCAAACATAAATGTATATTATATCATTTTGAAGAAATCAAGCCATCTAAACTTAGGAATGAAGAGGACAAAAAAGGAAAGAAAACAAAACGACCAACTTTGAAACGTTCAGTTCTCCGGCTTTTTCTAAAATAATTGTAAATCATTTTTTCACTTGCGTAACTTGCGTTCTGACCTGTTTTATTTCCAGAATGTTGCAAACATTTTCTATCATTACCTTTTTCGTTAAAATAGTTATTTTTTACTTACTCCCAGAATTCTGCACTAGGAGAAGTGAGCTTCATTGTACAGTTAGAGGGCTGACCAATTGCATTGCAGTTGAGTGTGGAGTTACGGCCCCAAGCGTCGCTATAAAAAGACAATAGGAACGTCATAGCATCAGTAACATTCACGACAAAGCGCTTTTCAGATTTGCTACACCATTTTTTAAGGTACTTCTGGTGCAAACAAGTGATGGGGATGATTCTGTGTATAACCACTACTTCCTTCTTTCATTTGTACTAGAAACCTTCGGAAGGGTCCATGCGATCACAACGCTGTGAAAGTACGAAAAAAGGAAGTAACATTCCTTATTTTTATCTCCATCTACTTACTACCTGGAGTAGTATAGAGAGAAATAAAAAAAATGAAGTCATACTCATGGGTAGTTTCTCCGGCCCTACGTCTGTATATCAAGATTCTATATATTACCTGCAGAGTGGAGTGTTCCAAGCATTGTTACAACTTTTCCAGGGCACTTCCAGCGCAAACGAATTATAGAGATACAATAAGCTCCATGATATGATCACATTATAGTAGATTGATATCATAAGCGAAGTTATTATCATGGCCACTCCAAGCCCTGGAAAAGGAAAAGAAATAAAAATACACCAAACTCTTTGTATGCGAAAGTTGCACAGCTAAAATTTGTAGGCATCCACTTCTTTGCCAAACTTGATCTTCTCACCTACCCCTCCCATCTGCGCCCCTCGGAGATCATGGAGGAGTAATTAATATGACAAACTTGTAGTCTGTTTCCAGATCGAGAAGAAAACGTACTGTGAGCGCTGCAGGAAGGCCCCCCCCCCCCGCATTAACATGTTAAAAGTTTGAAACAGTCATGTCTCTTCTATATTACCACATTGTCGACTAATCAGAAATGAAAACATTGAAAACATTTTTTTCTTTCGTTTTCCCGCGCTCTTTATTCAGTCCTTACCTTTGTACGTGACCACAGGACGCCCAATGCAAATCAATATATTTGGGTATGATGTCCTGTTATCTACAATACACTGTAATCGGTATACATTACACCTCACGGAACATATTTCTAGGATTCATATTGTCAGTATTTTTTAAACATATCATACCTTTCAACACGGGGCAAACCACTGCCCAAGCCTTGATGGCACCGAGGCTGAGATACTGGCCCAGGGCCAGCTCGAGATAGAAGAGCGGGATTCCGCACGTAAGCAATGTTAGAAAGTATGGCAGTAGGAAGGACGCTGTTGAAAAAACGTAAAATTAGCAAAACTCCCCTTTATGACACGTGATTCAGCTCTAATACGCCATTTGGGAGTTGCCTCCGGCCTCCTTTCAAAGGGAGGCCTGGTGCAAAACCTTTCGTAGTTTCATTTGCAAGGGAATGAAAACCTATTTTCACATGAACGGTTGTACACCAGGCCTTGTTTTAAAAAACGAGAGTAGAGACAGCTCGTTCTCTAAGGTATTTTCTCGGACACATCGTGCAACACTGCGTAGCCATGAGCGTCCCCTCCCCCTCCCCCTTCCCCTCCCTCCGATTCGTTTAAACATTCCATGTTCCGTACTGTCGGACGCTGTAATCGGATGCGCGCAAAAATTGTAGGTGTACACACGTTAGTAAAAATATTGCGCCCATTAATGGGTGCAATATGGCACCACTCTAACCCACACCTTGGGTCCATTTCATCATTCCAGGGAAGTATTGTACGCAAATGTTGAGCCTAATTTTTCAGAATAGCCAGAATACCAGACACAAGTTGATCTTAGTTCTGTTACACTTTCTCAACTTCAGTATACTAGTTTTAATCCTTTTTATTTCAGACATGTTGTAAAGCGAAAATGCGTTGCTTTCAAATTTTGAGGCCCTTTTCACGCAGAAAACCATGCAACCAAAATGACCTGAACGACATTTTGAATTGTAATTACTTCCTTATAGAATCAAACTTTGACTGAAGCAGCATCAGGTGTATCTTACGAGTCTGTCACTACTCAACAGAGTGCAGACAAGAAGTTCTATGTGGTTCTGTTTTTTCTACGCCTTTCTCAAATTTAAGTCTTTTTCTTGTAACATAGCTACAGCCTCCACTAAAATGGAGCTTCCCCTACCTATGTTATAAGAAAAAGACTTATCTTATGAGTCTGTCACTGTCACGTTTTTTTTTTCATCATGGGCTTGTGTTTTTTTCTGTAGTTTTCTCAAATTTAAGTCTTTTTTGTAACATAGATGCGGCCTCCATTAAAATGGCGATTTCCTTATGTATGCTATTAGAAAAAGACTGATGCGTGATGCTCATCAGTAGCCGTAAAAAAACACGAAACCAAACACAGTGACTTGAACGCCCTTATAAACTTCTTTTCTAGAGTCAACCGCCTAGTGTCGGGACAAGCAGTTCTTTCATGTGGTTCTGTTTGTTTTTTTGCTTTTCCCAAATTTAAGTCTTTTTCTTGTAGCATAAATACGGCCGCCATTAAAATGGAGCTTCCCGTATTTATGCTACAAGAAAAAGACTTACGCCATCCCAAGAGAAGGATATCCATGATGCTGTAGGGAGTGGGATACCGTAGTATCCACTCCAAATAGAAAGCCAGATCAGAAGCTCAATCAGCGTCTTTTCTTATTCCCTGTTTCCTGATGTTTTAACAGTGTAAAAAACTTATCTATTCTATTTTTGCTGTTTCTGGGGTTGGAAAGGGGATTTAAATTTCCCTCTCTAGGCCAGCTGACATCAGTTACTTTTACGGTTTCAATCCTTTGATCGTGTATTATGCGTCCATTTATTTCGCTTCGTGTTGCGCGCGCCCTTTCAGCTAAATAGTAGGGAAATCTGTTGCTTACAAATTTTAAAGCTCATCTAGTCGCAAGGAAACAAAAACGGACCAAGTGACCTGATCGGCTTTAGCAACTTTTTTTCACTTACCCTTCTAGAGTCAAACTTTCATTTTGAGTATGTGAATTGTAGTCACAAACTAACTATTCATGTGGAATTTTTTGCTGAAACTTTCATGTCTTAATACTTGTTTAGAAAACTTTAAAATAAATAAATAAATGTCCTTTATTTACCCTCGGCAGGTAACTACTAATTTGTTGCTTTGCATCAATAGGGCATTAAGCAATTTTACCTCCTCCATTCTTGTAGCACAAATAAGGGAAGCGCCAGATGTTGCCTAGCCCTACTGCATAACCGATACAGGACATGATAAAGTCTGCTTTCGTGGTCCATTTTTCCCGCTGTTCTTGACTCTCATTAGAGTCATCACGCACCGTTATTGAAACGGGTTGAACTTTAGACATCCTCAATTTTCTCACGATATAGCGAATTCGCAATCCATGATAAGTGTTGCATTTCCGAATGACTCGACCTCCATCATCGAAATCGGGTGAAAAATGCTGCTGACATCACAAAGCGCAATGAGATAACCAGCTTTTGACGGCACGGCGCGCGAGACGCAATTAATTTGGAAACGAATCTTAAGTTGGAAACGAATCTTATAGCCTGAAGCGTTTTCCTAGAGATTGTCGTAAAGCTGGCTGATGCATTTAGCAATAATGTCCTACAGCTGGAAACACTCGCAAAGTTGTGATCTAAACAATGTCTGCTAACACAAAGAAAGTTTTAAACATTAAATTGTGCCGTAACGACACACGCGCGTTATTAGTAATTAACGCCTAATTATTGAAGTAAAAATTTGCTTTGAATGATTTGCATTCAGATTGTTGCTGATCGTACAGGTAATTCTGCTCTTCAGTTTCAAACAGAAAGCTCCTTTCCATTATTTATTAGCTGGATTTCTCAGGGATGAACCAATTTCTCCGCTGAAGCCTCGAGCGAAAGTGGCTGCGCGTGCGCGCGTTCAGTTTCTATCAGTCTCGATCAGTCATCAGTCTCAGTCTCAATCTCGTTCCTAAGGTCCGCGTTTCCTAGGCCAGCGGTGATAGGTTTCGCTGGACAAAGGCAACGCAGACTCTGGGGACAAGAGTCTTGTGAGTGTCACGATGAGTGACTATCTTGTGTGGTTCATTGAAAGTTAATTTTCTAATTGATATTGAGCTTAATTTAATTTCTAATAAATTATTTCCAAAAAAACAGAATAATGTCTTTAAAAAATAGAATAGTGAGCTAAACAAAAAATAGTTTCGGCCCGGTATGTAAAGTCTTTGGAGTTTCGAAATACGAACGCCTTTGACGCAAGGTTGTTGCGAAAACAAATGAAGACCTAAGACCTAAGACCCAAAAACTAAGACCCCCTTATTTTCTTTGTTTTTTCCAGGGTCTTAGTTTTCACAAAAACCAAGACTAAGACTAAGTCCCGAAAATTATGACCCGAAACTAAGACCCGAAAACTAATGCCCCCTTACATTTCTTTTCTTTTCAACTGTATTTTTGGTAAAATATTTGTCGGAAAACACAAGGACTAACGGCTAACGGCTAACCGGGCTGAAATTTGCCATGTAATCGGCCCCTAACCGCGGTGGATCACGCAAACTTTAGAGATTTATGTCACTTGCGTGGCTCTTTTCCCAAAGATTTCACGGATGCCGCGCTATTTAACCAAGAGTTTCAAGCCTTTTAATAAGACTTCGTTTTAAAAGGAAGCCCTGAGAGCGCTCTCTATATGCAGCTACAAACGTTTGGCGCTTAAAGTTAAAGCCCGTACTCTATACGACTACAAACGTTTGGTTTTTCAAGTAAAAACGGGTAATTGCCGTAATCTGACGAGGGTAAAGAAAGATTGAGGGTCTGAATCAATTTTCGAGGAAATGAGAACTCAAGAAAATTGAATAACGTGCGTTCGAGTTATCGGGGGATGGGAACAAATGACCGGAAAGGCTTTTATTATTACTATCTGAAACAGAGTTAAAAAAGGAACGGGATATTTTCTCAACTAAACATTACAAAACACAACCGTAAGAATTAAGATTCTGGAAAAAGAGGGCTCTTAGTTTTCGGGTCTTAGGTCTTTAGGTCTTAATTTTCGGGGGTCTCAGTTTTCGCAACAACCTTTGACGCAGTGCTCGTTTTGAGACAATTAATATAAGCTGCAAGTTTTTCAGCCGTTGTGTGTGAAGTTGTGCCAAACATCGTATTATTGAACAACCCTTTTACCTAGCGTGTGTAGCAATTGGGGAATGGCTAATGAAGTCTGGTGTTTCACTGTTGAATTAAGATACCCACCTCAACTTCCAAAAAACACGAGAAACTATAAAGCGCAAACAAACAAAGCAAAAACAGTAAGACAAGATGGGTATCTGTAGTAAACGGTGGATTTTTATTTCAAAATATATTACAATGAATCTTCACACAATAATTTTTCTATGTAACTAAATAAAATATAGTACAAATGATTAACGAACTAATAGTGGTGAAAGGTACAACATATTAGAATTGTAAACGTTCTCATAAAATTCGGCATTCTGAATTTGGTGAAATTATTCGTCTTATCTGACTTGAAAACGACAAATATTATGAATAACAACATCTGTTCTATCTTACTGGGCACATTTGCATGACTTTTCAAATTTCCAAAACTCGGAAAAAATAAAAGTCAATCACTTCTGATTAATCCAATTTTTGTTATAATTGTTAATCATAAATTGCAAACGGCTCACAAAAACCGTATCAGTTCTATCCTTCTTTGCGATCTTTCAGCTTACGAGTTAGCTTCATAGCTCCACGGACAATCTTTGTAAACCAAAACAAATTAATTGCATCCAGCACAGTGCAGGTGGAAATCCAGTAAAAGCTAATTAATGCACCCAAGTTTCTCTGTTCTTGAGACCCCCACACTGAGTAGCATTTGTAGTAGTATGTCGGCATTATTGCTATCCGGCAAAGGAAAAAAGAAGCTCCCATGACATAGCCATTGACGACAAAGCTTCCAGACATTCTTGGGTAGCCAATGGCATCAAAGAACCACCTAGTAAAAAAAATAATGTAATTTTGGTTGGGAGTATTTAAAATTAACCCACTGACGCCCGTGTGCGCCCTTAAATGAGCAGGCGCCTTGTTCCACTTACGACGTCATCAGTTTAAGTGACCCTGAAAAGCTATGATAGCCAGTCGATGCAACGCAAAAAGATCTTGTAAATGATGTCTGAACGACAATGAACGGATCAAGTAAACCTGAGAACCAGCCAGGAAACCAAGGAACTTTTACCTCAAAAACACAAGAAAATCATGGCCTTCCAACCGAGTGCTACTTTTGGCCAACTCTTTTCCCTTGCCAAACTTTTCTCATCAGCAGAAGCCGTGGTCGTATGGCTAATTCGACAGCAAAAAGCGAAAATCGAAATGGTAACGAAAGCAACGGGATTGTGCGCTAAATGTTGAAGAGCCGTAAACGGGGGAGTTGTTCCCGTAAAAAACGATCTCAAAATTTTGACTTGTGCGCATGCCCGAACTCAAAATGCTAGAAAACGTCCTGAAACCGAAAGAAACGCCAAAGGTTCATGTTAGAAAGCACTTTTCGCGCGAAATTGGATCAAACAGGGCTAAAAAAGGCTATGTGGTGCTTGAAAGTACCATTTTTTTTGGAAGCTTGCCAGTTGTCAATGGGTTAAAGTGCCCCATTACAAGCAACAATTTTATGGGCAACTTGTCTCTCAAAAAAATTGCTGAGGTTGCACGCCCAATTGAATGGACATTTTCTCTTGCAACTGATGATTATTTTTTTTAATTTTAAGATTTATGATAAAAAAGAGGCATGGATCTTGAAACTTTTTTGTGATTCATTCACATTTTACAGCAAAAATTGTCTTTGCAAATTTGTCATTTGCTAAGTGAACAGACCTCTGCATTAACATTATCTTGAGACAAGTTGCATGGCAGTTCTAACATAAATGTGCAACTTGTAATAATATTTTTTGCCAGACAGACTTCACAGAAAAATTGGTTTGAGTAGTATAAACCGTCTCACTTGCACTAACAACCATGTTAAAAAATCAAAAATTAAAACAAAAAAGTTCTCAACTTGAAAGTCATACTAAAACATATATCATAAGAAATTACCACCCTATAGCTTTCCACTGGAATTGTCACATTCTAGACTTAAAAATATTATGATAGCTTTTACACTGTTACTTTGGGCAAATGTGGTCTTTGGTTATATTTTATATTACATGTAATTTGAGCTCTTCCAATTTTACTAACCTTTGATTTACAAATGGTGTAGAAATCTCTGCTAGTTGACGAACATTAGCAAAGTAGGGAAGAAATCCATACACCTGTAATAAAACAATATTTCAAAATTTTTTGAAACTTCTAAAAAAACAAACCGCTCACACCAACAAAACTGCACTACAGTCCAAAACAGAATGCATAATAAATACATTACACATAAACTGATGCAAACATGATCAACAATGTTATTAAATGAATAAACTCACCACAACAAAATAGTAAGCCCATATTGCCATCAGATGGTGTGTCATGGTAAATAAATCCCCAATATGCTTGTATGACAAAAGTATGATCAAAAAATCTAAAACAAAAAGTAGTCAGATCAACCTAATTAACATTCACTTCCAGTGCTGATACTTGCAGTGGCTGGAACAGTGGCAGTGAAGGGTGTGTGTGGCTGACCTGACAGAATACATCACAACATTGAGAGACAAAATCGCCTCAGTGATAGTTTTGTTCCCTTTCATAATTTCAAGCTTAAACGAGCCCAAAGAGGGGGGTGGTAAGCCACCCAATGCCCTCCCCCCCTGCTGGATCTGCCCCTGCTGGAAAACTGAATATGCAGAGACAAAAATTCAGATAATTTGTGGCATGTCACTCCCCCCTCCCAAACCTAGCGATACCCCCTCCCCAAAAAAGAGTGATACCTTTTCCCTGGGCCCATACTGATTATGACACCTTTGTGCTGATAAGCTCACTTAGTTTGTAGAATTATATATTTGCATCCAAAATTTATTACTGTGAGACTATTTCTATTCATTTGGTACCTGCAGAGATGTAACCCATTGTAATAGAAACACCCACTCTTGCAAATACTGCATCATTTCTGTAGAATCAGTTCAAAAACATTGAAAGAAGACAAAGTGTAACTGCCTGATAAGATGACATTTATGACTCCAAAGACAACTCCGACAAGAAAACAAAGCAATCAATGCAGGTAAGAATTTTTCTCACACAACAGGATTGGAAGTTGTTTCTGCATCAAACATGAAACAATACAGACTGATTACACTGACAATCACAGCATGCAAATTTGATCCAATCCTGCAAAATAAATGAATAAATAAGTAAATAAATAAATAAATAACATTTAAATATTTTCTTTTGTCTTTCTATTTTGGTACATCAATGTTTTGTGAAAAAAAAAAGCAAAATCAATAATTTACTATTAATCTCATGAAAAACTTCCTGTAATAAAATATTTCTGTAAAATCAATAAAGCTGCTTTGGAATAATACCAGGAATAACAGTTTTGTACCATTTCAAACAACTAATATACATGTAATAAATCCACACCTAAATGTATACCTGAAATGGTTTGGACGAAAACTTCCACCTAGAAATCTGGACATTATTATAAGTTTTAGGGGCAGAAATGCACCATAACTCAAATGCCTGTCTATGCAAGTAACCCCATCCCCCACCCCCTTGCCAACTGCAAAACCTTTGAAGGGCTATAAGGGCTATAATGGTTGAAACTTGTTTACATTGTTATTGTTCTGTACATTGTAAATAGTACATGGTGCTGATAGCAATACCTTGTGTAGCCTGCGTAGCAAGCGTTTCAGTGGGGTTTCAGAGCAAAATAAGTCTGAAGAACGAGATTTTCGAAGTTTTAGCCGCGTGAAAAATGGGGCGAGAGCAAAACATGAGAGAGTGGGAGGGGGAGAGGAAGGGAGGAAACGATTGCAGACAACTCCAGGATTTTGAAAACCGCCCACGTTGTCTGATATGCCTGAGCGATTTGATGCTGTCATAAATCACATTTATAAAATGCGGTTGGAAGGCCTACGCGACTCCTACTTCATGTCTTTGTTCGCCGCGCCTTATCTCAGTCTTTTGACCAATTTTGCTTCTTGTGTTTTTGTAGTGGGTTGAGTTTGGAGGATTTTTATATGGTGACTGAATTGAGTCGTTACAACTTAGGTGTCACATTTTTTAAGACTTTGATCGCCAGGTCATATCTGATCAATTTTCTGATAACCGGTGGATTCTTGTGGTTTGCGTGCACTGTTTGTTATTCTCAGTTAAATTTGACCTCTAATCGTTTGTTAAGTGACTTAACGTAATTTCTATGCCGCTCTCGGCATATTAGGTACGTTGAATCTGGCTCGTTTGGGAACTTGATAGAGTTTTTTTCAGCCCCTCATGTTTGTATCTGTGACAATAAAGGATCTGAAATATTATCTGGAACATGATGAGTTCCCCTGCTGATGTTTGTAATGCCGGGCACGGCTTATTTGTATAATTCTGTTGCAGGATGTTGTGTTTCGCATCACGTAGTGTGTTCTATAGACCCTTTTCGTCAAAGACACGAAGTAGGAGTCGCATAGGCCTTCCAACCCCATTTTATAACAATGACAACACAGCCTTCTTTCGCAAGTGCTAACACTTGAAAAATTAGACTTTTCCCAAATCCTGTCGGGAGCACAGCAAGTAGATCTCCTCCTGTGAAGAGCTGTTTCACTGAGGACTTTTGTTCTTGTTGCAACTCGCGACTAAATCCCCGTTCGGCGAGAAAAGTAAGAGCCTTGTTAATGCTTCCCTCGAACGCGTCTTCCCCTTCCGCCATGTTGGGCTCTGTAGACCTTTGAACGACACTTGTCAATAACATATGACTCGAGCCAAAACAATCACGAGCCCCGTTCGCTGGCGAATGGGTTATCAAAATCCTGGAGTTTGTCTGCAAGTGTTTCCTTCCTTCCTCCCCCCTCCTCTCATTTTTTGCTCTCACCCCATTTTTCGCGCGGCTAAAACTTTGAAAATCCCGTTCTTCGGACTTTTTTTGCTCTGATACCCCACGGAAACTCCACGGAAATGCTTGCTACGCAGGCTATACCTTGTGTCCCAATCAATCCTCTTGGCTTCAGGGAGCTGATGGTATCTTGAGGAGACCAGAGATGAAAATTTTGGACTTACAAAGTAGAACAGAAACAAGCATACAGAAAAACTGATCATCACTATACCAACATAGAGACTACAGTCTTTTCCCCTGGGAAATGATTTCTCAAGACCTGAAGGAAAAAGAATCACAAAATCACGCGAATTACTTTCGACACTCGATTGAAAAACGCTCTATAGAGCAGTTTTCTATTAAGTCTCGAAAGTAATACTATGTTTGCGTTGGGTTTGCTTTACCATGCTCTCTGATTGGTTAAAAAAAGCTCGCGCCACTTTCTCAGCCAATCAGACGTAAAATCAAAATCAATCGTGACTTGCTCGCACGCGTTTTCCCGCGCTTTACGCTGAGTACTTGGATTTGCTTCGATTATGATAGGTCCAGTTTGCGTTTTGTTCCCGTTGTGATTGGATAGAGTATTTACTTTCGTTTTGGTTTTACGACACTCGTTTGAAAACCGCTCTAATAAAGTTGTTGTTGTTGTTGTTGTTATCCTACCGTGATCTGCATGGTTTTACTTTAGATCTCTAAGATGGGGCATCTGCTTGCCTTTTTAATCGTATACTGGTAGACCTCTCGCGGAAGCTCTGTTTGAGCTCATTGCGCGATCTATAAGATCGTGATGCAATATTTTACAGAAGATACGCGATATTGTAAGGGTCGTCACACTTCATGGAAGCTAGGGAGTAGTAAAGGGGGCTCAGATAGGCGCTAATCCTGGCTTCTGATTGGTTCTCGCGGTTGCTAACCGGAAGTGCCCCCGCTGACCGTTGGTTGCTAAGGGGATAGCGGGCTCAAAACCGCTGACCAGGGGTAAAAAGAATCGTGGGCTCAGGCAACCGGAAGTCACGTGATTTGGGATGGGAAACCGCTGACTAGTATGAAAAATGGCTCGTGGGCTCAAGGGGAAGTCAAACCGCGGAGAAAAGTCCAAAGTCCAACTGGGGCAACGGGGGTGATCCTTGACCCATATATGGCCCATATATGGATTTGATATGGTTTTGATATGGCACAAGTCCAATTTTTGGATCGGGGGTGATCCTTGGCCCATATATGGCCCATATATGGATTTGATATGGTTTTGGCACAAGTCCAATTTCTGCAACGTGGGTAGGTATAAAAGGGTAAACCCTAAGGTGAGGGAGTAGTCACGATGAGTTTTTACATCACTCTGCTCAGTGATCAAGCACAAGGCACGGGTCAAAAATTTACGGCGCGACTGCCTCGTTCGTATTATTTGGTGGAAGATGATTGGGAAGCAGCGTTGGTACATATGTCCCACCCGGGGTTTAATCAATCCTTGGAAGATCAAACCAAGCAGAATTGGACGCAAGAGGATAGTCAAAAACATTGGATGAAAACAGATGTTAGATACATCCCAAAACGTGCGGATGGAACGGCCCCCCTTCAAGTCACCAAACAAATTTATTTACCGCCCGGGTATTACCGCAATTTGAAAGAAGCCTGGATTGCCATTGCGTACGAAATGGAAAAACAACACATGGAAGTCATGATGGATATAGCTAAAATGGATGTGGACGATCAAGCCAAACGCAAACAACTAGCCGCGCTTAACCTGGCTCAACCCTATGTGAAAATCACCAATACGGGCGTCGCCCCCGAATTAGATTCGTTGTATGTCCTCATACCGGCCAATATGGAATTTGAAATGGAATGGAAATTCGCTGGCTTGATGGGATTGGTGAAAGATGGAACGCCCACGGAACGCGTGGTGCAAGAAAAGAATTATCTGGTGAAACATATTGTTGATTACAACGATCGCCATAAATGGTCACCCACCACCGGTACTGTCGCCAAATATCCACCTTTTGGTCATGTCTCCGTCAGCTTTACCCACCCCGATTTCGATTATTACTTCTTCTTGGGACCGAATCTGAGTCGACAACCCTTTCCCAGTACGCCGACGGTCAAACCGCAACAAGGACAACAACAATTGATGATTTACACGGACTTGGTGGCACCGAGCATTGTGGGAAATCAAGAAAAAGGGTTTTTACGTACCTTGGATGCGGGCAATACCGACCATCAATTTGATACGACGCAACGGATGTATTTTCCTCTAGGCAAGACCATCTTTGACAGCATTGAGATAGACATTCAAACAGCGAATGGACAGCCGGCTCCGTTCAAACAAGGCCGAACCATTGTCACCCTTCAACTCTCCCGAAAAAGTCAACGAACATGAACAAAGAAAGAGCACAATAAAGTATCATGGAACATCCTTTATTGGTCCTTCATGTTTTGTTGACAACAAGTAGAAAAAAAAGTGTCCTTTTTTTACGCGAAGCTGATACAGGTTTTCATCCGTGAAATGGCTTGGGTTTTGGTGCGACCCAGAAAGTAGAGGGTTTTGCGGTGGGGCTCATAGCGATCGCGCAGTTCTCCCCAGAATCCTTGTAGGGCGTTGCCGTCTTCGTAGCAAACACCATACCACAAAGGATTGTCTTTCCAATCGGTCTTGACATGCTGGACAAACTCCGGGTCTTCTTTCCATTCTTCATGGAGGACTTCAAGGACGGAAAGAGGAACGATGTGTTGGCATCTAGGACATAGGAGGGTCTGACCGTTCTGGTGGTATTGGTTGACACAGGCGACATGACAAGGTTGACCACAGCACCTCAACGTGGTATAATTGGCGACAGGCGTCAAACAAATCACACAGGGGTCGGGTTGCGCCATCAGGCCAAAGGATCAAAGAGGGGATTGGTCAAGAGCTGAAATTCGATGAGGGTGATGATGCCTTCTTGACGGAGTCGAGACACTTCTTGGTAAGGGAGTTGGTAACGCAAAGGTTGGACCAGCTCTAAGATTTGTTGTCGGATTTGTCCTAGACGTTGTAGGATTTGCACGGCTTCCGGACTGATCTTATCGCCCATTCACCACCGGTAGAAGTTTTTCAAGGTTAATAAACACAATTCGTTACGACTGAGATGTTTGGTGCTATGAAGACGAAGCAGTTCAAAATAAGAAGCTTTGAAACGGATCTCCTCCAAATCTTTTTCCAACAGAGACAACAAGGCTCGTAGACGATCAATCACTTGTTGGGCTTCTGGACTAAGGATTGGATCATCCATGAGTGTGAAAGATGGAGGGGGACGGTGGGTTTTTTTATAGAGAAACAAAGGGGTCACGTGGGATGGAAGGGGCCAATGAGATAAAGGCCCATCATGCTTTGGGAGGGGACGGGGTGGGGGGACCCCCCTCCCCCCTCCTTAGATAGACCATGAGGCATTGCGAGGATTAGGGTATATAAGTCAAGGGAGGCCACAGGACGTCACTCTTAGCTTTGAGCCGGTCCTTGTTGACTTATGTTCTTCGGTGAGCCAAAAATGTCTGAAACGAGAAGGTCCTTGGGCTCCTTAGCCAGTTTTGTTAATGTGGGCGGAGCAGACGCGTTGAGGAGGAGAGCGGGACAGGAGTTAACCCCGTTGGACCGCCATACGAGACGGGTGATGGAAAGGCGGGAAGAAGCGTGGCGCCCCCTCAACAAACATCGCGTGGCGGCGTTCATCCGCATGTTTGTCCTCTGCTTAGTGGAAACAGAGAATGGTCACCCCCGTGGAGTCCCACACCCAGAGATCGTGAAGATCATGCACAAGGCCCTTATTACAAGGATCATCCCCTTTATTTGTCGGCGGATAGTGGCGACCATGGACGAGCGGTTTTGGATTATTAGTTTGGAGGATTTTAAGGAGTTGGATCATTACTTGGCTGCTAACCTGCCACGAGTGCATGCAGCGGACCGTTGGCAGGAGATTGCGTATTTTTTTAAAGAAGTGGTGAGACAGCGGGAAGAGTATAAACGGATGGAGCGGGAGAGGAGAGAGCGGTTGCGGGATCAAGTGCGACGTGTTTTGTTTCCTTGAACATTTTTTATTCCTGTTGAGTTTATTGTGAGTCAAGGCTACTGTGCGTCAAGACCAACTATTTATGACCATGTGCAAAACCAGTGTTGTCAGTTTTTTTAAAATGTTTTAATTAAAAAGAAGAGTTCATGTTTTTTACAAATGGTTGTCTGTGTTCTTTTGCCACGCGGGTGTTCCTATTTACAATTGGAAAAAGGCTATGTACAATTGGAAAAACTAAAAACTAAAAAAAAGGACTATGTACAATTCAAAAAAGTAAAAACTAAAAAAACTTTACAAATGAAAGTCTTCGAGTTCCATGCGTAATTGATCAATGTTCTCGGGGAGACAGAACGTGCGGTTGAATAAGGCTTGAATTTCGGCTCGGGTTTTTTCGTCCACATCCCGGGATCCTACCACGGCACTGCTTTGATGAAGGGTGGGCTTTTTGGGTCCCCAAGGGACAAATTGACTGCCAGTGACTAGGGTGGCAGCATTCTCGTTGACTTGGTAGTAATGGTCCGAGCGGTACCATGATTGACTGGGGATGTCAAAGAGGTAGACGGGTTTGCCTTGATCCATAGCCAATTGCACGGTCCAACCAGTGCCTCCTTTCACGCGTTTATGATCCGGTTCCAAGATGCCAAAGGCATAGATGGTATGGGCTTTCTTGGCCAATTGATAATTGCGTTGCAGCAATTGCAGGGTGTAAAAATGACTGGGCATTTTTTTGCCTAGTTTCTCCGCTGCCTGGTGAAGATGGGGGTTGGCCAACATCAGGACTTCCACCGTAGAAGGGGTGATGAAAGTGGCTCGAGGATGGTTCGGGGGGACCAGGACTTCGAGTTGCATCCCAAAGTGTTTGGCCTGTTCTTCGACGAGGGCATCGGTACCTTTGGCTCCCCCTGTGTAGACCACATGTCCATGACCCACTTGCAGTTCCAAGGCACCGAGATCTTGTTCTCCTATCATGATGTCTGGGGGCATGGCTTTGGAGAATGACGATTCAGGGGAGCAAGGGAGCTCCTTAAATAGGGACAGTTGACCAATGGGAAGACAAGAGGGCCTTATTTGGAGAGGCAAAAGCTGACCAATGGGACGATGAGACGTCCTTATATGGGTAGGATAAGCTGACCAATGAGAGCCAAGGGTCCAAGGTATAAAAAGGCCTCGGTGGTAGGGGGTGAAAATCTTGAGCACGATGTCGGTCGAACGGAAGAGAAAGCCAAGCGTACACCCTGCGGGGAACAAGAAGAAGAAGAACACCATTCAAACGATGACGCCCGTGGACTGTGATCCGGTGGTAGGGGAGGTGGTGGAAGATACCCGAGCTGCCGTGGAAGAGATGATGAAAGAATTGAATGACATGGTGGAGCAATCGACACCGGCATTGACGACCATGTATGACACTGCGGAGGACAAGGAAAGAAAGTCGGTGGACTATATGGTATGCCCTTGCCATGACGTGCGTTTGGAGGCCCGAGAATCTCAAAAGGGATGGAAGTATGTGAAATGTCCCATGCAACCGTGTTTGCTGTTTTGTGGACAAGATCAAGCCCTGGAGTATATGAAAGCCGTGTATAGTCAACCTCATGTAGAAGTGTTGGACATGTGGACTTGTTTGCAGTGTTTTTGCCGTGAACCCGCCACGCTGCAACAGAGCCATTCGACCCAGAACCCCGATCGCTTGTTTCTGAATTGTTCCAAGAAACAGTGTGGCTTCTTCCGATGGGCCGATCAACCCATGGGCCCCAAGTACTGGAGTTGGTTTCATGACAACCCGCCCAAGAAAGCCGACCAACAAGCTGAATCTCCTTTGTCTACCCGTGATGCGCAAGGATATCCCAAGAGGGGCTATGACATCCCTGGCCCGCCCCCTCGAGCCCCAAGGAAAGAGGATCGCCCCCTGACAGATTATGAGAAACAATTGTTGCGAGAAATTCAAGAGCTCAAGAACCGTCAAGAAATGATGGTCGCCCCAGCGCCGCCACCCCCCAAGTACAGTGACAGTGTGGACAACTGGCAGAAAGGTCTAGAGACCGTCGCCTGTGGCCGTCTAGGTCTCTTTTAATGTATTAAAAAGGAGTAGGAATAAATGATGTTATCAATGTGACCATGGAGTCTGCTGTGTGTGATGCGTGGGAGTCTCTCTTGTCCCTGGGGCAATGGCAATGCCATCAAACCCTGTGCCAAGTGTTATATGATCACCAACCCGGGTCCAAGATCCCTATTCCCCCATGTCCCGAGGACACGCATCCTCTCCACGTCTTTGAAGAAACCCACGTCGACCGTAACCTGTATCGATGGGTGGTGTTTGTCGTATGGTTAAAAGCCCACCCAGAGGCGTGGCGATGGTATCGAATCATTCAAAAGGCGCATCCCCACACGGTCCCCACCATATCGACGTTATGGGATGAATGCCAAAAAGTATGGCCCCTCGAAAGAAAACTCAACGCTGGGTCTCGTCGTCCTCAGGGTTGAAGAGAACCAAACGCCCTGTGTCGTCAACGAAGAAGAAGAAAAGCAATGTCTCGCAACAATGGTTAACCCGTTACCACGATCCTAGCGCCCCGGGGAGTTTAGGTGGGGTGCAACGGTTTGCCAAAGCCCAGGGTCTCCCTTTGAAAAAAGCCCAACGACTCTTGGAACAGGATGTGGGCTACACCTTGCATAAACCCCGACGTCGTCGTTTTGCTACCTTACCCGTGGTCGTAGGGGGGTTAGACGATCAATGGGCGGCGGATTTAGTGGAAGTGCAACGTTTGGCTAAACATAATCGGGGTATACGCTACTTGTTGACCGCCGTGGATGTGTTGTCCAAGTACGCATGGGTCGAACCGTTGAAAACCAAAACCGGCGTGGCCCTAGTGAAAGCCTTTGAGAAGATTGTGAGACAAGGACGTCACCCCAACCGATTGCAAACGGATCGAGGGAAAGAATTTTACAATCGGACCTTTCAACGATGGGTCGACGAGCAAGACATCCAACATTTTTCCACCGAAGGGGATGCGAAAGCCAGTGTCGTGGAACGATTTAATCGGACCTTGAAAGAACGGTTGTACCGTTATTTGACCACGGCCAACACCTTACGCTTTGACAATGTCTTACCCCAGTTGGTGCAAGGGTATAATGCCACCCGTCATCGAAGTATTGGTATGCCCCCCGAAGACGTGACGTGGGACAACGAAGAAGCCGTGTGGAAACGATTGTACAGCAAACGATTGAAAGGTCGGAAAAAACCCCAATTCAAAGTCGGAGATCGGGTCCGTCTCAACACGATTCATCGTACGTTTGAAAAAGGCTATCTCCCCGGTTGGACCGAAGAAGTGTTTGTGGTGCATCGTGTGATCCCGGGCCCCGTGCCCACGTATAAGATTCAGGAATGGGATGAGACCCCCATCAAAGGCACGTTTTACGAGGAGGATTTACAAAAAGTCCAGGTGTCCGATGTATTTCGCATCGAAAAGGTACTTAAGCGTCAAAAAGATCGTTGGTTGGTCAAGTGGAAAGGGTGGCCAGACAAGTACAATAGTTGGATTGCTCGTGGTGACGTGACGTCCCTTCGACCGCGCAAACGACGCCGACGACGCTAAACAATGACCTGGGTGCCCAACTCGTCGTTTTACGTGACGTTGATGAGTCATGCGAGTACCAAAGAGTTTCCTGGGAACAAGAGTCATCATTTCAGAAACCGATTGCCGAAACCCATTCGATTTATGGGACGCGGATGGATGGTGGGTATGGCGAGTTTATCGTTACCCACCATTCCAGTGCTAGCGGAAGAAGGAGGCGTGGGTGATTCCCATCCTCTGTTGTACGTACGATGGCACGAACACGACTTCAAAATAGACGATTGGGGACAGGATGCCTGGTGGTATGAAGAGCAGGAATGGACCGTGAAGGCTCAAGACATGAGAAAGGAGATGACCTCGTTGACGGGAGTTCAATTTTTTCACCAATTGATCTATCGTTACCGGCAAGAACGGGCGAAACGAATCAAACCCAAAGACAAATGGGTGGGACCCGATGGCGTCAAAATGTACCCGACCTTTGAATGGACCACCGAAGGGGATTTGTTGTTGAATACCAAGCCAGTGGATTACAAAACCCATGTGGCACGCGTGTCATGGGGCAGAACCTTGGCCCTGAAAATGGGATGGATTGAACAACCGTCCCCCGGCCAGTATCGATTGGGTCCCAATCTCTTGCAAGAATTGGATGGCATTTCTACCATTCCGAACCCGACGGATATCCGCGATGCCAGCAACAACCCCACCTTTTGGAAAGTGGAGGGGGATTATCTGAAATTGAGTCTATCGTGTCCTTGGCGGTTTGTCAATTTGAACGGGGCCTTTCGTGTCTCGTCGGAATTTGCTCCGACGCGTCCTTTGCACGTGTATTGTGATGTAGGGACCAGCAGTATGGTGGGGGGTCGTATCACGGATCTCTTACGAGAAATCAAGTACCACCCCAAAGAAACCACGCACTTTGAACCTCGACATATTCAATATGTCCCGGTACGCAATGAAGTGGTGGAAATCGTGGAAACGCAAATGGCCGAAATCAATGGGGATCTCGTGACATTTGGCGAAGGGCATACCCTCCTGACCCTCCACTTTAAAAGGGAGGTTGTGGTGTGAAGCAGACAAAAATGTCGTTCTACGTGACGTTACCCAGTCATTCCAACCGACGTGAATTTCCCAACAACCAAGCCAATTCGTTCAAGATTCGTCTACCTCAGCCGTTACAACTCACAGGGGGTGGATGGCAAGTGGGGTTGAGTGCCATTTCCTTACCGGATGCGCGCGTCAATTTGTATGAGTTGGTGAAGAAAAATGGGTACGTCATGGGGACGTCCTGGGACCAAACCTATCCCAAACCGGATGGAAAAGACGGGGAAATGACCTCGCGAGTAGACAGCGCGCGAACCATCATCAATGACGTGAAAGATTTGGATTGGGTGGTGGATGGTGTGAGTTTCATGAAAGCCATCATTGCTCACTTGGAACAACAACGTATGGAATTGGCCGTTCAAGGTGGTCGGTTTACCAATGATCAAGGCAAACACACCTACATCAAGTTTCGTTGGGAAGGCGAGGATCTGCTCATCGACAACACGAATGTCTGTCATTGTGGTAACAAAACACCTGCCCTGACTATCTATACCAAGTTAGCACTCAAGATGGGATGGTTACGTCAAATTGACACTGTATTGATTTTGGGGCCAAACTTACAACAAGAATTCATCGGGGATCAAATCCCCAACATGACAAAACCAGCCGTTGACAACGATTGGAACGATGTGAACGACGATCAGAGCAAGCCGGTCTTTTGGACGGTGCGTTCGTTTTTACCGGATTATTTACAATTGAGTATGAGTTGTAATTGGCGTTTCACCAACTTGAATGTAGCGTTTCGAACGGTGGTGGGGGAACCCACACGATCGCTGCACGTGTACTCCGACGTGGCAGGCAGCACTGTGGTGGGCAATCGCGTGACCGATTTGTTGCGTGAAATCCAGTACAAGCGACAAGCACGTGGCACCCTGTACTTTGAACCGTTGCACATTCAATACATGTCTCTTCGTAACGAGGTGGTGGAAATGATTCATGTTCAAGTCGCCGAAACGATTGGTAGAGGAGGAGACTTGGTCAAGTTTGGTGAAGGTCATACCATTGTCACGTTACACTTCAAAAAGACATAAAAAGGGGGCGGCCAAGGGAGTGTCCCAATCACAAGATGCCCAAGACAAGAGTGCGTCGAATGAGACGAAGAAGAAGAAGGCAACGAGGGGGTTTATTCCCCCTGGCGGCCCTCATTCCAGCCTTGATCGCTGGAGGAAAAGCTGTGGCGTTGGGTGCCGCGGGTGGTGCCGCAAGTTACGGGGCTAAAAAAGGGTTGGAAGCCGCGTTTCGGAAAAGAAGACGATGAGGACGGTATAAAAAGGGGGTCCCATGAAGCACAGACAAAACGTTTATCCCTGGTGAAGAAGAAGAAGACACCATGCGTGGGGGAAGTTTGACACGATTTCGAACCGACGAGTGGTATGATCAACAAGGCAAAGGATTGATGACGGATCTGATGCGTGGGGGGTTGCAAGGTCTTATAAGGACGCGAAATCCTTTAAAACTGCCTAGTAATATCAAGAGAGGATTGGAAACGGGTTTGACACGAGGTATCAAACGCAAAGCCGAAGACGTCCTTAAAAAGGAAATCACCAAACAAGCCAAGAAAGCGTTGAGTAATAAGAACGTGAAAGACGCCGTGCGGGTAGCCACGGCCTTATTTCCCAAACAAACCAAACGTGCACGTGATATTTTGGGCGTGTGAACATGGATCCCGTGCATTCACGACCTCGACGGATTCGCAGTAATCGAGGGTTGTCTCAATGGGGTGGACTGTATCCGTTTTGGAAACTCAGGAGAGGACAACGTGGTGGCTGGTTAAGTCCCGAGGTGATGAGACTGCCCGGGTTTGATTTGAGACAACGTTTAGCACGACGACGGTATAAAAACTCCTCACGACGACGACGTACCACCACTCGACGACGACGTTAAACATGCCTGACGTGAGTACACAAACCCCACCGGCTCACGAGCGTTCCGAAGGGACCGTCAACCCGGCGTTACGGATTTTCAAGGTGCCACCGACCGACATTAGCATCAATGCCTATCGCATGGTTACCATTCAACCCACCACCACGGGTATCAATCCCATGGAATTCATCATTCCGGGATTAGACGATTTTGTGGATTTGGGACGCAGTTACTTTACCATGGAATTGAGTTTGAAAAAGGAGGATGCCGGGAACTTGGTGGCCAATCAGAAATTGTGGCCCGTCAACAATTTGGCCCATTCCATCATCAAACAAATTGACTTGCAGTTGAATGGCACGTTGATCAGTCCACAATCCGACACTTATCATTACAAAGCTTACCTGGAAACCTTGTTGAATTTTGACCGAGAAGATGGCAAGACCGTGTTGGGACCCCAAGGATGGTTCAATCAAGTAGATTTCCCACCCCAATGGACCAACAACAACAGCGACAAAGCAGGAGACCATGTAGCCTGGCAAAATCTCAGTGCCAATCACAAAGCGGCCTATGAAGCCATGGTCGCTGAAGTGGCCAAGTATGCTGGAGGTGTCACCCACAGTCTAGTGTTTACCCCCCACCTGGAAGTCTTTCACACCGGCAAACTGTTAGTGCCTGGCATCGAAATCAAGATGAAATTTCATTTCAATGGCCCCAGCCTGTTTTTCAATGGAGTGGCTCTAGCTGGTCGATTGATGGAAGGCGATGTGAAACTACGGTTTCATCTCTGCCAACTGCGTTTGAATGACGCCATCTACCAGAGTATATCTAGCAAAAGACACAATGAAGGCCAAGTGGCTGCCTACCCGACCGTCCGCAGTGAAATCCGGACCTTCACCATGCAAGACAACCTGGTCCGCTTTGATATCCCTAACCTGTTTCAAAACAGAATACCTGACCGATTGATTGTGGGGTTGTTGGACAGCCGTGCCTTCAATGGAGATGTGACCCGAGATCCGTTCTGTTTCCAGAAATTTGGACTGAGCTCCATTAAACAGATTGTCAAAGGAGAAGAATACCCTTATGAAACCCTGCAGTTAGTGCACAACAATGGCACCCGAGATAATCTAGGCTACTTCCGTTTTATGCAAGCCAGTGGTGCTTGGTGTAAAAAGAAAGGCAATATGGTAGAACTACTGGATTGGGGCCAAGCTAAAAATTGTACCTTGTACATGTTTGACAATGTGGCCAATGGATGTGCTGACAGTCAAAACCTCAACCCCAAGCAAACGGGCGATTTACAGCTGGTCTTGGAATTTGGAGCCGCACCCGGGGTCAATATAACCGTGCTCGTGTATGGAGAATTTGAGAACTTGCTGGAGATTGACAGGAACGGAGCCGTGTTGTACAACATTTACCAGCACTAAAGAAAGAAAGAAAAGATGGAACACGTGGCCTTGAACAATGTGCAATTGGATTATTTAGCCCGAGACGACCCGCAATTGAAACCGATGTTTTACGGGACGGTGGCCTGTGATCGACTACCCAAGAGTCCTGTCAAGACCCAACCCCAAGGGTACATTGTGAATACGGACCCACACGATCAACCGGGACAACATTGGTTAGCGGTGTGGACGGATGGAAACGTGTGTGAAATCCTGGACAGTTATGCTTTACCCATGGACACGTACGTGCAAGCTACCCCGTTACGAGATTGGATTGTGCAATATTGGAAGTATGTGGTGACCAATGGCAAGTCCCTGCAAGCCATTTCAAGCAAGAGTTGTGGTGATTACGCCTTGTTGTACTTGAAAGCCAAAGCCCGTGGACGGACCTTGCAAGATTTTTTAAATGAGTTTTCCGATCATGATTATGTAAGCAATGACCATCAAGCCGGTCAACGCCTTCAACAATTGATTGTAGGTCAAGAAGCCAGATGGTATCAACTTTGTTGTCATCCGTATCATCAATGTAATGGTTAAATAAAATTCGTTGGAAAAAAAGTGTGTCGGAGTCGTAGCTCAGTCGGTAGAGCCTTTGGATCCCCCGAAAAACAGGTGTTGGGGGATCGTGCGTGGGTTCGAGTCCCACCGATTCCAATAAAAAGGTGCCTTTTTTTTTCTAAGGGTAGTTAGTCATCATGCAAACGGGGAAACCGTTTCGTTTTCATACCCCCTCTTCTATCTTGGTGGTGGGACCGTCGGGATGTGGCAAAACCGTCTTTACGGAAAAACTCTTGGTAGACAACCCCGAGTTGTTTGACACCCCACCGACCCAAATGCATTATTGTTATGGGGCGTGGCAAGATCGATTTCGAAGCATGCAAGATCATGGGGTGGTGTTTCACGAAGGGATTCCCGATCATGAGGCGTTGGTCCAATGGTTTCCTGAAGGACATGGAGTCCTGGTCTTGGACGATTTAATGGACGAAGGGAGTCACGATAAACGCGTGTTGGATTTATTCACCAAACATTCGCATCATCAAGGGGTGACGGTGTTGTACTTGTGCCAAGACATGTTTCCCGTGGGTCGCTATGCCAAAAGTATTTCCCGCAATGCCCATTACATTGTGGCGTTCAAGAATCCTCGAGATCAATTAGGGGTACGCAATGTCATGCTTCAATCGTTTCCGACAACTTGGAAAGACACGTTGGAGACGTTTCATCAAGCCACCACCCGCCCGTATGGGTATTTGGTGTTGGATTTACACCCGGCCTCCTCCGATGAACAACGGTTGTTGAGTCACCTGTTAAAAGACGAAGGATGGACTCGCACCTATCAAAAGCGACTATAAAGGGGCCCTTTGAACAGGAAAAAAAAAGAGAGTAATCATGGCAGACGATGACGACCGTCAACCTCCGCAATCGTACGATACCGTGGCCCCGGCCGGGGTTGGGGCTTCCGGCAGCAATCAAGTGTCCCCAGGCACCATGCAAGAAATTTTGGATACAGGGGACTCAAACTTGATTGAGCAAGCCTTTGATCAAATAGAGGAGGCTGGTGATTATGATGCCCTCACCCGATATTTGGATTCGTTGCCTGACCTCCCACCCCCTGCACAGGCCTCTTCCCCCGCGGGGGTAGGAAGCCCAGGAAGTCAATCATTCCGTAGCCCCCAGACCACCCCACCGTCTTCCGTGGACAGTCCCCGTACTTGGGGAAGCGCACGCGTGTCACCCGATCCACGAAGAAGAACAGTGGCGGGTGCTCGAACAGCAGCGGGTGCAGGGGGTGATGGACGTGGGGGACGTCGTGGTCCTAGGACTAGAGGTGGTGGACGTGGTGGTGCTGGTGGTGCTGGTGGTGGAAGAGGAGGTGCTGGGGGTGGTGGTGGTAGTGGAGGTGCTGGTGGTGGTGGAGCAGGTGGAGGTGCTGGTGGTGCTGGTGGTGGAGGAGGAGGTGGTGGTGGTGGTGGTGGTGGTGGTGGTGGTGGTGGTGGCGGTGGCCGTCGTGGTGGCCGACGTGGTAGACGACGACGACGACTTTTCCCCGGTTCACCTAGGACACCTTCCTCCAGTCCATCCACTCCTCGAGGATCTCAGACTCCACCCCCTCGTACCTTGCGTCAAGCGGATTTACAACGACGTTTACGGATGCTATTACAAGATCAAGAACAATTAGCCCAAGGACGGGAAATTGCTAATGTCACCATGACCAATAGCATTGTCACCAGTTATAAACAAGGAGGAGCCCCGAGCGTACAAACCTCGTCGTCCCGGGTTTCGCCGTGAGGATGAAAACCGTCGTGTCGTTATTGAATGGATCTCGACGTCCTGGCATCCCCTTCCCTCCGGAATTATTACAACGCATGGATTCCTTGTATGCCTTTTACCATCAACAATGGTGGTGTTATCGAAAAATGTTGAATCATTACAAGTGTATCAATGCCTTGTTCAACGGCATGGCGTTACTCCTGATGGCTGCAGGTATGATTGCTGGCCCGCTATTGGACAACAGCACGTTGGTAGCCTGTTTGGCAGCGGTGGGTACCGTGGTCAAAGGATGGAATGATTTTAAACAATATCGATTTAAAGTGACCATGAGTCGGTTTGCGTTTACCACCTATGCCAAAGCCTTGACCGAATTGAAAACCTATGTGAGGGGTGTCCCCTTGGAGGACCTGGAAGGATTTTTAATCAAGATGCAAACCTTGGATGATACCATTGTGGATTTCACCCCTCCGTTACCCAAACGATGTCTCCAAGATTACCATCGTCATTTTGTGTACCAACCCTTGGAAGCCCTATGCTATGTAGACGGATGTCCTCGTCCCTTGAAACCCAAAGACTACTGGATCCATAAAAAGCCGCTCCCTCCCAGTCCTACACTCTTAGAACCATGGCCGTCCAACGACGACGACGACGACGACGCAGAAAAAGGAAACAACGAGGAGGAGCTTTAATCCGACGACAACGAGGTGGGGGTTGGTGGTCCGATTTCAAACGCAATACCCGTCAAGGCTATAAAGAGACGCGAGACGTGATCAAACAAAACAAAGCCCTTCAACGTCTATTGACGAACCGTTCATGGTGAGGAGAAGAAGATTACGACGACGACGCCGTCGTCAACGAGGCGGTTTTTTAAATCTATTGGTCCCTGCCATGGCCGGATTGGGGAAAGCCGTGGCCTTGGAAACGGATAAACGTATAAAACGCACGATCCAAAAAGCCAATCAACGCTATCGTCGTCGTCATCGGTAAAAGATGCAACGTCTTCGACGTCAATTACCGTTTTTACGGTCCATGTTACAAGAAGCCAATGGTTCCAAACGTCAAGAGTTGTTACAACATGCCAATGCCGATCAAATCAATGCTGTGAGTGAATTGGTTTTGAACTTCTTAAAAAACAAGATTCCCGTCACCCCACCCATGCTGGCTAAACTTCAACCCTATAAAAAGGTACTACGCGATTTGGGACGTCGTAGACATTCCATCAAAAAACGTCGTCAGTGGTTAGTCCAACAAAAAGGACGCGGCTTGTTTCAAGGACTTCACGAGGTGTTATGTCAATGTGCTCGACCGACCCGTTAACCCTGGCCACATGGATTACCCTGTTACAAGAGGCCAATCGGGCCACCGACAAGTGGAAAGACGACTGTTATTATTGGAAGCATAAATATCACCTGTTGTATCGAGAGTACCAACATATGTTGAGGTCCCGCCTTTGTGAGAGCTGCCGTGAGATAGAAGACGGGGAACTTTGCCCCGACTGTAATCAACCCCTATGGACGAGGTCTACATGATTCCCCAGAAGGACTTGAAGCAACTCATTCAATATTACAAAGGAGAACTCACCGAAAATGCCTTGTTGAACAAAGCCGCGACGCTGGCCGCTAAAAAACATGTCTTGTTAGCCAATCCCGAATTACCCCCCGCCGTGGTCAATGCTCAAACCAAACCGTTGAGTCAAGAATTAATCAAGTTAACCAAACGCATTCGTCAATTTCCCGGAGGCGTGGGGGTTGGTGCCCCGGGGGCCCCGCCAGGCGAAGAAGAAGAAGAAGAAGCCGGGGATTTGGTGACGGGACCCGTGGAACAATGGTTGAAGCGCATGATAAAAGGCAGCCCGTCGACTCCCAAACCTACCATTACCCCTGCCACCAAGAAAGGCAAAGGAGCAGCCACCACTGGTAAGATTGTCAAGAAAGGGAGCCCATCCACTAGTCGAGGGGATCTACAATCGCGTTTAGAAGCCATTCGAGAACAACGCAAGACGTTGGAAAAAAAGTTAGCCGACAGTGGTAAAGGCAAAGGCAAAGGTAAAGGCAAAGGCGTCTCCCGTGAAGTGCAAGCATTAAAACCCTTACCCGGTTGGGAAGATTGGCACCGAGGCAAAAAGTTACGACGTCGATTGGATTACGACAGTGAATAAACATGCCTCCCAAGAGGAGAAGGGGTATCAAAAGGAAACGCCGTCAACGAGGAGGGGCAGTGGATGTCCAAAAATGGATTGCTAAGACCGGCAAAGAATTTCATTGGCCTGGCTATCAGTACATGGGCCCTGGGACGCATTTAGCCAAACGTCTCAAACGTGGGGATCCCGGGATCAATCGCTTGGACCAGATTGCGAAACAACACGACATTGATTACAGCCGTGCCAAGAATTTGCAAGATAAATGGAAAGCCGATACGAAGATGATCCAAGCCATTGATCGATTACCCGGCAAGAAAACCAAGACGGAACGGGTGGTCAAGAAAATCATGCAAGCCAAGAAACGTTTAAAATTGTAAAAAAACTTTAATGACACCCCCAGTTACATGTTGTGTAAATAAAAAATGAAAATGTCTGATTGGTTCGTTGTACTGTCTCAAACAGGATTCTCAAACAGGATTCTGGAGAACCCCTTGTGATGTAGACAAAAGGATCCACGTTGATAAAAACAAATGAAAATGTCAATCACTGTCTCTTTGATCGTTCTACCACAATGTCACGATTGAATGTTCTGCCAAATACGGAAACGATTGAATGTTCTGCCAAATTACGGAAACGATTGCATGTTCTACCAAATGACGGAGACGAGGGTTAAGACACTAAATCATACATCAAATCGACACCCTCGTCGGATGACGTCATGTCCCCCAACCAATCATCAACGAAAGCCTCCACATTAAAATCCTGCACATCGTCCATCACCTGCTCCCACTCGTCGGGTGACAATAAATCCTGCAAAAATGAAAGATCGTTACAGTCAGAGGGTTCGCTGCCTTGCATAGTTCCCGAATCAAGGCGCGTAGGACACTCCTCCTCCTCAAGGCGCGTAGGACACTCCTCCTCCTCAAGGAGTTGAAGAAAGGATTCCGGGGGCGGGGTATCCACAGAGTCCAGCGAGTCACAAAAGGCTTGGACATAGTCCGTCACAGGCATGGATGTCCGACAATCCGTCACAGGCATGGATGTCCGACAATCCGTCAGGGGGATGGTTAACGTCATCAACTTCTCCATTCTCTTTTTCTCCCGAAAACGGGCTCGACGAATCCTGTTTTGCTCCCTCACCAGCTCGGGATGGGCCTCCCGATGACGGGCATAACGCTGCCTCTGTTGCTCCCTCAACTCCTCTCGACGACTCGCTCGATATCGTCGCTGTTTCTCCCTCACCTCCTCTCGACGGCTCTCTCGATATCGTCGCTGTTTCTCCCTCACCAGCTCCCGATGGGCCTCCCGATATTGTCGCTGACGCTCCATGATCCGTTCTTGATTGGCTTTAAAGTACCGCCTGTCTTTCTCCCTTATGCGCTCTCGATGTTGTTCTCTGTAACGCCTGTCGGTCTCCAATATGCGCTCTCGGTGCTTTGCCCGGTAACGCTTTTGGTACTCCGACCGCCGGGGTCGATGCGTTGCCTGGTGACGCCTGTCGGCCGCCGCCCGCCGGGCTCTTGGGCCCGGTCGGGGGGGTGGCCGTTCGTCATCACTTTCGTGGTACGTGACGGGGGCTCTGCGGGGGCGCAACTCTCTTTCGGTTGACGTCGGGAGCAGGGGTCGACGCGGTGGCTGGTAGCACCTGTCAGTTTCCCCCCGACGCTGGGCTCTTTGGAGAGCTGTCTGTTTGGGCTCGGCAGCGCTTTGTTGGCACTTGTAGGGGGCTCTGCGGGGACGCAATTCTCTTGCGGCACACATCAGGAGAGGGTGGCGGTACTGGTGGAGGGGTGTCTGGCCGTTTGAATTGATAACGCCAATACGAGCAACAATAATCGAGCCCCTCGATAAACCAGTCGCAGGTGTGTTGAGGGTAGCAGAGGGGGTGGAAGCGGGTGGCTTGTGCTGCCCGGGTTGCCTGAGCTGCCTGTTTGAGCTGCTCCCTCTCTTTCAGCTGTTCACCAAATTCAGTCACGCCTTGGTCCAGCACCCACTCCGCCTTGACTTTCTCTAAAATCGCTTCGACTTCTAAATCCAACTCAAACTCTTCGAATGTTTCCAACAGCTTGTCTTGAGCAACCTCCATTTTGAGATGACTCAGCCGGAGGTTCGATTTCTTTTATAGGGACTTATTCGTTCCCGTGATGCCCCATGGACCCTAACTAGAGAGGGGGGAGGGGGGTCCCCCCACCTCGTCCCACCCCTCCCTAGGGCGCCCCCTCTCTCAGGGGGGGCGCCCTGTTTAGTGATTGGATCCTTCCCCTCCCACGGGACATTTTGGTTCTCTATAAAAACAGAGCCCCGATCTCCAGCGAGTTCATCTGATCATGGCCTCGCCGCCAGAACAGGAGGCCCTCCATTTACTCGGACTACAGCTGTCTAGTGATGATGAAGCAGACTATCAGGACATGTTGGACCATTTGGAACGACAACATGCCTTTCAAACACGGCTCCTTCAACAAAGTGGAGCAGGAGATTTGGATACCTCGATCGGAACGCCACAACGTGGAGCAGGAGGGTTGGATACCTCGATCGGAACCTTTGACTTTGAACTCCAACCCTTTGTCGATCGGACGAGTCGTCGAATGGGGGTGCGTGAACGTCATTTCAATACCCGGTTACGTCAAAGGGGGAACTTGATTCCAGATCAAAACATCACGGAAGCTCTCCAAGACGGTTTACGTCGAGCGGTGAATCAAGTGTTGACCACCACGCCTGACCTCGACGATCAAGATCGCCTTTACTTTACCATCGGATCCAATCGGCTCCATAACAATTTTCAGGGGTGGGGATTACGCGCGGGGGAATGGCGTGAAGGCGGAGACCGTGTGGCAGCCCTCTTCGATCGCTTGGCGCAAGCCCTCAACAGCAACGAACAATTTGAAATGGACGATTCGTTTCAAGTCTCCATTACGCAAGTTCATCATGCCCCTCAAGGCAGCGGCAGACCGCGTCGTGGCAAACCCGGCCATCCTACCATGGACATGTTAACCAGGAACTCCAAATCGATCATCAGAATTAACAATAGAGATGAACTCTGTTGTGCCAGAGCCCTTGTGGTCGCCAAAGCTCGCGTGGACCAGCACCCGAAACACAAAGCCATTCGGAAGGGAGAGGGCCCGCTGCAAAGAACCCTCGCTTGGGACCTGCATCGGGAAGCCAATGTGCCCCTCGGCCCATGTAGTTACGACGCCTTGACAGCCTTCAGTCAAGCCCCATCCCTCAGAGGCTACCAGATCCTGTTGGTGGATGCCGCCCGGTCTTTTCACATCACGACCTTTGGAGCCCTTCAAGACAAACAATTGATCCTCTTGCATCACCAAGGCCATTACGATGTCACCACCAAGTTGCCTGGATTTTTCGGGTCCAGCTACGTCTGTGCCCATTGTTGGAAACCCTACAACACCGAGGGACATCATCGATGCCACAAGAAAAAGCAATGCGGGCCTGTCGTCAAAAAGAGTGTCCTGATTTCCAGGCAGCCTATCCCCGGGGCCAGAAAGCCACCCGACGGTGCCAACAATGTCATCGGGACTTTTTTGGAGACACCTGTTTCCAAATGCATCTCGTCAAGGATTCGACCGGCAAACCCGCCAGCAACCCCCAGTCCACCATCTGTTCTCAACGTCGTCGCTGTCCAGTCTGTCGTAAACAGAACGTCGGATTAGACCAGATTGAAAAGCATCGATGCCACTATATTGATTGTCCCTCCTGCCACGAGTACGTGGACGGGGAAACGCATCGTTGTTTTATTCAAACAGCCCCCAAACCTCAAGCCAACAAGAAGAAAAGAAAGAGGACCACAGAAACCGTCCCGGAGGACGAGGTGCCCCCTTTGCATGTATTTTTTGATATTGAAGCCATGCAACCCCAGGAAAAACACATCGCCAATCTCGTCGTGGCCGAAACCGAGGCCGACGATCGTCCCGTTCGGTTCGTGGGCGAGCATTGCATCCGAGATTTCCTAGAATGGTTAGATACCTTGACCCTCAATGACACAAGACAAGTCAATGTCCTGGCTCATAACTTCCAAGGATATGATGGCTACTTTGTCATTCATCAATACTATGGCGACAACCGAATCGTCGAGCAGCTCCGGAACGGGTGTAAACTCTTGGAAGTCAAACACGATCGCCTTCGTTTCATCGATTCATTGAGTTTTTTCCAGATGCCACTCTCCGCCTTTCCCAAAACCTTTGGCTTGACCGAACTCTGCAAAGGGTACTTCCCACACAAGTTCAACCACCCCGACCACCAAACGTACGTGGGACCTGTCCCGGCCCTCGATTACTACATGCCTGAAACCCTGTCTCCCGAAGGCAGGCAAGCCTTGGAAACGTGGTATCAACAGCAACGCGACAAAGTATTTGACTTTCAACACGAATTGTTTGCTTACTGCCAATCGGATGTACGCCTCTTGAAACAAGGTTGTCTGACATTCAAACGCTTGTTTGAAACCCTGACGGGCTTCAACCCGTTTGAGCATATCACCATTGCTTCTGCCTGCAACCGGGATTTACGCATGAACCGGATGATCCCTAACAGTATTGCCAGTGAACCCGTCCGTGGTTGGCGCAACTCCATCAACCAATCCCGAGTAGCCATCGAATGGCTCACCTGGTGTGCACAAGAAAATAACATTCAGCATGTGGGCAATGCCGGCGAGGTTCGCATCCCGACCATTGGCTTCATCGACGGATACTGCCACGACACCCGGACCGTGTACGAATTTCAAGGGTGTTTCACCCATGGATGCCCGACGTGTTATCCAAACCGCCACGAAACCCATGTCCGCCACTTTGATCGGACCCTGCAAGATGTCTACGAGACCACCCAACAAAAGATCCAACGGCTCAAAGAGCTCGGGTACACGGTCGTTCAAATGTGGGAATGTGAATGGGCCCGTCTCAAAGTCACCTCCTCGGATATCCGTACGTTTGTGGCCCAGCTTCAATTCACAGCACCCTTGAATCCCCGCGACGCGTTCTGCGGAGGGCGTACCAATGCCGTCAAGTTGTACCATCATGTCACCCCCAGTCAAAAGATCCATTACATCGATGTCACCTCGTTGTACCCATGGGTGAACAAAACCTGTCTCTACCCTAAAGGGCATCCGACCTTCATCTCCACCCCGGGTCACACCGACATCCACCAGTACTTTGGACTCATCCAATGTCAAATCCTCCCGCCACGTGAACTGTATCATCCTGTCCTGCCTTACCGCCATGAGGGAAAACTCCTGTTTCCCCTCTGTGCCCGTTGTGTGGAAGAAGAAATGGCCAAACCCCTTCTAGACAGAACTGCCAAATGCCATCACACCGACGACCAACGCGCCCTGACCGGGACATGGTGCAGCCCGGAATTGGCCAAAGCCGTCGAGCTCGGGTACCAAGTCCAGTACATTTACGAGGTCTGGCATTTTGACGAGACCTGCCAGGGGCTCTTCGAAGATTACGTCAACACCTGGTTGAAAATCAAACAAGAGGCTAGTGGGTGGCCTGAGGAGAACATGACTGAACAAGACAAACAAACTTATATAGACAACTATTTCCAACAGGAAGGCATCCGGTTGGAGTACGACAAAATAGAGAAGAACCCGGGGCTCCGCACCCTGGCCAAAATGATGTTGAATTCCATGTGGGGTAAATTTGGCCAACGCCTCAACAAAACCCAAGTCAAAGAATTTAATGACCCTCAAGCCTTCCATCGTTTCTTGGATACCAGTACTTTGGACGTACGACACGTCTCCGTCATCAATGACGACCTAGTGGAGGTCCATTATCAGTACCAGGACGAAGACATCCCCGTGTCACCCAACCTGAACATCTTCGTGGCCTGTTTCACTACCTGTTGGGCTCGACTTCGCCTCTATGCCGCCCTCGAACCATTGAGGGACCGGGTGCTGTATTACGACACGGACTCCATCATCTTCCTGCAAGACGAAGGCCAAGCCAACCCGGTCTTGGGCGATTACCTTGGCGACTTCACGAGCGAATTGGGCAACGACGATTTTATTGTGGAATTCGTCTCGGCGGGTCCCAAGAACTATGGCTACCAAACTAAACTGGGTCACGTCGAGTGCAAAGTGCGGGGTTTCCGCCTCAACAGCGAAGGCAAGAGCCAGTTGAACTATAACGTCATGCGACAGAACGTCCTCGACGAAATCCAAAAGCCTCAAAAGGAACCACGTCGAACCCAAGTCGTCAAAACCCACCAGATCGTGCGGGATGCAAAAACCTATGAACTGTACACCTTTCCGGATTACAAACGGTACCAGTTGGTGTATGACAAGAGAGTCGTCGATCCGCAAACCTTCCTTACTTATCCCTATGGTTACCAGTGACAGACGGCTTCATCGCGTGACTCCTTTCCTATGAGTATACCAAGTCGTACTGATCTGGCTTCCACCACATTTGCAATAGTCCACCAGTTCTTGTTTGAAGTTAAAGACCTTCTGGGAGAACTCCTCATCATGGAATAAGACAGGGACGTTTGGGCATTTCGTTTTGCACACACGTTGCACACTCGGAAAAAGGAACACTCATCAAAATGGAACACTCATATTATCAAAAAAAAAAAAATAGAACTCATTAAATAGATCAAATGGGCATCTCTTGTTCCACACAGGCGGCACACTCGGGTACCAAGTCCACGGTATCATAGTACAAGACACGCGTCCTTAAAGGTTTGCATCTTCTTGACTGTCTGCTAAACAAGCTGAAAAGGAACCTCATATTATCAAAAGGAACACTCATCAAAATGGAACACTCATATTATCAAAAAATAGAACTCATTAAATAGATCAAAAAGGAACACTCATCAAAATGGAACACTCATATTATCAAAAGGAACACTCATCAAAATGGAACACTCATCAAAATGGAATACTCATATTATCAAAAGGAACCTCATCAAAATGGAACACTCATCAAAATGGAACACTCATATTATCAAAAGGAACACTCATCAAAAAGGAACACTCATCAAAATGGAATACTCATATTATCAAAAGGAACCTCATCAAAATGGAACACTCCTATTATCAAAAGGAATACTGGCGATGTGAAATGGGCCTTGCAATCATCTTTCTACCTTGCAATACCTTGCAATCGTCTTTCTAGTTCCCTTCTGAGGTTTGTACCCTACGTCTTGTTTTCTGGGCAAATGGATGATCCTTCAATGGTTTCCATTAAAATAAATATATTTTTAACAACATCAATGCCTCTTTTCTTTGACTCAAGGATCACCCCCGTTGCCCCAGTTGGACTTTGGACTTTTCTCCGCGGTTTGACTTCCCCTTGAGCCCACGAGCCATTTTTCATACTAGTCAGCGGTTTCCCATCCCAAATCACGTGACTTCCGGTTGCCTGAGCCCACGATTCTTTTTACCCCTGGTCAGCGGTTTTGAGCCCGCTATCCCCTTAGCAACCAACGGTCAGCGGGGGCACTTCCGGTTAGCAACCGCGAGAACCAATCAGAAGCCAGGATTAGCGCCTATCTGAGCCCCCTTTACTACTCTAGGGGAAGAGTTGGTGTGAGTGTAACTATTCCCCCGCCCCATCTTCCCTTTCTATGCCTTTCGCTTTTTGTACTTGTTTGATGAATACCACCTCGATATATGACGTCATGCGGAGAAAGAAGCGATAAATTAGATTAAAACAGTAAAGAAAAAATGCAGACAATACTTTATTTTTTACTGGGTTGTTTCTTTACTTTCTTGTAAATAAAAAAACAATAGTTATAACAAAAGAAAACGCAGCAGCCTCATTTTTTAAGGTGAAAAGCATTGACTAGCAATTTTCTAATGAAACTTTCCCTCAGTGTCCATGAACAGAACTCATCGTGATCAATCAACGTAAGAGCTCTTTGAGATAAGAGAGAAAATAGGTAGGCTACCACTGAAAATAAAATGTATGTACAAAATTTTTTTTTGTCTTTTTGTTTGTTTTTTATTTTGTTTTTGTATTTTAGAATTTATATAATGACAAAAAAAATTTCACTTAACAATATACAAAAAGAAAAAGACGTGTTAGTTGATGCGGTCGCCACACAAAGAAAGCTGTCTCTTACGAGTCAAACATGCAGTCAAACTGATTAAACCAGAGACTCGGGAAGGCTTTTCTTCCAAGCTACTGGATTTATTTGAACCCTTGTTTCTGGGCAGTTGCTGAAAAAGAAAAGGTATAGAGAAGATTAACTTAAACGCCGTGCCACAGTTAATATGTTGATTACACTAAAGTTTGTCTAGTGTGATCTTGACTGAGGTTTTTATCATCTCAATGAAGTCTTCTCCAGAGTCAGGATAATTGGACTATGTCAGCTATTTTTATTAGCACTCTGGAAAACGAAAAGCCACTTTTGATAAAAGATAATAAAGGAATTGTTTCCTTTGTTAATTGCAACACCTCACCTTTTTGGCCTCAGATTATGACGATCAGCAACAGCATTGAGAACACTTACATCAGGAGTAACAGCTCTTCTTAACCGCTACAGAAAAAAATGAAGAGATTTTATAAAAGTGAATCAAATAACCTGCAAACACTTTGAATCAACAATGAGAAAACTACTCGCAAAAGTGAGATGATTTTTTTGCGAACGAAACGGCAAATGGTCCTCTGTAAACGAGTATGAGTGCGGTGCATTGAATATTATTGCTGCTCTTTTGATTACATTTGATATGCTTGCGAGAAACTTACCTCGCTAAGTGACCCTTTCGGGTGAAATATCTGCACGAGAGCGTAAATGGGAAGGGCCAAAAAAGAGAAGAGGGCCAGCACCCAGGCGAGGGCCTGGGCCCAATCAGGGTACACGTATCCATCATAGGTCATTCGTTTCCATTGTGTTGTGCTTCCCAAAAATATCAACTGTGACAAGAGAGATCAAAAAGAATTTTCAAAGTTAGTTAATGTGCCGTCGAGTGGGAGTGGTTTGCTGATGGATGGTTGGTTGGGTAGTTGGTTGGTTGCTTGATTGGGTGGTTTGAAAACGTTCTTAGTGAATTAATCATTTATTTAGTTAATTGTTTAGCAAGTAAGTTAGCTTCTACTTACAGTTCCAACTGTAGGCGTGACGTATTTCCAGCAGAGTTTAAAGTACATGTTTGGTTTTTTTCCGATCATGGACTTGATGTTTTCACAGAATTTTTCCACACCTGCAAAATAATTGTGATGGTTTTTACTTCATTTATTTCAATATCCTAAGAAGCATCTTGTCGCTGAAGCATGTCATTAATGAACACTGTAAAACAAGACCAGAAAGGCAGCAAAATGTCCGTAAATTCTGCACAGTTATTGAGAGTGGTATGTTGGCTAGCTTTATTGACATTGTGCAAATACTAAAGGAAAGCAAAAATTTACAAACCGATTACATAGATAAAAGAGTGTAACACAGTTGAAGACTTCTGGCCTTGCTTTCATAGACTTGCATGTCCGCTACCCTCAGTGCGTTTGTGGAGCCGGTTCTACGATCCGTAAATGATAGATGACTTTATACACTTCACGGATCACTACTGGTACAGAATAGCATTGTTCATGGTGATTCCACATGAATATCACCTAGGTTAGTTAGTACCTACCGTATCCCCAACTGACTGCTATAGCCTCAAAAATGACCACAACAATCAGCGTCAAGCCACCACTCTGGCTGTCAAAGATATTCAGCACGTAGATTCCTCCCTGGAAACAAAGAAAATGTAGAGAAAATTCAGCAACAATACTTCAAAAGGAAATTACTGTGGAAGTTAGAACTTCACGCTACGTAAAGAGTCGAGATTTGCTTGCTCAATTCCAGAGGCTTAACTATATTTACGTTACCTTGGTGACACAAGACAGTCCAATAAGATATTGCACGACGCATAGCGCCAACAGGACGAGTCCCCTGTATCGCCGTAGTTTGCTGAAACTGTCCATCAGCGCTGCCATGATTGTTGCCGTGAACACAAACTAGAAATTGATAGAGAAGGTATAAACCAAGCAAATACAGGCTAGGTTTGATTAAAGCTGAATAAAAAGGTATAGGTTTGGATTGGGCTTGAAAGGGTATATGGCGGGAGCAAACGAGAGAGCGATCATTAAAGGGGCATAGTCACAAGGATTTCGCAGATTTCTGGTCAAAACTGTGCTACAATTATCGGTAGCTAACTTTATCCTTGCCCAATTGTGTTTGAACATTTAAAGGAACGTATTAACTTAATTTCATTAAGAGAAAACAAACCATGACCATTAAATATCGATTTAATGTCAACACGCTGAAAGAATTTGAAAAGTTTAGCCTAATTTTTTAAAATTGCAATCCATTTCCATCCGTGCCATCCGTAGCAACAGACGACAGAAAATAGTTTCAGTGAAGTAATATAGTCTTTGGTAACAAAACTAGACCATTATTTGTGGGCGTTCATTGATGTGAGGACATATTTTTGATTTTTAAAGTGAACTAAAATAGCGTGACCATGCCCCTTTAAAATTTTATCGACAAGAGAGGCGTATTTCTTTAAAGAAAAATGCTATATTTTTTGACTTTTTGAAATTATTTATACGAGGTATTGATTTTCATGAATGCATTTGATGTGCTGTTGTTTGGCTTTTTGCAGTTCTGTTAGAAAGTTATTCGTAGGAAAGATTGTTTTAGTTACTGTAGGAATTCCTAAGAATATCCTAAGAATTCCTAGGAAAAAATTCTTAGGAATTCCTGAGAATTCCTAGGAATTCCTAAGAATTTGAGGTGTGAATTTTCACGGTAAATTTGGACTTGGAATTCCTAAGAATTCTTAGGAATTCCAAGTTTAAATGGTGCTGCCTTGAAATTCCTAGGAATTCCAACTAAAAGAAAATCAAAGACAGAATTCCCAGTTACTTTCAGAAATTCCTAGGAGTTCCAAGGAATGTTAAAGAATAACTGGGAATTTTTGGGAATAAGTGGGAAAAAATAGGAATATGGTCAGGAATTTGTGGGAATAAATGGGAATTTCTTAAATAAGTGGGGGAAACATTAGAAACTTGACCCGAAATGGTAACAAAAAAACAGCTGTTGGACACGATACAATATCCCTCAATTTAAAGGTCAGTTGCTGATATTTAAAGTAGACAAATCGAGGGTCTGGTTTTTTATCCAGGCTTGGACCGGGGTAAAAACCTGGTTTTCCCACGCTCTTGGTACAAGGGCACATTCAGTTTACCTCAGAATGTCTGTTTTCAACATATCTTCAACAGGAGTTAAATGATAAATTAGTTCAATATCATATTGTACCTTATATTTTTGTTTATGAGGCAAAATTGGAAATACAATTCAACAGTCATCAAGTACCACCTTCACTGATTTTACATATAGGTCTTACCTGTCTTGGCTGCCTTCAGTTCACTTGCTGATAACAGTCTTCTGAGTTCAGTCCTCTGTTGGCCTTATACATGTGGTCCTAGGAAAAAAAAATCGAAATTTTATATAAATTCTAGACCTGTCATACACTCAACATTATTAATAGGTTGCAGCATTAATTTTCAATAAAATATAAGGTACATATGCACATGTACAGGTTGTGGTTCAAATTTTTCTTTGGTTTAAAAATTTTCAAACCAGTATAATTTTTATTTCCCTTTGTCTCAGATTCATTACCAAAATCTAAGGCAAAGGAAAATAAAAATTAATCTGGTTTGAAAAGTTTCAAACTAAAGAAAAATTTGAACCACAACATACATTTACAATTACAGTTCAAGTAGTAAGCAAAATAAAGTAAACAGTCAAATAGTGTGTTCCAAAGATGTGGAGGCCTGAGCGGCACAATAAGAATGATATCTGCACAGGCGTCCCAAACTCATGATTCGAGAAATCGATCGAATAAATGATTTATGTAAGCATATGAATGATTTATGTAAGCGTATGAGTGATTATGTAAGCATGATCGAGTGGGACGTGACTACTTAGAGTGCGCGGTGTTGTGTTACAATTTAGGCCGTTGGAAATTTGAGCGCTCTATAAGACTTTGTATGGAGTTTAAAATAACGTGGAATAAAAGCGCTCGACGAAATAAAATTTTACCTTCTTTTCAATAAAATAAAGAAAATGTACTCACCTTTCTTGATTTCTGTTGTTCTTTTGGGCGATTTCATCGTTTTTGGGGGGTAAAAACCTCAAAACCCCCCAAAAACGATGAAATCACCCAAAAGGACAACAGAAATCAAGAAAGGTGAGTACATTTTCTTTATTTTATTGAAAAGAAGGTAAAATTTTATTTCGTCGAGCACTTTTATTCCACGTTATTTTAAAATCCATACAAAGTCTCATAGAGCGCTCAAATTTCCAACGGCCTAAATTGTAACACAACACCGCGCACCTCAAGTAGTCACGTCCCACTCGATACGCTTACTTAAATCACTCATACGCTTACATAAATCATTTATTCGATCGATTTCTCGAATCGTGAGTTTGGGACGCCTGTGATATCTGAAGCTAAGCTCTCACTTGAGTGACATTCACATTGCTTTAGCATTACAGTGATAGACCATTTCAAATCCTTAAAAACACTAACCAGAGAACAATTTTCTGATACACCATAAAAGAACACTGTAGTTAGTGAATACATGGCGATGGCTTTCACATGTTCATGTATGGGGTTCTCAAAATTCTCAGACTAATAATTATGTTCTAATTGAATGAGTGGGAAGGTAAGACAAGAAAATGTTTGGCTTAAGGCTTAATGTTTGGCGTATCGACCAAATGCAGGAGGTCTGTGTGCCATGCCTGAGAGCCAAATACATGGTGTTTTACCATCCACCTGGGCCTATGAGTGTAGATGTAGGTGTTGAAATGGAATGAGACCCCAAGAAAAGCTGAATCTGAGGTGTTCCCTTTTAGCAATCAGGAGCTCTAACCACTTTTATTGTACAGAATGTAGCTTACACATGAGTCTAGAAGGAGCTATATTGTAGGTCATTGCTTACAAGGTCACCATACAGTCAGGATGCCCTCAACACTGCCCTTTCTAGCCAAATGCAGGACATGATGTAGTATGAACCTAGTAAGATTATCTACCTCACTACCAGTTTCCTTGCAGCTTAATTTATTTAGTAAAATGTATCATGTGGTTCAGCTGGAGTGCAGAAGGTCAGGGGTTTGATTTAAGTCAAGGGACTATTTACTATAAATGTTCTGCTTGCTATACGCAACATGTTGAGCACATTTTTAAAATTTTTAATATGTTTCATCCTGGTCACTCTGCCATCTTAAAAAATATAATCGTTTTTGGTTAATGCATGACCAATCTCTGTAGTTATTTACAGTATTTAGCATATGGTGTTTGTTTCAGTGACTGTTCAGTGGGGGGGGACAGGGGGGTTCAAACCTCCCGCTTCCCGTACCCTTTAATCCCGGTTCCCGCCCTGTATTTTTGGACTCCCGCCCCTTTGCATTTATTCGATTGCGAAATATTGCGCAATGTTGCGTAATTTTTCCCTTTTTCTCCCGCTTCCCGCTGCCTTGGGAATCCCGCTTCCCGCCCCCTCTTCTCCCGCCTCCCGTACACCTCCCGCCCCCTTTTCTCCCGGTCTCCCGCCCCCCTGTCCCGCCCCACTGTTCAATATTGTAGTCACAATGTACATGTACAGTCATGTAGTCGACTATAATCTACACGAAGTATTCATGTCTTAATAATTCAAGCAGTTATCACCAAGGAGATATTGCCTTGATATGACATGAATCCATGGCAGAGTTCAACAACTCCAAACTCTGTGTACGTAATTCTGTCATAATCCCTGAAGAACAGCCTGTGACCCAAAGCCTAATTACATGTTACACGTACTACCGGTATGTTTAAAGAAAACAGATCTAAGCAATACAAATTGAAGTGATACAATGAGGATTCTAATGTATGTGTTTGAGTAACTTACCTGATCAAGTGTGATGCATTTCTTTGCCATGTACAATGTGCATCAACAAACTGTTTTGCTGTAGAACTGGGAGTACATACAATGTGTACATACGTAGACCCTGAAGAAAAATATTCTGATTAATAAAACTTTGGCTCATAAACAATAAATTAATTTACCGTGCACTAATATTAAGCTAAGGTGAACGGAAACCATACTCTAATTCTATCTACACCACAGTACAGGAGATTGTCCTAGGAGATTGTTGAAGGAGCAATGTAGATTTACAATGCATATGCATGCAGAGGTTCAGTTTTAACTGAAATTTAACTTCTAGTATGTAACTAACAGTGTCAGCCATCTAGCCCAGTTGATTGTGTTACAGACTTTTCAATAATTTTGCAATCAAAACAAGAATTAAGGTCATTCCTCCGAAATAAAATTTAACATATTTTTGTCAATCTTTCACAAGTTGTTATCTATCGTGCAGTGTTTTGAAATATAAAATAAAAAGAATAGGTCCCCATGTCCGTTCACGAGATATCATCGTCTCAAGTTACCCCATAATTCCATGCAATTTTGCCTGACAAACACGTGTACTTGATCAGTTTATGCTACTTTCCATAGGAACAGGAAGCACATAATTAAAGCAAATCTTGAAACAATCTACTAGATGTGAAATACCGATAACAAGGAACAATTTACTAGATGTTTTATGGCAGATGCTCGAAGCATCAGACAAAACTGACTTCAAACCTTCCTCAAGTGCGTGTTCTCGAGGTCATGATTTCATCTCCATGAGTAATGCGTTTCTAGCAATAACCTTTTTTTTGAACATGTGTTTTTTTTTCTCACTCTTTGAACAAAAAGAGGATGAACGGTAGGTCAAAAATAAGTGGAAAAAAAGATAGGTCACCATGCTTGTTTAAGAGTAAATGACCTTTCTTTTCCCTGGTGAGCTTAGCCTCATGGGAAATCCATTACTCCCTGGACATGTGCACGCTGTGAGCGCGCGCTAATGACGCCACAAATCATGTGCATTAAGGATGCGCAATGCAATACAGGGCAATGACCTTAAAAAAATTAGCGTGATACAAAAGATGTTCAGTAAGTTTAATTAATATTTGGTTCATGCCAGTCGTGCAAAGAACTTACTAGCATCTAGCCTGCGAGCAGGCTCACTTAGTGTGCTATTCGTGCAAGTATCTTGGCGGCGGAAGTCGGCAAGCAAAGCGAGCCGGCGAGAAGAATGGTGCGAGGAAAAGTGAGCCTGCAGAAAAGCCACTGAATTTTGAATTCTCCGCGTTCGTCTATGAACACAGCATTCTGATTGGTTTGAAATGACACATGATAACAGACTTTATTATTGTGACAAATACTGTAACAAGCAAAGTGGTGTTATTGGTTGTCACCTTTCTTGGTTTCTTAGACTGCGAGAAGTCTCTTTCTTCTTCTAATTTTAGCGAGAAGGAAAATAGGACAACTGTTCACAGTCTGTCAGTTTTTCAATCGATTCAATTTCTTAATGTGACTCAGCTGGTTGCATCTGGTTAGCGACTGCAGTTTTGTGTAATTTTTTGGAATATCAGTCACACTGGTTTTTGTGCATGGTGGTTTTCAAGCCTATCTTCTTGGGATCTCTGTAATAACAGGAAATGTAACATCTTTTTTTGACCATGCAATGGACATTATCTTGCAGTCATTGTTACACTGAGTTCAGTTATTTGTCATTGTGGGAAGATGGTATCGCTTGTTCCTGGTTACAGATGTTTGCAACGCATAATGTAAGGGTGATTAGTCTTCTGAGGTAGCAGCTCGATACTCTTTGTTATTGTAAATTTATGTCCCTGGAGTTTGATATTTTTAACTTCTACAGTGTATACTGATTTCGAATAGAACACATTTTTAAAATGTAGACTTTCAAAAAAGTCCTTTGTCCCATTTTATATGGTGCAGGACTTCGTCGCTCCACCACTTTGCAGCCTTAAAAGCTTGCTCCACTCACTTTATGGCTTTTGTGCTCTGAAACTTGTGAGGTCGACTTGTGGCAAGTCTAATTTAAACGCGGCAAAAATTGTCAACTGTGTTTATAATTTTCTTTTACACTATTCTGGTACACTCATAAAGAACTCGATCCTCTCGAGTGTGAAAATCTACCGTGGTGTTTGATTAAATTTTGCTTCGCTTGCTGATTGGTTAGATAATTGACACCTTGACAGTTAAGACTTGTCACCTCACAGGGGCGGAATTCAAAATTCAATGGCTTTCGTGCAGGCTCACTTTTCCTCGCCCCATTATTCTCGCCGGCTTGCTTCGCTCACCGACTTCCGCCGCCAAGATACTCGCGCGAATAGCACACTAAGTGTGCCTGCTCTCAGGCTAACTAGAGTCAGTTCAACACACTTTACACAGGGCACGAAATTGTGCCTAATACAGTTGCCAATGTGCCTAAACTTTCTGCATTGTCAACCAAATCCTGAAAATTAGGTAACAAGAATTCTTCATCACACCCTACCCAAAGACCATGTGAATTTTTCAGTTATAAAATGGGGTTGGAAGGCCTGCACGACTCCTACTTCACACCTTTGTACACTGCACTTTATATACATGTGTGTATCTCAGTCTTTCGACCAATGCTGCTTCTTGCATTTTTGTAGTGGGTTTAGTTTGGAGGATTTTCAAATGGTGACTGAATTGAGCATTACAACTTAAATGTCGCATTTCCAAGACTTTGATCTTCAGGTCACATCGATCTTTCTCAGATCACTATACGATGGAGTTCAGTTAAATATGACCTCAGATTGTCTGTTAAGCGACATATAAGGTACGTTGAATTTACCTCATTTAAGAACTCGATAGGTTTTTCAGCCTCTCATATTTGAATTTTTCACAGACAATTATTAAAGAATCTAAATTACTATAATCTGCAACATGATGAGTTTCTTTCCTGATGTTTGTAATGCCCGGTCCGGCTTAATAAATTATTGTGTTTAATTCTGTCGCAGGATGTTGTGTTTCGCATCACGGAGTGTGATCCAAAGACCCCTTTTGTCAAGAAATTGAAGTTTTAACATTTTTAAAGCTATGCAATGTGTAATAGATGGCTGAGCTCTGCTTCGACATTCAAACATGTGTCTTTAACCCTCTTGACAATGTGAGTTTCACGTCTTGGGGTTTTATATGCCCACATGATAAATTATTGCTCAGTACATGTATCTAGGCACACACTGGACATTCACAAATGCTGGGAACAAACCCATGAATCTGGTAAGCACTTTAAAATTGTTGATTGCAATGAAAATCTTCCATATGCAAACCCCTTAAAAAGGAAACTTTTTGAAATGCACAAAATTCCACCTTAAGCCACTGGAGCATTGTGAAATGCAAATGAAAAAGGCCTGAAGTTGCTATTATTCTAGGTCTCATTCTAATTTTATGAAATCATGTTGTTACATATCAGTATCTTTGATTTAAAAAATCAATAATATATTTAAATCACACAAAACGTTTACGAACTCACTCCTTCTAAATTGGCAAATGTATGTTCATTTCAAGTTCAATCGCCTTTGACTGGTCATTGAAGAACAATTTACAGATATAGGCTTTTAATGCATTCAATTTCATGTGCTCACATATCTGAGAGAAACTGAATTGTTGCTTAGCGTGTAGGCAACATGAAATTACCTTCAACTAAACTTATTATGAAAAGCGTTAGTCACTCTACTAACACATGGTTTTGAATTCGTTATTACTTTTAACCAGTGAGAATTAACACTGTCCACCCTGGGGGCAATTTACTGAACAACGGCCCTTTTGATACACTCATTTGGCAGAATGTCGCAAAGAAGGGAACTAATTTGTTTAAGCCCTCGATAGAAAATAAAATGTAAGTTACTCACCTTGAAATCGGTTAGTCTGTTTACAACCATCTTGAAGACAGGGCTCAAAAACGGCTGGACATGCGCAGTAAAATCCAGGTCCTCTTCCCGCCATTCGATTTTCAAAATGGCGGACGACGAATCAAAATCTAACACGTCATTGTAACGGCTCCTTGCAGCCTCCTGCACGCTCAAAGCCCTCAAAAACAACCTGGGTAATCTGTACAATCACTTATGCTGAAGATGTGACTCTGATCGAAGAAATCGGAATGGTATTTCCAGTTTTATCAGGCGATGAAGACACCTCTTCCCCAAGGATACTTTGAGCTTTTCGTAATTGCCCCAAGGTACAGTTTTTGCGTTAACTAAGGTCGTGTCAAGTTCTCTAAGGTTTTGAAACGCAAATTTCCGTAGCTTGTTTATTCCTATTTAACATATCAAAAATGACTTTTGATTCGTTCTGATGAAAATTTTTAAATGCTTCTTGTTTATGGACTTCATTAACGCTACCCAAAGAAGAAAAATATGGCGGAATAATTCACAAGTAGAGCACAATCTTGTTTAAACCGTCTCTTGTTTTAATTGTCGCTTGTGAATCGCATGCCGATAGTTTTAGAAAGGGTACATCTTATGCTTAGGACTTCTATGAAGGTTTTTATTGGCAGTGTACAAGTGCATCTTGAAAGGTTAAATAAATTGCTTATTGTTTGTTTTATACCTTGTTGTAAAATTTATGATCTAACCTGTCCTTTGCGTACGACCTCAGTTTAACAGTCGACCCTCCATAGCACTGTGCTCGTTCAAGGATCCCAACACAGATTGCAAACAATAATGCAGAGCTCTGCTGTCAAGTATTCTTGACAGCATATTCTTCAATGGCTTCGGTATTGGTGCCTCGAAAAGAAACAAGTTTCAATATGGCCGCCTTTGAACAACGAAGATTTACGGCTACTTACATGTGCTCGAGATGTGCATCTTCATGGACCTTTGATATTATTAGTTCCTTCATAAGCAGGGAGTCTAGTTTCGGTAACAATCAGACCATGTTGTCCTAAACGTTTTGGGACATTGTTCTGCTAACTTATAGACTTTAACGGATCTTGGATTTTCTTGTTTGTTAAGATAGTATATGAGTGTCTCGTAATGGAAAGTTTGATAATTTGTAAAGAAATAAAAGAGACTATTTTTTCGCATCGATGATTTTTTAAATCGCTGTTTGAAGATGAACATTTGTTTGTTTATATCTTGGAAGAGAAGTCGTGCCAGTGTACAGCAAGTCGATTAAGTTATTGCCAATGTTTACTTCGTTGTTTCTTAATGCTTTTTTAAATAAAAGTATTTGGACTTGCGTTAGATCAAGTTAATAAACGTCCAAATACCCTAAGTTTTACTAGTCATTGTTGCTGAAAATCAGTAATGACAGAATTTAAACAACAAGAATCCCAATATCCATTTTCCAAAGTACATGTACTGAAAAACAAACAGCACTACAGGATCAGCAGATCAAACCAGCTTCTATTTCAATGGTCACATCTACCTCGAGGTTGTAACTCTGGGAATGAAACGGCTGAAGAAAAGTGAAGTAAACTTAAATGGTGCACTGTTTAATGTAAACCCTTGGACAGTTCATCGCACAGGAAACAAACGACCTCCACATATTAAAGCTCATTGGCTTTTCAGGTGAATAGAGCTTGAAATCGTTTCCCACTGACTATTATAGTGATTGGTGTTCTAATGAATATTTTTGCAGAGAATGCTATGTTGGAACTATCCTATCTTAAATCACTGCATCTGAAATCAACCAAACAAAAACGTCTGTTTTTGTCACTGAAATGATGGTGAAACGTTTTGCTATTTTGCAGTTATGGGAACTGTGATGGAGGATGAACAAAAAACTCTGTCAAACTGAGCTACTGAATACACGAGCAAAACAAACAAAAAACACCTAAATGTATTTCAACAACGAAAAAAAAAAAGGTGGAAAGATCATGGAAAATGACATGATATTAACAGATCTGGAACAGGACAAAATAGTACCTTTCAAACACAAGGTGCACCCCTCTTAGCAACAAAATTGTCAGTGCAGCATAACTTCATTTAAAACACACTGGAACATATAAAATTATAATAGCAAAGCAAAGTGCATCTCCTTGCCAGTACAAATGTACTCATTGTTTCTGCAGCCAACTTCTTTAGCTTGTGAACCCTTCATTTCCCTGTACCTCAATGGGAGTGGGGGGGGGGTAGTTGCAGACATTACATGGAATGGCCCATTTTGTGTCGACAGAAAAGCCGAGTATGGCGCCCACACATAAACATCCTGTGAAAAAAAGGGAGCTTCATTTGAAACATATTCAAATTTTAATAATGAGTTAGACTTTAAGAGGAATATAGAGTATAATTCGGAGATATCGACTTTTCTTGCCATTGAATAGGTTGAATAAAAGAATTATTTGTATGCTCAAGTTTATACAGCTTTAAATCATCAAGGAGCACTCTCGTTCTGCAACCAGTTCAGAAATGATCTTTACAACAGCTCGCTTTGTATACAGTGCAGCAGCACAAACATTAATATTAATCAAACTGTTACTCAGTCAAAAGATTGGGTACAGCTCACCCTGTGGTCGACAAGCAAAAACTTAAGAATATCTGACCCCATTTGCATGTCATTGAATAAGAATGGTCTCTTTTGTTCATATTCAAAACATTGATGCACTTGTAAATAAGTGGCTGGGGGTTCTTAAATCCCTTCCTCGACATTACCTACTGTTGTATTCATTTTCTTTACTAACATGAAATCCACAAGAAAGTGAAGTCATTAGAGTGAAATAATCACAAGTCCTGTCATCAACTGCGTGATACGCTCTTAAAAGTCGTTGTTGTGTAATTGTCTCCTAATAATAATATGTACTTACAACTGTATTGACTGAGTGGGAGGGCTGGACGGGAAAGTATTTGGCTCTAGCGCATGGAAGACGGGCAGAGTAGTTCCATGCGCCATGACCGAGATCCAAATATTTTGCTCTCTGGCCTGACCTAACTTACAGCGTAGTCAAGAAGTATTTTATCATACCACCATTTTAGGGCTGAATTTGATTGGAAAGTTACGGAAAGGTCTTGATAAATACTAAATGAATGAAGACTTGCGTGCGCACTATAGTAATCAGGTGACAATGTGTGCGGAGCTGGACAGCTCTTCTGGATCAGCTCACACCAACCTACATGTATCTGCCCCTACACACATCATCTCCTGAGTATATTTTCAATAAAATTGCACGAGTGAGGTCGTACGGTGGTATGATAATAGTATTTATTTGAAGGCATCATTTCATGACTTCTCTTTTCCTTTTATTTTGTTCTTTATTTTCAGAGGTAAATTTCAACTGGCAAAGTAAGAGGACATTGTGGAAGAAAGTGTTCTTTCTCAAAGGGAACTCTGCAATTCCATGCCTAGTACACTGCCTAACTTCAATGGAGTGTGGTTGAAGCTGTGTCATGAACAATTTTTTTAAGATACTTTATAGTTACTTGTGTCATGGACAATTTTTAAGGATATGCTTTTTTTGTAAACAGAAAAAATTAGTAGTAGCATAAGAAGATGCTTTTGCTGCTTTGGTACATGTATGTATTCATCCTTTATTCAGTTGGTGTCCTCAATTCAACAAGCGAAATAACACATAATTTACACAAGGAATTTATTTATTTATTACTTTTTGAGTCATGTATGTGCCTTTCAATTTTGTTTGCCTGACCTGTCCTCAAAGGTTCAGGAATACCGCAATGTTTAGAAAACAAGTTAAGACTTGTTTGACTGTGTGATACATTAAATGTCCTTTTTCGTAACTTCCTGGAAGTTCCAAAGACATTTTACTGAAAAATCCTCAACTTGAAGTCTGTCAAGTATTTAAGTCAGGGACTTAAATTTGCTATTCCAAGTAAATTGCCAATACTTCTCATATTTAATTCAGTCATTCCTATTTATTCTCATAAATTCCCAACCATTTTTATTAGCCCAAGCCATTTAATTTAGCCATTCCCATATATTCTCAGACATTCCCAAGCTCTTTCATTATCAGTTTTGGTATTGTTGGGAATTCCTAGGAATTTCTAATAATTCCAAGTACAGTTTTAACACATTGCCATATATTCCCAGAAATTCCAAGCTTTTATGTTTTTCCTAATTTGCATGTCTTGGAATTGTTTGGAATTCCGAGGAATTCTTAAGAATTCCTAGGAATTCCATCTTTTCTGGGAATTCAGTTCGCAAGGGTACACGCCCCTTTTTTAAGAAAAATTCGAAATAATCGTTCTCTCCATTGGACCACCCAGGGCAATTATTCGTGTAAATACTGTAATTATCTATCGTCATATTTCTCACCTGACTTCCAAGTCCAATAGTAAACAGCATAAAGAAAAACATGACTGCCCAGACTGAAGCACCAGGCATTTGAGCAATGCCTTCTGGGTAGGCCACGAACCCCATTCCAGGTCCTAGAAACACGTGCAATATGAGTGATGCCTAAAGTATGATTCAATTATCAAGTTGAATGAAATCGAATATGCCATCATCTGGAACATAATTCCTGACGTGCGTTTAACGAAAGCCGCGAAACTTTTCGGGTTGAATTGCAGCACGATAATTCACCCTGTATCCTTTAAATAAGGTAGTTTCTAAGCATCAAAATTGCCTATAACTCATAATTTCTTACTTTGAAGACATGTTAAAATAGCATCATTGTACAATGGGTGGACAATATTTTTATAATGGCTTGTCGAGACAGAGATGTTTTCTGATCTATCGAAAAACGCCCCCCTGGTCGATTAAGTCGACGTCAACAGAGCATTAGTCCAACTTGCGATTGACCTTATCAAACACAGGTTTTAGCTGATAACCGTCACTTATTTCATGCTTCTAGAGTCTTATTCATAGCTCACCTGACGAAACGACATCTTTGACGTCTTTATGAAGAGTGTGCGCCATAAAACCTATGACGCTGAAAATGACGAATCCTCCAAACAAACTTGTCATGCAGTTAATCGACGAAACAACTACAGCGTCCCTGAAAATATAACGATGCACCTTGATGTCAAATAGTGAAGAGAATTTAAAATCTTCAAGCAGTTCATTTCCTGCTAAAGGACAAGTCTAGTAAGGAGGACCTCAGAAAAAAGAACTGGGTACTCCGCAAGGGAACATCTCCTCCAACAGAAAAACACGCATGCTGGGAGAAAATGAAATTGCCACAGCGAGAGTCTCCCGTCGACATAAGATCATGCTGTGAGAGGGACGTATGGCACTCTTGATTAATTGGCAGATAGACTGGTTGGTAAACGGATGGATAGATGGAAAGATGAATGGATAAATGGACGGATGAATGGATAGATGGACGGACTCGGTTGAATGTTCTAATTTTTTACCTCTCACAGTTGTTGTGAAATTTGTTGTAGCTGGCAAAAGTGACTAGTCCTCCGAGGCCAACGCTAAGTGAGAAGAAAATCTGTGACGCAGCATCGATCCAAACCTAAAGTGGAATAGACGTTTGAGCATATATTTTACGAAAAAACGGCTAGAGCATGCGATGCTATCCATTTTCAGGAAAGTTCAAATTGCACTGATAAATAACGTATATCTTGACAAGGCCTCAAACGTGATACAAAAACAAGAAACTTTTTTGCCCCAAGTGGCTTGTTTGTTTTAAGGGAAACGATTAAAATTTCCTACCCGTGGTTCAAGCAGTTTGTTGAAGTCAGGTTTGAGGTAAAAAATGATTCCATCAACCGCGCCAGGCAGGGTGGCCCCTCTGATGAGCAGGGCTAACAGAACAATGTACGGGAAGATGGCAGTAAAATAAGCAACCTGTTGACAAAAGTGGAGAACACGTTTAGTTTAGCATGAAACCAATGTTTACGTAAACTCCACTAATAGCCCACTAATATTAACTCTACAAGCCCTCCGATTGCGTTCATCTTGCCGTTTCCGAATATTATCTTATGGGCTTAGGTCAGCCTAGTACCCAGGCATTCTCCTCCCACTCACTCGAATCGACTTGCAAGTCCTGTCAGCGAGAAGAGAACGCCTGGGTACTAGGTTAGGCTTAGGTTTAGCTAAGCCTTGGAATTAAGAGCTTTCCTATCACATTTATGTTGTTTCTCAATGCTCAGAGAGTTTTGTTTGAAATTGACGACTAACAACATGTTAGTTACTCTTTCTCTACGATAACGCACAAGGTTTTCATTATCTCAAAAGGATTAGACGCAATTGTTTCCCAAAATAATGATACGAACAATCTCATCCAAAGATAAGCCTTCCCAGACCATCCAAATTGAAGGTGTCATGAGGTCACTTTTGCCATGGTGCCTTTTTTCATTTTAATTTTCTTTTCATACTCTGAAGGGAAAAAAATGAATATTGAAATATGTAGTCTCTGTGAGGCTTAAAAAAATCCTATTTATTACAAGAAAGTAGCAAAGGGAGGGATTCTGGTAGTTGAAGTGAATCTGAGACCATTGAAACTGAACAGAGTCCATTGCTACAGTTCACACATGTACACGTTGTGGATCTATTGTTTGACCAATGCAAACATCGATCACTTACCTTGCCAGAAGACTTGATTCCCTTATAAAGGCAAAAATACACAGCAGTCCACGCGATTAACAGCGTGGTGGCCAGCGGTAAGCGGATTTCACCGGGTTCATCGATGCCATTTGAAATGGCGAGAATAAAACAGCTAGCAAAATAAATTAACACAAGAAATTCTAATGAACTGCCAAACATAAATGTATATTATATCATTTTGAAGAAATCAAGCCATCTAAACTTACGAATGAAGAGGACAAAAAAGGAAAGAAAACAAAACGACCGACTTTGAAACGTTCAGTTCTCCGGCTTTGTCTAAAATAATTGTAAATCATTATTTCACTTGCGTAACTATTGGATTTAAGTTCACGTTCTGACCTGTTTTATTTCCAGAATGTTGCAAACATTTTCTATTATTACCTTTTTCTTTAAAATAGTTATTTTTTACTTACTCCCAGAATTCTGCACTAGGAGAAGTGAGCTTCATTGTACAGTTAGAGGGCTGACCAATTGCATTGCAGTTGAGTGTAGAGTTACGGCCCCAAGCCTCGCTATAAAAAGACAAATAGCAACGTCATAGCTTCAGTAACATTCACGACAAAGCGCTTTTCAGTTTTGAATGATTTACGTCAGAAAACCTCATCAAAGACTTGCTTTAGAGGAATAGGCTTGGTTTGATCCCTCGGGGTGGGGTTCCTCTCTACAGTGGGGAATACGGGCAGGTATAGAAGAACGTATATATTCAGAGTCTTGTTACGTTAAATCTGTAGAGCTGGGTTCCATTTGTTTCTACACCATTTTTTAAGGTACTTCTGGTGCAAACAAGTGATGGGGATGATTCTGTGTATAACTACTACTTCTTTCTTTCATTTGTGCTAGAAGCCTTCGGAAGGGTCCATGCGATCACAACGCTGTGAAAGTACGAAAAAAGGAAGTAACATTCCTTTTTTTTATCTCCATCTACTTACTACCTGGAGTAGTATAGAGAGAAATAAAAAAAAATGAAGTCATACTCATGGGTAGTTTCTCCGGCCCTACGTCTGTATATCAAGATTCTATATATTACCTGCAGAGTGGAGTGTTCCATGCATTGTTACAACTTTTCCAGGGCACTTCCAGCGCAAACGAATTATAGAGATACAATAAGCTCCATGATATGATCACATTATAGTAGATTGATATCATAAGCGAAGTTATTATCATGGCCACTCCAAGCCCTGGAAAAGGAAAAGAAATAAAAATACACCAAACTCTTTGTATGCGAAAGTTGCACAGCTAAAATTTGTAGGCATCCACTTCTTTGCCAAACTTGATCTTCTCACCTACCCCTCCCATCTGCGCCCCTCGGAGATCATGGAGGAGTAATTAATATTACAAACTTGTAGTCTGTTTCCAGATCGAGAAGAAAACGTACTGTGAGCGCTGCAGGAAGCCCTCCCCCCCCCCCCCCTCATTATTCATAGAGTCTACTTTCGCATTAACATGTTAAAAGTTTGAAACAGTCATGTCTCTTCTATATTACCACATTGTCGACTAATCAGAAATGAAAACAATGAAAACATTTTTTTCTTTCGTTTTCCCGCGCTCTTTATTCAGTTCCTTACCTTTGTACGTGACCACAGGACACCCAATGCAAATCAATATATTTGGGTATGATGTCCTGTTATCTACAATACACTGTAATCGGTACACATTACAGCTCACGGAACATATTTCTAGGATTCATATTGTCGGTATTTTTTAAACATATCATACCTTTCAACAAGGGGCAAACCACTGCCCAAGCCTTGATGGCACCGAGGCTGAGATACTGGCCCAGGGCCAGCTCGAGATAGAAGAGCGGGATTCCGCACGTAAGCAATGTGAGAAAGTATGGCAGTAGGAAGGACGCTGTTGAAAAAACGTAAAATTAGCAAAACTCCGCTTTATGACACGTGATTCAGCTCTAATACGCCATTTCCGAGTTGCCCCCGGCCTCCTTTCAAAGGGAGGCCCGGTACAAAACTTTTCATAGTTTCATTTGCAAGGGAGTGAAAACCTATTTTCACATGAACGGTTGTACACCAGGCCTTGTTTTAAAAAACGAGAGTAGAGACAACTCGTTCTCTAAGATATTTTCTCTGACACATCTTGCAACACTGCGTAGCCATAGGCGTCCCCTCCCCCTCCCCCTCCCCCTCCCCTCCCCTCCTCCTCCCCCTCCCCTCCCCCTCCCCCCGATTCGCTTAAACATTCCATGTTCCGTACTGTCGGACGCTGTAATCGGATGTACGCAAAAATTGTAGGTGTGCACACGTTAGTAAAAGTATTGCGCCCAGTAATGGGCGCAATATGGCACCACTCTACCCCACACCTTGGGTCCATTTCATCATTCCACGGAAGTATTGCACGCAAATGTTGAGCCTAATTTTTCAGAATAGCCAGAATACGAGACACTAGTTGATCTTACTTGTTCTGTTACACTTTCTCAACTTCAGTATACTAGTTTTAATCCTTTTGTTTCAGACATGTTGTAAAGCGAAATGCGTTGCTTTCAAATTTTGAGGCCCTTTTCCACGCAGAAAACCATGCAACCAGAATGACTTGAACGATCTTTTGAATTGTAGTTATTTCCATATAGAATCAAACTTTGACTGAAGCAGCGTTAGGAGTATCTTACGAGGCTGTCACTATTCAATAGAGTGCAAACAAGTAGGTCTTTTATGTGGTTCTGTTTATTCTACGCTTTTATCAAATTTAAGTCTTTTTCTCGTAACATAGATAGGGCCTCCATTAAAATGGAACTTCCCCTACCTATGTTATAAGAAAAAGGCTTATCTTTTGAGTCTGTCACTGTCACGTTTTTTTAATCATGGGGTTGTGTTTTTTTTCTGCACTTTGCTCAAATTTGTCTTTTTTTTGTAGGGATAGGGCCTCCATTAAAATGGCGATTTCCTTATCTATGCTATTAGAAAAAGACTTACGCCTTCAGTGATGCTCGTCAGTAGCCGTTAGAAAACACGAAACCAAACACAGTGACTTGAACGCCTTTATAAACTTCTTTACTACGGTCAACCTCCCAGTGTCGGGACAGGCAGTTCTTTCATGTGGTTCTGTTTGTTTTTTTGCTTTTCTCAAATTTAAGTCTTTTTCTTGTAGCATAGATACGGCCGCCATTAAAATGGAGCTTCCCGTATTTATGCTATAAGAAAAAGACTTACGCCATTCCAAGAGAGGATATCCGTGATGCTGTAGGGAGTGGGATACCGTAGTACCCACTTTAAATAGAAAGCCAGATCAGAAGCTCAATCAGCGTCTTTTCTTATTCCCTGTTTCCTGACGTTTTAACAGTGTGAAAAACTTATCTATTCTATTTTTGCTGTTTCTGGGGTTGGAAAGGGGATTTAAATTTCCCTCTCTAGGCCAGCTGACATCAGTTACTTTTACGGTTTCAATCCTTTGATCGTGTATTATGTGTCCATTTATTTCGCTTTGTGTTGCGCGCGCCCTTTCAACTAAATAGTAGGGAAATTTGTTGCTTACAATTTTTAAAGCTCATCTAACCGCAAGGAAACAAAAACGGACCAAGTGACTTGATCGGCTTTAGCAACTTTTTTCCACTTACCCTTCTAGAGTCAAACTTTCATTTTGGGTATGTGAATTGCAGTCACAAACTAACTATTGATGTGGAATTTTTTGCTGAAACTTTCATGTCTTAATACTTGTTTAGAAAACTTTAAAATAAATAAATAAATGTCCTTTATTTACCCTCGGCAAGTAACTACTAATTTGTTGCTTTGTATCAATAGGGCATTAAGCAATTTTACCTCCTCCATTCTTGTAGCACAAATAGGGGAAGCGCCAGATGTTGCCTAGCCCTACTGCATAACCGATACAGGACATGATAAAGTCTGCTTTCCTGGTCCATTTTTCCCGCTGTTGTTGACTCTCACTAGAGTCATCACGCACCGTTATTGAAACGGGTTGAACTTTAGACATCCTCAATTTTCTCACGATATAGCGAATTCGCAATCCATGATAAGTGTTGCATTTCCGAATGACTCGACCTCCATCATCGAAATCGGGTGAAAAATGCTGCTGACATCACAAAGCGCAATGAGATAACCAGCTTTTGACGGCACGGCGCGCGAGACGCAATCAATTAAATTAATTCTAAGTTGGAAACGAATTTTATAGCATGAAGCGTTTTTCTAGAGATTGTCGTAAAGCTGGCTGATGCATTTAGCAATAATGTCCTACAGCTGGAAACACTCGCAAAGTTGTGATCTAAACAATTAATGTCTGCTAACACAAAGAAGTTTTAAACATTAAATTGTGCCGTAACGACACACGCGCGTTATTAGTAATTAACGCCTAATTATTGAAGTAAAAATTTGCTTTGAATGATTTGCAGTCAGATTGTTGCTGATCGTACAGGTAATTCTGCTCTTCAGTTTCAAACAGAAAGCTCCTTTCCATTATTTATTAGCTGGATTTCTCAGGGATGAACCAATTTCTCCGCTGAAGCCTCGAGCGAAAGTGGCTGCGCGTGCGCGCGTTCAGTTTCTATCAGTCTCGATCAGTCATCAGTCTCAGTCTCAATCTCTTTCCTAGGGTCCGCGTTTCCTAGGCCAGCGGTGATAGGTTTCGCTGGACAAAGGCAACGCAGACCAGGAGACGCAGACTCTGGGGACAAGTGTTGTAAACAACTTGCAACGCCAGAAAACAATTTTAATTTTAAATGATAGCAATACCCTTATACTCTCTAACAATGGGAATTGCATGGAGGTTTGCTTTATTTATGTGGTGTGGTGGTTCTTTGAAACAAAGACATTTTGCGCACTTCGGAAAATGGCAAAAATTGGCAAACTACAGAGGCTTAAAATGGGTCTTGGTATGTCTAATATTGAATTGAAATAAACACTGTGATAAAGTCTGGCCCTACTTCTATTATGATATGAAATAAAAAATCTGGGCAATTCAGGCTCGCGCTGACAAAAACAAAAATTCGCGAACCAGTGTTGCCAAAATTTGCGTAATGAAATGAATGAAATGAATGAAATGAAAAGTAGTAGTTTGGGCGAGCTTAATTTAGAGGATTTTATTCACTGAAGACACACAAAGAATGGACTAAAACATTTCTTCAATCTATTCTTGCATTGTTTTGGGCTTGTACTATTTCTACGTAAAACTAAAGGGAAGGAGAAGAAGTTTTAAAAGTTCTACACAAGCTGTTGCGTGACCCGTGTCACGTGAATATTTTTGTCAATTATGGCAGTTGTTGAATGCGGTTTCTACATTGGCCGCTGTTTTATGCATGGCTAGTTCTCCAGCGGATACCGTACGCATCCCTGTGTTTGGGGCATACTGTCTGTGCAGTTGATGTTCTACTGGCACGAAAATTCCGACAGGCAAGTCTAGAATTAGTTTCGTATAAATATGACACCTTTCTCTTCGAGAGAAGAAAACTGCGACATAGTATGTTGTTGTGTACGTGACTCGATCGCTCTTTTCAAACGGCTACTAAGATTTTGGGCGACTTTTTGAAATGACACTATTTGGGCCAGGAACCAAAGGTGCATCATTATCATTATGATTTGTACGTATTTGTCAAAACATGTGCTGTTTCTATCAATATTATTACACTTGCATAAATATGTTTTAGAAAATTAAACGCAAACCACGGACGGGATCGGTATTTATGAGTTATTAATGCGGCTGTATATCTAAGAGATATCACTACACAGTTTGTTTGGCTTTACTTTGCAAGATTGCTGAGAACTCTTTCACAGTTTTGGAGGAAAAGATTTTCATTGAAGAATATTTTCACGTTTGCATTAACGTGCAGTGATCGGTTGCGTGACTTGATTATTTTGAGTGGTACTTTGTGTTCCTTACCTTACACAGCCATTTTAGCTCTCAATTTATACGCGTACGTCAACTTTAATGATTAATAAAACAAACCGTTTGCATTTTCGAGAACATTAGTATTTTCCCAAAGAAACTGCAAATAACAAAGAAAGGCCACTGGTGCTGCAGAGTAAAGACATCTGACAAAATATGATAACCCACTGCACTCTTAAGTTTCACCAACAATTTTCCAAATTTGTTCGTAATTCTTCAGAAAGATAAATGAAGATAGCAGCGATTGCATCATCTAGTAGAAAGACCATCTGAAAATAGCTACGGCAAACGATTTGTCATATTTCAAGTCGTCCTCCAATTACAGTTTTTTTCCTATTATCCAAATTATGCAAATTTTGGCAACACTGGTTCGCGAATTTTTGTTTTCGTCAGCGCGAGCCTGAATTGCCCAGATTTTTTATTTCATATCATAATAGAAGTAGGGCCAAACTTTATCACAGTGTTTATTTCAATTCGATATTAGACATACCAAGACCTATCTTAAGCCTCTGAAGTTTACTAATTTTTGCCTTTTTCGGAAGTGCGCAAAATGCCTTTGTTTCAAAGAACCACCAAACCACATAAATAAAGCAAAACTCCATGCAATTCCCATTGATAGAAAGTAGAAGAGTATTGCTATCATTTAAAATTAAAATTGTTTTCTGTCGTTGCAAGTTGTTTACAAACAAGCGCATTCAATTTGTTTAATTTTAAACCTGATTTTTGCATAATTAATTTAGCAAAACCGTTTTTTTCCGAATTTCTCGAAAACAATAGAATCCCAGAAGGTTTAAGTAATATTTTCGAAGATAGCTCCCCAAAGGTGTTCTTCTGGCAAGTTATCAGGATTTTCGATTTTTTGAGCTTGTCCAACGATTCTCGATATTTACAGTCAGAGCCTCTTAACTTTCTGTCGTGACGTGATAAATTGGCGTCACGTTACCCTTCTTGTTAGTTTGATGTTATAAATGACAAATATGCGACTGAAGTTCTGAATACCTTGCCACTTTGAGGTATTGTTTGTAGTGGTCCAATTAGTGGGAATGCTAAATCTGTTTTTGACACGGAAATGAAGTTATTATTATTATTATTATTATTATTATTATTATTATTGTTGTTATTATCATTAATTATTATTATTATTATTGTTATGTGCATATGCAGTGGACAGTGTATTAGCATATCCACTTTAAACCTTGCTTAGGCAGAAGATCAAGGGGAAAAGTGTTTTGAATAACCTGCATATCCACTTAAAAAATTTCCTGACTGTGTAAATTAATATGTATCTGTTCACATATGTGCACTATATCTACTTTAAATTTACCTACTGGAGGCAAATCAAAATAAAAGCCTAGTAACATGCCTCATTTTGATCTATAAGTTTGGAGCTCTAGCAATGACTGTTTTTTTGTGCTTGGTCAATCACATATCCAGCCTTTTCAGGGCGTGTAGACTCCAAGTAGTGCAAACATAAAACACATAGAACCCCATTAACCACTGGAGATTTAAATTCCTAAACCTTTCTCTGCGTAACAGATACTTAGTGCAAACGTGATGTCTGACAGGTCCTGCATATGAAATTTGAACAAATTTGGAGCAAGTTTTTTCTTAATAGCTGTTAGATGCTTTTTGCTACTTCTGTATACTGCAATGGTCTGAGATAGTCAGGACATGTCCGTTGTGTAAGACAAGCTTCAATTCCATCATCCACAGTGTCAAATCAATTGACAATTACCAGCAGGTGACAACCTCTTTTTCTTTGCTCTACTGTGTACCATGTAGGCCCTAAAAAATAAAGCTCACTTTGAAAAAGCCACCCAGTAATGTTTTCCTTGTGTTGGGTTGTCTTCTAAAGCATTACCTGTCCAAACCTGACATCCCTGCTTCAGTATAAGCCAGACTCAAAGTGATGGAAGAAGATTCCGCTATCGAACAACAGTAACAGAGGGAAGTCGACAACAGAATCAGAGAAGGCAGGGAGAGGGAAGTGAATCTGATGCTTGGGGGCAGCGGGCACTGCGACGACGGGGCCACTTGTCAGCACAGAGGAACAGGAACGTAATAAGTCAAGAAAGAAGGAGGTACAGTCAAGTAATAACAATGATTATCATTTATAATAATAATTACTATTGTTATTGTTATTATTATTGTTATTTATTTATTATTATAACTAAATGGACCACTCCCTGTGAGGACAATGAAACAAATAATCCTAATGAACGCTATCTGGCTATTTACAAGCGCAACCCAGGAGTTGATCTCGGGGTTACCAAGAACTACTCCAGCTAGTGCTCAGAGTGGGACTTAAACCCAGGACCTCTGGTGCCCTAACAACTCAGCCATGCTGCTTCCATTTAAGTGTGCATACATTGTTTTTATATTTACATGTACATACTATTAATAATACATTATTATTACAAGGTTTTTTCTTGCAGTACATCAATAGATATTTAATATAATAGTATTAATATTCGCAGGACCATCTACAGCAGCAACTTATGGGTGCAGGGAGTGACTCAGACTGGTCGCCCACGCCAGAGAGAAATTTGTAAGTTGGTGTAATATCACACAAACCTTCCTAACATAGGAAAATTAATTTCTTTTTGTTTCCAGGGTTTTTAATAAGGGCTGGCAGCCAGCGAAACTCGCTGGCTATTCCACATGAACTCGCCGCCTATTTGATTGAGAAATTACCTCATAGTTTATGACTAACATGAGAAACATTTGCCGCAAAACACAAGCCTTGAATCGGCCAAGATTTATTCATGAAAAACAAAACAATTTTGCCGGAATTGTGAGTACATGTAATTTCAGTGGCGATTTGTGTTTCCTGTTCTGTTGAAATACCCTAATTCTTGCTCCAGAATGCAGTCCTGAAATGCATTCAGGAGGCCCAAATTTTCAAAATTTTCCAGGGAAGCATACCCCGGACCCCCTAGAATCTTGCACCAAAGGCATGAGTAGTTCATTCTCCGCCTACTCGTAAAATTTTGCCACCTACTCAGATTCCTATTGAAAACCTTTCCGGAGGGACAAGAATGTGTATGTTGATCAGGGTGCTGTTAAAAGTCAGCTAGCATTATTGGAAAGCCAACGACAGCCCGGGAATACAGAAATTAATTTCCCCGTTCCCGACAGCTTTCTGCTACTTACATTTTCAGCCTTAAATTCTGAAAAGCTTTGTGCTTACAAAATATCCGTAAAAAGGCCCTGAAACAATCTGAGAAGACAGAAAACGACACTTTGATTCCTTTCCTTAAATTTTGTCATTGGTTGTCCTATTTTATCAACTGTATTATCAGTTAATTTATTTTGACAGAATTTGCTTTTGTTTTTCCACAGCTCCAGAATTTTTCCGAGCCAATCCTGCCTGCTCCCATCGCCTAATTCCTTGGCTCACCAGAGATTTAAGAGTTCTGCTCAACGATGAAGAAAGCCATGTAAATTTTGTTCTGCAGATTATCGTGTCCCTAATCACCAAGTATGTATTGAGTTAGTCCTCAATCAAACGGTTTCATCATCATCATCATCATCATCATCATCATCATCATCGTCATCATCATCATCCAACATCATCCAACATTGCTGTATGATGCTGAGCGTGTTGCCCAAAACACCTCAATGTTGTTTTTCACAACTGAGAACACATAGATTACGGGCACTCTCAGTTTCCGCGCAGAGTCGGGCGAAAAAAACACGCGAGTGAGAGCATTGCTAGACTGCGAGCAGTCGTCCTGTTTTCCTCAGATCCAACGCCTGAGTGGAAATGAATAAATTATGCAAAATAACAGTTAAACTGAACGAGGATGGATTGGGCGATTGGGGATTGGTCCTTTTTCCTGCGCCCGCGGTACCCATGGCTCAATCTTCTCGCCAGCGTCTCGCTAAAATTAGGAGAAGAAAGAGACTCTGCTCGTAGTCTAGAACATTCCTTGCGGCGTGGAAAAGTGACGCACGCGTGATCAGTTGCCAGTGACATGTGCATGTACCACATTACGGCTCATCACGTGCGTGTGACGTTTCCACATGGTAGGCAATTCTGGCATGTTGTTTTTGGTTGACTATCCCTGAGCAGAAAGAGAGACTGCTCGTAGTCTAGAGACCAAAATAAAAGTTGAGTCAAGACCACTTCACAAGCTGAACAGCTTTTACTTTTATCGAGCATAAGTGAATGTCTATCATGCAACACGGTGCTCAAATGCGTTCATCGTGCCAATTCGGCAATGTTGAACGGTGTAGAGCGGAAATGTTGAACTCGTTTCAAATTACATCGTTAGGCGATCTTTGTGGATGACATTGTCTACATCTAGCATTTAGGAAACCACCTGAGAAACGAAAAGGTATCATAACCAAAAGAGCGTTCAAAATTTAGAAACTTGAAAGAAAACAGACCAAAACTTGCTTGAAACAATGCATTTAAAAGTTGCTGTATTTACAGCTCGTAAACCTTGTACATTGCTAGCCACGAGTTTCCCAGCAGCTCAGTGTGATCATCCGACTGATGCACGGAAGGTAATGGGCTGGGTTCCCTGTGGGACTTAGATTTCTCCTTTGTAACATGCTTGTGATTTGCTGAACATTACGTATTTCTTAACTGACAAAATGATTGGCATATGGTCATGTGCGGAAAAAAAAGCCATTCAGTTGTCAAAAAATGTATGACGCCATACATGGTATCATTAACTTGGAAACATGAAAAGCATGAACCAAGACGGAAGGTTAATTATATGTTTCTACCGATGTGTGAGGAATATCTCTGCATTATATTTTAGGGTCGAGCTCAGCTCTGAAGAGTTCTGCAATCACCTGCGACCCTTTCTCTTCGACAAAACAGAGCATTTTATTCACGAGTTTATAAGCTTTGCTCGTTCACCATTTGATGTGAATGCTTATGATGAGCGTGCGCAGTACAACTGGCCTGATGAGTCACGTGAACAAGTGAGAGAAACGCCAACTGTGTTTCATAGTCACAATTCAGGTGGGAATGAATTCTGTTTGTTTTGTTTGTTTGTTTGTGGCTAAGTACAAACTGGTTTTATCGCTTTCACTTTCAAAGTCACCCAAACTGGTAACAAAAAAGTTTCCATAATGTAGAAAAATGTCGAGTAACAAACAGTGTTAAATCTAGGTATAGGGAAATCATTACTACACAAATCATAATTCTTAAATTGCTTGTAAAATATGTCACAAATGTGTTTAGGTGCCAGTAAATTTTTAACCTTGTACATTAGTATCAGTATGTCTTGTAGGCGTCTATTTACTGAACTAGGCAGCTTTCATTTCGATCAACGTGCTCAAGGATTTTATCCTCAGACTTGAAAGCACCACAGGGAGGTACTACTCAAAGCGTTTATTTGAATGGTCACACTTACGTATTTCGTACAAAAATTAGAACCCCCCTGTACAGCACAATAAACAACACCACAGAAAAGCACTGCTCAATAGCTTTCATTTGAATGGTCACACTTTAGGATTTCATTCACAGACTCAAAAGTTAGAACCACCGTGTACAGCATAATAAACAACACCACAGGAAAGTACTGCTCAGTAGCTTTCATTTGAATGGTCACACTTTAGGATTCCCGTCTTGAGCTATTTAATATGTTCGCAGTTCCATTTCCACTGCCTCCAATAATTTCGCTTTTGTCTGTTCTACTTGGTACAATTACATCATATCTATTGTTCTTTCCCTTTTTTCGTAGGTTGGCAAACTCCTGTACCAGGCCCTTCTGGAGTGTCCATCCTGGAATTATCCGAGACAGACTGGAACAGAGACTCTCCAGTGCGTCAGAGTGAATTTGCCAGTTGGTCTCCAAGCTCATCCCCAGGCCCTAGCGGTCTAAATGATCCCAGATTAGTGGAAACTGTGACCATTTCTTCGGAGAGTTCACAGTCGGTTTCGATTGAGCATTCAGAAAGCGACGAACAAGCGAACCGAGCTTCAAAAGAAAAACGAAAAAGAAGCGTGTCTGTTGGTGATATGACTACCACGGAAGAAACCTCTATGAAATCTAGAAAAAAGTCAAGTCCTCGACATCACCGACATTCCCACAAACGTAAGCGAAAGCATAAGCGTGACAATTCCTCGAAAATTAGCACAAGTAGACATTCTAACAGCTTGGAAACAGACTCCATTGTACCCGGACCAAGCCGACGTGTTTCTATCAACTCCTCGCCATCTGATAGCACAGTAGAGATTATTGTCCTTAGTGACAGCAGTGACTCATTGGATTCACCTGGATCTCGTAGAGAAGTTGTTCGCATTGATTTAGCAAGGTGTCGAAGTGACAGGAGAAGGTCCGTGTCACGATCGATGTCTCGGACAACATCTGAGGGTAACGAGAAAAAGCGTTTGCTACACAAGTACAGACATCGGTCTTGCTCAAAACGCTCGCATAGTAAACATCGATCAAGGTCTCCCTCGGGATATTCAAATTCATACTCGCGGCGCGATTATTCTTGGTTAAAAAGAGAAAGGAAGGAGAAATCTCGCAGTCGATCACGATCTTTCTCAAGGAGTCCTGTTTCGCTATCTAGAGGAAGATCAGCAGAACGAAGATTGAAAAGCAAACGTCGTTCGCGATCTTGCTCAAGGCGTTCAGATTTGCGCTCCCAAGGAATACGTCGCTCGAAAAGAGAAAGACATTCACAAAGTGACGTTCGAGATCCATCAAATTCAGATTCATTTTTTTCGAGAACTTTAGACTTAAAGAAAGAGAAATATGATCGAGAAAAGCGTAGATCGCAATCAGGAACTCCAGGTGGATCGCAATCTCGATCGAAAGGGAGGTCAGATTTAAAGATTCAATCAGAGAGCTTTGGAAAAAGGAAATGTAGTAGGGACTCACATTCTCGATCGACGTCACCGTCGACGACGAAACGGGGTGCGGCTTCTTCGTCACTCTCATCTTGTTCATTTTCCCGCCATTCGAAATCACGTTCTCCTAGAAGATATTCACGAGTTCACTCACCGATCTCACGAAATTCACGGTCTTGCTCACGATCAGAACGTTGTACACAACCTCGCTTGTCACGGTCACCATCACTTCATGTCACTGACTCCTCTCCAGAGTCACGCTGCCGGTCACGCTCCAACTCACACATCGAGGAGTCCATGGTTTCCTCCGCGTTGGAGACACAAGGGTCAAGATCCGGTAGCAGTGAGGATATCAAGAGAGAAATTGAGGATTTAGAGCTTCGTATCACCGCAGATAAAAAGCGATTGCTGAAGCTTCTTATCAAGCAAGAGAGGACGAAAGGAGATGGCGTCACTGTCATCAGAGAAAAAACGGAAAATGATCCGTGTGAGGAAGAAATCAAATATTGAGCAAGAGTTATCGCCACTCTTCTGTTCAAAAGTTGTGATTTTTAGGGGCGAAAAATGTGCTTGTGAAGTGCGCGATACGCAAGAGATGTTCAGATGTCTGCAAGACACACGCGCCATTTTGATTCACCCACGTAGACAGCGCGAGGTTCTCCACTGACAAGTAGAAAGAGTGACTCGCAAAAGTCTAGGGCGGATCCAGAAATTTTCACCAATAACAGATTCCAACTGGCAAATTGTACTTGATGATTCAAAAGCCAGTGAATGTGTTAGCTCAACTTAAGCAAATTTGAAACAAGATTTCATGACCACTTGTTTACGATGTTTTCTTCTTTTTTAATCAGTAAGACAAGTACAGATTTGAAGAAGGTTGGAAAGAGCCCGACCCTCTTGGTACCTCTTAGATCCTACTTGCTTTGTGATATGGAGCAGTTTTCAATTGAGTGTCGTAAAACCAAAACCAAAGTAAGTATCCCAGCCAATCACGACAAACACAAATTACCCAATGAACCAATCAGAACTCGGAGCAAATACATGTAGCTGGTGCCAAGCGCGGGAAAACACGCGCGAGCAAGTCGCGACTGGTTTAAGTTTTACTTCTGATTGGTCAAGAAAGTGGCGCGAGATTTTTTAACCAATCACGGAGTGAAGTAAAGCAAAACCAAAGTAAAACGCGAATTACTTTCGACACTCGATTGAAAACCGCTCTATAGAGCAGTTTTCTATTAAGTCTTGAAAGTAATACTGTGTTTGCGTTGGTTTTGCTTGACCATGCTCTCTGATTGGTTAAAAAAAAGTTTGCACCACTTTCTCAACCAATCAGACGTAAAACCAAAACGAATCGTGACCTGCTAGCACGCGTTTTCCCGCGCTTAACGCTTACTACTTGTATTTGCCTCGATTTATGATAGTAGTATTTGCTTCGATTTATGATAGCAGTCACGTGACTGAGCACGTGACAGCCGAGAGGCCAAAAATGGCCTTTTAGAGCTATGAATAGCATATTTAAACGTCTTCACTATCATAAACCCATGAATTATCGATTGATTTTCTGCTATTTTCTATGAACGAGTCGTACATTCTACAGTTTCAGCCAAATTCTAGGTTATTCAGCCTGAAACAATGAAATAATTTCCATTTTTGTCCCATTTACCGGTCAACATGAAATCGAGGCTCAGCTAGGTAACTACTGTTTACGGCTGTATCTTATGTTGTTTATGAAGAAAAACTGATATCGTTACCTCTTAATAATATAAGGCCCAGTCATGCTCAAACTATGTAAACTTGGAGGTCACGTGACCAAAACTTCTATTTTAGTGCTAGAATCGCTCTCGCTACCACGAACGTATACATTACAAGTGTATGTATGTTATCTTACGAAATCTCTTATTTACACCACATTGTAGGTCAGTGAGATGCATTTTGAAGCAAAAATATGCGAGATTGTAACAATTTCTGGCCTTTACGAGGACTGTTGAGCATGAAAGTGAGGCTAAATCATTTATCATTCTTTCTAATCTTTCCCGTTGTGATTGGATAGAGTAATTATTTTGGTTTTGGTTTTACGACACTCGTTTGAAAACTGCTCTAATAAAGTTGTTGTTGTTGTTATCCTACCATGATCTGCATGGTTTTACTTTAGATCTCTAAGATGGGGCATCTGCTTGCCTTTTTAATCGTATATTGGTAGACTCATTTCTCGCGGAAGCTCTGTTTGAGCTCATTGCGCGATCTATAAGATCGTTATGCAATATTTTACAGAAGATACGCGATATTGTAAGGGTCGTCACACTTCATGGAAGCTTGGGGAAGAGCTGGTGTCAGTGTAACGATTCCCCCGCCCCATCTCCCCTTTCTAAGGAGAATGCCTTTCGCTTTTTGTACTTGTTTGATGAATACCACAGGATTTTACTCGATATATGACGTCATGCGGAGAAAGAAGCGATAAATCAGATTAAAACAGCAAAGAAAAAAATGCAGACAATACTTTTTTGTACTGGGTTGTTTATTTACTTTCTTGTAAATAAAAAAAACTAATTATAACAAAAGAAAACGCAGCAGCCTCATTTTTTAAGGTGAAAAGCATTGACTAGCAATTTTCTAATGAAAATTTCCCTCAATGTTCATGAACAGAACTCATCGTGATCAATCAACGTAAGAGATCTTTCAGATAAGACAGAAAATAGGTAGGCTACCACTGAAAAATAAAATGTATGTACAAAATGTTTTCTTTTGTCTTTTTGTTTGTTTTTTTGTTGTTGTTGTTGTTTTTGTATTTTAGAATTTATATAATGACAAAAAATATTTCACTTGACAATATACAAAAAGAAAAAGACGTGTTAGTTGATGCAGTCGCCACACAAAGAAATCTGTTTTTACGAGTCAACATAAGTCACACTGATTAAACCAGAGACTCGGGAAGGTTTTTCTTCCAAGCAAGAGAGAAAATAGGTAGGCTACCACTGAAAATAAAATGTATGTACAAATTTTTTTTTTGTCTTTTTGTGTTTTTTTTTGTTCTTGTTGTTTTTGTATTTTAGAATTTATATAATGGCAAAAAATATTTCACTTAACAATATACAAAAAGAAAAAGACGTGTTAGTTGATGTGGTTGCCACACAAAGAAATCTGTTTTTACGAGTCAACATAAGTCAAACTGATTAAACCAGAGACTCGGGGAGGTTTTTCTTCCAAGCTACTGGATTTATTTGAACCCTTGTTTCTGGGCAGTTACTGAAAAAGAAAAAGTATAGAGAAGATTAACTTAAACGGCGTGCCACAGTTAATATGTTGATTGCACTAAAGTTTGTCTAGCGTGAACTTGACTGAGGTTTTTATCATCTCAATGAAGTCTTCTCCAGAGTCAATAGAAACGCGTATCTTTACTTGATTACTGGAGGTTAACTGAACTGTGTCAGCTATTTTTATTAGCACTCTGGAAAACGAAAAGTCACATTTGATAAAAGACAATAAAGGAACTGTTTCCTTTGTTAATTGCAACACCTCACCTTTCTGGCCTCAGATTATGACGATCAGCAACAGCATTGAGAACACTTACATCAGGAGTAACAGCTCTTCTTAACCGCTACAGAAAAAAATGAAGAGATTTTATAAAAGTGAATCAAATAACCTGCAAACACGTTGAATCAACAATGAGAAAACTACTCGCAAAAGTGAGATGATTTTTTTGCGAACGAAACGGCAAATGGTCCTCTGTAAACGAGTATGAGTGCGGTGCATTGAATATTATTGCTGCTCTTTTGATTACATTTGATATGCTTGCGAGAAACTTACCTCGCTAAGTGACCCTTTCGGGTGAAATATCTGCACGAGAGCGTAAATGGGAAGAGCCAAAAAAGAGAAGAGGGCCAGCACCCAGGCGAGGGCCTGGGCCCAATCAGGGTACACGTATCCATCATAGGTCATTCGTTTCCATTGTGTTGTGCTTCCCAAAAATATCAACTGTGATAAGAGAGATCAAAAAGAATTTTCAAAGTTAGTTAATGTGCCGTCGAGTGGGAGTGGTTTGCTGATGGATGGTTGGTTGGGTAGTTGGTTGGTTGCTTGATTGAGTGGTTTGAAAACTTCTTAGCGAATTAAACATTTATTTAGTTAATTGTTTAGCAAGTAAGTTAGCTTCTACTTACAGTTCCAACTGTAGGCGTGACGTATTTCCAGCAGAGTTTAAAGTACATGTTTGGTTTCTTTCCGATCATCGACTTGATGTTTTCACAGAATTTTTCCACACCTGCAAAATAATTGTGATGGTTTTTACTTCATTTATTTCAATATCCTAAGAAGCATCTTGTCGCTGAAGCATGTCATTAATGAACACTGTAAAACAAGACCAGAAAGGCAGCAAAATGTCCGTAAATTCTGCACAGTTATTGAGAGTGGTATGTTGGCTAGCTTTATTGACATTGTGCAAATACTAAAGGAGAGCAAAAATTTACAAACCGATTACATAGATAAAAGAGTGTAACACAGTTGAAGACTTCTGGCCTTGCTTTCATAGACTCGCATGTCCGCTTGCCTCAGTGCGTTTGTGGAGCCGGTTATACGATCCGTAAATGATAGATGACTTTATACACTTCACGGATCACTACTGGTACATAATAGCATTGTTCATTGTGATTCCACATGAATATCACCTAGGTTAGTTAGTACCTACCGTATCCCCAACTGACTGCTATAGCCTCAAAAATGACCACGACAATCAGTGTCAAGCCACCACTCTGGCTGTCAAAGATATTCAGCACGTAGATTCCTCCCTGGAAACAAAGAAAATGCAGAGAAAATTCAGCAACAATACTTCAAAAGGAAATTACTGTGGAAGTTAGAACTTCACGCTACGTAAAGAGTCGAGATTTGCTTGCTCAATTCCAGAGGCTTAACTATATTTACGTTACCTTGGTAACACAGGACAGTCCAATAAGATATTGCACGACGCATAGCGCCAACAGGACGAGTCCCCTGTATCGCCGTAGTTTGCTGAAACTGTCCATCAGTGCTGCCATGATTGTTGCCGTGAACACAAACTAGAAATTGATAGAGAAGGTATAAACCAAGCAAATACAGGCTAGGTTTGATTAAAGCTTAATAAAAAGGTATAGGTTTGGATTGGGCTTGAAAGGGTATTTGGCGGGAGCAAACGAGAGAGCGATCATTAAAATTTTATCGACAAGAGAGGAGTATTTGTTTAAAGAAAAATGCTACATTTTTTGACTTTTTGAAATTATTTATACGAGGTATTGATTTTCATGAATGCATTTGACGTGTTGTTGTTTGGCTTTCTGCAGTTCTGTTAGAAAGTTATTCGTAGGAAAGATTGTTTTAGTTACTGCACTACACGCCCCTTTTTTAAGAAAAATTCGAAATAATCGTTCTCTCCAATGGACCACCCAGGGCAATTATTCGTGTAAATACTGTAATTATCTATCGTCATATTTCTCACCTGACTTCCAAGTCCAATAGTAAACAGCATAAAGAAAAACATGACTGCCCAGACTGAAGCACCAGGCATTTGAGCAATGCCTTCTGGGTAGGCCACGAACCCCATTCCAGGTCCTAGAAACATGTGCAATATGAGTGATGCCTAAAGTATGATTCAATTATCAAGTTGAATAAAATCGAATATGCTATCATCTGGAACATAATTCCTGACGTGCGTTTAACGAAAGCCGCGAAACTTTTGGGGTTGATTTGCAGCCCGATAAATTCACCCTGTATCCTTTAAATAAGGTAGTTTCTAAGCATCAAAATTGCCTATAACTCATAATTTCTTACTTTGAAGACATGTTAAAATAGCATCATTGTACAATGGGTGGACAATATTTTTATAAATGGCTTGGCGAGACAGAGATGTTTTCTGATCTATCGAAAAACGCCCTCCTGGTCGATTAAGTCGACGTCAACAGAGCATTAGTCCAACTTGCAGCGAACTTGCGATTGACCTTATCAAACACAGGTTTTAGCTAATAACCGTCACTTATTTCATGTTTCTAGAGTCTTATTCATAGCTCACCTGACGAAACGACATCTTTGACGTCTTTATGAAGAGTGTGCGCCATAAAACCTATGACGCTGAAAATGACGAATCCTCCAAACAAACTTGTCATGCAGTTAATCGACGAAACAACTACAGCGTCCCTGAAAATATAACGATGCACTTTGATGTCAAATAGTGAAGAGAATTTAAAATCTTCAAGCAGTTCATTTCCTGCTAAAGGACAAGTCTAGTAAGGAGGACCTCAGAAAAAAGAATTGGGTACTCCGCAAGGGAACATCTCCTCCAACAGAAAAACACGCATGCTGGGAGAAAATGAAATTGCCACAGCGAGAGTCTCCCGTCGACATAAGATCATGCTGTGAGAGGGACGTATGGCACTCTTGATTAATTGGCAGATAGACTGGTTGGTAAACGGATGGATAGATGGAAAGATGAATGGATAAATGGACGGATGAGTGGATAGATGGTTGAATGTTGTAATTTTTTACCTCTCACAGTTGTTGTGAAATTTGTTGTAGCTGGCAAAAGTGACTAGTCCTCCGAGGCCAACGCTAAGTGAGAAGAAAATCTGTGACGCAGCATCGATCCAAACCTAAAGTGGAATAGACGTTTGAGCATATATTTTACGAAAAAACGGCTAGAGCATGCGATGCTATCATTTTCAGGAAAGTTCAAATTGCACTGATAAATAACGTATATCTTGACAAGGCCTCAAACGTGATACAAAAACAGGAAACTTTTTTGCCCCAAGTGGCTTGTTTGTTGTAAGGGAAACGATTTACATTTCCTACCTGTGGTTCAAGCAGTTTGTTGAAGTCAGGTTTGAGGTAAAAAATGATTCCATCAACCGCGCCAGGCAGGGTGGCCCCTCTGATGAGCAGGGCTAACAGAACAATGTACGGGAAGATGGCAGTAAAATAAGCAACCTGTTAACAAAAGTGGAGAACACGTTTAGTTTAGCATGAAAGCAATGTTTACGTAAACTCCACTAATAGCCCACTAATGTTAACTCCACAAGCCCTCCGATTGTGTTCATCTTCCCGTTTCCGAATATTATGTTATGGGCTTAGGTCAGCCTAGTACCCAGGCATTCTCCTCCCACTCACTCAAATCGACTTGCAAGTCCTGTCAGCGAGAAGAGAACGCCTGGGTACTAGGTTAGGCTTAGGTTTAGCTAAGCCTTGGAATTAAGAGCTTTCCTATCACATTTATGTTGTTTCTCAATGCTCAGAGAGTTTTGTTTGAAATTGACGACTAACAACATGTTAGTTACTCTTTCTCTACGATAACGCACAAGGTTTTTATTATCTCAAAAGGATTAGACGCAATTGTTTCCCAAAATAATGATACGAACAATCTCATCTAAAGATAAGCCTTCCCAGACCATCCGAATTTAAGGTGTCATGAGGTCACTTTTGCTGTGGTGCCTTTTTTCATTTTAATTTTCTTTTCATACTCTGAAGTGAAAAAAATTGAATATTGAAATATGTAGTCTCTGTGAGGCTTAAAAAAATCCTATTTATTACAAGAAAGTAGCAAATGGAGGGATTCTGGTAGTTGAAGTGAATCTGAGACCATTGAAACCGAACAGAGTCCATTGCTACAGTTCACACATGTACACGTTGTGGATCTATTGTTTGACCAATGCAAACATCGATCACTTACCTTGCCAGAAGACTTGATTCCCTTATAAAGGCAAAAATACACAGCGGTCCACGCAATTAAAAGCGTGGTGGCCAGCGGTAGGCGGATTTCCCCAGGTTCATCGATGCCATTTGAAATGGCGAGAATAAAACGCCTAGCAAAATAAATTAACACAAGAAATTCTAATGAACTGCCAAACATAAATGTATATTATATCATTTTGAAGAAATCAAGCCATCTAAACTTAGGAATGAAGAGGACAAAAAAGGAAAGAAAACAAAACGACCAACTTTGAAACGTTCAGTTCTCCGGCTTTTTCTAAAATAATTGTAAATCATTTTTTCACTTGCGTAACTTGCGTTCTGACCTGTTTTATTTCCAGAATGTTGCAAACATTTTCTATCATTACCTTTTTCGTTAAAATAGTTATTTTTTACTTACTCCCAGAATTCTGCACTAGGAGAAGTGAGCTTCATTGTACAGTTAGAGGGCTGACCAATTGCATTGCAGTTGAGTGTGGAGTTACGGCCCCAAGCGTCGCTATAAAAAGACAATAGGAACGTCATAGCATCAGTAACATTCACGACAAAGCGCTTTTCAGTTTTGAATGATTTACGTCAGAAAACCTCATCAAAGACTTGCTTTAGAGGAATAGGCTTGGTTTGATCCCTCGGGGTGGGGTTCCTCCCTATAGTGGGGAATACGGGCAGGTATAGAAGAACGTATATATTCAGAGTCTTGTTACGTTAAATCTGTAGAGCTGGGTTCTATTTGTTTCTACACCATTTTTTAAGGTACTTCTGGTGCAAACAAGTGATGGGGATGATTCTGTGTATAACTACTATTTCTTTCTTTCATTTGTACTAGAAACCTTCGGAAGGGTCCATGCGATCACAACGCTGTGAAAGTACGAAAAAAGGAAGTAACATTCCTTATTTTTATCTCCATCTACTTATTACCTGGAGTAGTATAGAGAGAAATAAAAAAAATGAAGTCATACTCATGGGTAGTTTCTCCGGCCCTACGTCTGTATATCAAGATTCTATATATTACCTGCAGAGTGGAGTGTTCCATGCATTGTTACAACTTTTCCAGGGCACTTCCAGCGCAAACGAATTATAGAGATACAATAAGCTCCATGATATGATCACATTATAGTAGATTGATATCATAAGCGAAGTTATTATCATGGCCACTCCAAGCCCTGGAAAAGGAAAACAAATAAAAATACACCAAACTCTTTGTATGCGAAAGTTGCACAGATAAAATTTGTCGGCATCCACTTCTTTGCCACACTTGATCTTCTCACCTACCCCTCCCGTCTGCGCCCCTCGGAGATCATGGAGGAGTAATTAATATTACAAACTTGTAGTCTGTTTCCAGATCGAGAAGAAAACGTACTGTGAGCGCTGCAGGAAGGCCCCCCCATTATTCATGGAGTCTACTTTCGCATTAACATGTTAAAAGTTTGAAACAGTCATGTCTCTTCTATATTACCACATTGTCGACTAATCAGAAATGCAAACAATGAAAACATTTTTTTCTTTCGTTTTCCCGCGCTCTTTATTCAGTTCCTTACCTTTGTACGTGACCACAGGACACCCAATGCAAATCAATATATTTGGGTATGATGTCCTGTTATCTACAATACACTGTAATCGGTACACATTACAGCTCACGGAACATATTTCCAGGATTCATATTGTCGGTATTTTTTAAACATATCATACCTTTCAACACGGGGCAAACCACTGCCCAAGCCTTGATGGCACCGAGGCTGAGATACTGGCCCAGGGCCAGCTCGAGATAGAAGAGTGGGATTCCGCACGTAAGCAATGTTAGAAAGTATGGCAGTAGGAAGGACGCTGTTGAAAAAACGTAAAATTAGCAAAACTCCGCTTTATGACACGTGATTCAGCTCTAATACGCCATTTGGGAGTTGCCTCCGGCCTCTTTTCAAAGGGAGGCCTGGTGCAAAACTTTTCGTAGTTTCATTTGCAAGGGAATGAAAACCTATTTTCACATGAACGGTTGTACACCAGGCCTTGTTTTAAGAAACGAGAGTAGAGACAACTCGTTCTCTAAGATATTTTCTCGGACACATCGTGCAACACTGCGTAGCCATGAGCGTCCCCTCCCCCTCCCCCCGATTCGTTTAAACATTCCATGTTCCGTACTGTCGGACGCTGTAATCGGATGCGCGCAAAAATTGTAGGTGTACACACGTTAGTAAAAATATTGCGCCCAGTAATGGGTGCAATATGGCACCACTCTACCCCACACCTTGGGTCCATTTCATCATTCCACGGAAGTATTGTACGCAAATGTTGAGCCTAATTTTTCAGAATAGCCAGAATACCAGACACAAGTTGATCTTAGTTCTGTTACACTTTCTCAACTTCAGTATACTAGTTTTAATCCTTTTTATTTCAGACATGTTGTAAGGCGAAAATGCGTTGCTTTCAAATTTTGAGGCCCTTTTCACGCAGAAAACCATGCAACCAAAATGACCTGAACGACATTTTGAATTGTAATTACTTCCTTATAGAATCAAACTTTGACTGAAGCAGCATCAGGTGTATCTTACGAGTCTGTCACTACTCAATAAAGTGCAGACAAGAAGTTCTTTCATGTGGTTCTGTTTTTTCTACGCCTTTCTCAAATTTAAGTCTTTTTCTTGTAACATAGATACGGCCTCCATTAAAATGTAGCTTCCCCTACCTACGTTATAAGAAAAAGACTTATCTTATGAGTCTGTCACTGTCACGTTTTTTTTTCATCATGGGCTTCTTTTTTTTCTGTACTTTTCTCAAATTTAAGTCTTTTTTTGTAACATAGATGGAGCCTCCATTAAAATGGCGATTTCCTTATGTATGCTATTAGAAAAAGACTGATGCGTGATGCTCATCAGTAGCCGTAAAAAACACGAAACCAAACACAGTGACTTGAACGCCCTTATAAACTTCTTTTCTAGAGTCAACCGCCTAGTGTCGGGACAAGCAGTTCTTTCATGTGGTTCTGTTTGTTTTTGTGCTTTTCCCAAATTTAAGTCTTTTTCTTGTAGCATAGATACGGCCGCCATTAAAATGGAGCTTCCCGTATTTATGCTACAAGAAAAAGACTTACGCCATCCTAAGAGAGGATATCCGTGATACTGTAGGGAGTGGGATACCGTAGTATCCACTCCAAATAGAAAGCCAGATCAGAAGCTCAATCAGCGTCTTTTCTTATTCCCTATTTCCTGACGTTTTAACAGTGTAAAAAACTTATCTATTCTATTTTTGCTGTTTCTGGGGTTGGAAAGGGGATTTAGATTTCCCTCTCTAGGCCAGCTGACATCAGTTACTTTTACGGTTTCAATCATTTGATCGTGTATTATGTGTCCATTTATTTCGCTTAGTGTTGCGGGCGCCCTTTCAACTAAATAGTAGGGAAATTTGTTGCTTACACATTTTAAAGCTCATCTAGCCGCAAGGAAACAAAAACGGACCAAGTGACTTGATCGGCTTTAGCAACTTTTTTCCACTTACTTTTCTAGAGTCAAACTTTCATTTTGAGTATATGAATTGCAGTCACAAACTAACTATTCATGTGGAATATTTTGCTGAAACTTTCATGTCTTAATACTTGTTTAGAAAACTTAAAAATAAATAAATAAATGTCCTTTATTTACCCTCGGCAAGTAACTACTAATAGGGCATTAAGCAATTTTACCTCCTCCATTCTTGTAGCACAAGTAGGGGAAGCGCCAGATGTTGCCTAGCCCTACTGCATAACCGATACAGGACATGATAAAGTCTGCTTTCGTGGTCCATTTTTCCCGCTGTTCTTGACTCTCATTAGAGTCATCACGCACCGTTATTGAAACGGGTTGAACTTTAGACATCCTCAATTTTCTCACGATATAGCGAATTCGCAATCCATGATAAGTGTTGCATTTCCGAATGACTCGACCTCCATCATCGAAATCGGGTGAAAAATGCTGCTGACATCACAAAGCGCAATGAGATAACCAGCTTTTGACGTCACGGCTCGCGAGACGCAATTAATTAAATAAATTCTAACTTGGAAACGAATTTCATAGCGTGAAGCGGGTTTTTCTAGAGATTGTCGTAAAGCTGGTTGATGCAGTTTGCAATTAAAGTGCTACAGCTGGAAAACATTCTCGCCAAAAAAAAAGTTGTGATCTAAACAATGTCTGCTAACACAAAGAAGTTTTAAACATAAATTGTGCCGTAACGACACACGCGCGTTATTAGTCAGTTCATTAGAATGTAATTAACACTTAAATATTGAAGTAAAAATTAAATGAATTATTTGCCGTTAGATTATTGCTGATCGTACAGGTAAGTCTCCTCTTCAGTTTCAAACAGAAAGCCCCTTTCCTTTATTTGTTAGCTTGGTTTCTGAGTGAATCAATTTCTCCACTGAGGTCTCGAGCGAAAGTGACTGCGCGTGCGCGCGTTGTTTCTATCAGTCTCGATCTCGTTTCCAGAGTCCGCGTTCCCTAGACCAGCGGTGGTAGGGTCCGCTAGACAAAGGCAACGCGGACTCTAAGAACAGAGTCTTTTTCCTCAAGAAGAGTGATTATCTTATGTGTAGTTCATTGAAAGTTGTTTTTCTACTTGATATTGAGTATAATTTAGATAAATGATACATGATTTCCAGAAAAATAGAATAGTGTCTTTAAAAAATAGAATAATAAGCCGAACAACTAATAAGGTCAAGATCTGATAACAGTGAGGATATCAAGAGAGAAATTGAGGATTTAAAGCTTCGTTTCACCGGAGATAAAAAGCGATTTCTGAAGCTTCTTATCAAGCAAGAGAGGGCGAAAGGAGATGGCGTTAGCGAAAAACGGAAAATGATCCGTGTGAGGAAGAAACCAAATATTGAGCTTTAGTTCAAAAGCTGTGATTTTCAGGGGCGAAAAATGTGCGTGTGAAGTGCGCGATGCGCAAGAGATGTTCAGATGATTGCAAGACACGCGCGCTATTTTGATTCACGCGCGTAGACAGCCGCGTTCTCCACTGACAAGTAGAAAGAGCGACTTGGAGAAGTCTACGGCGGATCCAGAAATTTTCACCAATAACAGTTTCCAAGTGGCAAATTGTACTTGATGATTCAAAAGCCGGGAAAGTGTTACCTCAACTCAAGCAAATTTAAAACAAGATTTCCTGAGTCATATAAACTTTTGTTCTTAGGCCATCGTAGCTTGATTAAGAATAAAACACAAACAGCGGAGATAAACAATGCGAATAAACGCATTTTGATAAACTCGACGTTTCGTATGCTAGACAACATACATTCTCAAAAGTAACCATTACAGTGTTTGAAAACTGTTTATACAGTTGACAAAAGGGGGCTTGGAGCCGAGATTAAGAAAGACGATCTTAACAGTAATCTAATAGTTCGCACTCTCTGTCCTGAGAAGCTGTAGCTAAAAAAGCAACAGCTTCTCACTGCTTACGTTAATATTTAAAGATGGTTGTAGTTCTCGAATCAGCAAAGTCTCCTTTATTTTACATTGAACGTAAGCAGTGAGAAGCTGTTGCTTTTTTAGCTACAGCTTCTCAGGACAGACAGTCCGAACTATTAAATTACTGTTAAGATCGTTTTTCTTAATCTCGGTTCCAGACCCTTTTTGTAAACTATATAAGCAGTCTTCGACCACTGTAACGGTTACTTGTGAATATGTATGTTGTCTAGCATACGAAACGTCAAGTTTATCAAAATGCGTTTATTTACAATGTTTATCACCGCTGTTTGCGTTTTATTCTTAATCAAGATTTCCTAACCACTGGTCTACGATGTTTTCTTATTTTTTTTTTAATCAGGAAGACAAGTACAGATTTGAATTCATTTGAATTCACCAGGCGAAATGGCAAATTTAAACGACCTTAAACATGACTTAACCCTGTCTTAAACATAAGTTTAGTAAGCTTAAGTTGCTGTTTAAGCATCTCATACCTAAGTTTAAGTTTTGCTTATGCCAATATTAAAATAACTTAAGGTTCATGTCTAATGTATGTTTAAGTCCTTCTTAAATATACGTTCAACGAATGTTTAGTGTTGTTTAATAGGGTCATTAAAGGTATTTTAAATATATGTTTCAGGCATGTTTAATTAGAACTTAAACCTGCATTAGACATAAACCTTAAGTTATTTTACGGTGGGTTTAAGCCAAAATTAAACTTGGTTGTAGGCTTAAGTCCTAATTAAATACACCCGAAACAAATGTTTTAATAGAGTCATTAAAGGTCACTTATTTCTAGTTAAATATTAGTTTCAGTCACGTTTAAGAGCTCTATCAAACGACACGAAACATGTGTTTCAGACATTAAAACCTAGACTTAAACTGGCCAAAATGTGTCTGAAACAAGGACCTCAAATCACTGAAGTGAATAAAGTAAGTAAACAAAGTGCCATTTACTAACAAATCTTTATTGTCATTTCTCTTAGCTTCCTCCTTGTCCCATTTAAGTATAAAATAAATAAGTGATAAAATACATTTCATTTCTTGTTTATAATCAATACATTCTATCTTTAATTTTCTTAAACTGCATCATTATACTTTTTGTTCCTTGAATTTCTTAAAAAAAACTCTTTATATTTCACATCTTTTATTCAAGTTAAAGTCTAAACACATATTTATTGGGACTGTTCTCTTTTCCTACAAATTCGCTGACCTGAGAGACACCAAGAAAAGAGAATTTTTTCCCTGGGTGGTATGAATCAATGTTTAGCCTTAGCAAAAAAAAAATCAATTAGTGAAACCGGTACTAGAATAGATGCTCTTTCAGATGACTAGTACCTGCGCCTACAGTTCTACTGTAGAAGCTGTTTTGTTTGGATGCTAATGAATAATGACTACATTAGCACTTAAGGTCATTTGTTGCTTATAGGCATTGCTACAATGTTATCCAGGACAGATTCCTCTTTCCTCCAATCTTTACAATGTAGTTCACCCAAAAGCAAAACATTGGACTCTGTAGAAAGGACATTGTTTCAAAGCAAACTTTTGCCCTATTTGATTTTTTTTATAGCTGACTTATCCAGATTTACAGTGACTATGATAACTGGGAGTGTTTCTGATCTGCGATAAGGACTTATTTAAGCCTGTCTTGATGAGGATTGAACTTGTTGATCCACTTTGTACACATATGTCTGATCTGTTGGCATGAATGAAAGGATAGTATTAAATTTACCCTTGCACATTACAGTAAAAATAATTCCTATAGACACTGACCCAGGTAACAGTTAAAATGAGCAGTTACTGTGGACGCTTTTATAAGTCAAACCGGTATATGTGAATTACATTGGTGACTTAACCTCATCACAGAACTTTCTTTTTTCCCATCACAGAACAATGGGTAATAATTACACACAAATGGGTGTAAAAAAGACACAAAGTGCAAGTTAAATTTACATGGGGAGGTTGGAAACAAGCTCATTTCGAGTGTGTATCAGTAAATAACACAAGTACAGAGTAGAAGAAGATATGTAAGAATCAGAATAAATTATGTTTCGTGACCCTATTCATACCATAGGTGGCACAAGTAGTAGAAGTATAGCGTGTGTGATGCTTGACCAGTGTTGTGTTCACCATAACCAGAAATTAATGCGTGAATTATGGAGTGGGCCTGGGATGATTCGTCCCATACTTAAACCCATCCTGGGGGGCCTAATGTTAGTTCTTTGTTCAGCCTCTCTAATTTCGACCAATCGGACTTGGCTGAATATAGCAGGGGCCAAGGCCCCAGTGAGCCAGCTCTTGGGATCACTGAGACATGCAAATTTCACTACCATGGCATTGTGACATGCCCAAGGTTATTTTCCATATGACCACTCTTTCACAAAGTTTTCAAAAACAATGGAAGTTTAATGTTGTAAATTAAGTAAAGGGCCAGGTTCATAATTTAATGAATTTAAATGTACTGGCTACTCAAAAATTGTTTTAAATGCCATGAATTAAGACTTTGTTCCTTCAAAGTTTCTCTGCGCCAAGGACTATGACTGTACTAACATGTACAAGTAACTAGAAATCAGTGAATATATATGGTCATGTTTCAACAGTTCAGCAATCTGCAGTAGTAAAACAACAATCAAGAAAGCTCCCAAATTATTGGTCAATTCAAAACACAGCAGAATTTGTGGCAGTTTTTGATGACTATTAATAATTATCAATACTTGCAAGTATCCATAGGACTTGTTAGGATATTTTGTGTAGCCAATTGAGTTAAATTCATCAAATTGTTTCTGGCCTTTACACTTCATTTATACTGTTATGTTGTTAGTTTGAAAACTAAACAAGAGTCAAATACAGGGTTCAAAATAGCGGCCGGCTACCAGCGATAGCCGGCACTTTAGCCACCCTTGCCGGCGATTTTTCACCCAAAAAATAGAAAAAAAATGACATCCCATCCCTTGATCGGTAGAATCAACGTCCCTGGAACGTCATAGTAAACGTTTCATATCAGAGAGTAATGCAGCCATGAAACAAGTACACACAGACCAAAAGTGATTTGGATGACGTTTTAAAACTATGAGCTGTCTAAGCAAAAACAATCAACAACAAACTACAGAACGTTAACAATTATTATTGTCTCGATTCTTGTAAATTAAGTCTTCGTTCTATTTCCCGGCACTCTTTTCCTTTCTGGAGTGGTTTCATACATGATGAACAACGCGACTTTTGAGGAAATAGGCCAGACACGTGGTAGCAGTGCCGCAGCAATTCAGTTCTCTTTGAGGAACCGGGCAAGTTTTCATTCACGATTTCTTTGTTACCAATGCGTCTTCGATCCTGTTTCACTTGGCACCTTATCGCTGTTTTCGTGTGCTTTCGCCTTCTCGTCCAATTTAATTTTCTGGAGGCCAAAGGAAATGTACCGTCGCGCTGAAAACCAGTGTCTGTTGCGGCATTTATCATTTTCAAAGGCCTGATCTAATTTGTGAAACGCCAGCAAGCGACCCTGCCAGTCCGCGGTCGACGAGATTTCCGTGCTCAAGTGAACGATCGAGCAGTCAGAAACGTCGATAGTTAAACTTCAGGCCCACACAGAAAAGGGCACAAGCCCAAGAGACTTGCGCTATGTCGCAAAAGCAAACATCACTCCTGACGAGGAGTTTAAGACAGAAATACACTCCACAAAGAGAGAGGCCGACCGAAAATTCATAGGCGCACTAACCAAGTTTCATTATCGCCGTGTTGAACGCAACAATGATAAGTTGCGAAGAGCGAAATCTGATAAAACTAGATCAAAGAGAGACACTGATCGGGCTAAGCATAACGCCACATGCTTAATCAAACAGTTTTACGAATGTTCTGCACTCTTCTATGACTTGAGTGGAACTGAAGATACATCGATGACCTATTCTCGCCGTGGAATGTCGACAAACTGGTGAAGGAGATAGAAGAGTTTATCGTCCTAGCAAACAGTCACCACCCGAAAATTAAATTTACGGCTGAAATCCCAGACAAAGAAATAAACTTCCTGGATACTACTGTTTTCAAAGGCGAAAGATTTAACAAGTAAGCAATCCTTGACATCCGCACACACTTCAAGCCCACAGAAACTTTCCAGTACACTGACTTCTCTTCCTTCCTCCCACCAGGGGGTTAGAAAAGGGTCTTTCAAAGGTGAAGCCCTAGGACTTCTGAGAACAAACTCCTCAGCGATGGAGAATATCACCCAATTCAAAACACGCCTCCGTGCGAGAGACTACACCAACAGTCTCGTAGAAAGACTAACGTCCAAGGTCAAATTCAGTGAAAGGAAGTCGGCACTTCAACAAAGAGAGATAGTGCAGAAAAAAATTCTGCCTTTCGTAACAAAGTACCACCCAGCTGTGCCTAATTTTAAGAACATCCTTATGAGCAAATGGCACTTTCGCGCTGCCATGTAATATCCTCAATATATTATCAAAGGTTACAATACATGGAATCGTACCTTTAAAGTAGTCCACATGATGACTTAAATATACTAACATTGCATTCCATATCTGGTATTTGCAGGGTTCAAAATAAAGTCAGAGCTTTCAGCCTGACTTTGACAGCTTTTTTCTCAAGGCTGATTTTTAGCCGGCTGTCAACAAGAATAAACAAGAATAAACAAGCACCTATAAAACTCTCTACGAAGCTTTATGGTATCAAGCAGTTCACGTATCACTAGTATTTTACAAAATAGCACTATTCCAGATAACAAATGGAGCAAATTCTCGTCTTTACCGTTCAAAGACGTTGAAGAAATATCACTCTTTCGTGTCATTTCAAAATGGACGCCAGGAAGTGACGCTTCACACGGAAACCGCTGATCAAATCCACCGCCTCATCTCGTTTCCAGTTCCCTTAGAGCTGCGCTTTGGGGAGACAACTATTTCCAGCAAATTTTTTCTACGACAGTTTCCACCCAATTTTTTCCCTTTGACCCAATTTTTTTCTTTTTGACGAGGTCAGGGAAAAAAACTAGTTTTTTTTGCTGTCACCGGAGGGTGAAAAGTTACGTGAAAAGATAAATTGCAGTTTACACTGACACGCTTTCTATTATCAGATCCATCATCAACTGCCTTACGATGAGATTAACATTCCTTGTCATTGCTTATAAAATGACATGATTAAATGAAAGGCTAACAAATCAACAGCCCAATGCATGGGTTTTTGCTAACCTCTCTCTGCGATGGCACTTTCTGTCATGATTTTATTGAATGTTAGCACTATTGTCATGGACACAGATATTTCATTTCTCTCTGTATTTCGTTAAGTTGATGGAACATTTGCGCGTAATCAAGGGTAAAAAAATCATAAAGAGCGAAAAGAACGATGCTTACAGATGCGTAATGGGCTGAAAGGAGGCGTAAAGTTTATTATGTGTTCACAGCAAAGCCGTTCAAAATACAACGGGAAAATCATTGATGATCACCTTATATTTCGTATTTGCCTGTCTTCTACAAACAATAACCTGTCAATTAGAAAATGTATTGCGCGTAAAGAAGGATAAAGAATCGTAAAGCATAAATAGCAGTGCGTTAAGATTCGCTGAACGGCGTTAAAGAGCCGTAAAGTATTGACAGCAATGCCAGACAAACTATAGCGCGAAAATCTTGAATGAATGATGAGACGTAAAAATTTCATTTCGCTCTCTATTTTCACAAGTAATAACCGCTAGTTACACCCATCTTCATTTTTGTGCTTTACGTATCTTTATTGCCCTTTACACAGCCTTCACACGTTCTGTGAATTTACACGTCTTTACGCACCATGAAACCAATGCACAAAGAAAAGGCCTTTTATTTACGTATATTTACGCGTGATATAAACATTCGTAAATCCATGATTTCATGCTGTGATTGTTTAATGGCAGCTTAAGATTGAGTTAAATCTGCAAAGAGATTTAACACTTTTGCTGCGAAAGTCGACTTTGTCGACATTTGGAGGAGTAGACATTGAACCACTTGTGACGACATCATTTTTGGGCATCACCAGATTGTTTTGATAAGCAGCTAACACAGCAAAGACAGACCCATTCATATGTGTATCCATTTTCAACATGGACCAAATTCTAGCAGAGCTATTCCACAAAAACGTGTCCAATTTTAGGTGCAAAATTAGTGGTAAAATAGGCCAAATCTAGTTGATCAATGTTCCCTTTCCAGGGTTTTTGAAGGGTTGAGGCCAAAACCTTTCCAGCTGATAGGAAGGGGATAAAAGGTAGAAGATAAAGAAAAAAAGAAAGGGAGAGAAAAAGGGAAGGAAAAGAAGCAAGAAAAAAATGGCTTATGCGCACGCGCTAAAGCAAAATATTTAGCAATTTACAACAGAGTCTGGTTTTTGATTGTAAAGAAACGTTTTTGTAGCAAAGTATAATGGCGTTTGGCAACATAGCACTCAAAAAAACCGCTTTACCGGTAAAAAATGAACAGTGAAAGGGTCAATGCTATGTTTACCTAAACTTAAAACAATCCTAAATCTCCACATTGATTTAATATTGTTTTAAGGTAAGTTTGAATCCTGTGAGAGATTTCGTGTTACGTTTAATGTGGCTTAAAATAGCCTTAAATCTTTAATCTGATTTAAGGTAAATCTAAATTTGCCTAAATCTTCTAACAGATTTAATGTCGGGTTTAAGTCTTCTTAAACTAAAGGTAAATCTTTCACATCATTTAATATTCATTAAACATTTATTAAGCATAGCTTAAATCATGAAACAAATTTAACATGCATTTTGGAACATCTTAAACAATACTTAAATATAAAGTCTTGTTTAAGTCATATTTACGTCGCCTAAACCTACATTAAATTAATCTTTAGTTTTTTAATGCCCGTTTAGTAATGCTTAAACTCTACTTAAATTTGGCATTCCACCTTTATCGAAGAAAGTGGGAAAGAGCCTGACCGTCTTGGTCCCTCTTAGATCCTACTTTGTGATATGGAGCAGTTTTGAATTGAGTGTCGAAAGTAATGCTGTGTTTGTGTTGGTTTTGTTTTACTACGGTCTCTAATTGGTTAAAAGGCGTGCGCCACTTTCTCATCCAATCAGATGTAAAACCAAAACCAATCGTGACCTGCTAGCACGCGTTTTCCCGCGCTTAACGCTTATTAGCTTCTATTGGCTCCGATTTATGATAGGTCGAGTTTGCGTTTTGTTCCCGTTGTGATTGGATAGAGTAATTACTTTGGTTTTGGTTTTACGACACTCGTTTGAAAACCGTTCTAATAAAGTTGTTGTTGTTGTTGTTGTTATCCTACCATGATTTGGATGGTTTTACTTTAGGCCTCTAAGATGGGGCGTCTGCTTGCCTTTTAAATCGTATACTGGTAGACTCCTCGTTGAAGCTCTGTTTGAGCTCATTGCGCGATCTATAAGATCGTTATGCAATATTTTACAGAAGGTACGCGATATTGTAAGGGTTGTCACGCTTCATGTTCATGGAAACTAGGGGAAGAGTTGGTGTGAGAGTAACGATTCCCCCGACCTCACTTCCCTTCTAAGAAAACCCCTTTCGCTTTTTGTACTTGTTTGATGAATACTACAGGATTTCACTAGATATATCACGTCATGCAAAGAAAGAAGCGATAAATCAGATGAAAACAGTAAAGAAAAAAACTGCAGACGATACTTCTAGTTAATGTGTTGTTTATTTGCTTTCTTGTAAATTAAAAAAAAACAATAATTACAACAAAAGAAAACGCATCAGCCTCATTTTTAAGGTGAAAAGCATTGACGAGCACTTTTCTAATGAAAATTCACTTCACAATGTTCATGAACAGAACTCATCGTGATCAATCAACGAAAGAGATCTTTCAGATAAGAGAGAAAAATAGGTAGGCTGCCAATGAAAATAAAATGTATGTACTAAATGTAATTTTTTTGTCTTTTTGTTTGTTTTTTTATTTTTTACTTTGTTTTTGTTTTTTTGGATTTTATACAACGACAAAAAATATTTCACTTAACAATATACAAAAAGAAAAAGACGTGTTAGTTGATGCAGTCCCCACACAGTTTGACTTCATGTTGAACCGTTATAAGTTATAACGGTTCAACATGAAGTCAATCTGAGTTGCTAAGTTTTGGTCAGCTGTCAAAACATGAAAAGTTTTCAGTTGTACAATATCACAAAATGCATTAAGATCTCCATCGGGGCGACATTTAAACCAGAGACTCGGGAAGGATTTTCTTCCAAGCTACTGGATTTATTTCAACCCTTGTTTCTGGGCAGTTACTGAAAAAGAAAAAGTATAGAGAAGATTAACTTAAACGGCGTGCCACAGTTAATATGTTGATTGCACTGAAGTTTGTCTAGCGTGAACTTGACTGAGGTTTTTATCATCTCAATGGAAGTCTTCTCCAGAGTCAATAGAAACGGTATATTTAGTTGATTAGGTTAATTGTCAGCTATTTTTATTAGCACTCTAGAAAACGAGAAGTCAGATTAGATAAAAGACAATAAAGGAACTGTTTCCTTTGTTAATGGCATCACCTCACCTTTTTGGCCTCAGATTATGACGATCAGCAACAGCACTGAGAACACTTACATCTGGAGTAACAGCTCTTCTTAACCGCTACAGAAGAAAATGAAGAGATTTTATAAAAGTGAATCAAATAACCTGCAAACACTTTGAATCAACAATGAGAAAACTGCTCGCAAAAGTGAGATGATTTTTTTGCAAACGAAACGGCAAATAGTCCTCTGCAAACGAGTATGAGTGCGATGCCTTGAATGTGCTTGTTGCTCTTTTAATAACACGACATGCTTGCAAGAAACCTACCACTGTAAATGATCCTTTCGGGTGAAATATCTGCACGAGAGCGTAAATGGGAAGAGCCAAAAAAGAGAAGAGGGCCAGCCCCCAGGCGAGGGCCTGGGCCCAATCAGGGTACACGTATCCATCATAGGTCATTCGTTTCCATTGTGTTGTGCTTCCCAAAAATATCAACTGTCATAAGAAAGACCAAAAAGAATTTTCAAAGTTAGTTAATGTGCCGTCGAGTGGGAGTGGTTTGCTGATGGATGGTTGGTTGGGTAGTTGGTTGGTTGCTTGATTGGGTGGTTTGAAAACGTTCTTAGTGAATTAATCATTTATTTAGTTAATTGTTTAGCAAGTAAGTTAGCTTCTACTTACAGTTCCAACTGTAGGCGTGACGTATTTCCAACAGAGTTTAAAGTACATGTTTGGTTTTTTTTCCGATCATGGACTTGATGTTTTCACAGAATTTTTCCACACCTGCAAAATAATTGGAAGGTTTTAATGCATTTATTTTAATATCCTAAGAAGCATCTTGTCGCTGAAGCATGTCATTAATGAACACTGTAAAACAAGACCAAAAAGGCAGCAAAATGTCCGTAAATTCTGCACAGTTATTAAGAGTGGTATGTTGGTTAGCTTTATTGACATTGTGCAAATACTAAAGGAGAGCAAAAATTTACAAACCGATTACATAGATAAAAGCCTGTAACACAGTTGAAGACTTCTGGCCTTGCTTTCATAGACTCGCATGTCCGCTTCCCTCAGTGCGTTTGTGGAGCCGGTTCTACGATCCATAAATGATAGATGACGTTATACACTTCACGGATCACCACTGGTACATAATAGCATTTTTAATGGTGATTCCACATGAATATCACCTAGGTTAGTAAGTACCTACCGTATCCCCAACTGACTGCTATAGCCTCAAAAATCAGTCAGAGTGGTGGCTTGTCACTGATTGTTGTGGTCGAACCACAAAAATCAGTGAGAAGCCCCCACTCTGACTGTCAAATATCTTCAGCACGTAGATTCCTCCCTGGAAACAAAGAAAATGCAGAGAAAATTCAGCAACAATACTTCAAAAGGAAATTACTGTGGACGTTAGAACTTCACGCTACGTAAAGAGTCGAGATTTGCTTGCTCAATTCCAGAGGCTTAACTATATTTACGTTACCTTGGTAACACAGGACAGTCCAATAAGATATTGCACGACGCATAGCGCCAACAGGACGAGTCCCCTGTATCGCCGTAGTTTGCTGAAACTGTCCATCAGTGCTGCCATGATTGTTGCCGTGAACACAAACTAGAAATTGATAGACAAAAGTTTATGGAAAGATATAGGTTTGGATTAGGCCTGAAGGCGAGTGCGTATTTGTCTGAAGAAAAATACTACATTTTTTGATCTTTTGAGGTACGAGATATTGATTTTCATGAATGTATTTGATGTGTTGTTGTTTGACTTTCCGCAGTTCTGTTAAAAAGATAGTCGTACGAAACATTATTTTAGTAACAGTATTACACATTCCTTTTCTGAGAAAAATTCAAAATAATCGTTTCCTCCAGTGGACCACACAGGACAACTATTCGAGTAAATACTGTAATTATTTATCGTCATATTTCTCACCTGACTTCCAAGTCCAATAGTAAACAGCATAAAGAAAAACATGACTGCCCAGACTGAAGCAGCAGGCATTTGAGCAATGCCTTCTGGGTAGGCCACGAACACCATTCCAGGTCCTGGAAATTGTGCAATATGAGTGATGCCTAGAGTATGATTCAATTATCATATACTATCATTTGGAACATAATTCTGACGTGCGTTTAACGAAAGCCCCCGAAACTTTTCGAGTCACAATTTTGGGCTCGAAAATTTGTCCTGTATCCTGAAAATAAAGTGTTTAAGCATCAAAATTGCCTATAACTTATACAATCTTACCTTGAAGACATGCTAATCTTTGTAGAATGAGTGGATAATATTTTTATAAATGGCTTTTCGAGACCGAAATGATTTCTGGTCTTTCGAGAAACTCGCCCCCGGTCGATTAAGTCAACAGAGCATTAAATGTAAGTTGCAAAACAATTGACCTCATCAAAGACAGGTTTTGGTTGATAACCGTCACTTATTTCACACTTCTGGAGTCTTATACGTAGCTCACCTGACGAAACGACATCTTTGACGTCTTTATGAAGAGTGTGCGCCATAAACCCTATGACGCTGAACATGGCGAATCCTCCAAACAAACTTGTCATGCAGTTAATCGACGAAACAACTACAGCGTCGCTGAAAACATAACGATACACCTTGATATCAAATAGTCAATAACATTTCACCTTTTCTTTAAGTAGCTCATTTCTTGCCAAGTGTCAAGTCTAGTAAGGAAAACATCAAAAAAAAAAAAAGAACTAGGTATTCAGCGAGGGAACATCTCCTCCAACAGAAAAACGCATGTAAGGCCGGAAAAATGAACTTGCACAAGGAGACATTTCCTGTAAAGAGCCTCCCGTCATAAGATCATACTCTGCGAGGGGGGTATGACACTCTTGATTAATTGGTAGATAGATGGTTGTTAAACGGATGGATAGATGGAAAGATGAATGGATAAATGGATGGATGAATGGATAGATGGATGGACTCGGCTGAATGTTGTAATTTTTTACCTCTCACAGTTGTTGTGAAATTTGTTGTAGCTGGCAAAAGTGACCAGTTCTCCGAGGCCAACGCTAAGTGAGAAGAAAATCTGTGACGCAGCATCGATCCAAACCTAAAGTGCAAATAGACTTTTGAGTATATATTTTACGAAAAAACGGCTAGAGCGTGCGATGCTATCTATTTTCAGGAAAGTTCAAATTGCGGTGACAAATAACATATATCTTAACACAAGGCCTTCAAAAGACAGCGAATATTTTTTGTGCAAAGTGAATTCTTTGTTGTAAGGGAAACTACTAGCATTTCCTACCTGCGGTTCTAACAGTTTGTTGAAGTCAGGTTTGAGGTAAAAAATGATTCCATCAACCGCGCCAGGCAGGGTGGCCCCTCTGATGAGCAGGGCTAAGAGAACAATGTACGGAAAGATGAGAGTAAAATAAGCAACCTGTAAACAAAAGTAGAGAACAACTTCGATTTAGCATGAAACTAATGTTTGAGTTAACTCCTTCATCCCACTAAGTAAACATTAAATCTACAAGCCCTACGATAATTCTCGTCTTCTCTTTTCCGAATATTATCTTATGGGCTTAGGTTTAGTGAAAGGATTAGACGCAACTTTTTCCTAAAAAAAGACACTAAAAATGTCATCCAAACACAAGCCTCCCCCAACCATCCGAAGGTGTCATGAGAAGGCCATTTTTGCTTTGGTGCCTTTTGGCTACGTTTGACTTAAATTATTAAAATTCACTTTAATTAAAATTTTTTGTTACTCTGAAGTAAGAAAAAATAAATTATACGTAGCCTCAATGAGGGTTGATAAAAATGTCCCTATTATCACAAGAAAGCAAAAAAACTGATGAGGGATTCTGGTAGTTGAAGTGAAACAACACCATCGTGGTGGACTATTTTTGACCAATGCAAATATATGCACATCTGTGTCCACTTACCTTGCCAGAAGACTTGATTCCCTTATAAAGGCAAAAATACACAGCGGTCCACGAGATTAACAGTGTGGTGGCGAGCGGTAAGCGGATATCCCCAGGTTCATCGATGCCGTTTGAAATAGCGAGAATAAAACGCCTAGCAAAATAAATAGAAACAACAACAATTTAATGAAATACCGAACATAAATAGATATGACGTTGAAGGAATAGAGTGAGACCTAGAAATGAAAATTCTTAAAAATATCTGGCTATTGGATCACATTCTGACTTTCTCAGTACCGGAATGGTCCATGCGATCACAACGCTGTGTTAACAGAACGTTCTTGATATCATGGAACCTTCCAAAGGAACGAAGGGAACTTCAAGCGCGTTCAAGATGTATTTAATGATAATTAAACATTTCTTTTGGACGCATTTAAGATCCATAAACGATACTTAAATATTTGCTTATAATTAAGACACATTTGGACACATTTAATTTAAACGTAAACCAACAACAACAAGAAGCCCGTAAGTTGTGTAAAGTAGGTTTAAGCCAAATTAAAGGTACGTGTATGTTGCAAATCTAAAACTTTTACTAAACTTAAAATTTACGTACATTTGGCAAATAGTCCATTGAAACGGGAGAAAGATTCGTAGTTGCAATGATATTTACTTCATTTTTGTGAAGACCATCACCATGCTCCGACTCTTGTATTGTGCAAGAGACTACTGAGTCTATCTGTATATTCACCGGTAGAAATGATTTTAAAAGATTTCCAAAGCGTTTCCAGTACAAAGGAATTCTAAACACACGGGCCTGTGTATATACTACGATGTAATAAGTACGAAAAAAGGAAGTAACATTCCTTTTTTAATCTCCATCTACTTACTACCTGGCGTAGTATAGAGAGAAATTAAGAAATGAAGTCATAATCATGGGTAGTTTCTTCGGCTCTACGTCTGTATATCAAGATTCTATATATTACCTGCAGAGTGGAGTGTTCCAAGCATTGTTACAACTTTTCCAGGGCACTTCCAGCGCAAACGAATTATAGAGATACAATAAGCTCCATGATATGATCACATTATAGTAGATTGATATCATAAGCGAAGTTATTACCATGGCCACTCCAAGCCCTGGAAAAGGAAAACAAATAAAAATACACCAAACTCTTTGTATGCGAAAGTTGCACAGATAAAATTTGTAGGCATCCACTTCTTTACCAAACTTGATCTTCTCACCTACCCCTCCCATCTGCGCCCCTCGGAGATCATGGAGGAGTAATTAAAATTACAAACTTGTAGTCTGTTTCCAGATCGAGAAGAAAACGTACAGTGAGCGCTGCAGGAAGCCCCCCCCCCCCCCCCCCATTATTCATAGAGTCTACTTTCACATTAACATGTTAAAAGTTTGAAACAGTCATGTCTCTTCTATATTACCACATTGTCGACTAATCAGAAATGAAAACAATGAAAACATTTTTTTCTTTCGTTTTCCCGCGCTCTTTATTCAGTTCCTTACCTTTGTACGTGACCACAGGAGACCCAATGGAAATCAATATATTTGGGTATGATGTCCTGTTATCTACAATACACTGTAATCGGTACACATTACAGCTCACGGAAAATATTTCTAGGATTTATATTGTCGGTATTTTTTAAACATATCATACCTTTCAACACGGGGCAAACCACTGCCCAAGCCTTGATGGCAACCAGGCTGAGATACTGGCCCAGGGCCAGCTCGAGATAGAAGAGCGGGATTCCCCACGTAAGCAATGTTAGAAAGTATGGCAGTAGAAAGGAAGCTGTTGAAAAAAGTAAAATTAGCAAAACTCCGCTTTATGACACGTGATTCAGCTCTAATACGCCATTTCCGAGTTGCCCCCGGCCTCCTTTCAAAGGGAGGCCTGGTACAAAACTTTTCATAGTTTCATTTGCAAGGGAGTGAAAACCTATTTTCACATGAACGGTTGTGCACCAGGCCTTGTTTTAAAAAACGAGAGTAGAGACAACTCGTTCTCTAAGATATTTTCTCGGACACATCTTGCAACACTGCGTAGCCATGAGCGTCCCCTCCCCCTCCCCCTCCCCCTCCCCCCGATTCGTTTAAACATTCCATGTTCTGTACTGTCGGACGCTGTAATTGGATGCGTGCAAAAATTGTAGGTGTGCATACGTTAGTAAAAATATTGCGCCCAGTAATGGGCGCAATATGGCACCACTCTACCCCACACCTTGGGTCCATTTCATCATTCCACGGAAGTATTGTACGCAAATGTTGAGCCTAATTTTTCAGAATAGTCAGAATACCAGACACAAGTTGATCTTAGTTCTGTTACACTTTCTCAACTTCAGTATACTAGTTTTAATCCTTTTTATTTCAGACATGTTGTAAAGCGAAAATGCGTTGCTTTCAAATTTTCAGGCCCTTCTCACGCAGAAAACCATGTAACCAAAATGACTTGAACGACATTTTGAATTGTAATTACTTCCTTATAGAACCAAACTTTGACTGAAGCAGCATCAGGTGTATCTTACGAGTCTGTCACTACTCAATAGACTGCAGACAAGAAGTTCTTTCATGTGGTTCTGTTTTTTCTACGCTTTTCTCAAATTTAAGTCTTTTTCTTGTAACATAGATACGGCCTCCATTAAAATGGAGCTTCCCCTACCTATGCTATAAGAAAAAGACTTATCTTACGAGTCTGTCACTGTCACGTTTTTTTTTTCATCATGGGCTTGTGTTTTTTTTCTGTACCGTTTTCTCAAATTTAAGTCTTTTTTGTAACATAGATGGGGCCTCCATTAAAATGGTGATTTCCCTATCTATGTTATAAGAAAAAGACTTACTCCATCCGTGATGCTCATCAGTAGCCGTAGAAAAACACAAAACCAAACACAGTGACTTGAAAGCCCTTATAAACTTCTTTTCCAGTGTCAACCGCCTAGTGTCGGGACAAGCAGTTCTTTCATGTGGTTCTGTTTGTTTTTGTGCTTTCCCCAGATTTAAGTCTTTTTCTTGTAGCATAGATACGGCCGCCATTAAAATGGAGCTTCCCGTATTTATGCTATAAGAAAGAGACTTACGCCATCCCAAGAGAAGGATATCCGTGATGCTGTAGGGAGTGGGATACCGTAGTATCCACTCCAAATAGAAAGCCAGATCAGAAGCTCAATCAGCGTCTTTTCTTATTCCCTATTTCCTGACGTTTTAACAGTGTAAAAAACTTATCTATTCTATTTTTGCTGTTTCTGGGGTTGGAAAGGGGATTTAAATTTCCCTCTCTAGGCCAGCTGACAACAGTTACTTTTACGGTTTCAACCCTTTGATCGTGTATTATGTGTCCATCCATTTATTTCGCTTTGTGCTGCGCGCGCCCTTTCAACTAAATGGTAGGGAAATTTGTTGCTTACAAATATTAAAGCTCATCTAACCGCAAGGAAACAAAAACGGACCAAGTGACTTGATCGGCTTTAGCAACTTTTTTCCACTTACTTTTCTAGAGTCAAACTTTCATTTTGAGTATGTGAATTGCAGTCACAAACTAACTATTGATATTGGAATTTTTTGCTGAAACTTTCATGTCTTGACACTTGCATGTTTAGAAAACTTAAAAATAAATAAATAAATGTCCTTTATTTACCCTCGGCAGGTAACCACTAATAGGGCATTAAGCAATTTTACCTCCTCCATTCTTGTAGCACAAGTAGGGGAAGCGCCAGATGTTGCCTAGCCCTACTGCATAACCGATACAGGACATGATAAAGTCTGCTTTCGTGGTCCATTTTTCCCGCTGTTGTTGACTCTCATTAGAGTCACCACGCACCGTTATTGAAACGGGTTGAACTTTAGACATCCTCAATTTTCTCACGATATAGCGAATTCGCAATCCATGATAAGTGTTGCATTTCCGAATGACTCGACCTCCATCATCGAAATCGGGTGAAAAATGCTGCTGACATCACAAAGCGCAATGAGATAACCAGCTTTTGACGTCACGGCGCGCGAGACGCAATTAATTAAATTAATTCTAACTTGGAAACGAATTTTATAGCGTGAAGCGTTTTTCTAGAGATTGTCGTAAAGCTGGTTGATGCAGTTTGCAATTAAAGTGCTACAGCTGGAAAACATTCTCGAAAAAAAAAGTTGTGATCTAAACAATGTCTGCTAACACAAAGAGGTTTTAAACATTAAATTGTGCCGTAGCGACACACACGCGTTATTAGTCAGTTCATTAGAATGTAATTAACACTTAAATATTGAAGTAAAAATTAAATGAATTATTTGCCGTCAGATTATTGCTGATCATACAGGTAAGTCTCCTCTTCAGTTTCAAACAGAAAGCTCCTTTCCTTTATTTGTTAGCTTGGTTTCTGAGTGAACAATTTTTCCACTGAGGTCTCGAGCGAAAGTGACTGCGCGTGCGCGCGTTGTTTCTATCAGTCTTGATCTCGTTTCCAGAGTCCGCGTTCCGTAGACCAGCAGTGGTAGGGTCCGCTAGACAAAGGCAACGCGGACTCTAAGAACAGAGTCTTTTTCCTCAAGAAGAGCGATTATCTTATGTGTGGTTCATTGAAAGTTGTTTTTCTACTTGATATTGAGCATAATTTAGATAAATGATACATGATTTGCAAAACAATAGAATAGTGTCCTTAAAAAATAGAATAATAAGCCGAACAACTAATAAGATCAAGATCTGATAGCAGTGAGGATATCAAGAGAGAAATTGAGGATTTAGAGCTTCGTATCACTGGAGATAAAAAGCGATTGCTGAAGCTTCTTATCAAGCAAGAGAAAGCGAAAGGAGATGGCGTTGCTGTCATCAGCGAAAAAACGGAAAATGATCCATGTGAGGAAGAAAGTAAATACTGAGCTTTAGTTCAAAAGCTGTGATTTTCGGGGCGAAAAATGTGCGTGTGAAGTGCGCGATGCGCAAGAGATGTTCAGATGATTGCAAGACACGCGCGCCATTTTGATTCAATCGCCTAGACAGCCTGTGTTCTCCACTGACAAGTAGAAAGAGCGACTTGGAGAAGTCTACGGCGAATCCAGAAATTTTCACCAATAACAGTTTCCAAGTGGCAAATTGTACTTGATGATTCAAAAGCCGGGAAAGTGTTACCTCAACTCAAGCAAATTTAAAACAAGATTTCCTAAGTCATATAAACTTTTGTTCTTAGGCCATCGTAGCTTGATTAAGAATAAAACACAAACAGCGGTGATAAACATTGTAAATAAACGCATTTTGATAAACTCGACGTTTCGTATACTAGACAACATACATTTTCAAAAGTAACCATTACAGTGTTTGAAAACTGTTTATATAGTTTACAAAAAGAGTCTGGAACCGAGATTAAGAAAAACGATCTTGACAGTAATCTAATAGTTCGCACTCTCTGTCCTGAGAAGCTGTAGCTAAAAAAGCAACAGCTTCTCACTGCTCACGTTAACATTTAAAGATGGTTGTAGTTCTTGAATCAGCAAAGTCTCCTTTATTTTACAATGAACGTAAGCAGTGAGAAGCTGTTGCTTTTTTAGCTACAGCTTCTCAGGACAGACAGTCCGAACTATTAAATTACTAGAATTATACGTAGATCATCGCAGTGAAGATGTTTCAACCTAAGCGGTTGAAAAGAAGAAACCTGAAAAAATTCAGGCTTGAACGGGAATCGAACCCATGACCTCTGCGATACCGGTGCAGCGCTCTAACCAACTGAGCTATCAAGCCAACTACATGGGAGCTGGTCAATTGAGAGTTCGTATTTATCCCATAGATGGAGAATAAATGAACATTAATATATGAAATTCATATATTTGAACTGCGGATGAAGATAGAATTATATGTAGATCATCGCAGTGAAGATGATCTACGTAGATCATCGCAGACTGCGATGATCTACGTATAATTCTATCTTTATCCGCAGTTCAAATATATGAATTTCATATATTAATGTTCATTTATTCTCCATCTATGGGATAAATACGAACTCTCAATTGACCAGCTCCCATGCAGTTGGCTTGATAGCTCAGTTACACTACACTACAGTATCAATTAACTAGTCAATAAAAGTGCATTTAATCTTAGTTTTGTACAGTACAGGGCACGGAAATTGCAGCACTACATGAGGGTTTCCTGTGTGTAATGATGCCATGTTGCTCACAATTTCAAGCGCCAAACACACACTTAATAAAATTACACACAAATGGGTGTAAAAAAGACACAAAGTGCAAGTTAAATTTACATGGGGAGGTTGGAAACAAGCTCATTTCGAGTGTGTACCAGTAAATAACACAAGTACAGAGTACAAGAAGTTATGTAAGAATCCGAATAAACTATGTTTCGTGACCCTATTCATACCATAGGTGGCACAAGCAGTAGAAGTATAGCGTGTGTGATGCTTGACCAGTGTTGTGTTCACCATAACCAGAAATTAATGCGTGAATTATGGAGGTTTATATATGGGTTTTGGTTGTTTAAAGTAAGGCCATAAAACTACAAATGAGAATGTTGTTGGTTTTCATAACCAAGACCGGTTTCTATGGAGTGGGCCTGGGATGATTCGTCCCATACTTAAACCCATCCTGGGGGGCCTAATGTTAGTACTTTGTTCAGCCTCTCTAATTTCGACCAATCGGAATTGGCTGAATATACCAGGGGCCAAGGCCCCAGTGAGCCAGCTCTTGGGATCACTGAGACATGCAAATTTCACTACCATGGCATTGTGACATGCCCAAGGTTATTTTCCATATGACCACTCTTTCACAAAGTTTTCAAAAATAATGGATGTTTAATGTTGTAAATAAGTAAAGGGCCAGGTTCATAATTTGATGAATGTAAATGTACTGGCTACTCATAAATTGTTTTAAATGCCATGAATTAAGACTTTGTTCCTTCAAAGTTTCTCTGCGCCAAGGACTATGACTGTACTAACATGTACAAGTAACTAGAAATCAGTGAATATATGGTCATGTTTCAACTGTTCAGCAATCTGACATCTAGGAATTTAATGCAGTAATAAAACAACAATCAAGAAAGCTCCCAAATTATTGGTCAATTCAAAACACAGAAGAATGTGTGGCAGTTTTTGATGACTATTAATAATTATCAATACTTGCAAGTATCTATAGGACTTGTTAGGATATTTTGTGTAGCCAATTGAGTTAAATTCATCAAATTGTTTCTGGCCTTTACACTTCATTTATAGTGTTATGTTGTTAGTTTGAAAACTAAACAAAAGAGTCAAATACAGGGTTGAAAATAGAGGTCGGCTGCCAGCGATAGCCGGCACTTTAGCCACCCTTGCCACCCTGATCACATTCTGACTTTCTCAGTACCAGAATGGTGCAAAACTATCTTCTAGCATTACATTTTCGACAAAATATTACTTTTTACTTACTCCCAGAATTCTGCACTAGGAGAAGTGAGCTTCATTGTACAGTTGGAGGGCTGACCAATTGCATTGCAGTTGAGTGTGGAGTTACGGCCCCAAGTCTCGCTATAAAAAGACAATAGCAACGTCATAGCATCAGTAACATTCACGACAAACCGCTTTTCAGTTTTGAATCATTTACATCAAAAAACCAGATCAAAGACTTGCTTTAGAGGAACATGCTTGGTTCGATCCCCCGGGGCGGTGTTCCTCCCTATAGTGGGGAATACGGGCAGGTATAGAAGAATGTATATATTCAGAGTCTTGTTACTTTTAATCTGTAGAGCTGGGTTCCATTTGTTTCTACACCATTTTTTTAAGGTACTTCTGTGAAGTGGGGATGATTCTGTGTATAACTACTATTTCTTTCTTTCGTTTGTACGAGAAGCCTTCGGAAGGATCCATGCGATCACAACGCTGTGTTAACATAACGTTGTTGATATCATGGAACCTTCTGAAGGAACGAAGGGAATTTCAAGCGCGTTCAAGATGTATTGAAAGATACTTAAATATTTCTTTTAGACACGTTTAAGATCCATAAACGATACTTAAATATTTGCTTAAGATACATTTGGACACATTTAATTTAAACGTAAACCAACAACAAGGAGAAGCCCGTAAGTTGTCTAAGGTAGGTTGAAGCCAAACTAAAGGTACGTGTATGTTGCAAATCTGAACCCGTGTAAAACGTGGTCATGATAAATCATGATTTGTCATGACATATAGTCATGATAAGTTATGACAAAAAATTAGCATTTTTTTAAAATGCTAATTAGTTTTCCTGTCATGACAAAAATGTCAGAAGAAATCATGACAACATGTCATGAAATGTCATAATGTTAAGTTTACTCGAAAATGGTTCAGAGATACAAAATTCAAGACTAATGACATTTTGTCATGTTACTGTGTCTTTGTCACGACTGTTAGTCATGACTTATCAGGCCATAATATGTTCACCTTTTGTGTCATGACATTATCTTGTCATGGCAAGCCCTTTCTAAAATCAATGTCATGATACTTTGTCATGACATTATCATGATTATAAATCATAGCTAAAACATGAGAAAACAGGAATAACGACAATTTAAAAATTCAAGTGCTTTATTATGTAAAAACTATTCTTAAATTCCATTACACACACACACAAACATTTAAAATCAAATATAAATAAGTGGAAGTTACCCTAACAGCTGAAAACAAAAGCAACAAAATGGAAAAAAAGATCTAGAATGAATAAAAGAAAGGAAATGTAGCACTTCAGGTGTTCTGGAATGTTCCACCGAGACCGCTCTAAAATTCCTTGTGAAACTTGAATTGGACAAACAGAAATGATACCAAAAAGTTCAATAATAACTAAAAGGTACTAACAAGACAAAAAGTGTTTTGAAATGATCCGTTTGTATCCATTTATCTGAATCTCTCTTTATTCAAGACTTTGTTTATCGCCTGGCATGTTTCTTAGAATCCGGATAATTCTGTGAACAATATCAACACCTTGTCCAAACTTCTTCTTATCAGCATCTGAAAAGGGAATTTTTAGTCTCATTAAGCACAAGTACAGTGGAATCTGAAGAATTTAATGCAAACCCCTGTGAAATCAAACTTCTAGCCAACTCCAACCAAAAATAGATTTTCTGGAACCACACATTGGTTTCAAAATGTTTCAAACGAAAAACAAATTCAAACTGCAACATATCCTTAATTTCAAAAATTTAATACATTAAGATCATGAGGCAATGTATGTAAACCTGCATTCTTTAGTTTACAGATTTTTGACATTTAAAAGGGCTTCACAAACAAAGGCCAAATAATCTTCACTTCCTGACAAGCCCTCCTTTTTGGAGCAAGAAGTTAATTTTATAAAGCCCCCTCCCTATGCCCTTTCCCTTCACAATCAAGTAAATGACAGAGAGTATCACCGAAGTAGTTTTGCCATATCAATCTGGGTAATTCACATACAGTACTGGTGAGCTTTGTGGGACTTTGTGGGAGATATGACAAACTACTGCATTTTGCTAAAATAAATAGCCCCCCCTCTCCCCCCACCACCACAAAACATGCATGAGATAAATAAGCCTCCGCACCTGGGAGGATTGATAGATGATTTATGGTGTGTATGTAAAGGAAACATCCGATTGGTTTAACCACATTTGAAATAAGGCCAACTTCCCCTCCTCTCCAGTGTCTTTTTCCTTTGTTACACCTACCATAACTAATCAGATTGAATTGAACCTTGATTAATCCAACCCAATTTCACAGTTTGGTTTGACTGGGTTGACTGAAAACAATAGTACCTCAGTTTACACATGCATTGTCAAAATATCTCCACCTTTTTATTGACTTTAAGACTTATTTCACCTTTGTTGCCGACAGGAAGCCGAAAGCCGGACATTGACCGAACATTATAATTTCCCGCGTTTTATGTCACGTGACTTAGTCGCCAAGCTCTCGCTCACACATGTGTTTGAGTTTTCGTGTCGAGCGGCGAGCTTGGTGAGTATGTCTTTGTTAACATTTTTCACACTGTAATTTCACATTTAACCCGTAAATATCGCCAGTTTTCTTACCTTTAATGTATTGTGATTTTCTAGCGTGATCATTTAACCAAGCTTCCACTGTGTAAGAGTCTGTGAGCACTCGTGAAACCTGACTGATCTGATTAAACTTGGACAATCAAATCGATCGTTGGTTCAGTGTTGGTTGGACTGTTTTGTATCCGCAATCGACGACAACATTTCTGGTAGCAGAGCCGAGGTTAGCACTGTGCTATATTATTTGCCGTTTTGTTAATAGCTATGTCGTGTGTGTAAACTTCGAACTGAACTGTGAACGATCTGTTGAATGACCTGTATTTGTTCGAAAAATGGCCGCCCGCATGAAAGACGACGGGACTGGAGAAACGGCCAGCGGTTACTTCAGTGAACGTGACAAGAAAAGTAACGCAATTCACCGTGAACGCCCTCGTAGACACATCAAACCGCCCAAACGCTATATCGAAGAAGATTGGTCCGCTCTTAAACCAAAACTAACTAGTGCAGAAGGGAATGCATTTGAAAAACTATCATTATCTGGACTTTCCAGTCGACCCGGCAGCAAAGGCTCATCACCAAAACCTTCTAGTTATTCGAACAGTCGTTCGAGATCCTCTTCTATTAAGTCTGGTGAAACACGGACACAGCTGCGCCTCCATGAGTTGAAATTAGCACAAGCTAGAAAAGAGGCGGAAGCGAGAGTACTTGAAGAACGAAGATTAGCTGAGAAAGAACTCCGTAGACGTGAAGAAGAGCGGCGTTTAAACGAATCACGGCATCTAAGAGAACTAGAATATGAAGGAGAGCGGTTGCGACTTCAAGCACGTTTGGAAGAGGAAGAGGAGCAACGTGACCCGGAGAGTCTTGTGAACCGCTTACGTGACTTTGAAGGTGATGAGAAAGAAGATCAAAGGCTCGAAGGGGCGAATTTACAATCAACGCCATTACAAGTGGATGATCGTACTTCTCCGTGTAACGCAACTCAGAGAACCGAACATAGTAATGGTGAACAGAAAGAAAGGCTGAATGTATCGTGGGTGCAACAACTCTGTGATGGTAAAAGCAGTCGACCCTTAAATCCTGTTAACACTGGAGAGATGAAATCTGTATTTCCACGCTCACTTCCAAAACTTGAATTACCAAGATTCGATGGTAATCCATTAGAGTGGCCAACCTTTATTTCTCTGTTCAAGTGTCTTGTACATGATCAACCTTTAACTGACACACAAAGAATGACACACCTACAACGTGCCCTTGCTGGAAATGCTAAGAAGGCTGTGGGTGGAATGCTTACTCATGGGCACTTGTATCGAGAAGCACTGAAGGAATTAGAAGAACAATTTGGCAGTGAGGAATCAGTGGCTGGTGCATATTTGAAGACCATCTTTGACCAACCTGAAGTTTGTGAAGATAACTTTGCCCAGCTGCGGTCCTTCTACAACACACTACACGTTGCTGTTTCCACCCTAAAGAGTCTGAGTTACGTAGATGATCTTGCTGCAACGGACAACCTCAGGCGAGCAGTCCAGAAGTTATCCGAAACGCTGAAAACTCGATGGGAGAGAAAAGGGTTGAAATGCTGCCCAAAACAGCAACTTTGGCAGACCTTGACAAGTGGTTGCGGGAGCGAGTGCGTGCTAAATCATTGATATCAGACCAGACGCTGAACCGCTGCCAATCAAAGGTGACACCGCGAGAGGGGAATAGGAGACGAAACAACCGGAAGGGTCCACCTAGAAGCGATGCCAGAGGAGCTGAATTCTCAACCCTAACAACCAGAGTGAATGGAAATCGCGAACCTACAAGACCCCCGGTTAACTGCCCAGTTTGCTCCCAGGCCCATAAAGTAGAAGACTGCCCTGATTTTAAGAGATTGGACGTGGATCAGCGTGCCCAATGTGCTAAAGAGAAGAACTTGTGTTTCCGATGTTTAAGTTCTAGTGAACACCGTGCCAAAGAGTGCAGTGTGAGAAGGGGTTGTGGAGTGGACGACTGTCTTAAACGTCACCATCCCTTGATCCAGGGAGCTGCGCCAGTGTTTGTGGGTGCGGCCGTTGTAGGATGCAGCAGTCCCACAGTCCTATTGCAGATAGTGCCTCTTCTTGTGGAAACGCTTAAAGGGGACATTGTACACACCTATGCTCTCCTTGATTCCGGAAGTCAAGCCACACTCATACTTGAGAAGTTTGCTGATGAAGTGGGTCTTGAGGGATGGAAAGAAGTGCTAACCCTTGGGACCATTAACTCCAAAGAAGTATCCAAGCCCTTCAGGAAGGTGTCGTTTTCCGTGAAAGCAGCCAGTAATGACAGTGCTGCGACGTCAATCCTGAACCCAGAAGCCTGGACCGTTCCTCAGTTGAACCTACCGAAGCAAAGGATCACTCGTTCCGTGATGCAGACCTGGCCACATGTAGCCGACCTAGAGATACCGGATGTTGACTCTGAGTATGTGACCGTATTACTTGGTGCCAACGTGTTAGAGGCTATACTGCAACGTGAAGTCCGTAGAGGTCCACCTGGTCAACCTGCTGCTGTACGAACTGCGTTTGGATGGACGTTAACTGGCTCTGTTAAAGGCTTTGCCCCGCCGGAAGGTCTTCATGCCATGCACATACACACGGTTCCTTCACCGGACGACCTCCTGCACAAGCAAATGCAGAACTGGTGGAGAACTGACTCATTCGGTACTAAGTACGAACAGACATCACCGAGGTCACTTGAAGACAAGAAAGCTCTGAAGACCCTTGAAGAAACTGTTAAGCACGTAGGCGATAGATACCAAGCGGGTATGCTGTGGAAAAGGCCTGACGTTGAATTTCCAGACAACAGAGCCATGGCAGAGAGGCGCCTGACGTCTACCGAGAAAGTCCTGAAGCGTGACCGCGCCCTTGCTGAAAAGTACAAATAGATCATTGATGGCTATGTAACGAAAGGATTCGCACGTAAACTGACACCGGAGGAAGCAGCCATTCCTGTGAAGAAACAGTGGTTTCTACCACATCACCCTGTTCTAAACCCAAACAAACCCGGGAAAGTACGGATGGTCATGGATGCCAGAGCAAAGTACAATGGTGTGTCTCTGAATGACGAACTTCTGGTGGGACCAGACTTGCTGAATAACTTATGTGGAGTGCTACTTCGATTTCGAGAAGAACGTGTAGCCATTGCAGCTGACATAGAGTCCATGTTCCATCAGTGTTTAATAATGGAGCAAGACCAGCCTGCCCTGAGATTCCTGTGGCGCAACCTGGAGACAAACCGTGATCCTGACATCTACCAAATGCTCGTGATGATATTTGGAGCAGCGTCTTCTCCTTGTACTGCCAATTACGTGTTGAGGAAAACTGCAGATGACAACTGTGAAGATCCGTCGTTTTCACCTGAAACGATCGAGGCGCTTAAAAGAAACTTTTACATGGACGATCTCCTCAAGTCAGTGCGAGACGAAACTTCCGCCATGCAACTCCAGAAAGAACTAACTGCTTTACTTGCCCGCGGTGGATTTAGGCTAACTAAGTGGAGCAGTTCTTCACGCGAGGTCCTATCACAAATCCCCAACCAGGAAATGGCGTCGCCATCAGTGAATTTGGACCTGGATGAATTGCCGGTCGAGCGCTCCTTGGGTTTGCTATGGAACACGGAGACAGATTCCTTTAGATTCGCTGTCAGTTCCCGCCAGTCAGCCCCGACAAGGCATGGCGTTCTCAGTCAAGTGTCTTCTGTATTTGATCCGCTTGGAGTTTTGGCGCCCTTCCTGTTACCTGCAAAATGTCTGATTCAAGACCTGTGGCGCAAGAAAAGAGGCTGGGACGAGTCTTTAGATGAAAGTAACCGAGTTGTCTGGGAGAACTGGCTCACCGACCTGTCAGCCTTGAGAGTGTTCGAGTTGCCGAGGTGCCTGTGTAGCGATGCCCCACAAGATGTACGAGTGGAACGTCATGTCTTTGGAGACGCTTCTGAGAAGGGATTCGGTGCTGTCTGCTATGCACGTTACGTGTTCCCCGATGGTCGGATTGAAGTTGCCTTTGTGATGAGCAAGACGCGTGTAGCCCCCTTAAGACAACTAAGTATCCCTCACCTGGAGCTCCAAGCCGCACTTCTTGCAGTACGACTGGCGGACACTGTAAAGAGAGAGCTCACCCTGTGCATATCTAAGACTGTTTTCTGGAGCGATTCAAAAACTGTGCTGTTGTACATTGCAAACGAAAGTCGTCGATTCCATACCTTTGTAGCCAACAGAGTGGCTGAGATTCAGGACTCCACCTGTCCTGCACAATAGAGATTTGTTCCTGGTCGCCTGAATCCAGCTGATGACTGCACGCGGGGCCTACGAGCATCAGAAATGACCAGTGATTGCCGATGGGTAGCAGGTCCAGCCTTCCTGCACCAGACTGAAGAACATTGGCCGCAAGAGGAATCTAAAGGGCCAATCCGTGAGGAAGACATTGAACTGGAGAAGACCAGTTGGTGTGGCCTGGTCAGCAGCCCAGCGGAGTCCCTTCCAGATCCTGAGAAGTTTTCATCCTGGACCCGTTACCGTCGAGTCATAGCGTGGACTTGTCGCTTCATTCATAATGCGAGACTTCCCAATGAGAGTCGAATCAAAGGGCCATTGTCGGTTAGTGAGCTAACTCGTGCAGAGGTGTTGGCAGTGAAATGTTCGCAGAGAAAGTCTTTTCCAGACGACTTTGAAGCCTTGTCGAAGAACTTGCCACTACCTCTGAAAAGCAGGCTGTTGGCCTTCACCCCCTATTTAGACGACGATGGATTGGTTCGCGTGGGTGGAAGATTGCGTAAAGCCCCTTTACCGGAAGAAACCCGTCACCCTGTAATCCTGGATCCGAAGAGCGAAGTCACACGTCTTGTAATTTTACATCATCACCTTGAATCACGATGTGCTGGTGATGCGCAGGTGTTGAACAATCTCCGACAACGTTATTGGATCCTTCAAGGCGTCCGTGCGGTACGCAAGGTGTCACACTCATGTCGAACGTGCCGATGGAGAAGGGCGCAACCCCGACCACCCATCATGGCAGACCTTCCCACTCCGACACTTGGTTACTCTTTACCGCCATTCACACACACTGGATTAGATTACTTCGGGCCAATCTACGTGAAGTCTGGTCGGAAAACGGAGAAACGGTACGGTGTACTCTTTACGTGTATGACCACGAGAGCTGTACACATAGAGATTGCCCATTCCCTGGAAACGGACGCGTACATTATGGCGATGCAAAGGATGGTGTCGAGGAGGGGGAGACCAGCGCACATTTGGTCTGACAACGGAACGAACTTTGTCGGAGCGGAGAGAGAAATCCAAGACGCCCTTAAGCGCTTGAACAAGGAGCGAATCACTGACGAGCTGTCACAACATGGAGTGCAGTGGCACTTTAACCCGCCTGCTGCGCCTCACTTCGGTGGGGTCTGGGAACGGTTGGTGAAGTCTGCGAAACGAGCGCTGAAGGCTGTAGCTGGAAACCAACGTGTCACGGATGAGACCCTTTTGACGTTCATGGCTGAAGCAGAGTCCTTGATGAACAGCAGACCAATGACGTACGTGAGCAGTGATTGTAACGATCTCGAGGCCATCACCCCTAACCACTTCTTGTTGGGGCGTGCGAACATGAACATTCCCGTAGATGTTGTGACTGACCGCGATCTATGTAGCAGAAAGCGCTGGAAACATGCCCAAGTGATGGCCAATCATTTCTGGGAGCGTTGGCTTCATGAGTATTTGCCATCCCTTACTGTGAGACCCAAATGGCGCCGTGAATCCCGCGATATTGTCGAAGGAGATCTTGTTCTGGTGATGACCGATAACCTTCCTCGTGGTCGCTGGCCATTGGCGCGAGTAACCCATATTGTACGTGGTGACGATGGGAGAGTGCGCTCTGCGGAAATCAAGTTTACGTCCGCCCAGTGACGAAACTGTGTTTGCTAGAAGAGGTGTCCGACTCTTGAACGTAGTCGTACACGAGGGGGAGGATGTTGCCGACAGGAAGCCGAAAGCCGAACATTGACCGAACATTATTATTTCCCGCGTTTTATGTCACGTGACTTAGTCGCCAAGCTCTCGCTCACACGTGTTTGAGTTTTCGTGTCGAGCGGCGAGCTTGGTGAGTATGTCTTTGTTAACATTTTTCACACTGTAATTTCACATTTAACCCGTAAATATCGCCAGTTTTCTTACCTTAAATGTATTGTGATTTTCTAGCGTGATCATTTAACCAAGCTTCCACTGTGTAAGAGACTGTGAGCACTCGTGAAACATGACTGATCTGATTAAACTTGGACAATCAAATCGATCGTTGGTTCAGTGTTGGTTGGACTGTTTTGTATCCGCAATCGACGACAACAACCTTTGAACTTTAAAAATGAACAAATGATTTCCAAGGTGCCACAGAAGAAATTTTGAAATCATAGTTATTCCACCCAAAAATTCTGTCACCCATCAGGGTTTCTCCCATACATTCTCCATAAATTTTAAGTTCTGCTAAATTACAGGAAAATGTGTATGTGAGAAACCCTGATTGGAAACAGAATTTCAAGTTTAACAATGATCTCATTAGTCTCTCCTGTTGCAACTCTCAATTCACATATTAGCTTTTAATGAATAAGGTTCCCAAAACGTATATTTGTGAACAGTTTTGATACTGCAAAACCTGCAAACTTGAACTTCCAATAGCCTTCAATGCAAACATTCTTAGGGCTCATTACACAATCCGTTCCTCCCCAACGAATGCCTGCTGACAAATACGTTCACCAATTGCAGGCCGATCACAGAATTTTGTAAAATGAAATTTTTGATCTCATTGTCATTTTATTGAGTTTGACTGAGGAAATACTCAAATGAAATATAAGCTTTCAAACAAACTGTCTAGCTTAATTAACTCTTTCAAGAGAATGTTGTTTTAATTCAAAACTTATACTTAACCTACATAATGTACGTTCACGGCAGGGGTCAACTCAGATTAAAAGACAGTAATGAGTGGGTTAACCATGCATACACCATGCCAGAATGGCAAGATGGCTCTGTTAAGCAGATGGTCTTGGGGGAGGAGCACACATACACATTCAAGAACTTACAGGACTTTTGACTAAATGTGACTTTGGTCACAGGCAGACAATCCGGACTGTTTGAGGCCAGGTGACATCACGATATGCTATTTGATCTCATACATTTACTGTAATTTGTAGCGGCTGACCTCGGCTTGATTCAAGTGATCGTGAGGAATGCTCCATAAAATACCGAATATTGCATCCTTTTATCCCAAGTTGGAATCTACTGTAAGCCAGATAAATAAACCTGGCAGCAAGCAAGGAATTAACCCTATTCTGCCTGGGGGGGGGGAGGGGCACATTGTGCCCGCGCTGACTTTAACGAATTATAACTTTTAAACGGCCAAACGAATAATCACCAAATCTTGTGACTCTTCCTAAAATTTATCAGAGAAAATTTTTCCGTGTCAATGACGTGTCTATGATGATTGACGTTTCCATAGCAATAGTCTACTCAGAAGTGTATTTTGACTATTTTCTGCCTTTTTTCAGTCTTTTTTCAGGTTTTCCCACTTCGTTTGTAAGAAGAAGATATTTTTTTACTTTTCTTTGCTTGTTTTGACTAAGTATGTTTCTTAGAAAAAAATCACATATGTTTTGGTGACGTCATTGTCAGCTGTATGACTGCAGGTTTGGGATGCAAGATGGCGGCCTCAAATTCAAAATGGCCGGTTTGTGACGTTATTGTGACGTCATGATACGTCATAAGCCCAATCTGTTAAGCTAATGATCTGCTACAGACTTGCCAAGTTTCATCGCAAGAGCTTTAATACTTTTCGAGATCTATGCCCCCCCCCCCCGCGGCTCAGAAACTCAAAAAAAGCCCAGGCAGAATAGGGTTAACGGGCTCAAAAACCCTATTAAATTACAAAAGAGCACACATACGATGTAAGGTAAGTGAACTTCATTTATCTGGCTTACAATAGATTCAAACTTGGGATAAAAAGATGCAATATTCAGTATTTTATGGAGCATTTCTCGCGATCACTTGAATCAAGCCGAGGTCGAAGTTAGTTTTTAATCTCATTTATCACAAAATCCATATCCACGCTAAGTTCTTTCCTTGTTCCTGTTGTCCCAGCGCAAAAATCTTTCATTGGTTTAACCTCCAACAGTTCTTGGTTTAGAGTATCTTGCACTTTTCAAGTGGCCGAGTAGTATATCAAGAGTCAGACAAATACCACCTGGTTCTCAGAGGTTTATTTTCGAATTTTTAAACCCCCACCATAATAAACAAGCTCCCTTTGCTCGCTTGTTAATTATGGTAGGGGTTTTAAAATTCGAAAATAAACCTCTGAGAACAAGGTAGTATTTGTCTGACTCTTGATATACTACTTAATAACCGAAATAAACCACCCAGCATAAAAAAGAAGAAAAGATTAAAACGAAACATCTCCTATTATTTAAAAAATTCTTTTCAATTGAATAGACATGAATCTTTGTTATATCCAAGTTGTAATGTCTATGCTTAACATAAACATTGAAGAACTTTTGAAAGAATTTGATCCAGCAACGTTACAAGCTTTAGAACAATTACTTGCAGAGGACGCTCCTGCTGTTCGCAAAACTATTCAGAACATATTGGATGAACCTGTTTCTGAGAAAGTGGAGAAGAGTTTAGATAAACCCTTACTTGCTAAACCTTTTCAACCGACTGCTCCTTTTCGTAGAAGGGGGAGAAAAACACAAGAAATTTTGAGGAAGTTTGATCCAATTTCTCGAGAAAATATCCGAAATGTTACAAATTATCAGAATGAAATCCTTGATTTATATGACATTTCCGAATATGAGGGAGAAGAAAAAACAGGGCAACGTTCCATTCGATGGCGCTTTATTCGAGGACTTGAAAAAGATCTTACACCAGATTTTATGAAAAAATTAAGAGATAAAGTTCACACATCTTTCTACTTAAGACATTATTTTTCAAATCAGTTACGAAACATTGAAGACGATTCGTCAATGCTGTGGCACACTAACGAAGGTTCGCCTGGGTTTGATCGTTTTTCTGATGCTAAAAAATGGCTGGATGAGAGGGAAAAAATTCGTCTTGACCCTGACAACATAAACAGACCTGACAAAAAATGGGTGTTTGAAGACCATTTTAATGTTGATGTAAAGGTTGTGCTTGATCGTCAACCGCTTTTAGGTACAGGACCGTTACCAGATTGGTTGCGTAACCTTTCACATAACCGTTCGATGCTGGCTTTAGACACTTTCAAAGACAACTTATGTTTATGGCGATGTATTGCGGTACACCGAGGTTCAAGACCAGATCGAAGCACAACGGCAGCACGGGAACTTGCTAAGAGTTTCTTTAACCTCATAGCTACTCCACAAGATTGCCGGAAAACATGTTTAGATGAACTTGATGAGGTTGAAAAACATCTTAATAAAAAACAAATTTTCAAAGATTGGTTGGGTATTTGTGTATATGAGCCTGAACGTATGGAGGATGCTGAAGTGGTATGGCATCTTAGAAGGAAACCACCAGCCAAGTTAACAAATATTTTGACAATTGGAATTTATGAAGGGCATGCTTTCATTATAAAAGATATTTCAAAACTTGCAAAAATATATGCATGTGTTCATTGCCGTTCCAGATTTACTAAAGCTTGCAACCTTCAACGGCATACCCAAACGTGTGCGCAAGGGAAGACGGTGATTGTATGTCCGGCCGAAAAAGTTGAATTACCACAAACAGCTTTTGAGAAAGCTTTTTATCCAAAACATTCATCTTCTCCGGAATCTCTTCGTTGGCTTGAAAAAAAATCATCACTTCGTAAAATTCACATTCACCACGCTGCTTGCGGGCATGGAGGTGAAAGATAGGTTGAGCGTGCACCTGTAGACGGTTACAATCATGAAACGAAGACTATTTTTCAATATCACGGATGTCACTGGCATGGATGTCGAAAATGTTACCCTCATGATCGAAATAGAATTATTACTCATCATGACCAAACACGAGAAGATAGATTTAAAGCAACTGTTGAACGTACACAAAAGCTTCGAGCTGCTGGCTACCATGTAATCGAGGCATGGTCTTGTGAAGTAGGAGAAATAAATATTAAGTTACCAAAGACTCAAATACAAAGTTATCCACACGCTATATTGTATGACTTCGAAGCATACGGAGATAAAAATCAGAGGAAAGAACCAACAGGCATGTTAACTATCGAAAATACACACGTACCAATATCTGTTAGCGTTGGTGATACTTTAGACAGAGAACCTACTCATATCTGTGAAAGAGACCCTGCGGAGCTTGTTCGCAAGTTTATGGAAGAACTTGAGAGGCGTGAGAAAAACATTAGGGATCAAGTAAGAACAGCGTTCATACCTGACGACATAAATATGCTTTCAAAAGCACAGCGTCTCAAAATAGAAGAATAGTGTAATCAAGTGCCAGTTCTTGGGTTTAACTCCGGGAGATATGATTTGAATCTTATCAGAGAACATTTCGCGGAACGTTTATCTGATACAACTGGTAAAGTAAGAGTTGCAAAAAATGGAAACAAAATTATGTTCATTTTGAGTAAAAACTTTCGCTTTCTCGATATCATAAACTGCTTAGGTCCGGGTACAAGTTATGAGAAATGGGTAAAAGCTTATGAATGCGAAACTGTAAAATCGTGGTTTCCGTGTGAATGGTTTGACACCCCTGAAAAACTTGATTTTCACGGACTCCCGAAATATGAGGATTGGTATTCGAAGCTGAAGCGTGGTTATGTTCTAACACGGGATGAATGGGAAGGGTGCCAGCGTCTGTTCAAAGAAAAGGGGATGTGTACCTTCGCAGACTGGCTGCGTTACTACAATAATCTCGATGTAGCTCCTGGCCTCGAGGCGCTGGAAAAGATGCGTGCTTTCTACACTGATAAAGGAATCGATATTTTGAAAGATGCTGTAAGTATCCCAGGTGTTAGTTTACATTACTTACTTCGCGGATGTGTTGAGAGGGGCGCAGATCTTTACAGCCCGTGCAAAGAAGCGTATGAGATGTTGAAAGAAGCTGTTGTTGGAGGACCGAGCCTTGTTTTCACAAGATATCATGAAGTTGGAGTTACGAAAATAAGGTCTCATCGAATAGCGGAACCTCGTTTTTGCAAAAATATAGTGGGTTACGACACCAACGCTTTGTATTTGTCAACCATGCTTAGAGACATGCCTTGTGGAAAAGGAAGGGTCGTGCATGACAATAAAGACGTCGCTCCCATACTTACACAAAGACTCAAAGAAGAAAAATGGTTTGGATTTGCAGAAGTTGATATAGAGATACCTGAGCACTTACACCCAAAGTTTGAGGAAATGTGCCCGTTCTTCTACAACAAAGAGGTCCCTGTTGAAGCTGTACCGCAGCATATGCTTGACTATCTTAAACACACAAAAAGGAACCGCGGAGACGGAAAGAAGTTAGTGGGAGCATTGTCTGCAAAGAAGATTTTATTATACGCTCCTCTTCTTAGATGGTATATTGAGCATGGAGCAGTGATCTCAAATGTTTATCGGACTATTGATTACCAACCAACAAAAATATTCACTTGGTTTGTGGAGCAAGTTACTGAAGCTCGTAGAACTGGAGATAAAGAAAAAAGCAAGGCGCTGCTGGCTGAGGTATTCAAACTGTTAGGAAATAGTGGGTATGGAAAGCTCATCGAAGCCTTGGAGAGGCAAACAAACGTTATTTACACCAAAGACGAAAAGGTTGTCGACAGAGCCTTGCGAAGCTCATATTTCAGTGATCTTGACGAGATTGGGGAAGCGTATGAGCTGGAAAGTAGAAAGCCAAGGATTACAATTAGAAGACCATTTCAGGTTGGAATTGCTGTATATCAATTGGCTAAACTTCGAATGCTTGAATTCTTTTATGATTTTCTTGACAGATATTTTGACAGAAGAGATTTTGAATTGATTCAGATGGACACAGACAGCAGTTACATGGCAATAAGCGCAGAAAAGTTGGAAGACATCGTCAAACCAGAGCTGCAAACAGAATTTGAGGCAAAAAAGAAAGAGTGGTTAGCTTGGGATAAGTGGAGCAGTCGGACCCCTGGGCTCTTTAAACTCGAGTGTGAAGGCAGCAGAATGATTGCACTCTGTTCAAAATGTTATTACGATGACGAATCTGAGGGTAAAAAAAAGAAGTTCAGCACGAAAGGGGTGTCGAAGAAACAAAACGAGATCACGTGGCAGCATTTCAAGAAAGCTTTGGAAGGCAGCAAGGACATAGCAACTAATAGAGTTTTTAGGATGTGGGACGGGCAGATGGTCACTCACAAACAGCAGAAGCTGGGGTTGAGCGCTTACTACGACAAACGCTGGGTATTGGAAGACGGCATTCACACAGAACCGATCGAGTTTCATTGTTAGATTGCCAGTGGTAGTTGTGTATCTGGAGGGACAACCAAAAGCTCTTCGCGGACAAACCAGCGTTTTGGTCCGTCGAACAAATAATAGATAACCGGTGCGTCTGGTTTTATCATAATCTTTTCAATCTCGTAAACATTCAAAGATCAGATTGGGTCGGTAGCTCTTCGTCGACCACCTTCAAGTTCACCGGGTTGATAGAGATAGCGAACATTTGAACCAGAGGGGAGCTTTTTTTCGTTCACACCAACGGGTCTCAAATAAGGGGTCGAGGATTTGGATGGAACAGTTTTCTCTTTGATGGCCTCAACAGGTTTCTGACCGGTCAGTCGAGTGACTTCTTTATTCAAAGCTGAAATAACAGCTGGTAGTCGGGCCACCCATTCAGTCGAACTTTTGTCGTCTGGGAGGCGCATTTCAACCCCATATTGGTGTCCAAACAGTCGTTCAGCCAGGGTGCGGTTGAATCTTTCAACGATTGCTTGATCACGGTGAATATCCACACGACCACGTCTAACCTCGACACATTATGTTTCGAAAGCAGTTGATTCACAGCGCCCATAAACTCACGACCAGGATCGACCTGAAGCAGTTTCGGGCACTTCAAAGGACCACGACTATAAATCCGTTCCAGAGCAGCTGCAACTTCTTTAGCCTCTTTTGTGGTCAACGGTTCGGCCTCTTTGTATCGAGAGGCCACATCTACCACCGTGAGAGCATATTTAAAAGTTTTACGGGAGCGTGGTGGGCGATCGTGTGGGAGATACAGAAGATCGGCTTGGTGAACTTTGTTTGGAACAGGAACATCAAATTTCGGTCTTGGAATGTACGGTGGGGCTGGTAAATAAATCTGCCAAAGAGCTTGCTTCATCAACCAGTTTTGAGCCACATCTTCCGAAACTTTCGCTGCCTGGGCTAATTTCTTAATTGCTGCAAACCCTTTCCAATACCCTTGTGGGCTGTAATAAATTTTTGACAACTTATTGAAAATACGCGAGCTCATTGTATATATGCATATATACAATACACAATAAAAAATGGACGACCCGTTTGGTTGTTTGCAAGGTGAGAAAATTTCGTCGAAAATGATTCAAGAAATGTTGCAAAAAAAAAAGAAATGAAATAAGCCTGTTATCAAAAAAGATCAATCGTTGTCCTTCATGCGAGGAGCAAATAGTTTATTTGGAGAATGAGTTATGTCGTGTATGTCCAAAATGTCAGGTAGAGTGATTGAATGTGATGATGAACAGTTTCAAGAAGAAAATCGGGAAAGAAGTTCCACTGCGCCCCCTTCGACTAATTTTCATTTAAAAATGTTTTTCGGAAATGGAACATTTACAAAATGTTTTCTTCCAGCGAGATCGCTTTTCTGGGAAATGTTATTGCTCAATTTCAGAAGATGTCCGGCAAATCAGTGAACTACTCCTGTTTTCTGTATAATTATTTTGAAATAGTACCTTCTGAATGCTGGCCCAACAAAAAAGAAATTATGGAATCTATTTTTCATCACCTTCCTAAAACCTTAGCAAGCAGGCAGCGCGCAAAACAGGAGTTTGATAAATGGTGGTGGTTGAAAACCAATCAAGGTTCTTCATAAACATTTTCATATTTGCCTGTTTTCGGATTTTTCACCAAACGCATGACAGTACCTTTTTTCGGATGAGTCCAAAATTTCTTGCTTGTGACACCAGTTGAACCTGTGAAAGCATTTTTCGCAATATCACCTTTCCAATACCGATCAAATACAGGTTTCGTGGAAGGAATCATTTTTTTTGTCAAAGTTTCAGCAAATTTCACTACTTCCAACGGTTTATCCAAAACACCAATCCCCTTTTGTTGTTTCAAACCCAACCCTAACTTTTGTTTAGCATTGATTGCATTTCTTGCAGCCGCATGACCCCACTGCCTTTGTTTGTAAGGAACTGCGTCAAGAGACTTCACCATTTTTTTATCCGCTTTGTGTTTGCATTTTTTGAGATTTTCACCGTTTTTTTTTTCACGGTTGGAACAAACATCATAATCAACATCATGTTGCATAGCAATCGCATCTGTTGCACCTGTTGGTGGTTGATATATTTCCAGAATTTCACCCGTTTCTGGATCGTATTTCACCTGTTTTTCAAGAGGGTTGTATGGCCCTGTAAAATTATGCCCTGGTAATGTCCAACCTTTTTTTGGTTTCGGAAATTTCCCAATTGCTGCATGTATATCAAACCCAGTTCCATCCAAATCAGGTCTGTCAGTTTTGTAACGTTGGTTTGGTCGAACTTTAGTTGAAAGTTGATCAAACATTTCACTTCCGACTTTTTGAATAACTGGGCGGGCTTTGTCAAGAGTGTAATTTATTGCTTTCTTTTGCAGTTTGGGGTCTCTCAAAGCTTCAGAAGCGTAATATCGTCCAGCTTCAACACTTTTTTTCGCAAGATATGGGATTTCTTTTGTAATAGCAAGATCACCTACCGCCATAGCAGCGTCTCCAAATATTCCACTGCCCTCCGCGCGAGAGGGCTCACCTAGTTTCCCGGCATAAAACTTGTTTTTGTTATTCCGCAACTAGCGCATTTTGCTTTCAATAGTTTTCGATTTTTCTTTGCGATAACAACTTTTTCGGTTCCTGGCACATTGGGTGTGTTCCACTTTTCTTTCACACAGTACAATTCCACTGTATATATATTTATGAAAAATAAATTTTCACTATTTCCTCGTTTTGAAGTAAATCGTTGGAGAACATTTTCAAAATATCGGCAAAACTTGTGCCTTTATTTCTTTCATTTAAAAAGAGAAGGAAGTAATAACCACATCTCACACTTTGTTCCCATTGAATTTGGTTATCGTTTCTGAAAAAATGTGTCATCTCGTGCATTGACATTTCTTTTTCCCATTCCAAAGGTGGTGGAAGCCCAAATGAATCGAAATACTCGTAAGTACCATTTTTGGCGGGCCAACAACATACCCAGTGAGTGCCCAAACTTCCAAAATCATCCAAGTTGATAATACATGGAGAATGAAACAAAGGTTTTGTTTCGTTTCTGCTAAAAATACCTTTGATGGGAATTCGTAAAAAGTTGCACCATTTTCTCAAGTCAACGTTGGATAGAGGTTTATCTTCAAATTTTAGTTTTTTTTTAAACGATAATAATCATCCCATGCCAAGTTCCGAAATAAGGCGGAGGTTGAATTTGCATTCCTTTACCTTTATGAGGTGGTATAGGTGATGCTCGTCTTGGTCGTGAGCGTGGTGGTTGAGTTTGCATACCTTTTCCGATTATTTTTCGGACTAAATCAAGGGCTAAAGGTACTCTGATAGACGCCAACATACCAAGGAAGCCGCCGTATTGTGAACCTCCTTTTACAAAACCTTTTCCAACAAGATATCGTTCTGCCGCCTTTTTCTGAGTAGGAGTCATTCGCTGGACAAGTTTATAAAGCTCAATTTCCTTCGGTCCAAAACCCTTTCCGAATATCTTTTTCAGCACCTTTTCAGCGCCGAAACTCAAACCTGCACTTGCCAATGCCCCAAGAGCTGGCTTTATCAAAGGTCGCGCCAAACCAAGCATAGCAGAAAACAAACTTCCACCACGCTGCGCTGTATTTTGAATCTGGGTCTGGCTTAATCTTATTACCATTCCTTTCCCTGCCGCTGAGGTTTTCTTCAGTCGCGCGATTTGAGTTGCAGTGAGAAGAAGTTCGTCACAACGCCCAACTTTGTCTGGTTCAACTCTCAGATTAACAGCTGTCTTCGTAGCATAAGCTTTTTGCAGTTTTTTTTTCTGACCATCAGTCAGTTCGATTTTATATGGGTGATAAGTTGTGCTCATTGTGTGTATATTATATTCAAAATTTTTTTTGAATTTTTCATTTGTCTAGACGACGACAAGCTTATTACCAATTTGCTTCAGCACGAATTCTTTTTCACTCAAAATCAAGGCGAAGATCGTATAATCTTGAGCGTTGGCGGCTTCATTTAGTCTGTAATGGAATTCGAGCTTTTTCGCGTCGCCTGTCACGCTTTCTTTGGTGTTTCTTAGGTCAAAGTATATAATTGGGTACAACTCCTCAAAATTAGCAAGCTGCAGCTGAACGCCGGTGTTGTAGTCGTTCTTTCTGTATCGAAAATTGATCAAATCATTTAAAATTCTTATTTTAAAATCACTGTCGTATTCAAGATCAGGGTAAAATGTTGTGCCGTACTGAAGACGGCAAGTGTCCAATCTTGCTGAGTTATCACCATCAATATTAAATGTGTCAAAGATATAACGGTTTTGTGTGTAAGAGTTTTGTTTCCGAGTTTGTTGAATGAATACAAAAACATGTTTGGGCTCTTTTACCCCAGGTGTAATCAACCACATACCATTCACATCCCTTCGGGAGGTGCTGCTTTGCAAATCTTCATTCAGGTATTTCCATTGGGTTGGTTTCAAGAAATTTTCATTGGCCAGGGTCTGCCCTTTACCAGTGAAATGTAATTGTGGGACCCACAACTCAAATTTAAGGACAACAATTCTTCGAGCTGTTCCATCGTTTTGAAAAATCATTTCTTCGTCTTTTTGCAGATTAATTTCAAACTCAAGTTTTATCGGTGGCAGTAGCCTGTCGGAAAGACTTTCAAAGAAGGAGTATCTGTTCAAAGGGATAATTGTCTTGACTGTCTCGCCTTGGTGTGATAGAAGCGCTCTTGATCGCATTCCGGTGTTACTCGCATTGCCATCAGTCGCTGTGGTGGTGTCAATGTCAAGATACCAAAACTGGTTTTTTGCCACACTTCTCGAATAATCGTCCGAAAAATCAAGCAGATTTTTGATGGGAATACCTTTGTGAATATTGTTTGCATAGTACATTTCTTTTCCAGTTGAACTTAGTTTCAAACTTTTGATCAATGAGAAAGAACCGTTGATCGGAGCTGATTCGGTGTCAGCACCAATGTTGGCTCCGTTTGCTTTAGCTTCAAACGTAAAATCAACGCGGAAATAAGCGTTGTACCAGTCATAAAAATTGTCCCGGTCTGTTATGGTAAATTTGTGGTTAAACTTGTTTTGAGTTTGGTTATTCCCAGGGAAGGTGAGTGGGGTGTCCAAATTAAATTGAACGTATTTAGTATTTTCGAGGTATGGTTGACTTCTGAACATGTTAGCAAGTGCTTATTATATAAATAGAAAAAAAAATTTTTTTTGATTAAATTTCGTTTGCCAAAATTCGATTTAATTTCACAAGAGCGTCTGATTTTTTCTGTGTTTGGTTTTGCAAAATATTTGCAAGTTTCTTTTTTGCATTCTGAGACAACGGTTTTTGTTTTTTTCGCTCTTGCAGTATTTTTTGTATTTGTTTCGAACCTTTTTCAACAGCAAGTTCACCAACTTTCTGACCCGCTTTTTCAGCAATTGTTTTTGTGGCTTTTTCGGCAGTTTTTTTTGCAACATTCTTTACATTGTTTTTGAATACTTTACCGGTGGTCATGAAGGTGTCACGGATCACACCCGACCCTTTGTGTTTATATCGATAACTTCCGGTGTTTTCATCAAAGTATCTTGCCCACTCGCTCGGATGATTCATGATTGTATATTTATACCAACAAAAAACCTTACTCTTTTTTAATCATTAAACTTATTGCAATGTCTGTCCCGTTGAGATCCAGGATATTGTTTCTTCCGTCTGTCACCCAAACCCTTATTTCATTAATATAGTTTTTATTCACAGGTTGCCACTCAAGTCGACGCGGCTCTTTTCGAAATGGATAACTAACCTGAAGATCTGATGTTGAGAAACTGTATAACACATCGCTTGAAACATTGTTTGTTCGGCGTGAGATAAGATCGCAGTGCAAATATACCCAATCAACACCTCTTGTGATATTTGGAACTTTTCTTCCGGTAACATCTCCACTCAAAGTACTTTTGCCATAACCAAGCAATTCACCAAAATTTCCTTGAGAAAAGTTAAGCTCATAATCATTATGTACCAAAGTCACAACCCTATAAATCGACATATCGAAATATATAGTAAAGATGTAATCACTGTCTTTGTTTGTCGGGTCTACTTTACCGGTGTGTTGCTGAATAAAAGTGTTGATTCTTTTGTAATCATACACTCCATTCGGGAAAGTTAAGGTCTTCCACGCTTTTTCTGTTTTTTTCTTCCAGCGAATTTTGTTGTTATCATAACGAGAATCGATATTATTCCATGAGTAACTCATTGTGATAAGTCTGTTTAACGCAGCTTTATAGTTTCCTGATCCCAATTCGGTTGGCAATTCGATTGGAGGATGAAACTTCACTGTAAAATCGTGTGAAACATTCTGTTCTCCACCTCTTTCTAGTTTTGCAAGGCTCGAGTCAAGCAGTATGTCAAAGCTCATTATTGTGGTATATAATCAGAAATAATTTTTTTCTTTTGCTTTTTATTGATTGTGCCGAGTTCAACAAGTGAATCAAGCAGATATAATACCTGTTTTTTAGGTTTTGTTGAGCTGTTTCCTGCTGTTATCGATCCTAATCTCAAATGAAGTTGGTTGATCAAATTTTCAGCTTCATCAGAGATGCCGCTTCCTTCAATTTCCCAATCCTGTTCAGGGAAGTCATCTTCATTGTCAGAAAGTTCAAAAGCGGGTCTTCGGCTCATGACAGCTTTTTCAAGAGGAGTTTTGGTGATTTCTCTTTTTTCTTGTTTTTTTGGTGGTTTCAATTTCGCCTTTTTTTCTTGTAATTGTGTTAATAAAGGTTGTTTCCTTTTAAGTAACTTTTCTGCATGTTCTTGATGTGCCTTAATTGTTTCGAGTTTAAATGCCTCAGCTTCTAGTTCTTCCGCATTATATCCATAGTATTTTGATCCTTTACTTTTTACTTTGTAAGTTGGATCACTTCCAAATTTAGCAAGAATACTTTTAACATTTCTAAGCCGTTTTGATGTTTCTTCCCTTGTTTCATCTTTGGAAGATCCTGACATAACAGTTTCTTCCATCAAAGGTGGAGGTGGTAATGGAAGATCATCAATTCTTCATATGGGGGTGGAAGTGATGTTGGTTCTATTGGTGTTGTGGTTGTTGTTGGTGTTGTTGGTGGTGATGGTGCTGGTGTTGGTGCATCCGGTCTGAATTCATCACCAAAAGGGTTAATTTCATCAAATTCATCCATTGTGTAATCAGGAACTTCCTGCTCCTCTTCTTCTTCTTCTTCTTCTTCTTCTTCTTCTTCTTCTTCTACATTATCGCTGCTCTTTTCATCAAGCCTTTTTGTGATTGGTTTAAAAAGTTCTTCTCCTGAAAAATTGACCAAACTCTTTGTTAATTTTATCCATTCTGAATTTTTGGTGAATTTCTTCTGTTTGTCTATCCAACACCGTTTTTTCTTCACCCAACTGTTGCCATTTTTTCACTGACATATTTCCAGCGTGAATATATAGAAGCGAAAAAAAAATATGAAGTTCTCATATTTATCATATCCCTCAGTTTCTTCCAAGAGTGTCTACAAACAAGGTCATCCTTGTTTGCCAGATGATTTTTTCCGTATGCTAATTTGTGGACCAAGTAATTCTGGCAAAACAAACTTATTACTGAATATGATTTATAAGTTATTGGTGTTTGATAAAATCTACCTCTTCTCAAAAAACCTGCACCAGTACCAATACCAGGGTTTTTTGAAGGACTTTGCTGAAAGAATCAACCCCAAGGTTGGTTATGAGATTATTGAGGCTTATGATGATGAAATCATTCCACTCGAAGAGCTTCCGCTGGACAACCAAAAAATTGTTGTTTTTGATGATCTTCTTTGCGAAAAAAACCAAAACAGCATCATAAATTATTTTATCAATGGGCGGCACAAAAACTGCTGCGTTATTTACCTCTCTCAAACCTTTTACAAGGTGCCAAAAGACATCCGTGTCAACTGCAGCCATCTTTGTATTTTCAGATTAGATCCAAAAGAAAACAAACGAATTGCAAACGAAATAGGTGTGGATCATAACACTTTAGATCGCGCCACCGATGAAAAATATTCTTTCCTTTACTATGACAAACCCAAAAAATCAATTAAAAAAATTTTGATGAAGATATATAATGGGTTATATTAACAGCCAAATAGGTGGTAGCCAAACGACGACAAGTGAAAGTAGAAAAGTGGGTCCTCCTGGCCCAGGGGGCCCTCCTGGTCCTGGAGGTCCTCCTGGCCCAGGGGGTCCTCCTGGTCCGAAAGGTGACAAAGGTCCAGCGGGACCAAGGGGTGAAAAAGGTCCCGCTGGAGCACAAGGCCAGGATGGGGCACAAGGACCACGGGGTTTAAAAGGTGACAAAGGTGATAAAGGCGAAAAAGGTGAAAAAGGTGAAAAAGGTGATCGTGGACCTCAGGGTGGTGCCAGCTGTTCTGCTAATATTGACATGCAAAATAAGTACGATATTTTGCGATTAAAAAGCAACCCTTATCCTGTCCACGGTGATCTGACAAAGGTAATAAACTATCAGGACACGAGAAATATCTTTCTTTCAAAAAAGGAAGGCGGAATAATACAATCTACAACGTAAAACACCCAGTACAGGCAGACCAAGCCACAAACAAAAAATATGTCGATAATCAGCTTGTGAAAAAATTGGATTAAGAAGCTGATATTGATATGAAAAATAAATCAATTATCAATCTTAACCTTCCTTCAAACCAAAGAGACGCCGCGTGTGTTGAGTTTGTTAACAACAGAATTGATGATATGACACAAAAAAAGTTTCTCAAAGTTGATGGCAGTAACAATATGACTGGAAACTTGAATTTAAATAATAATAAAATTGTTAACTTACAAACCGATTACAAAGATTCGAAATCCGCAGTTAATGTTGATTTTATGCAAAATGAAATAACAACTATGAGAGATCTTGTCACTCAAAAAATTCATGAATCTCAGATCATTAACTCGGGACAAAAAAGGGACGCCTTCAGATACTTGATGGAAGACACTGATGAATCTTCGAGTGAAAACAATATCGAGGTTTTGGGTATTAACGATTTTCCCAATTCTCCACATCAAATTAATAAAAAAGCTTACCAACTTAAACTCTTGTTTGAAAAAGGCTCACCCAACCAGTACCGGTCACGCCTCGGTTTTAACCTATATAAACTTCCGGTCGGTTATCACACAATGGTTGTAGAATGGTTTCCGCCGGAAATGAATGAGTTGAGTGTAACCCCGCAAGGCACTACGATTTCAATTTCTAATTATGCAACAAAAACATTCGAAAAGTACACCAAAACAGTTATCAATTTTCACAGATGGGGTAGCTCACCTCCACAATTTCTTTATCTTGATCTGCACGGTACAGTTAGTAATCCATCATTTTTAACAATTGGTCATCTAATTGTTTATGGTGTTAAAGAAACAATTTCAAACGTTAATCCAAGTGTCTATGACACAGCTTTTGTTATTGAAAATGGAAAAATGGTAATGGAAACAGATCTTTCTTTAAACGGACATAATTTGAATGGTTCCATTTATTACTTATATGGGCATTTAGATACGAAAAATGGTGAAACATTTTTTTCATTAAGTGGTCATTCTAATTTACTCCTTCCGGAAAAAAGCTATATATTAAATATAACAGTATTATATAGAAAAGTCTCAGGTCCATTTCCACCTATTCCTTTAAAAATATTTCAAAGTGGTGTTCCTGCGAAACTTTTCACTTCAACACAATCAATTCAAAAACAGACAATAGATATTAATTTAGAAATACCAAATGGTCTTTTTATGGTGCAATTGCATTCTTCACAATTTAAAAATGAAAAATTCTTAATTTTGATTAAATATAGAGTGCCATGAATATTTTTACATTTATTATATAGCACAATGCGGGACATTTTCGAATTCAACCATATCGACCAAACACTTTCTGAAGAGAAAGTTAAAATTCTGAAAGATTTATACGCTTATTACCAGAAGAAACATTATGGCTATGAAAAGTTGCACCGAGGTTTTCGAAGAAAAAATTTTGTTTGTAATCTTTCAGCTGGCAAGTTAATTATTAGTGCCGCAGTAGCCGGAGGAATTACATTGAACCCTGCTGTCATTGCAACTTTAACTGGTGTTGGTCTTACTTTGAAAGCAGTGGCAAGCCTTAAGAGATACGATAAGAAAACAGAACAAGCAAATTTTGCCCGTATCGAATACCAAAAAATACTTGATGAGATTCGCTTTTACCTCAGAGGTGAAGCTTTCGACGAAAAAGCCTTTCTTGATAGATTGAAAATGATAGATAATTTCGTCACTGATCATTGTATGGAAATTCCGCTATCTGTTCAAAGAAAGTATGAAAAAAATACACTCAATTATAGATTTTCAAAAGTAATTATATATCTTTCGAAATGATTGCAACTCTGCAAGCTATTTGCTATCACCTAGTTGAAATTCTCACGCCCCCCCGAAATTCGGCAAATAAAATTCATTACTCGTGAGTGTGTTTCGAAAATATTGTTACCAACTCGTGATGAAGATGGCTACCCCATTTCAGGACTAGATGTGGTTCCATAATAAGATTTTTCCTCTTATAATTGAAAATGAAACCTTTTTTCTTATAAAAAAACGAAAAAATGCGTGATAGTCACGCGTGACCTTATGTGACAAGAGGTGTGACATTGCGTGACGGCAAACGTGACAGTCATGCGTGACATTGCGTGACAGGTCACATAAAAGAGCAAAAACCCTTGTCGGGGGGTGCTCGTGGCTGTTCTTGCCTAGCCTCGGCTAGGACTTTCACCTCACCGAAGTGAGGATTTAACCGCTGACAAGGCGGTTGTCATTCCACATTTTACCTCTGGGAGCGAGGTTGAAATTCCGAGGGATTTCTGAGCACCCCCTGTCACCAGTAGGGCCGAGGCGGGCTCACCCAAGGGTACTCTCCCACTGGAAGGAGTTCCCCTATACCTCGTTATTCACCGCATGCAAGCCCTCAAACAGGGTTCAGATGGTGGCCAACCATCACCCCCCTAAGGCTTTACCAATGAGTTAACTAATAAATATTGATCACTTTCAATATATATTAAACACATTTTTCTTCTTCTATTCCTTACGGTACCCTTTTTCTGTCCTTCACCAAAATGTCACAATAATTGGATGTTTACGCATGCGCTTCACAAAATTTCACCTCGAGCAGAAAAGTACACGCCATTAAACAAATGTATCTTCAACGCATCTCTTACTATGGATGTCTGTACAGATCAACAAACGATCTCAGAAGACTGGTCAACAAGAATTCCTACAAGACTGGCTGAAAGATCTACAAGAAATCTCAGAAGAATGGCCAACTAAAGAAAGTTTTAAAAGAAAAGAAATTTTAAAATGGAGAAATATTTCAGACGATGTATACAAAATTAAAAAGGTTTCACACCGGGAAAGTAAATATGGGATTTCAGCTATTTTAACTTTAAAAACAAAATGTGGAGATGAACTTCTTGTATGGGCTCCTAAACGTCTTGCTGAAGATCTTGAAGATGAATCTTATCAATTTGTTTATAAAATAGGTCTCAAAACGTCTGCTGACGGTAATGAATATTTTGATTATGAATTAATGTAATCTGTCTGTGAATATTGATTTGTTTTTTCAAGCTTGAGTTGTTAAGGGGGTTTCCCTTCAATGTTTGAACGAGAATATAAATTACGTCATTGTCTGCGGGTTTCACCGAACCGCGAAGTCACGCGCCGTAAACACAACTTAATGGTTGTGGTCCTCTTCCCATATATCAGTGCAATAATTAACTAGAGTTATATCCAAGATCGGAACAGAGATGGTTATTTCATGTAAGATTTCTTCTTGTTTATAACAAGGGTAACAACACCCTCCACAGCAACAATGCATATAAGCTACACACACCAGAATATGGAGAAGACGCGTTCTTTCAGAACAAAAAGGTTGTATTGAAAGCTCATCGTGAACCAAGTTCCAACCGAAAGACTCTCCTCTTTCAGTTTTATAGCGAGGTAATGTTTGTAAATTATCTCACGTAACTCTGGTGGTAGGTTTTGTATTGCTTCAATAACCTGACAGTTGTTGAATCCGGCAGCCATCAAATTTGACTCACAAATATTTAATCGATTATAAACTATTTTTTTGTGTGTGTTCGGTTATGTTTTCGTTTTAATCTTTTCTTCTTTTTTATGCTGGGTGGTTTATTTCGGTTATTAAGTAGTATATCAAGAGTCAGACAAATACTACCTTGTTCTCAGAGGTTTATTTTCGAATTTTAAAACCCCTACCATAATTAACAAGCGAGCAAAGGGAGCTTGTTTATTATGGTGGGGGTTTAAAAATTCGAAAATAAACCTCTGAGAACCAGGTGGTATTTGTCTGACTCTTGATATACTACGGGCCGAAATCATTCCACTTTAGCCCATTTGGGCCGTAATAAATAGCGCAGATAATGCGATCTTTGAGCTCCTCTGCTTGTGCAACTTCACCAGACTGATTCTTGAGCTCTAAGGATGCGAGGTACATGGCAGTCTTGGGAAGTTTAGCTAACTCACTGAGGTAGGCTTCCCAATTGTTATCCAGATTAAATCCGAGAGCGCTACAAGCGTCTTCTGCAATCGTCATAACGTGAGCAGGCTCGAGATAGAAAGGCGGGATTCCGAACGTAAGCAATGTTACAAAGTATGGCAGAAGGAAGGAAATTGTTAAAAAAAGGAAAATTAGCAAAACTCCGCTTTACGACACCTGATTCAGCTCTAATAGGCCGTTTTCGAATTGCCTCCAGCCTTACTTTCAAAGCGGGGAGGGGAGGGGGAGGGGAGGCTCGTGGCTACGCAGTGTTCCGAATGGTGTGTCCGAAAAAATGTCTTAGAGTACGAGCTGACTCTACCCTCGTTTTTAAAACGAGGCCTGGTGTACAACTTTCCATGTGAAAATATCTTTTATCTGTAAGTGAGTGAAAACCTATTTTCACATGAACAGTTGTCCACCAGGCCTCGTTTTAAAAACGAGGGTAGAGTCAGCTCGTACTCTAAGACATTTTTTCGGACACACCATTCGGAACACTGCGTAGCCACGAGCCTCCCCTCCCCCTCCCCCTCCCCTCCCCCCATTTCCAAAACGAGACTAGACACAACTCGTACTGTAATTAATTATAACATATTTTCTCACACACGCCATGGAACACTGCGTTGCCATAAGCGTCCCATCCCCCTCCTTATGGTTCATTTAAATTCCATGTTCCGAACTGCTGTGTGCTGTAGTCAGATGCGCGCAGTGAGAAATTTTAGGTGTGCACACATTAGTAAGAATATTGCGCCCATTACTGGGCGCAATATGGCACCACTGTACCCTACCCCTTGGGTCCATTCCATCAATTCACGGAGTTATTGCACACAAATGTTGAGGCTAAATTTTAAGCATTCACCAGTTTGTGCCGCCAGAATATCCGACATATCACAGGCATATTAAGATTCTATATATTACTTGCAGAGTGGAGTGTTCCAAGCATTGTTACAACGTTTTCCAGGGCACTTCCAGTGCAAACGAATTATAGAGATACAATAAGCTCCACGATATAACACCATTGTAATAGACTGATCATCAGTCTATTATAATGTAGTTATATCGTGGAGCGGATATCATAAACGAGGTTATTACCATGGCCACTCCAAGCACTGGAAAAGGAAAAGAAATAAAGATACACTAAATTAAACTACATAGTACTAAACTACTCCTTGTGTATGAAAGTTGCACAGACAAAATTTGTAGGAAATCCCTTTGTGGCATATTTGATCTTCTCACCTACCAATCCCACCTGCACCCCTCGGAGATCATTTAGGGGTAATTAATATTACAGACTTGTAGTCTGTTTCCAGATAAGCAGAAACGTACTGTGAGCGCTGCAGGAAGTTGACGCAACAAAGCTGCCCATTATTCGTCCCGACCTCTTTCACATCGTAAAAGTATCCAAATTCCAATCGGTATAGAATTTTGATTTTTGCGTCTATTGCAAAGAAATGAGTTAGCAATTGGTTTGTATTTCTTTTAGTACCCTTTCTGATTGGATATAAAACTCTAGCAAATTAGCGACCAATCAAAAATGAAAATGATAAAAACAGTTTTTCTTGCGTTTTTCAAAGCTCGGGACTCTTTCTGTAGTTTATTAACCTATCTATTTGATCACAGGCAACACTGACAACGCAAAACAATAACTTTGGGCTTGATGCGGTGTGATCTACACTACGCTGTACTCGGTTCGGTTCAAAATATTTCTAGGATCCACATTGCCGGTATTTTTTTAAATATCCTACCTTTTAACACGGGACAAACCACTGCCCAAACCTTGATGGCACCGAGGATGAGATACTGGCCCAGCAGGGCAGGCTCGAGATAGAAAAGCGGGATTCCGAACGTAAGCAATGTTAGAAAGTAGGGCAGAAGGAAGGAAATTGTTAAAAAAAGTAAAATTAGCAAAACTCCGCTTTACGACACGTGATTCAGCTCTAAAAGGCCGTTTTCTAATTGCATCCAGTTCCACTTTCAAAGCGAGGCCTGGTGCATAACGTATTATATGTTATACCATCGAATAAAATGTGTTTATTCTATTTTTGCCGTTTCGAGGGTTCGGGGAGGGGGCATTTAAATGTCCCTGCCCGGGATAGTTGACATTAGTTGCTTTTACGGTTTCAATCCTTTGATCGGGTGTTATTTCGCTTTATGTTGTGCGCGCCCTTTAAGCTAAATAGTAGGGAAATTTGTTACTTACAAATTTTAAAGCTCATTTAGCCGTAAGGAAACAAAAACTGACCAAGTGACTTGAGCGGCTTAGCAACTTTTTTCACTTACTTTTCTAGAGTCAAACTCTTATTTTGAGTATGTGAATTGCAGTTGCAAAGTAACTATGCATAAGAAATTTTTAGCTGAAACTTTCATGTCTTAATATTTGTTTATAGGAAACTTAAAAAAATGTCCTTTATTTTCCCTCGGCAAGTAGTTTTACTCATATTTTGCTTTGCAATGCTAGGGCATTAAAGAATTAAGCAATTTTACCTTCTCCATTCTTATAACACAAGTCGGGAAGCGCCAGATGTTTCCAAGCCCTACCGCATAACCGATACAGGACATGATAAAGTCTGCTTTCGGGGTCCATTTTTCCCGCTGTTCTTGACTATCCGGTTAGAGTCACCACGCACCGTTATTAAAACTGGGTGAACTTTAGACATCCTCAATTTTCTCACGATATAGCAAATTCACAATCCATAATAAGTATTGCATTTCCGATTAACTCAACCTCCATTATCGAAATCGGGTGCAAATGCTGCTGACATCACAAAGCTTAAAGCGCGTTGCAATTGAGATAACTATTTTTTTTTCTTTTATTGCAAGACACAAAGTAAATATTTTACGCTGGAAAGCAATTTTAAATTTCAAATTTTTCTCACAATTGAGATAACTAGCTTTTGACGTCACGACGCAATTAATTAAATTAAGTCTAAGTTGGAAACGAATTTTATAGCATATAGAGATTGTCGTAAAGCTGGTTGATGCATTTAGCAATAATATGTGCTACAGCTGGAAAACATTCTCGCAAAGTTGTGATCTAAACAATGTCTGCTAACACAATTAAGAAGTTTTAAGGATTAAATTGTGCCGTAACGATACATGCGCTTTATTAGTCGGTTGATTAGAATGTGCTAAACTAGGAAACATCGCTGCAGTCGCTAATGTTTCCCAGTTTAGCGGCGCGAGAGCGAGAAACATATGTTGCTTTTTTTGTTTTTTGAAATATGTTGTACGCTAGCCTGTTCCAGGCATTCAGATAGTGGAGCGCGAGCGAAAGATAAAGCGAGCGAAAGAGCGGGAAAAAAACGAGGGGAGACTGGGGGAGAGGAAGAGGAACCGTCCTCTCCCCCAGTCTCCCCTCGTTTTTTCCCGCTCTTTACGCTATCTCTCATCACCGAAAAATACTAAAATTGCAGTCAGGATATGACAATACATTCATGGACTTTCTGGCACTGACTAATAATTGTAAAACAACGTTTACAAACAAAACTTGAAAAAGACGTTTCGACCGAAAAGCTTCGGCCTTCTTCGGTTTGAAAGTGGCAAAAAAAGGCCGACAAAAAAGTGACAAACCGAAAAAGGGCCGAAGCTTTTCGGTCGAAACGTCGTTTTCAAGTTTTGTCTGGAAACGTTGTTTTACAACTCACTAGTCAGTGCCAGAAAGTCCATGAATGTATTAAGCTATCTCTGATATTAAAACCCAAGAGATTCTAATCTCTTCTTGGTTTTAATATGATTCGGAATTTATGATCGGGTTTATTATTTATGAGTTCACAAGTAAACAATCACATGAAGGGAAGCTCAAGGCTGAACGCAATGGATGAGTGCACAAGCCATAGCCATGGGACCGAACGTAAGGCCACAAAACGAACGAAAGAAAGCAGTGAATGAGCGAACGAACAAGATAACTCGTGCACGAACGAACATACCCGACAATCGAACGAGCGGAATGCCAGCCAAACAAACGGAAAATGGACTAATAGCACGAACAAACGCCCGCAAACCCGGCAACTCAACAAATGGCTGAATGCACCTATCCCTGTGCAAAACAAAGAAAAGCAGTGCCAGTTTGGTTCAGAATATAGAAAAGTATTTTTGAGCGGCTTTAAATAAAATCAGCAGAAATTGATTTGATAATTGATTTGATAAAAAAAATTGTAGGTTAATTGTGAATTAACGTTTACAGCTATTTTAAATGTTTAGTCTGCTCAGGTCTGTCATTCTCGTCAGGGCCACAGTCAACAGACCTGGTAGAGAGTCTAAAAACGCAACTGAAATAGTGAAACGCGCAGAAGGAAAAATTTAACGTAAAAACGGGGAGCAATTCTTAATTTTCCCCTTTAGGGTAAAACTCTCTGACCACTCGTTTTGACTTGGGTTCACAACTGGTCCTACGTACCTGAGCTGACAGCTATCATTCTACACAGTTAACTACAAATTAAAATGTTTGCTGTACCTTGCTGAAGGTTGTTTGAGTTTGCTGCTCCGATATTTTTGCGCAGTTCAAAGGACAGCGTCGTCACTGGTCAATTGCAGCTTAAGATTCGTTTAACACAGAGGTTTACAGGTTTAACAAGGTTGCAACGGCAACTTGAAATAGAGTGCTCTTGTTAGAGGACAGTTCCACATTTGCGAGAAATCACAACCAAGTGAAAAACAACCTCCTCCTGTCGTTATGATTTAACGGCTTGCGCCAGTCGCTTGTACGCGCGACTTAAAATCCAAACAGCAGATGTAAGACGTCAGAAAATAAGCGCGCGAAAATACGGGAAGAGAAACTGTATTTACGCGGAAAATGAACTCTTTCACTGTCGTTAGTTCAATTGTTCAAACGAGATTATTAAAGTTCGGTTAAAAGAAACAATTTTTAGATGGAAATATTCTCAAGTTAGTGAGGGAAAAATGGAAAATATTCTGAGAAACAATAGTCGTAAATTTTGCATGAAAAAATTTGTTGCTTAATTTTAGCGGAGCCCGCAGGCGAAGCCCGCCAGAGGAGAACCATTGCTAAGCAAATCTGGTAACCTATCGCCCGTACGCCCGTACAGACTCTGGGGGAGGGGGAGGAGAGTCCCAAGACAACCCGACGGGGGGGTGGAGAATGCCATCTCTCTTTGGCGCGAGAAATCGCGAGGTGCTTTTGGGCAACCGGCGTTTTTCTCAGCGGGAAATCGCATGACCACCGTTGCTGTTGAAAAAGAGGTGTTTTGAAAAACTTTTATAGCTTGTTTACGAAAACGATTGTTCGACAACAGTACTGAAGTTTTAAACTCGAGAAAAACATCTAATACCTATAAATGGGAAGAAAAGGTTGAAAAGCATACTCAGTTGTCTTTTTGGTGGAAGGCGAAAAGTTCAAGTTACAAAATCTGCCTTCGAGGATTTCATGTTGGTTTTGTTCGCGGCGGGGTGCTTGTCTTGTTCTTAAGTGAAGTTTTTAAAGGGGTTAAGGTACATGATTTTGAGTATTACGACCAAAGAAATTACGTTTTGAAATGGAAATTTAATTTATGTCATTTGAAATGTGTCATTTACTTTTAACTTTAAAAAATTATTAGAAAACGCACTGAGATTTGTGACGGATGTAGTCTTGAATATTTTGCCATGCTCAGCCGATTTCACTCGCGTGGACGGACCCACGATGCTGGAAGTGTAACGCGAATTGCATTTAAGTATAAACTTACGGGTTTTCGAATAAACTTTTTCAAAAATATAATGATTTCCCTGTTCATTATTTTGTGTTTGTTTATTCCTAACAGAAGGTCAAAGCACGGTCGCAAGGATACAGCACAAGGGTCACTTCAGTGAGATTTCGGCGAATAATTGCGTTCAATTTTGACTGTCGGGTCCATCTCTTTGTGCAATTGTCGATTTTCTTGTCCTAGAAGTTTTCAATAGTAATAATCTTTTAAGTGGAGCAGTTGTTGGTTTAAAGCTATTTTATCCGAAAAGCTTTCGAAAACAGTTTTGTGCGTTCCTCAAAGCGCCCGAATTTTAAACAATACGCTGCCTCAAAACTTATGCCATAGAGTTAAGCATGTTTGGTGTTTGTTTGTTTTCAATCTCGATGGTCTCAAATTAGAGAACGAAATATAAAAGTTACATAAGTAACTATAAGCGAAGCAGTTTTGGGTTTAAGGCTGTTTTATCCGATAAGTTCTGCGTGTTCGCTTCTATTGTTTAGAGTTGACATGTCGGGTTTACATATAATAAAATATTTTTCCCATGAACACAAGTTACATCTCTTGCTTACATTTGAATATGAACGGGCCTGCTTCACCTTACGCCATTTGATGTTGTACATAATATTCCTATCTTTTAGGCTCCAAATATATTTACTTAATTCGGTTGCGTGTTTATATCGCTCATTCCTAAATGAGCATACATGGTTTCTGTATCTTAACTTGAAAGTTGAGTCACAAAGCCCAATGTATGTCTCTCTTGAGGTTGATGGCGTGACCTCGGCTTGGTAAATAATGTTTTGGTCGTTGCATTTTCCGTCCATGGGGCACGTGCTTGAATTCCGGCAGTTACAATTGCTATCATTTGTGGGATCAGATTTATTAATTTGAGCTTTGCTGTGATTGGAAATAATGGTTTTGACATTACTCATGCAGCTATAGCTCAATTTAAGCGTGTTCCCGTTGAAAATTTTATGTAGTGGGTTTGATTTAGGAAAGTGCTGATCAATGAGAGAAAGGAAGCACTTTCCTACGTTCGTTTTGACATTCTTACTGAAAGGTGAGTTGTACCAAAGGATGTTTCTTGGACGGTTCCTCCGTGATCGCTGCGTATCGTTGTGTGACTGTAAGACAGGTTGTAATTGTAGCCACTTTTATTGAGTGCTTCTTGATACACGGTTTTGGCGTTGTCAAAGCATTCACGGTCTGAAGATATTTCAGAAAGCCGCTTGTTGATGGAATCCGGGATGTTTTTTAGGATGGATGGTGGATGATTGGATTTCTTGTGTTCGTACAATGGGACATTACCTTCCTTTGTGAATGGATAGTGCTTGCCACTTTGCAGGTCAAGCGTGACGTCTAGGAAATTTACGATGGCTTTGTTTACTTCTATTGTTATCTTTTTTATGCCATTTTCGCGGAAAATTTTGCACAGTTCTGTTTTGATCTTTTCAATTTCTTGTGGCGTTTTGTCAAAGCCCGCAAGACCGTCGTCGCGATAGAGACCGATGTTTTGGCCATACTTCTCCGTGAGAAGGGATAACAGGTAGCAGCCGACTAATTCACACGTTTCAGCACCGTCGAAAGAACCCATGGTAACATCGAAAAGATCATATGAAGATTTTTTCTCCCATGTGGAATCATTGCTGAACAACAGCGAGCGTTTTGCGTGTAAGATGATGTCGCGCTCATGTCTACTGATGGGTCGGTACTTGCTGGCAAAGTCGAGAGCCTTTGAGAGCAACTTCTCATTGATTGAAGGATAGAATTCACATACGTCGAAACATATGAATGAGAGTGTCTCTTTATTCTATAAGCTGTTGAACCATGATAAGACGCTGGATGTGTTCATCCACTGGTTGATTTGTGTGCTGCGGATGATGGCAGAGTTAATTTCATCAAGGATGTGCTTGCTAACTACACCGATTTCAGACTTGGAAGGGTTGATAAGGCGGCACGTCGGGTGGTCGTTGAATCCAGGTTTGTGATCTTTCAAGGTGATAAATGCATCTTTCTTTGCTAGCTTTTCAATTCGGTCGCCTAATTTGAGCCGTTTAGCTATGCTGGCTGACTGCCCGTCTAATTTTTCTGCAACACTATCGCTTGACTTCTTGTAGGTTTTCGTTACATTTTCTTTGATCAACTTGTCGTATGAGGCTGGATTCATTGTATAATAATTGGTGGTTTTATCTGCTGGAATTAAGAGGCTGTTCGGTTTCTTGATTTTATTCTTGATGTCGCTGTTCATTTGATTTTGGAAATTACATTTTACGTCCTTGAACTCAATAATTTGAATGAAGTCTAACATGCCGTCTTCGAAGGGTATCATTTCGTTAATTCTCGGTGGTGAGTTCCATGATTTGAATCCTTAGGTTTCTTTAGCTGATGATTCCGTGGGTTAAGAAAATGATAGGCTTTCCATCGCATTCGCTATTATTTTGTCTTCCACCAAATAATCCAACTCTGCAAATCTATCTATCTATTTAATAATTTAATACTGCTCCTAAAAAGTTGAGCGCTCTCTGAAAACCGTTCCACACAAGAAATTTGAAGTTATATATATATATATATATATATATATATATATATATATATATATATATATATATATATATATATATATATATATATATATATAAGAAAAATCATTTATTTCATGGCTGCTAATCCTCTTTCAACTGCAAAGTCCGTGTTCTGTAAATTCGTGGAGATTCTCCTTGTTGCCCAGTGTGCGCAATTTACGAAGTGCAGGGGTGATATGTTCATGTTTCTTAGATCTAGCTACCAGTCTTGCTGAAGTGTTTTCACACGTTGTAACTTATCTAGTTGTGATTTAGGAAGCCCGTAAAGAATAGCGTTACAATAGTCGAGTTTGGATGTAATGAAGGCATCTTTCACAGTCCGATTGTGACAGAAATCTACGAATTCTAGCTATGTTCTTAATGGCAAACGAGGCTGACTTGCAGATGTTACTCCCATGTTTGTCCAACTGCGGACATGTCCCATGTGCAGCTTTGAGATCTTACAGTGGAGCAAAGAAGCGTGAGAACATTATGGAACCAAGAACCGAGCCCAGTGCGGGACACTGTGGGTGTTAGGAACTTCAGACGACTCATTGTCTTCAGATGACTATGCAATATCAAAAGTGTAGTTTACTGAACAAAAATGATTTCATACTGCCACAAAAAATTGCCATATAGCTTTAAAGATATATCTTAAAAGGTTGACTTGTCTGTGATATCGCCTAGTTACTGACGTTTAGACGACATCGGGACCCCCCACGGGGTCATTAAAAACTTGATCAAGTTAATCCAATATCAGCATCAAATTTGACTTATATATATCTCTTCAACTGACCAATGTTGGATCTCTATAAATTCAGTTTGGTCTGCACGATTTTGAACAAAAGAGACAAAAACGTTGTTTAATATAAAATTACAGATTTAATTAGCATAAATCAGCTATCCAGCAACTGCACCATAATCTCTAGATACACTATTCACTTAAATCTAGATATGACCAGACATGATCGGAGGTTAATACTGATAATGATAGTAATAATGATAATAAAAGTAACATACGTGAACCTTAGAGGAATCATCATCAAAAAACTTCGATGATTTGTCTTTCTGGAGTGGTTATACTACAAGGAAAGAGATCCAAGATTCAAACGATTCATCACTGTTTAAAGTTAGTGTTTTCTTTCTGCTTAAAGACGCAGATTTGGAATTGTTGGACGGTTATTGTTCCGCTGAAGTTCCAGGGTATGTAAGCACCTCCGATGAAGACAACGATCTCCCCGTGAGGTGAAAGGCGCCCGAATGCTTAACGGAGAATCGCTACTCCACCACCTCTGATGTCTGGGCCTTTGGAGTTCACATGTACGACTGAGGTGTTAACCCATGGGTGCATTCCATATAGACACGTTTTTCGTGATGATAAGGTGCCTCCTTATGTAAGCATTGGGAACTTCTTTTATCAAATTAGACAGCAATAGTTAAAAAAAAGGCAAAAACCCAGCTTGAGCACTTGTTAGTTATCCTCACTCTCTATTAATGGTTAACTAGGCGATATTCAATCTTCTTAACACTTGTAATTTATAATTTTAGCATTTTGTTTATTAAAAATGCCGGAGAATATTGAAATTTAAGATAGCAAAAAAACCACGAAAGTTGTCGGGCCATGAGGCGCCTCCCCAGATTCACTCCAAACCAATTTGCAATATGCAATTGCAATATGGATACCGTGCAACGCAAAATCAATAAGGTTACTGCAATGCAAGAGATGCTAGCCTCTTGTTGGTTTTAATATATTTCGAACTTTATGATCGGGTTTATTGCTTATGAGTTAACAAGTAAACAGTCAAATGAAGGGAAGCTCAAGGCTGAAGGCAATGGATGAACGCACAAGCCATGCGACCGAATGAAAGGCCACATAACGAACGAACGAAAGCAGAGAATGAACGAACAAACCCGACAATCGAACAAGTGAAATGCCAGCAAAACAAACGGAAATTGGACCAATAGCACGAACAAGCGTCCGCAAATCCGACAACTCAGTAATAAATGCCTGAATACACCGATCCCTTTTCAAAACGAAGAAAAGCAGTGCCAGTTTGGTTCAGAATATAGAAAAATATTTCTGAGCGGCTTTAAAAAAGTCAGTGGAAATTGATTTGATAATGCCATTCAGAAAAAACCGACAAAATTGTAGATTATCTGTGTATTAACTTTTTACAGCTATTTTAGTGAGCTCACCAAAATTTTAAGTTAATACCGCATAGAATGATGACGAGAAAAATGTTAAGCTTTTTTGTTTTTTGACTGAAATATGTGGTATGCTTTCTCTAATATTAAAACTTAAGTGATGCTAATCTCTTTTCGGTTTTAATATTTTTCGGACTTTAGATCGAGTTATGTATATTTATGAGTTAACAAGTAAACAGTTACATGAAGGGAAGCTCAAGACTGAAGGCAATGGATGAACGCACAAGCCATGTGTCCGAATGAATGGCCACAAAACGAACGAAAGAAAGAAGAGAATGAACGAACTGACAAGATTACGTTTGAACCAACGAACAAACCCAACAATCGAACCAGCGAAATGCCAGCCAAACAAATGGAAAATGACCAATGGAACAAACAAACGCCCGCAAACCAGGCAACCCAACAAATGGCTGCATCGAAAGACACCTATCCTTTTTGGGAGGAAGAAAAGCCGATGCCAGTTTGGTTCAGAATATAGAAAGGCGTTTCCGGCTTGGCTTTGAAAACTGAGTAGAAATCGATTTATGGCCGATTAGGTTTTTACAACTATATTAGTCAGCTCACCAAAACTTTAAGTTATATACCCCATAGAATGATGACGAGAAAAATGTTTAGTCTGCTCAGAAGGTCTGTCATTATCGTCAGGAGCACAGTGAACAGACCTGGTGGAGAGTTATGAAACGCAACTTAAATAGTGAAACGCGCGGAAGAAAAAGTTTAACGTAAACGGTTGGGAGAAATTCTAAATTTTCGGCTTTAGGATGAAACTCTCTGGTCACACGTTTCAAAATGTGGTACCACAGCTGGCCCTACGTGCCTGAGCTGACAGTTATCATTCTACACAGTTAACTACTAATTAAAATGTTTGTTGTACCTTGCTGAAGGTTGTTTGAGTTTGCTGCTCCGCTATTTCTGCGTAGTTAAAAGGACAGTGTCGTCGTGAGATAGTGCTTTTAAAATCATTGTAAAAAGACAGTTCTACATCGCAGCCAAGCGAAAAACAACCTCATCCTGTCTAGTCGCTCTGATTTAACGGCTTGCGCCATTCGCTTGTACGCCCGACTTAAAACCCAAACAGCAGATTATGTAGATAAAAATATTCTCAAGTTTAGTGAGGGAAAAATGTGTGGAAGCAAATTTGGGTCTTGGAAGCAAGGAAATGTTTTTGAATCAAGTCAAAAACATTTTTACTTCATGGACGCAACTTTTGCTTCTGAAACGTAAGTTTCCCAGTTTAGCCACCCAAGGAAACATGTCTGGGAACATGTTTCCGCAACAATGTTTCCTAATTTTCTAACACTTCATAAGAGCAATTCTCTGAAAGAGTCAAACAATGTGCCAAATGAAAAGTTTTGACCCCCAACTCAAATTTGCATGCAAGTAGATATCCTGAAGGGCCATTATTGAGGACGTAACTTGATTGTTGCCAGGGTAACAGCAAATGTTTGTTGACGCCCGAGAACCCCAATTTGAACTCAAAAACTTTTGTAAAAACTGCAAAATTTAAAACGTCATTTCTCAAGTCTGGGATTGGGGATTGGGACAAATGTAAAATCACTATTCTAGTTGCCTTCCGCGTATGCAGCTCTTCCGTTACATTTACGGTGCACAAAATAAACGACGACGTATTAACTACACAGTGTTAAGGCCAATTTAATTCGAGACTAAAACAAGCAGTACATTTCTCTCAATATCTCCAAACGTACAGCAGTTTTAGAATTGAAACTACATGGACAGCTTACAACGGTCATTGTAGTTACTAAAACTGCAAAAATCTCAGCGGGGCAGTGGATCAGCGCAGTTGGCGATCCTCTGGCTCGTGTTCGAGTGGATGCCTGTGGGACCGTCTCCTAGAGGATTTCATAATATCTTTTTTTCTTTTTTACCTCAAGAAGCATATTTTCGTTTTCGGTAGCTGGATATTCTGAGTGTATATATAGTCGTACACAAATATACATAGCCGTACATAGGTATACATAGCAGTACACAGCTACATAGCCGTACACAGCCATACAAGGCCAGGTGTACATGGATATAGTAGTAGTAGTAGTAGTAGTAGTAGTAGTAGTAGCAGTAGCAGTAGCAGTAGCAGTAGCAGTAGCAGTAGCAGTAGCAGTAGCAGTAGCAGTAGCAGTAGTAGTAGCAGTAGTAGTTCTGTAGTAGTAGTAGTAGTAGTAGTAGTAAATTGCTTTATTTGCATGACCGCAAGATTTTACAGTATTGCAAAAGCATATTTGTAGTAATTAATAACAAAACTAGACTAATATTACTCTAATATTATGCTAATGAACCTAAGTTACAACACTTTCACTTGATAATAACAATGTATCACGTATATTCATACACAAGGAAATAAACTTCATTACTAGCTTATTCACATGATAGTCGTTAGAGTTCATGAGAAGTTTTATGCTTTCTGAGGTTGATTTCCTTTCAATATCAGGTATTATTTCATTGATTCGATTGAAGAATGTCTGCCTCTGCAGAGAGTATTTGCTACATTGCAACAAGAAATGAGTTTCATTTTCTACTTGATTTGATTTACACAATGGGCATAATCTAGTTTCTCTGGGCATATGATCAGTTTGATATCGACCTAGTTTTCAATCATAAGTTTGTGATTACTTACTCTAAACTTCACTAAATTTCGTCTTTCATTAAAGTTTCTTAGCTGGTTTAAATAATCAGATGTAACGTATTCATCATTAAAAAGTTTATAAAATTCTAATTTCTTTGAATGTTCAAGGCTGTGTCGCCAGGAGGATATATATTTCTCTTTCATATTAGTTGTATATCGCCTAATTCTATCGTTATCTAAAGATTCAGGATCTAAATTGGATAGATGATATTGTTCTATCAAGTTCATAAAATTGGAATAAAATCCGGAGTTATTAATAAAATGTAGATTCTTCGACATGAGGAAAGATTGACTATAGAGTCATTATCTTTGTTGTTTAGATAAACAAAATATTTCATAATTTTCTGATTAATTGGGATTATTAGCGGTAATCTTCCAAGTTCGGCTCTGCAAGCTACGTTAGAGGCCTTATTGTTTACTTCTAAGTAGTGTTTACAAAATTTGAGATGAATTTTTTCTATTGGGGAACTATCCCATGCTTTAAAATTCTGCTTAGTGTACATCCCTCATATCTCACTGTTGTAGCTTAAGATCGGAAATATCATTGTGTCAAAAATCTGAGATGCGGTATTGGGATTAAGTCTATTGAGAAGTGTTTGTTTTCGTATACTAGCAAAGGCGTGCAGGGCTTTTTCTTTCAAGTGTTCGACTGCAAGAGTAAAGTTTCCCGTTGGAGTTAAACGTGTACCTAAATAGGTGTATTCTTGAACAATTTCAATTGGCTCGGTGCCTATGTTGAAGTTGATGTCAACGGATTTCCTTGGGCGTTTTTGGAATATCATTATTTTTGTTTTCTTGGGATTGACTTTTAGCATCCATGTTTTGCAATATGGAGAGAGAGTGTTTAAACAGTTTTGTAATCCTGTTTTGGATCTTGATAGGATGATCAAATCATCTGCATACAATAGTGAATTTATTTTTGTTCCATTTGGAAGAACAAATGGATCAGACAGCGTGTTTTCGAATAAATACGGCAAATTGTTTATATAGAGGTTAAATAAAAGAGGACTTAAAATACATCCTTGACGTACACCTCTTGAGTATGAGAAAGATCGACTTTTGTTTTCTCCGATTCTAATTGAACATGTTGAATTGCAATAAAGGCTTTTGATCAGATTGTAGAAATGTCCTCCTATGTTGATTTTGAGCAGCTTGTAAAACAATCCCTCGTGCCAAACAGAGTCGAAAGCTTTACGAAAATCTACGAAACAAGAATAGACTTTTTCCTTATGGTAGTGGACATATGTATCTATTAGGGTCCTTAGAGTGAAAACATGGTCTGCAGTACGATTTTCAGGTACAAAGCCAATTTGGGAATTGTGTAATATCTTGTTTTCTCTAAAATACAAGTATAGTCTTTGATTTAAAATGGAACAAAACAGTTTTCCAAGGCAACTCGATACACATATGCCTCTATAGTTTGTTGGAACACTCTTGTCACCCGATTTGTAGATTGGGGTTATAAGGCCTTGACACCAAATATCTGGCATTTTTCCAGATTTTAAAATGAGATTAAAAAGTTTGATGTAAATAGGCATAAGCGATTCAAGGCTCGCTTTGATCATTTCATTTCTTATTTTGTCAACAAATGGCGATTTCTTATTCTTCAATTTCTTTACCGCTTGACGTATTTCTTGCTCAGTTACCTCTTGATCTAAATAGTTAAGCTGTTCTTTTAGTAGTAGTAGTAGTAGTAGTAGTAGTAGTAGTAGTAGTAGTAGTAGTAGTAGTAGTAGTAGTCCCCTAATTGGGGACACTAATGAAGTAATAGAAGATAAGGCAAAAGGAAAAAAGTGAATATTACATATATACATAGATAAAAGGTAAGGTACAATAAAACGAGACATTAAAATATATAATTCTGTAGAAGAGAGGACTTGTGTAAGCTAACTAATTAGTAGGGACTTTACAACTGACAAAACCTAGTTTTAAAAAAATTAATAACAAATGTTGCAGTTCTTACACTCGTCTATAAGAAGTGTTAAGTCTTGCTTGTTGATACTTTGTTTGAAAATATTCAGGCTCGATCTCTCACGGTCGGCAGGGCTTAACTTTCCCCATAGGAGGGGTCCGAAAAAATGCAGTGAGTGTTTACCGTAATGTATTGTTCTAAAAGGAGGGATGTTGAAGTCAGCATTTCTGATGTTATATCCTTTAGGAATTGTGTGAAATAGTTCTGATATGCAATGCGGTACTATGCCGTTTTTGACTTTAAACAACAAAGTAGCTATCTTTCGTAATCTTCTCTGATACAGAGTAGGGAGGCAGGCTCTTTTTAAGAGATCACTATAGAACTCAGTCTTTGATTTGAAAACTGCTCTCAATGCACGTTCTTGAATTCGTTGAAGTTTGCACTTGTCGGAAGATTTGCAGATGAAGTGCCATACAATGCATACGTCAGATGAGGTAGAACTGATAGCAGATTTATCAGTAGAGTTGCAGTTTAGCGGAGCAGGGTATGAGATTACGTAACCTCTGTAGCACTCCTACTTTTTGACTAGCTCTTTTGCTGATATCTTTTATATGTTCACTGAATGTTAGCTTATCATCGATGGTCACTCCAAGAATTGTGAGTACACAGCTATACATGGATATATATATAGCCGTATATAGTGATACATAGCCGTACACAGCCAAACATAGTCGTACGGAGATATACATAGCCATACACAGTCACATATAGTCTTACACAGCTATACACAGCCATACAGAGTTATACATAGCAGTACGTAGCCGTACACAGCTATACATGGTTATACATAGCCGTACTCAGTCTGTTGGTGACACGACTGAACATACTTCTGTGAAATCTAGAAAAAATTCAAGTCATCGACATGATCGACATCCCTGCAAACATAAGGATATCGGGATATTCAAATTTATACTCGAGGCGCGATTATTCTTGGTCGAAAAGAGAATGGACGGTGACATTTCGCAATCGATCTCGATCTCGCTCAAGGAGTCCTGTTTCGCGATCTAAAGGACGATCAGCAGAAAGAAGATTGAAAAGCAAAGGTCGTTGGCGATCTCGCTCAAGGCGTTCAGATTTGCGCTCCCAGGAAAGACACCGCGTGAAACGAGAAAGACATTCACAAAGTGACGTTCGGGATCCATCCAATTCAGATTCATTTTGTTCGAAAACTTTGGGCTTAATGACAGGGATACATGATCGAGAAAAGCATGGGTTGCAATCAGGAACTCCAGGTCGATCGCAATCTCGATCGAAAGAGCTTTGAAAAAAGGGAAATGTAGTAGAAACTCACATTCTCTATCGACGTCACCGTCGATGACGAAACGCGGTGCGGCTTTTTCGACACACTCATCTCGTTTATTTTCCCGTGATTCGAAATCACGTTCACCTAGAAGATATGCACGAGTTCACTCAATTCCCGGTCTCGCTCACGATCAGAACGTTGTACACAATCTCTTTTGTCACGGTCACCATGTCACTGACTCCTCTCCAGAGAAAGGCTGCCGGTCACGCTCCAACTCACACAACAAGGAGTCCATGGTTTCATCCGCGTTGGAGACACAAAAGTCAAGATCTGATAGCAGTGAGGATATCAAGAGAGAAATTGAGGATTTAGAGCTTCGTATCACCGCAGATAAAAAGCGATTGCTGAAGCTTCTTATCAAGCAAGAGAGGGCGAAAGGAGATGGCGTTACTGTCATCAGCGAAAAAACGGAAAATGATCCGTGTGAGGAAGAAAACAAATATTGAGCAAGAGTTACCGCCACTCTTTTGTTCAAAAGCTGTGATTTTCAGGGGCGAAAAATGTGCGTGTGAAGTGCGCGATGCGCAAGAGATGTTCAGATGACTGCAAGACACGCCCGCCATTTTGATTCACGCGCGTAGACAGCGCGCGTTCTCCACTGACAAGTAAAAAGGGTGACTTGGAGAAGTCTAGGGAGGATTCAGAAATTTTCACAAATGGCAAATTCCAAAATTCCAAATGGCAAATTGTACTTGATGATTCAAAAGCCAGTGAATGTGTTAGCTCAACTTAAGCAAATTTAAAACAAGATTTCATGACCACTTGTTTACGATGTTTTCTTCTTTTTTAATCAGTATTTGAAGTATTTTAATCAGATTTGAAGAAGGTTGGAAAGAGCCCGACTCTCTTGGTACCTCTTAGATCCTACTTATTTTGTGATATGGAGCAGTTTTCAACTGAGTGTCGTAAAACCAGAAGCAAAGTAGGTATCCCAGCCAATCACAACAAACACAAATTACCCAATGAACCAATCAGAACTCGGAGCAAATGCATGTAGCTGGTGCCAAGCGCGGGAAAACGCGCGCGAGCAAGTCGCGACTGGTTTAAGTTTTACTTCTGATTGGTCGAGAAAGTGGCGCGAGATTTTTTAACCAATCACGGAGTGAAGTAAAGCAAAACCAAAGTAAAACGCGAATTACTTTCGACACTCGATTGAAAACCGCTCTATAGAGCAGTTTTCTATTAAGTCTCGAAAGTAATACTGTGTTTGCGTTCGGTTTGCTTTACCATGCTCTCTGATTGGTTAAAAAAAGCTCGCGCCACTTTCTCAGTCAATCAGACGTAAAATCAAAATCAATCGTGACTTGCTCGCATGCGTTTTCCCGCGCTTTACGCTGAGTACTTGTATTTGCTTCGATTATGATAGGTCCAGTTTGCGTTTTGTTCCCGTTGTGATTGGATAGAGTATTTACTTTCGTTTTGGTTTTACGACACTCGTTTGAAAACCGCTTTAATAAAGTTGTTGTTGTTGTTGTTGTTGTTGTTGTTATCCTACCATGATCTGCATGGTTTTACTTTAGATCTCTAAGATGGGGCATCTGCTTGCCTTTTTAATCGTATACTGGTAGACCTCTCGCGGAAGCTCTGTTTGAGCTCATTGCGCGATCTATAAGATCGTTATGCAATATTTTACAGAAGATACGCGATATTGTAAGGGTCGTCACACTTCATGGAAGCTAGGGGAAGAGTTGGTGTGAGTGTAACTATTCGCCCGCCCCATCTTCCCTTTCTAAGGAGAATGCCTTTCGCTTTTTGTACTTGTTTGATGAATACCACCTCGATATATGACGTCATGCGGAGAAAGAAGCGATAAATTAGATTAAAACAGTAAAGAAAAAATGCAGACAATACTTTATTTTTTACTGGGTTGTTTCTTTACTTTCTTGTAAATAAAAAAAATAGTTATAACAAAAGAAAACGCAGCAGCCTCATTTTTTAAGGTGAAAAGCATTGACTAGCAATTTTCTAATGAAAATTTCCCTCAGTGTCCATGAACAGAACTCATCGTGATCAATCAACGTAAGAGCTCTTTCAGATAAGAGAGAAAATAGGTAGGCTACCACTGAAAATAAAATGTATGTACAAAAATTTTTTTTGTCTTTTTGTTTGTTTTTTATTTTGTTTTTGTATTTTAGAATTTATATAATGACAAAAAAAATTTCACGTAACAATATACAAAAAGAAAAAGACGTGTTAGTTGATGCGGTCGCCACACAAAGAAAGCTGTCTTTAAGGAGTCAAACATGCAGTCAAACTGATTAAACCAGAGACTCGGGAAGGTTTTTCTTCCAAGCTACTGGATTTATTTGAACCCTTGTTTCTGGGCAGTTGCTGAAAAAGAAAAGGTATAGAGAAGATTAACTTAAACGCCGTGCCACAGTTAATATGTTGATTGCACTAAAGTTTGTCTAGTGTGATCTTGACTGAGGTTTTTATCATCTCAATGAAGTCTTCTCCAGAGTCAATAGAAACGCGTATCTTTACTTGATTACTGGAGGATAATTAGACTATGTCAGCTATTTTTATTAGCACTCTGGAAAACGAAAAGTCACTTTTGATAAAAGACAATAAAGGAATTGTTTCCTTTGTTAATTGCAACACCTCACCTTTTTGGCCTCAGATTATGACGATCAGCAACAGCATTGAGAACACTTACATCAGGAGTAACAGCTCTTCTTAACCGCTACAGAAAAAAATGAAGAGATTTTATAAAAGTGAATCAAATAACCTGCAAACACTTTGAATCAACAATGAGAAAACTACTCACAAAAGTGAGATGATTTTTTTGCGAACGAAACGGCAAATGGTCCTCTGTAAACGAGTATGAGTGCGGTGCATTGAATATTATTGCTGCTCTTTTGATTACATTTGATATGCTTGCGAGAAACTTACCTCGCTAAATGACCCTTTCGGGTGAAATATCTGCACGAGAGCGTAAATGGGAAGAGCCAAAAAAGAGAAGAGGGCCAGCACCCAGGCAAGGGCCTGGGCCCAATCAGGGTACACGTATCCATCATAGGTCATTCGTTTCCATTGTGTTGTGCTTCCCAAAAATATCAACTGTCATAAGAGAGATCAAAAAGAATTTTCAAAGTTAGTTAATGTGCCGTCGAGTGGGAGTGGTTTGCTGATGGATGGTTGGTTGGGTAGTTGGTTGGTTGCTTGATTGGGTGGTTTGAAAACTTCTTAGCGAATTAATCATTTATTTAGTTAATTGTTTAGCAAGTAATTTAGCTTCTACTTACAGTTCCAACTGTAGGCGTGACGTATTTCCAGCAGAGTTTAAAGTACATGTTTGGTTTCTTTCCGATCATCGACTTGATGTTTTCACAGAATTTTTCCACACCTGCAAAATAATTGTGATGGTTTTTACTTCATTTATTTCAATATCCTAAGAAGCATCTTGTCGCTGAAGCATGTCATTAATGAACACTGTAAAACAAGACCAGAAAGGCAGCAAAATGTCCGTAAATTCTGCACAGTTATTGAGAGTGGTATGTTGGCTAGCTTTATTGACATTGCGCAAATACTAAAGGAGAGCAAAAATTTACAAACCGATTACATAGATAAAAGAGTGTAACACAGTTGAAGACTTCTGGCCTTGCTTTCATAGACTCGCATGTCCGCTTGCCTCAGTGCGTTTGTGGAGCCGGTGATACGATCCGTAAATGATAGATGACTTTATACACTTCACGGATCACTACTGGTACATAATAGCATTGTTCATGGTGATTCCACATGAATATCACCTAGGTTAGTTAGTACCTACCGTATCCCCAACTGACTGCTATAGCCTCAAAAATGACCACGACAATCAGTGTCAGGCCCCCACTCTGACTGTCAAATATATTCAGCACGTAGATTCCTCCCTGGAAACAAAGAAAATGCAGAGAAAATTCAGCAACAATACTTCAAAAGGAAATTACTGTGGAAGTTAGAACTTCACGCTACGTAAAGAGTCGAGATTTGCTTGCTCAATTCCAGAGGCTTAACTATATTTACGTTACCTTGGTAACACAGGACAGTCCAATAAGATATTGCACGACGCATAGCGCCAACAGGACGAGTCCCCTGTATCGCCGTAGTTTGCTGAAACTGTCCATCAGTGCTGCCATGATTGTTGCCGTGAACACAAACTAGAAATTGATAGAGAAGGTATAAACCAAGCAAATACAGGCTAGGTTTGATTAAAGCTTAATAAAAAGGTAAAGGGTTGGATTGGGCTTGAAAGGGTATTTGGCGGGAGCAAACGAGAGAGCGATCATTAAAATTTTATCGACAAGAGAGGAGTATTTGTTTAAAGAAAAATGCTACATTTTTTGACTTTTTGAAATTATTTATACGAGGTATTGATTTTCATGAATGCATTTGATGTGTTGTTGTTTGGCTTTCTGCAGTTCTGTTAGAAAGTTATTCGTAGGAAAGATTGTTTTAGTTACTGCACTACACGCCCCTTTTTTAAGAAAAAATCGAAATAATCGTTCTCTCCAATGGACCACCCAGGGCAATTATTCGTGTAAATACTGTAATTATCTATCGTCATATTTCTCACCTGACTTCCAAGTCCAATAGTAAACAGCATAAAGAAAAACATGACTGCCCAGACTGAAGCAGCAGGCATTTGAGCAATGCCTTCTGGGTAGGCCACGAACCCCATTCCAGGTCCTAGAAACATGTGCAATATGAGTGATGCCTAAAGTATGATTCAATTATCAAGTTGAATAAAATCGAATATGCTATCATCTGGAACATAATTCCTGACGTGCGTTTAACGAAAGTCGCGAAACTTTTGGGGTTGATTTGCAGCACGATAAATTCACCCTGTATCCTTTAAATAAGGTAGTTTCTAAGCATCAAAATTGCCTATAACTCATAATTTCTTACTTTGAAGACATGTTAAAATAGCATCATTGTACAATGGGTGGACAATATTTTTATAAATGGCTTGGCGAGACAGAGATGTTTTCTGATCTATCGAGAAACGCCCTCCTGGTCGATTAAGTCGACGTCAACAGAGCATTAGTCCAACTTGCAGTGAACTTGCGATTGACCTTATCAAACACAGGTTTTAGCTAATAACCGTCGCTTATTTCATGTTTCTAGAGTCTTATTCATAGCTCACCTGACGAAACGACATCTTTGACGTCTTTATGAAGAGTGTGCGCCATAAAACCTATGACGCTGAAAATGACGAATCCTCCAAACAAACTTGTCATGCAGTTAATCGACGAAACAACTACAGCGTCCCTGAAAATATAACGATGCACTTTGATGTCAAATAGTGAAGAGAATTTAAAATCTTCAAGCAGTTCATTTCCTGCTAAAGGACAAGTCTAGTAAGGAGGATCTCAGAAAAAAGAATTGGGTACTCCACAAGGGAACATCTCCTCCAACAGAAAAACACGCATGCTGGGAGAAAATGAAATTGCCACAGCGAGAGTCTCCCGTCGACATAAGATCATGCTGTGAGAGGGACGTATGGCACTCTTGATTAATTGGCAGATAGACTGGTTGGTAAACGGATGGATAGATGGAAAGATGAATGGATAAATGGACGGATGAGTGGATAGATGGTTGAATGTTGTAATTTTTTACCTCTCACAGTTGTTGTGAAATTTGTTGTAGCTGGCAAAAGTGACTAGTCCTCCGAGGCCAACGCTAAGTGAGAAGAAAATCTGTGACGCAGCATCGATCCAAACCTAAAGTGGAATAGACGTTTGAGCATATATTTTACGAAAAAACGGCTAGAGCATGCGATGCTATCATTTTCAGGAAAGTTCAAATTGCACTGATAAATAACGTATATCTTGACAAGGCCTCAAACGTGATACAAAAACAGGAAACTTTTTTGCCCCAAGTGGCTTGTTTGTTGTAAGGGAAACGATTTACATTTCCTACCTGTGGTTCAAGCAGTTTGTTGAAGTCAGGTTTGAGGTAAAAAATGATTCCATCAACCGCGCCAGGCAGGGTGGCCCCTCTGATGAGCAGGGCTAACAGAACAATGTACGGGAAGATGGCAGTAAAATAAGCAACCTGTTAACAAAAGTGGAGAACACGTTTAGTTTAGCATGAAAGCAATGTTTACGTAAACTCCACTAATAGCCCACTAATGTTAACTCCACAAGCCCTCCGATTGTGTTCATCTTCCCGTTTCCGAATATTATGTTATGGGCTTAGGTCAGCCTAGTACCCAGGCATTCTCCTCCCACTCACTCAAATCGACTTGCAAGTCCTGTCAGCGAGAAGAGAACGCCTGGGTACTAGGTTAGGCTTAGGTTTAGCTAAGCCTTGGAATTAAGAGCTTTCCTATCACATTTATGTTGTTTCTCAATGCTCAGAGAGTTTTGTTTGAAATTGACGACTAACAACATGTTAGTTACTCTTTCTCTACGATAACGCACAAGGTTTTTATTATCTCAAAAGGATTAGACGCAATTGTTTCCCAAAATAATGATACGAACAATCTCATCTAAAGATAAGCCTTCCCAGACCATCCGAATTTAAGGTGTCATAAGGTCACTTTTGCTATGGTGCCTTTTTTCATTTTAATTTTCTTTTCATACTCTGAAGTGAAAAAAATTGAATATTGAAATATGTAGTCTCTGTGAGGCTTAAAAAAATCCTGTTTATTACAAGAAAGTAGCAAATGTAGGGATTCTGGTAGTTGAAGTGAATCTGAGACCATTGAAACTGAACAGAGTCCATTGCTACAGTTCACACATGTACACGTTGTGGATCTATTGTTTGACCAATGCAAACATCGATCACTTACCTTGCCAGAAGACTTGATTCCCTTATAAAGGCAAAAATACACAGCGGTCCACGCGATTAACAGCGTGGTGGCCAGCGGTAGGCGGATTTCCCCAGGTTCATCGATGCCATTTGAAATGGCGAGAATAAAACGCCTAGCAAAATAAATTAACACAAGAAATTCTAATGAACTGCCAAACATAAATGTATATTATATCATTTTGAAGAAATCAAGCCATCTAAACTTAGGAATGAAGAGGACAAAAAAGGAAAGAAAGCAAAACGACCAACTTTGAAACGTTCAGTTCTCCGGCTTTTTCTAAAATAATTGTAAATCATTTTTTCACTTGCGTAACTTGCGTTCTGACCTGTTTTATTTCCAGAATGTTGCAAACATTTTCTATCATTACCTTTTTCGTTAAAATAGTTATTTTTTACTTACTCCCAGAATTCTGCACTAGGAGAAGTGAGCTTCATTGTACAGTTAGAGGGCTGACCAATTGCATTGCAGTTGAGTGTGGAGTTACGGCCCCAAGCGTCGCTATAAAAAGACAATAGGAACGTCATAGCATCAGTAACATTCACGACAAAGCGCTTTTCAGTTTTGAATGATTTACGTCAGAAAACCTCATCAAAGACTTGCTTTAGAGGAATAGGCTTGGTTTGATCCCTCGGGGTGGGGTTCCTCCCTATAGTGGGGAATACGGGCAGGTATAGAAGAACGTATATATTCAGTCTTGTTACGTTAAATCTGTAGAGCTGGGTTCCATTTGTTTCTACACCATTTTTTAAGGTACTTCTGGTGCAAACAAGTGATGGGGATGATTCTGTGTATAACTACTACTTCTTTCTTTCATTTGTACTAGAAGCCTTCGGAAGGGTCCATGCGATCACAACGCTGTGAAAGTACGAAAAAAGGAAGTAACATTCCTTTTTTTTATCTCCATCTACTTACTACCTGGAGTAGTATAGAGAGAAATAAAAAAAATGAAGTCATACTCATGGGTAGTTTCTCCGGCCCTACGTCTGTATATCAAGATTCTATATATTACCTGCAGAGTGGAGTGTTCCAAGCATTGTTACAACTTTTCCAGGGCACTTCCAGTGCAAACGAATTATAGAGATACAATAAGCTCCATGATATGATCACATTATAGTAGATTGATATCATAAGCGAAGTTATTACCATGGCCACTCCAAGCCCTGGAAAAGGAAAACAAATAAAAATACACCAAACTCTTTGTATGCGAAAGTTGCACAGATAAAATTTGTCGGCATCCACTTCTTTACCAAACTTGATCTTCTCACCTACCCCTCCCATCTGCGCCCCTCGGAGATCATGGAGGAGTAATTAATATGACAAACTTGTAGTCTGTTTCCAGATCGAGAAAAAAACGTACTGTGAGCGCTGCAGGAAGCCCCCCCCCCATTATTCATAGAGTCTACTTTCACATTAACATGTTAAAAGTTTGAAACAGTCATGTCTCTTCTATATTACCACATTGTCGACTAATCAGAAATGAAAACATTGAAAACATTTTTTTTCTTTCGTTTTCCCGCGCTCTTTATTCAGTTCCTTACCTTTGTACGTGACCACAGGAAGCCCAATGCAAATCAATATATTTGGGTATGCTGTCCTGTTATCTACAATACACTGTAATCGGTACACATTACAGCTCACGGAACATATTTCTAGGATTCATATTGTCAGTATTTTTTAAACATATCATACCTTTCAACACGGGGCAAACCACTGCCCAAGCCTTGATGGCACCGAGGCTGAGATACTGGCCCAGGGCCAGCTCGAGATAGAAGAGCGGGATTCCGCACGTAAGCAATGTTAGAAAGTATGGCAGTAGGAAGGACGCTGTTGAAAAAACGTAAAATTAGCAAAACTCCCCTTTATGACACGTGATTCAGCTCTAATACGCCATTTGGGAGTTGCCTCCGGCCTCCTTTCAAAATGAGGCCTGGTGCAAAACTTTTCGTAGTTTCATTTGCAAGGGAAAGAAAACCTATTTTCACATGAACGGTTGTACACCAGGCCTTGTTTTAAAAAACGAGAGTAGAGACAACTCGTTCTCTAAGATATTTTCTCGGACACATCGTGCAACACTGCGTAGCCATGAGCGTCCCCTCCCCCTCCCCCTTCCCCTCCCCCCGATTCGTTTAAACATTCCATGTTCCGTACTGTCGGACGCTGTAATCGGATGCGCGCAAAAATTGTAGGTGTAGACACGTTAGTAAAAATATTGCGCCCAGTAATGGGCGCAATATGGCACCACTCTACCCCACACCTTGGGTCCATTTCATCATTCAACGGAAGTATTGTACGCAAATGTTGAGCCTAATTTTTCAGAATAGTCAGAATACCAGACACAAGTTGATCTTAGTTCTGTTACACTTTCTCAACTTCAGTTTACTAGTTTTAATCCTTTTTATTTCAGACATGTTGTAAAGCGAAAATGCGTTGCTTTCAAATTTTCAGGCCCTTCTCACGCAGAAAACCATGTAACCAAAATGACTTGAACGACATTTTGAATTGTAATTACTTCCTTATAGAATCAAACTTTGACTGAAGCAGCATCAGGTGTATCTTACGAGTTTGTCACTACTCAACAGAGTGCAGACAAGAAGTTCTTTCATGTGGTTCTGTTTTTTCTACGCCTTTCTCAAATTTAAGTCTTTTTCTTGTAACATAGATACAGCCTCCACTAAAATGGAGCTTCCCCTACCTATGCTATAAGAAAAAGACTTATCTTATGAGTCTGTCACTGTCACGTTTTTTTTTTCATCATGGGCTTGTGTTTTTTTTCTGTACTTTTCTCAAATTTAAGTCTTTTTTGTAACATAGATGCGGCCTCCATTAAAATGGCGATTTCCTTATGTATGCTATTAGAAAAAGACTGATGCGTGATGCTCATCAGTAGCCGTAAAAAAACACGAAACCAAACACAGTGACTTGAACGCCCTTATAAACTTCTTTTCTAGAGTCAACCGCCTAGTGTCGGGACAAGCAGTTCTTTCATGTGGTTCTGTTTGTTTTTGTGCTTTTCCCAAATTTAAGTCCTTTTCTTGTAGCATAAATACGGCCGCCATTAAAATGGAGCTTCCCGTATTTATGCTACAAGAAAAAGACTTACGCCATCCCAAGAGAAGGATATCCGTGATGCTGTAGGGAGTGGGATACCGTAGTATCCACTCCAAATAGAAAGCCAGATCAGAAGCTCAATCAGCGTCTTTTCTTATTCCCTGTTTCCTGATGTTTTAACAGTGTAAAAAACTTATCTATTCTATTTTTGCTGTTTCTGGGGTTGGAAAGGGGATTTAAATTTCCCTCTCTAGGCCAGCTGACATCAGTTACTTTTACGGTTTCAATCCTTTGATCGTGTATTATGCGTCCATTTATTTCGCTTCGTGTTGCGCGCGCCCTTTCAGCTAAATAGTAGGGAAATCTGTTGCTTACAAATTTTAAAGCTCATCTAGTCGCAAGGAAACAAAAACGGACCAAGTGACTTGATCGGCTTTAGCAACTTTTTTTCACTTACCCTTCTAGAGTCAAACTTTCATTTTGAGTATGTGAATTGCAGTCACAAACTAACTATTCATGTGGAATTTTTTGCTGAAACTTTCATGTCTTAATACTTGTTTAGAAAACTTTAAAATAAATAAATAAATGTCCTTTATTTACCCTCGGCAGGTAACTACTAATTTGTTGCTTTGCATCAATAGGGCATTAAGCAATTTTACCTCCTCCATTCTTGTAGCACAAATAAGGGAAGCGCCAGATGTTGCCTAGCCCTACTGCATAACCGATACAGGACATGATAAAGTCTGCTTTCGTGGTCCATTTTTCCCGCTGTTCTTGACTCTCATTAGAGTCATCACGCACCGTTATTGAAACGGGTTGAACTTTAGACATCCTCAATTTTCTCACGATATAGCGAATTCGCAATCCATGATAAGTGTTGCATTTCCGAATGACTCGACCTCCATCATCGAAATCGGGTGAAAAATGCTGCTGACATCACAAAGCGCAATGAGATAACCAGCTTTTGACGGCACGGCGCGCGAGACGCAATTAATTAAATTAATTCTAAGTTGAAAACGAATCTTATAGCCTGAAGCGTTTTCCTAGAGATTGTCGTAAAGCTGGCTGATGCATTTAGCAATAATGTCCTACAGCTGGAAACACTCGCAAAGTTGTGATCTAAACAATGTCTGCTAACACAAAGAAAGTTTTAAACATTAAATTGTGCCGTAACGGCACACGCGCGTTATTAGTAATTAACGCCTAATTATTGAAGTAAAAATTTGCTTTGAATGATTTGCAGTCAGATTGTTGCTGATCGTACAGGTAATTCTACTCTTCAGTTTCAAACAGAAAGCTCCTTTCCATTATTTATTAGCTGGATTTCTCAGGGATGAACCAATTTCTCCGCTGAAGCCTCGAGCGAAAGTGGCTGCGCGTGCGCGCGTTCAGTTTCTATCAGTCTCGATCAGTCATCAGTCTCAGTCTCAATCTCGTTCCTGAGGTCCGCGTTTCGTAGGCCAGCGGTGATAGGTTTCGCTGGACAAAGGCAACGCAGACTCTGGGGACAAGAGTCTTGTGAGTGTCACGATGAGTGATTATCTTGTGAAGACCTAAGACCTAAGACCCGAAAACTAAGACCCCCTTATTTTCTTTGTTTTTTCCAGGGTCTTAGTTTTCACAAAAACCAAGACTAAGACTAAGTCCCGAAAATTATGACCCGAAACTAACACGGCGGGGCCAAACCACCCCCCAAATGGGTCATTTAGACTAATTTTGCTTCTTTTTCATATTTCTTTTCCAAACTTGGCAAAAAACCTTGGGTTGTCGCCCAATTTATTTTAAGTATGAGAATGACTTAAAAAACCAAATTGTGACGTCATAATGGCTGACGTCACAAAACGAGTTAACTGAAAATTTCAAATTTGAAATAAAAAGTTATGTCATCGGAAAGAACTTGGCAAGGGGAGTAAAATGCTGAAAACCGTACCTCGCTAAGACAAACGTATCTTGAGTTATGGCAATTTAAAGACATTTAAAGTGTCCCCCCCGGAACCATACTTTTCTTCTAAAAACAACCCTGTTGATCTATTTTGTACAGTTTTTTTCCATGCAAGCTAATAATCTGGTAAAATGGACTTCTTGTTGTTCCAAAAAATCGTATCATTTTAGATTTTAAGTTTTCGGCTTGAAAACGATAATATTAGCAAGAGCATAATTGATCACGTGACACTTAATTACGTCACAAAACTGGTTTGGGGGCTCTAGCTCTGGCAGGAAAAACATTTTCCGAGTTTTTCTTTTTCATTTAGCTTCCGTCATTTAAGACATCTTATCTGCAACTTAAATGGTGTCGTTGACGCAACAAAACAACACTTAAATTCAAACGTATTACACAAGGGGGGGACCCTATTTTGAGACTGTGAAATTTTCAAAATCTAAAATGCCATATCTCATCCATTATTTATCACATCGACAAACGGTTTTCAGCATTCAACTCCTCTTGACGTGTTCTTTCTAAAACACCAGAAAAAATTTAGAAATTCTAAAATTTTATTTTAGAGAATAATATGACGTCACCAATTATGACGTCATAATTTGACATTTGGCATCACCATTCATGTCAAATTGTTTGGCACAAAGACCCATATCAAATTACCAAGTTTGGTAAAGAAATGATGAAAAGTAACAAAATTATTAAAAATTAACCAAAAAACGGGACATTTCATGACCCATTTGGGGGGTGGTTTGGCCCCACCGTGAAGACCCGAAAACTAATGCCCCCTTACATTTCTTTTCTTTTCAACTGTATTTTTGGTAAAATATTTGTCGGAAAACACAAGGACTAACGGCTAACGGCTAACCGGGCTGAAATTTGCCATGTAATCGGCCCCTAACCGCGGTGGATCACGCAAATTTTAGAGATTTATGTCACTTGAGTGGCTCTCTTCCCAAAGATTTCACGGATGCCGCGCTATTTAACCAAGAGTTTCAAGCCTTTTAATAAGACTTCGTTTTAAAAGGAAGCCCTGAGAGCGCTCTCTATATGCAGCTACAAACGTTTGGCGCTTAAAGTTAAAGCCCGTACTCTATACGACTACAAACGTTTGGTTTTTCAAGTAAAAACGGGTAATTGCCGTAATCTGACGAGGGTAAAGAAAGATTGAGGGTCTGAATCAATTTTCGAGGAAATGAGAACTCAAGAAAATTGAATAACGTGCGTTCGAGTTATCGGGGGATGGGAACAAATGACCGGAAAGGCTTTATTACTGTCTGAAACAGAGTTAAAAAAGGAACGGGATATTTTCTCAACTAAACATTACAAAACACAACCGTAAGAATTAAGATTCTGGAAGAAGAGGGCTCTTAGTTTTCGGGTCTTAGGTCTTTAGGTCTTAATTTTCGGGGGGTCTCAGTTTTCGCAACAATCTTTGACGCAGTGCTCGTTTTGAGACAATTAATATAAGCTGCAAGTTTTTCAGCCGTTGTGTGTGAAGTTGTGCCAAACATCGTATTATTGAACAACCCTTTTACCTAGCGTGTGTAGCAATTGGGGAATGGCTAATGAAGTCTGGTGTTTCACTGTTGAATTAAGATACCCACCTCAACTTCCAAAAAACACGAGAAACTATAAAGCGCAAACAAACAAAGCAAAAACAGTAAGACAAGATGGGTATCTGTAGTAAACGGTGGATTTTTATTTCAAAATATATTACAATGAATCTTCACACAATAATTTTTCTATGTAACTAAATAAAATATAGTACAAATGATTAACGAACTAATAGTGGTGAAAGGTACAACATATTAGAATTGTAAACGTTCTCATAAAATTCGGCATTCTGAATTTGGTGAAATTATTCGTCTTATCTGACTTGAAAACGACAAATATTATGAATAACAACATCTGTTCTATCTTACTGGGCACATTTGCATGACTTTTCCAATTTCCAAAACTCGGAAAAAATAAAAGTCAATCACTTCTGATTAATCCAATTTTTGTTATAATTGTTAATCATAAATTGCAAACGGCTCACAAAAACCGTATCAGTTCTATCCTTCTTTGCGATCTTTCAGCTTACGAGTTAGCTTCATAGCTCCACGGACAATCTTTGTAAACCAAAACAAATTAATTGCATCCAGCACAGTGCAGGTGGAAATCCAGTAAAAGCTAATTAATGCACCCAAGTTTCTCTGTTCTTGAGACCCCCATACTGAGTAACATTTGTAGTAGTATGTCGGCATTATTGCTATCCGGCAAAGGAAAAAAGAAGCTCCCATGACATAGCCATTGACGACAAAGCTTCGAGAGATTCTTGGGTAGCCAATGGCATCAAAGAACCACCTAGTAAAAAAATAATGGAATTTTGGTTGGGAGTATTTAAAATTAACCCACTGACGCCCGTGTGCGCCTTGTTCCACTTACGACGTCATCAGTTTAAGTGACCCTGAAAAGCTATGATAGCCAGTCGATGCCACGCAAAAAGATCTTGTAAATGATGCCTGAACGACAATGAACGGATCAAGTAAACCTGAGAAATAGCCACGAAACCAAGGAACTTTTACCTGAAAAACACAAGAAAATCATGGCCTTCCAACCGAGTGCTACTTTTGGCCAACTCTTTTCCCTTGCCAAACTTTTCTCATCACCAGAAACCGTAGTCGTATGGCTAATTCGACAGCAAAAAGCGAAAATCGAAATGGTAACGTAAGCAACGGGATTGTGCGCTAAATGTTGAAGAGCCGTAAACGGGGGAGTTGTTCCTGTAAAAAAACGATCTCAAAATTTTGACTTGTGCGCATGCCCGAACTCAAAATGCTAGAAAACGTCCTGAAACCGAGAGAAACGCCAAAGGTTCATGTTAGAAAGCACTTTTCGCGCGAAATTGGATCAAGCAGGGCTAAAAAAGGCCATGTGGTGCTTGAAAGTACCATTTTTTTCGAAGCTTGCCGGGTGTCAATGCGTTAAAGTGCCCCATTACAAGCAACAATTTTATGGGCAACTTGTCTCTCAAAAAAATTGCTGAGGTTGCACGCCCAATTTAATGGACATTCTCTCTTGCAACTGATGATTATTTTTTTTTAATTTTAAGATTTATGATAAAAAAGAGGCATGGATCTTGAAACTTTTTGTGATTCATTCACATTTTACAGCAAAAATTGTCTTTGCAAATTTGTCATTTGCTAAGTGAACAGACCTCTGCATTAACATTATCTTGAGACAAGTTGCATGGCAGTTCTAACATAAATGTGCAACTTGTAAATAAATAATATTTTTTGCCAGACAGACTTCACAGAAAAATTGGTACGAGTAGTATAAACCGTCTCACTTGCACTAACAACCATGTTAAAAAATCAAAAATTAAAACAAAAAAGTTCTCAACTCGAAAGTCATACTAAAACATATATCATAAGAAATTACCACCCTATAGCTTTTCACTGGAATTGTCACATTCTAGACTTAAAAATATTATGATAGCTTTTACACTGTTACTTTGGGCAAATGTGGCCTTTGGTTATATTTTATATTACATGTAATTTGAGCTCTTCCAATTTTACTAACCTTTGATTTACAAATGGTGTAGAAATCTCTGCTAGTTGACGAACATTAGCAAAGTAGGGAAGAAATCCATACACCTGTAATAAAACAATATTTCAACATTTTTTGAAACTTCTAAAAAAACAAACCGCTCACACCAACAAAACTGCACTACAGTCCAAAACAGAATGCATAATAAATACATTACACATAAACTGATGCAAACATGATCAACAATGTTATTAAATGAATAAACTCACCACAACAAAATAGTAAGCCCATATTGCCATCAGATGGTGTGTCATGGTAAATAAATCCCCAATATGCTTGTATGACAAAAGTATGATCAAAAAATCTAAAACAAAAAGTAGTCAGATCAACCTAATTAACATTCACTTCCAGTGCTGATACTTGCAGTGGCTGGAACAGTGGCAGTGAAGGGTGTGGGTGGCTGACCTGACAGAATACATCACAACAATGAGAGACAAAATCGCCTCAGTGATAGTTTTGTTCCCTTTCATAATTTCAAGCTTAAATGAGCCCAAAGAGGGGGGTGGTAAGCCACCCAATGCCCCCCCCTGCTGGATCTGCCCCTGCTGGAAAACTGAATATGCAGAGACAAAAATTCAGATAATTTGTGGCATGTCACTCCCCCCTCCCAAACCTAGCGATACCCCCTCCCCAAAAAAGAGTGATACCTTTTCCCTGGGCCCATACTGATTATGGCACCTTTGTGCTGATAAGCTCACTTAGTTTGTAGAATTATATATTTGCATCCAAAATTTATTACTGTGAGACTATTCCTATTCATTTGGTACCTGCAGAGATGTAACCCATTGTAATAGAAACACCCACTCTTGCAAATACTGCATCATTTCTGTAGAATCAGTTCAAAAACATTGAAAGAAGACAAAGTGTAACTGCCTGATAAGATGACATTTATGACTCCAAAGACAACTCCGACAAGAAAACAAAGCAATCAATGCAGGTAAAAATTTTTCTCACACAACAGGATTGGAAGTTGTTTCTGCATCAAACATGAAACAATACAGACTGACTACACTGACAATCACAGCATGCAAATTTGATCCAATCCTGCAAAATAAATGAATAAATAAGTAAATAAATAAATAAATAAATAAATAACATTTAAATATTTTCTTTTGTCTTTCTATTTTGGTACATCAATGTTTTGTGAAAAAAAAAAGCAAAATCAATAATTTACTATTAATCTCATGAAAAACTTCCTGTAATAAAATATTTCTGTAAAATCAATAAAGCTGCTTTGGAATAATACCAGGAATAACAGTTTTGTACCATTTCAAACAACTAATATACATGTAATAAATCCACACCTAAATGTATACCTGAAATGGTTTGGACGAAAACTTCCACCTAGAAATCTGGACATTATTATAAGTTTTAGGGGTAGAAATGCACCATAACTCAAATGCCTGTCTATGCAAGTAACCCCATCCCCCACCCCCTTGCCAACTGCAAAACCTTTGAAGGGCTATAAGGCAATGGTTGAAACTTGTTTACATTATTATTGTTCCGTACATTGTAAATAGTACATGGTGCTGATAGCAATACCTTGTGTAGCCTGCGTAACAAGCGTTTCCGTGGGGTTTTAGAGCAAAATAAGTCTGAAGAACGAGATTTTCGAAGTTTTAGCCGCGTGAAAAATGGGGCGAGAGCAAAACATGAGAGAGTGGGAGGGGGAGAGGAAGGGAGGAAACGATTGCAGACAACTCCAGGATTTTGAAAACCGCCCACGTTGTCTGATATGCCTGAGCGATTTGATGCTGTCATAAATCACATTTATAAAATGCGGTTGGAAGGCCTACGCGACTCCTACTTCATGTCTTTGTTCGCCGCGCCTTATCTCAGTCTTTTGACCAATTTTGCTTCTTGTGTTTTTGTAGTGGGTTGAGTTTGGAGGATTTTTATATGGTGACTGAATTGAGTCGTTACAACTTAGGTGTCACATTTTTTAAGACTTTGATCGCCAGGTCATATCTGATCAATTTTCTGATAACCGGTGGATTCTTGTGGCTTGCGTGCACTGTTTGTTATTCTCAGTTAAATTTGACCTCTAATCGTTTGTTAAGTGACTTAACGTAATTTCTATGCCGCTCTCTGGCTCGTTTAGGAACTTGATAGAGTTTTTTTCAGCCTCTCATGTTTGTATCTGTGACAATAAAGGATCTGAAATATTATCTGGAACATGATGAGTTCCCCTGCTGATGTTTGTAATGCCGGGCACGGCTTATTTGTATAATTCTGTTGCAGGATGTTGTGTTTCGCATCACGTAGTGTGTTCTATAGACCCTTTTCGTCAAAGACACGAAGTAGGAGTCGCATAGGCCTTCCAACCCCATTTTATAACAATGACAACACAGCCTTCTTTCGCAAGTGCTAACACTTGAAAAATTAGACTTTTCCCAAATCCTGTCGGGAGCACAGCAAGTAGATCTCCTCCTGTGAAGAGCTGTTTCACTAAGGACTTTTGTTCTTGTTGCAACTCGCGACTAAATCCCCGTTCGGCGAGAAAAGTAAGAGCCTTGTTAATGCTTCCCTCGAACGCGTCTTCCCCTTCCGCCATGTTGGGCTCTGTAGACCTTTGAACGACACTTGTCAAAAACATATGACTCGAGCCAAAACAATCACGAGCCCCGTTCGCTGGCGAATGGGTTATCAAAATCCTGGAGTTTGTCTGCAAGTGTTTCCTTCCTTCCTCCCCCCCCCGCCTCTCATTTTTCGCTCTCACCCCATTTTTCGCGCGGCTAAAACTTTGAAAATCCCGTTCTTCGGACTTTTTTTGCTCTGATACCCCACGGAAACTCCACGGAAATGCTTGCTACGCAGGATATACCTTGTGTCCCAATCAATCCTCTTGGCTTCAGGGAGCTGATGGTATCTTGAGGAGACCAGAGATGAAAATTTTGGACTTACAAAGTAGAACAGAAACAAGCATACAGAAAAACTGATCATCACTATACCAACATAGAGACTACAGTCTTTTCCCCTGGGAAATGATTTCTCAAGACCTGAAGGAAAAAGAATCACAAAATCACGCGAATTACTTTCGACAGACGATTGAAAAACGCTCTATAGAGCAGTTTTCTATTAAGTCTCGAAAGTAATACTATGTTTGCGTTCGGTTTGCTTTACCATGCTCTCTGATTGGTTAAAAAAATCTCGCGCCACTTTCTCAGCCAATCAGACGTAAAATCAAAATCAATCGTGACTTGCTCGCAGGCGTTTTCCCGCGCTTTACGCTGACTACTTGGATTTGCTTCGATTATGATAGGTCCAGTTTGCGTTTTGTTCCCGTTGTGATTGGATAGAGTATTTACTTTCGTTTTGGTTTTACGACACTCGTTTGAAAACCGCTCTAATAAAGTTGTTGTTGTTGTTGTTGTTGTTGTTGTTATCCTACCATGATCTGCATGGTTTTACTTTAGATCTCTAAGATGGGGCATCTGCTTGCCTTTTTAATCGTATACTGGTAGACCTCTCGCGGAAGCTCTGTTTGAGCTCATTGCGCGATCTATAAGATCGTGATGCAATATTTTACAGAAGATACGCGATATTGTAAGGGTCGTCACACTTCATGGAAGCTAGGGGAAGAGTTGGTGTGAGTGTAACTATTCCCCCGCCCCATCTTCCCTTTCTAAGGAGAATGCCTTTCGCTTTTTGTACTTGTTTGATGAATACCACCTCGATATATGACGTCATGCGGAGAAAGAAGCGATAAATTAGATTAAAACAGTAAAGAAAAAATGCAGACAATACTTTATTTTTTACTGGGTTGTTTCTTTACTTTCTTGTAAATAAAAAACAATAGTTATAACAAAAGAAAACGCAGCAGCCTCATTTTTTAAGGTGAAAAGCATTGACTAGCAATTTTCTAATGAAAATTTTCCTCAGTGTCCATGAACAGAACTCATCGTGATCAATCAACGTAAGAGCTCTTTGAGATAAGAGAGAAAATAGGTAGGCTACCACTGAAAATAAAATGTATGTACAAAATTTTTTTGTCTTTTTGTTTGTTTTTTATTTTGTTTTTGTATTTTAGAATTTATATAATGACAAAAAAAATTTCACTTAACAATATACAAAAAGAAAAAGACGTGTTAGTTGATGCGGTCGCCACACAAAGAAAGCTGTCTCTTACGAGTCAAACATGCAGTCAAACTGATTAAACCAGAGACTCGGGAAGGCTTTTCTTCCAAGCTACTGGATTTATTTGAACCCTTGTTTCTGGGCAGTTGCTGAAAAAGAAAAGGTATAGAGAAGATTAACTTAAACGCCGTGCCACAGTTAATATGTTGATTGCAAGTTTGTCTAGTGTGATCTTGACTGAGGTTTTTATCATCTCAATGAAGTCTTCTCCAGAGTCAGGATAATTGGACTATGTCAGCTATTTTTATTAGCACTCTGGAAAACGAAAAGCCACTTTTGATAAAAGATAATAAAGGAATTGTTTCCTTTGTTAATTGCAACACCTCACCTTTTTGGCCTCAGATTATGACGATCAGCAACAGCATTGAGAACACTTACATCAGGAGTAACAGCTCTTCTTAACCGCTACAGAAAAAAATGAAGAGATTTTATAAAAGTGAATCAAATAACCTGCAAACACTTTGAATCAACAATGAGAAAACTACTCGCAAAAGTGAGATGATTTTTTTGCGAACGAAACGGCAAATGGTCCTCTGTAAACGAGTATGAGTGCGGTGCATTGAATATTATTGCTGCTCTTTTGATTACATTTGATATGCTTGCGAGAAACTTACCTCGCTAAGTGACCCTTTCGGGTGAAATATCTGCACGAGAGCGTAAATGGGAAGGGCCAAAAAAGAGAAGAGGGCCAGCACCCAGGCGAGGGCCTGGGCCCAATCAGGGTACACGTATCCATCATAGGTCATTCGTTTCCACTGTGTTGTGCTTCCCAAAAATATCAACTGTGATAAGAAAGATCAAAAAGAATTTTCAAAGTTAGTTAATGTGCCGTCGAGTGGGAGTGGTTTGCTGATGGATGGTTGGTTGGGTAGTTGGTTGGTTGCTTGATTGGGTGGTTTAAAACTTCTTAGCGAATTAATCATTTATTTAGTTAATTGTTTAGCAAGTAAGTTAGCTTCTACTTACAGTTCCAACTGTAGGCGTGACGTATTTCCAGCAGAGTTTAAAGTACATGTTTGGTTTCTTTCCGATCATGGACTTGATGTTTTCACAGAATTTTTCCACACCTGCAAAATAATTGTGATGGTTTTACTTCATTTATTTTAATATCCTAAGAAGCATCTTGTCGCTGAAGCATGTCATTAATGAACACTGTAAAACAAGACCAAAAAGGCAGCAAAATGTCCGTAAATTCTGCACAGTTATTAAGAGTGGTATGTTGGTTAGCTTTATTGACATTGTGCAAATACTAAAGGAGAGCAAAAATTTACAAACCGATTACATAGATAAAAGAGTGTAACACAGTTGAAGACTTCTGGCCTTGCTTTCATAGACTCGCATGTCCGCTTCCCTCAGTGCGTTTGTGGAGCCGGTTCTACGATCCATAAATGATAGATGACGTTATACACTTCACGGATCACCACTGGTACATAATAACATTTTTCATGGTGATTCCACATGAATATCACATAGGTTAGTAAGTACCTAAAGTATCCCCAACTGACTGCTATAGCCTCAAAAATCAGTCAGAGTGGTGGCTTGTCACTGATTGTTGTGGTCGAACCACAAAAATCAGTGAGAAGCCCCCACTCTGACTGTCAAATATCTTCAGCACGTAAATTCCTCCCTGGAAACAAAGAAAATGCAGAGAAAATTCAGCAACAATACTTCAAAAGGAAATAACTGTGGAAGTTAGAACTTCACGAGATTTGCTTGCTCAATTCCAGAGGCTTAACTATATTTACGTTACCTTGGTAACACAGGACAATCCAATAAGATATTACACGACGCATAGCGCCAACAGGACGAGTCCCCTGTATCGCCGTAGTTTGCTGAAACTGTCCATCAGTGCTGCCATGATTGTTGCCGTGAACACAAACTAGAAATTGATAGACAAAAGTTTATGGAAAGATATAGGTTTGGATTAGGCCTGAAGGCGAGTGCGTATTTGTCTGAAGAAAAATACTACATTTTTTGATTTTTTGAGGTACGAGATATTGATTTTCATGAATGTATTTGATGTGTTGTTGTTTGACTTTCCGCAGTTCTGTTAAAAAGATAGTCGTACGAAACATTATTTTAGTAACAGTATTACACATTCCTTTTCTGAGAAAAATTCAAAATAATCGTTTCCTCCAGTGGACCACACAGGACAACTATTCGAGTAAATACTGTAATTATTTATCGTCATATTTCTCACCTGACTTCCAAGTCCAATAGTAAACAGCATAAAGAAAAACATGACTGCCCAGACTGAAGCAGCAGGCATTTGAGCAATGCCTTCTGGGTAGGCCACGAACACCATTCCAGGTCCTGGAAATTGTGCAATATGAGTGATGCCTAGAGTATGATTCAATTATCATATACTATCATTTGGAACATAATTCTGACGTGCGTTTAACGAAAGCCCCCGAAACTTTTCGAGTCACAATTTTGGGCTCGAAAATTTGTCCTGTATCCTGAAAATAAAGTGTTTAAGCATCAAAATTGCCTATAACTTATACAATCTTACCTTGAAGACATGCTAATCTTTGTAGAATGAGTGGATAATATTTTTATAAATTTCTTTTCGAGACCGAAATGATTTCTGGTCTTTCGAGAAACTCGCCCCCGGTCGATTAAGTCAACAGAGCATTAAATGTAAGTTGCAAAACAATTGACCTCATCAAAGACAGGTTTTGGTTGATAACCGTCACTTATTTCACACTTCTGGAGTCTTATACGTAGCTCACCTGACGAAACGACATCTTTGACGTCTTTATGAAGAGTGTGCGCCATAAACCCTATGACGCTGAACATTGCGAATCCTCCAAACAAACTTGTCATGCAGTTAATCGACGAAACAACTACAGCGTCGCTGAAAACATAACGATACACCTTGATATCAAATAGTCAATAACATTTCACCTTTTCTTTAAGTAGCTCATTTCTTGCCAAGTGACAAGTCTAGTAAGGAAAACATCAAAAAAAAAAAGAACTAGGTATTCAGCGAGGGAACATCGCCTCCAACAGAAAAACGCATGTAAGGCCGGAAAAGTGAACTTGCACAAGGAGACATTTCCTGTAAAGAGTCTCCCGTCATAAGATCATACTCTGCGAGGGAGGTATGACACTCTTGATTAATTGGTAGATAGATGGTTGTTAAACGGATGGATAGATGGAAAGATGAATGGATAAATGGATGGATGAATGGATAGATGGATGGACTCGGCTGAATGTTGTAATTTTTTACCTCTCACAGTTGTTGTAGCTGGCAAAAGTGACCAGTTCTCCGAGGCCAACGCTAAGTGAGAAGAAAATCTGTGACGCAGCATCGATCCAAACCTAAAGTGCAAATAGACTTTTGAGTATATATTTTACGAAAAAATGGCTAGAGCATGCGATGCTATCTATTTTCAGGAAAGTTCAAATTGCGGTGACAAATAACATATATCTTAACACAAGGCCTTCAAAAGACAGCGAATATTTTTTGTGCTAAGTGAATTCTTTGTTGTAAAGGAAACTACTAGCATTTCCTACCTGCGGTTCTAACAGTTTGTTGAAGTCAGGTTTGAGGTAAAAAATGATTCCATCAACCGCGCCAGGCAGGGTGGCCCCTCTGATGAGCAGGGCTAAGAGAACAATGTACGGAAAGATGAGAGTAAAATAAGCAACCTGTTAACAAAAGTAGAGAACAAGTTCGATTTAGCATGAAACTAATGTTTGAGTTAACTCCTTCATCCCACTAAGTAAACATTAAATCTACAAGCCCTACGATAATTCTCGTCTTCTCTTTTCCGAATATTATCTTATGGGCTTAGGTTTAGTGAAAGGATTAGACGCAACTTTTTCCTAAAAAAAGACACTAAAAATGTCATCCAAACACAAGCCTCCCCCAAGACCATTTTTGCTTTGGTGCCTTTTGGCTACGTTTGACTTAAATTATTAAAATTCACTTTAATTAAAATTTTTTGTTACTCTGAAGTAAGAAAAAATAAATTATACGCAGCCTCAATGAGGGTTGATAAAAATGTCCCTATTATCACAAGAAAGCAAAAAACTGATGAGGGATTCTGGTAGTTGAAGTGAAACAACACCATCGTGGTGGACTATTTTTGACCAATGCAAATATGTGCACATCTGTGTCCACTTACCTTGCCAGAAGACTTGATTCCCTTATAAAGGCAAAAATAAACAGCGGTCCACGAGATTAACAGTGTGGTGGCGAGCGGTAAGCGGATATCCCCAGGTTCATCGATGCCGTTTGAAATAGCGAGAATAAAACGCCTAGCAAAATAAATAGAAACAACAACAATTTAATGAAATACCGAACATAAATAGATATGACGTTGAAGGAATAGAGTGAGACTTAGAAATGAAACGACAAAAAACAAGACGGCCAACTTTAAAACTTTCAGTTCTCTCACTTGGTGTAAATTAATTCTAAATGTGCTCTGCGTTTTCTTTACTTCTTAAAAATATCTGGCTATTGGATCACATTCTGACTTTCTCAGTACCGGAATGGCCCATGCGATCACAACGCTGTGTTAACAGAACGTTGTTGATATCATGGATCCTTCCAAAGGAACGAAGGGAACTTCAAGCGCGTTCAAGATGTATTTAATGATAATTAATTCTTTTGGACGCATTTAAGATCCATAAACGATACTTAAATATTTGCTTATAATTAAGACACATTTGGACACATTTAATTTAAACGTAAACCAACAACAAGAAGAAGCTCGTAAGTTGTGTAAAGTAGGTTTAAGCCAAATTAAAGGTACGTGTATGTTGCAAATCTAAAACTTTTACTAAACTTAAAATTTACGTACATTTGGCAAATAGTCCATTGAAACGGGAGAAAGATTCGTAGTTGCAATGATACTTACTTCATTTTTGTGAAGACCATCACCATGCTCCGACTCTTGTACTGTGCAAGAGACTACTGAGTCTATCTGTATATTCACCGGTAGAAATGATTTTAAAAGATTTCCAAAACGTTTCCAGTACAAAGGAATTCTAAAAACACGGGCCTGTGTATATACTACGATGTAATAAGTACGAAAAAAGGAAGTAACATTCCTTTTTAATCTCCATCTACTTACTACCTGGAGTAGTATAGAGAGAAATTAAGAAATGAAGTCATAATCATGGGTAGTTTCTTCGGCTCTACGTCTGTATATCAAGATTCTATATATTACCTACAGAGTGGAGTGTTCCATGCATTGTTACAACTTTTCCAGGGCACTTCCAGCGCAAACGAATTATAGAGATACAATAAGCTCCATGATATGATCACATTATAGTAGATTGATATCATAAGCGAAGTTATTACCATGGCCACTCCAAGCCCTGGAAAAGGAAAACAAATAAAAATACACTAAATACACTCTTTGTATGCGAAAGTTGCAGAGATAAAATTTGTAGGCATCCACTTCTTTACCAAACTTGATCTTCTCACCTACCCCTCCCATCTGCGCCCCTCGGAGATCATGGAGGAGTAATTAATATGACAAACTTGAAGTCTGTTTCCAGATCGAGAAGAAAACGTACAGTGAGCGCTGCAGGAAGCCCCCCTCCCCCCATTATTCATAGAGTCTACTTTCACATTAACATGTTAAAAGTTTGAAACAGTCATGTCTCTTCTATATTACCACATTGTCGACTAATCAGAAATGAAAACAATGAAAACATTTTTTTCTTTCGTTTTCCCGCGCTCTTTATTCAGTTCCTTACCTTTGTACGTGACCACAGGAAACCCAATGGAAATCAATATATTTGGGTATGATGTCCTGTTATCTACAATACACTGTAATCGGTACACATTACAGCTCACGGAAAATATTTCTAGGATTTATATTGTCGGTATTTTTTAAACATATCATACCTTTCAACACGGGGCAAACCACTGCCCAAGCCTTGATGGCAACCAGGCTGAGATACTGGCCCAGGGCCAGCTCGAGATAGAAGAGCGGGATTCCCCACGTAAGCAATGTTAGAAAGTATGGCAGTAGGAAAGACGCTGTTGAAAAAAGTACGCAAGTGTTGAGCCTAATTTTTCAGAATAGCCAGAATACCAGACACAAGTTGATCTTAGTTCTGTTACACTTTCTCAACTTCAGTTTACTAGTTTTAATCCTTTTTATTTCAGACATGTTGTAAAGCGAAAATGCGTTGCTTTCAAATTTTGAGGCCCTTTTCACGCAGAAAACCATGCAACCAAAATCACCTGAACGACATTTTGAATTGTAATTACTTCCTTATAGAACCAAACTTTGACTGAAGTAGCATCAGGTGTATCTTACGAGTCTGTCACTACTCAATAGACTGCAGACAAGAAGTTCTCTCATGTGGTTCTGTTTTTTCTACGCTTTTCTCAAATTTAAGTCTTTTTCTTGTAACATAGATACGGCCTCCATTAAAATGGAGCTTTTTTTATATTAAAAAAAAAACATTTAGAGAAAGGCTAGTCCTTCTCTATAGTATTGCTGTATAAGTATTAAAACAATGGACACTATTTCTCAATGTTTTAATACCATTTTAATTTGTTTAGTTTAGGGTTGTAAATCGGTTCAAAGCAGAAATCTCCACTCCAATATGCACCAAATCAGCAAGCCCGCACTTAGTCGAACAAATGAACGAATGAACAAGATGACACCAACAGCCGATGGGCAAACAAACAAACGCAAGGCCGCTAGAAAACAAAACATTCCAAAAGCTGAGTAACTCAAACTAAAGAAATGAAAGGGATCCAAGGCCAGAGCGAATGAATGGACGACGCACACGACCGAACGATAGCCGAAATGAACAGACGAACAAATGAACGTAACAAAGCAGGCACACAAAATTCAAGCACAGATTGGCAGAAGATTAAGCCATGTAAGATTCTAAAGTTGTTTAATCTGGGCCAGTTTGGTTTAGAACAAAGAAAAGTATTTGTGAGCGGCTTAAAAGAAAATTCGTAGATTAATTAACCTTATGTATTAACCTTTTTACACCTTTTCAGTGAGCTCACCAAAAGTTAAAATTTAATACAGCATAGAACGATAATGAGAAAGTCGTTTAGTCCGCTCAGAAGGTCTGTCATTCTCGTCAGGGGCACAGTGAACAGACCTGGTAGAGAGTTCATAAAACGCAAAACAGTAAAACGTGTACATGTGGAAAATTAACGTAAACAACGGGGGATAAAATTCTTACTTTTCGCTTTAGGGTGAAACTCTCTGACCACACGTTTCAAACTGTGGTACCACAGCTGGCCCTACGTGCCTGAGCTGACAACTATCATTCTATGCTGTTTACTGGAAATTAAAATGTTTGTTGTACCTTTTTGGTAGTTGTTTGAATTTGCTGCTCCGACAGTTCTGTGTCATCCAAAGGACAGCTTCCCTCAGTAAATTGTGGCTTGAGATACGTTTAACGCAGAGGTTTACAAGTTAACAAGGTCGTATTGTTAAATTTGACCTAAAGAGCGCTTCTTAAAGTTTAAGAATTAGACTTTTTTCGCGGAAAAAAAAAGAAAAGCGAAAAATAACCTCGTCTTGTCGTTTTAGTCAGGTAGCTCGCGTTGCCTGTTTGCACGCGCGATTGAATTCAAACAGCATATAGGGAGTGACGTCATAGTAAGCGCGCGCGAATAAATACGCCCAAGAAAATTTCGCGGGAGATGATCCCCTTTATAGTTGAAAATTGCGATTATTTCGTTAAACGTCAGTGTTTAACAAAAAAAAAAAAAAAAAAAAAAAACGTAACGATTAACCTACGTTTTGGTTTACATTTTACTGTCGAGAAGAGCTGAATATGAAGTGATAATTTTTCGGCAAAAAGTATAATATTAAGCCCTAATTGCTCATTAACCATAAACAATGGGAAAATACAATTATAGTTATAAATCAGGTTAAAATGGAGCTTCCCCTACCTATGTTATAAGAAAAAGACTTATCTTATGAGTCTGTCACTGTCACGTTTTTTTTTCATCATGGGCTTGTGTTTTTTTCTGTACCGTTTTCTCAAATTTAAGTCTTTTTTGTAACATAGATGGGGCCTCCATTAAAATGGTGATTTCCCTATCCATGTTATAAGAAAAAGACTTACTCCATCCGTGATGCTCATCAGTAGCCGTAGAAAAACACAAAACCAAACACAGTGACTTGAAAGCCCTTATAAACGTCTTTTCCAGTGTCAACCGCCTAGTGTCGGGACAAGCAGTTCTTTCATGTGGTTCTGTTTGTTTTTGTGCTTTCCCCAGATTTAAGTCTTTTTCTTGTAGCATAGATACGGCCGCCATTAAAATGGAGCTTCCCGTATTTATGCTATAAGAAAAAGACTTACGCCATCCTAAGAGAGGATATCCGTGATGCTGTAGGGAGTGGGATACCGTAGTATCCACTCCAAATAGAAAGCCAGATCAGAAGCTCAATCAGCGTCTTTTCTTATTCCCTATTTCCTGACGTTTTAACAGTGTAAAAACTTATCTATTCTATTTTTGCTGTTTCTGGGGTTGGAAAGGGGATTTAAATTTCCCTCTCTAGGCCAGCTGACAACAGTTACTTTTACGGTTTCAATCCTTTGATCGTGTATTATGTGTCCATCCATTTATTTCGCTTTGTGCTGCGCGCGCCCTTTCAACTAAATGGTAGGGAAATTTGTTGCTTACAAATTTTAAAGCTCATCTAACCGCAAGGAAACAAAAACGGACCAAGTGACTTGATCGGCTTTAGCAACTTTTTTCCACTTACTTTTCTAGAGTCAAACTTTCATTTTGAGTATGTGAATTGCAGTCACAAACTAACTATTGATATTGGAATTTTTTGCTGAAACTTTCATGTCTTGACACTTGCATGTTTAGAAAACTTAAAAATAAATCAATAAATGTCCTTTATTTACCCTCGGCAAGTAACCACTAATAGGGCATTAAGCAATTTTACCTCCTCCATTCTTGTAGCACAAGTAGGGGAAGCGCCAGATGTTGCCTAGCCCTACTGCATAACCGATACAGGACATGATAACGTCTGCTTTCGTGGTCCATTTTTCCCGCTGTTGTTGACTATCATTAGAGTCACCACGCACCGTTATTGAAACGGGTTGAACTTTAGACATCCTCAATTTTCGCACGATATAGCGAACTCGCAATCCATGATAAGTGTTGCATTTCCGAATGACTCGACCTCCATCATCGACGACACGGCGCGCGAGACGCAATTAATTAAATTAATTCTAACTTGGAAACGAATTTTATAGCGTGAAGCGTTTTTCTAGAGATTGTCGTAAAGCTGGTTGATGCAGTTTGCAATTAAAGTGCTACAGCTGGAAAACATTCTCGCAAAAAAAAAGTTGTGATCTAAACAATGTCTGCTAACACAAAGAAGTTTTAAACATTAAATTGTGCCGTAGCGACACACACGCGTTATTAGTCAGTTCATTAGAATGTAATTAACACTTAAATATTGAAGTAAAAATTAAATGAATTATTTGCCGTCAGATTATTGCTGATCATACAGGTAAGTCTCCTCTTCAGTTTCAAACAGAAAGCTCCTTTCCTTTATTTGTTAGCTTGGTTTCTGAGTGAACAATTTCTCCACTGAGGTCTCGAGCGAAAGTGACTGCGCGTGCGCGTGTTGTTTCTATCAGTCTTGATCTCGTTTCCAGAGTCCGCGTTCCGTAGACCAGGGGTGGTAGGGTCCGCTAGACAAAGGCAACGCGGACTCTAAGAACAGAGTCTTTTTCCTCAAGACTGAAGAGCGATTATCTTATGTGTGGTTCATTGAAAGTTGTTTTTCTACTTGATATTGAGCATAATTTAGATAAATGATACATGATTTCCAAAACAATAGAATAGTGTCCTTAAAAAATAGAATAATAAGCCGAACAACTAATAAGATCAAGATCTGATAGCAGTGAGGATATCAAGAGAGAAATTGAGGATTTAGAGCTTCGTATCACTGGAGATAAAAAGCGATTGCTGAAGCTTCTTATCAAGCAAGAGAAGGCGAAAGGAGATGGCGTTGCTATCATCAGCGAAAAAACGGAAAATGATCCGTGTGAGCAAGAAAGTAAATATTGAGCTTTAGTTCAAAAGCTGTGATTTTCAGGGGCGAAAAATGTGCGTGTGAAGTGCGCGATGCGCAAGAGATGTTCAGATGATTGCAAGACACGCGCGCCATTTTGATTCACTCGCCTAGACAGCCTGTGTTCTCCACTGACAAGTAGAAAGAGCGACTTGGAGAATCCAGAAATTTTCACCAATAACAGTTTCCAATTGGCAAATTGTACTTGATGATTCAAAAGCCGGGAAAGTGTTACCTCAACTCAAGCAAATTTAAAACAAGATTTCTTGAGTCATATAAACTTTTGTTCTTAGGCCATCGTAGCTTGATTAAGAATAAAACACAAACAACGGTGATAAACATTGTAAATAAACGCATTTTGATAAACTCGACGTTTCGTATACTAGACAACATACATTTTCAAAAGTAACCATTACAGTGTTTGAAAACTGTTTATATAGTTTACAAAAAGAGTCTGGAACCGAGATTAAGAAAAACGATCTTAACAGTAATCTAATAGTTCGCACTCTCTGTCCTGAGAAGCTGTAGCTAAAAAAGCAACAGCTTCTCACTGCTCCCGTTAACATTTAAAGATGGTTGTAGTTCTTGAATCAGCAAAGTCTCCTTTATTTTACAATGAACGTAGGCAGTGAGAAGCTGTTGCTTTTTTAGCTACAGCTTCTCAGGACAGACAGTCCGAACTATTAAATTACTAGAATTATACGTAGATCATCGCAGTGAAGATGTTTCAACCTAAGCGGTTGAAAAGAAGAAACCTGAAAAAATTCAGGCTTGAACGGGAATCGAACCCATGACCTCTGTGATACCGGTGCAGCGCTGACTAACCAACTGAGCTATCAAGCCAACTGCATGGGAGCTGGTCAATTGAGAGTTCGTATTTATCCCATAGATGGAGAATAAATGAACATTAATATATGAAATTCATATATTTGAACTGCGGACGAAGATAGAATTATATGTAGATCATCGCAGTAAAGATGATCTACGTAGATCATCGCAGACTGCGATGATCTACGTATAATTCTAACTTTATCCGCAGTTCAAATATATGAATTTGATATATTAATGTTCATTTATTCTCCATCTATGGGATAAATACGAACTCTCAATTGACCAGCTCCCATGCAGTTGGCTTGATAGCTCAGTTACACTACACTACAGTATCAATTAACTAGTCAATAAAAGTGCATTTAATCTTAGTTTTGTACAGTACAGGGCACGGAAATTGCAGCACTACATGAGGGTTTCCTGTGTATAATGATGCCATGTTGCTCACAATTTCAAGCGTCAAACACACATTTAATAAAATTACACACAAATGGGTGTAAAAAAGACACAAAGTGCAAGTTAAATTTACATGGGGAGGTTGGAAACAAGCTCATTTCGAGTGTGTATCAGTAAATAACACAAGTACAGAGTACAAGACGTTATGTAAGAATCCGAATAAACTATGTTTCGTGACCCTATTCATACCATAGGTGGCACAAGCAGTAGAAGTATAGCGTGTGTGATGCTTGACCAGTGTTGTGTTCACCCTGACCAAAAATTAATGCGTGAAGTATAGAGGTTTATATATGGGTTTTGGTTTTAAACCCATCCTGGAGGGCCTTGTTAGTACTTTGTTCAGCCTCTCTAATATCGACCAATCGGACTTGGCTGCATATAGCAGGGGCCAAGGCCCCAGTGAGCCAGCTCTTGGGATCACTGAGACATGCAAATTTCACTACCATGGCATTGTGACATGCCCAAGGTTATTTTCCATATGCATACCACTCTTTCACAAAGTTTTCAAAAATAATGGAAGTTTAATGTTGTAAATTAAGTAAAGGGCCAGGTTCATAATTTGATGAATGTAAATGTACTGGCTACTCAAAAATTGTTTTAAATGCCATGAATTAAGACTTTGTTCCTTCAAAGTTTCTCTGCGCCAAGGACTATGACTGTACTAACATGTACAAGAAACTAGAAATCAGTGAATATATGATATGGTCATGTTTCAACTGTTCAGCAATCTGACATCTAGGAATTTAATGCAGTAATAAAACAACAATCAAGAAAGCTCCCAGATTATTGGTCAATTCAAAACACAGAAGAATGTGTGGCAGTTTTTGATGACTATTAATAATTATCAATACTTGCAAGATTCTATAGGACTTGTTAGGATATTTTGTGTAGCCAATTGAGTTAAATTCATCAAATTGTTTCTGGCCTTTACACTTCATTTATAGTGTTATGTTGTTAGTTTGAAAACTAAACAAAAGAGTCAAATACAGGGTTGAAAATAGAGGTCGGCTGCCAGCGATAGCCGGCACTTTAGCCACCCTTGCCGGCGATTTTTCACCCAAGAAATAGAAAAAAAATGACATCCCATCCCTTGATCGGTAGAATCAACGTCCCTGGAACGTCACAGTAAACGTTTCATATCAGAGAGTAATGCAGCCATGAAACACGTACACGCAGACCAAAAGTGATTTGGGTGACGTTTTAAAAGCTGTCTAAGCAAAAATAATCAACAATTTACAATTCTTGTAAATCAAGTCTTCGTTCTATTTCCTGGCACTCTTTTTCTTTCTGGAGTGGTTTCATACATGATGAACAACGCGACTTTTGAGGAAATAGGACAGATAGCAGTGCCGCAGCAATTCAGTTCTCTTTTAGGAACCGGACGAGTTTTCATTCACGATTTCTTTGTTACCAATGCGTCTCCGATCCTGTTTTACTTAGCACCTTATCGCTGTTTTCGTGTGCTTTCGCCTTCTCGTCCAATTTAATTTTCTGGAGGCCAAAGAAAATGTACCGTCGCGCTGAAAATCAGTGTCTGTTGCGGCATTTATCATTTTCAAAGGCCTGATCTAATTTGTGAAACGCCAGCAAGCGACCCTGCCAGTCCGCGGTCGACGAGAGTTCCATGCTCAGGTGAAAGATCGAGCAGTCAGAAACGTCGATAGTTAAACTTCAGGCCCATGCAGAAAAGGGCACAAGCTCAAGAGACTTGCGCTATGTCGCAAAAGCAAACATCACTCCTGACGAGGAGTTTAAGACAGAAATACACTCCACAAAGAGAGAGGCCGACCGAAAATTCATAGGCGCACTAACCAAGTTTCATTATCGCCGTGTTGAACGCAACAATGATAAGTTGCGAAGAGCGAAATCTGATAAAACTAGATCAAAGAGAGACACTGATCGGGCTAAGCATAACGCCACATGCTTAGTCAAACAGTTTTACGAATGTTCTACACTCTTCTACCACTTGAGTGGAAAAGATACATCGATGACCTATTCTCGCCGTGGAATGTTGACAAACTGGTGAAGGAGATAGAAGAGTTTATTGTCCTAGCAAACAGTCACCACCCGACAATTAAATTTACGGCTGAAATCCAGACAAAGAAATAAACTTCCTGAATACTACTGTTTTCAAAGGCGAAAGATTTAACAAGTAAGCAATCCTTGACATCCGCACACATTTCAAGCCTACAGAAACTTTTCAGTACACTCACTTCTCTTCCTTCCCTCCACCAGGGGATAGAAAAGGGTTTTTCAAAGGTGAAGCCCTAGGACTTCTGAGAACAAACTCCTCTGCGATGGAGAATATCACCCAATTCTAAACACGCCTCCGTGCGTGAGACTACCCTAACAGTCTAGTAGAAAGAATAACGTCCGAAGTCAAATTCAGTGAAAGGAAGTCGGCACTTCAACGAAGAGAGGCAGTGCGGAAAAAAATTCTGCCTTTCGTAACAAAGTACCACCCAGCTGTGCCTAATTTTAAGAACATCCTTATGAGCAAACGGCACTTAATTAAAAATCAACCATTGCTAAGAGAAACATACAAACACATTAGCACGAGCATATGAGCCGTGTTTGGCATGTCAGCATTTTATTCCACACTTTGGATAGGTGCTTGTTTATTCTTGTTGACAGCCGGCTAAAAATCAGCCTTGAGAAAAAAAGCCGTCAAAGTCAGGCTGAAAGCTCTGATTTTATTTTGAACCCTGCAATTACCAGATATGGATTGCAATGTTAGTATATTTAAGTCATCATGTGGACTACTTTAAAGGTACGATTCCATGTATTGTAACCTTTGATAATATACTGAGGATATTACATGGCGGCGCGAAAATATGAATTAAATTTTCGAGTGGTAAAAACAATATTTTACAAGCGAGCGCAGCGAGTAAAATATTGTTTTTACCACGAGAAAATGAAATTCATATATCTTCAAGCCACCATGTAATCTTCTTTTCATTACATGGACAAGAGTATTTTTGCACAAACAACAGTGTGAGAGCGGGAAATGACGTCATCAATATCCTCACTAGTGAGGATATGGAAAAGATGCCACTCAAGTCCCAGATGTAGTTTCGAATGAACCTTACGAGTGGTCTATTTTCCACTAAAACACTCTTGCCTATATAATAAAACACAACAGCAGTTGCACATAATCTATGTTCATACAATTTATTGACGTTAAATGTTGTGAAGGAGTGACTCTGCAGGGTGTGTCTTGACATTATGGAGCAAGGTGTCCAACATGTACAATCACTTTTTCCTCTTGAAAGAGTAGCCCTCAGGGCATGCTGTTTCCAGGTGATGTATTAAGTTGTATTAAAGTTACTGGTTTAATGTGTGAGTAAGGGATGATAAGACTGCAACGACAGGAAGACAAACAAGCAAAGGGTGAAACACAAATGTACATGCAAACTGGTAACCTCTTTGGCAAATTTAGGATGTTTGCTCATCTGGTACACCTGTACTTTCAATAATATCATTTCTTTGAAAACCCAACAATGAGGGCTAATAACATGCACTGGACTGGGCCATGACTAGCCAGGCTGGTTCAGGCCAAGATGACTGTTCAGCCTGGTATTAAATGTACATTTGCAAGTCACCCTGGCCTATTAAACACAGTTTACATGGAAAACTTTCAGCCTGGCTAGCTGGGATTCTGGCATCACATTGCTGGGATCCTGGCAAACTGGACTGAGATTTTCCCATATAATTGCTTGGCCCAATTTTACTTTCGCTATGTTTAACAGTCCACAAGCTTCCCACACAAACTATGAGGCCAGTAGTATGCAGTTTCAAAATGTAACGTACAGTGAATAGCCCTGGATTATATTATAGAATCGTCCCTATCAACATGAAATACTGCAAAGAATATTTACCTTTAAGTTTAAAATAAACATATTCAGCAGCTCATGTCACAAGTGTGAATGGTACAAGAGGAATCTTTAACCACTGAGCTTGCCTTTGTGGTTTAGAAGCTGAGTGATGAGAATTTCTGGGCCAGTTTGAAATGCAGTTTTCCTTCCTTGTTTTTCTCTTATTACGTACAGTAGAATTATTTGCAAGACCCTTCAAACTGTACAAAATGCACCATTTAGAGCCACAAGGACCAAACAGAAAACCATTGAACTGATTCCATTTAATTGAACTCAGGCGTAAATACCCTTCACATTATTCCATGTTAATAGGGATGTTTCGGTATTGCCATATACCCTGGTTAGCCCTGTTAACCAGGCCAGGCCTGTTTAGCAGGGCTGGCTTGATTTGCCAAGATCCATAAACTACCTCACTTTTAGTAGTCTCAAAATATAATTCCTTGCTCATGTAATCAGCCCCTATGTTTATTTGCAAATCTTTCTCTAACAGTCAAATCTTCAGCAAAGTGCATTTGATGAAGGCAATCCGATGTCAAAAACTAAACTACAAAATGTAATTTCCAATATTTTTCTTAGTTAAAAACGTACAATGTCGGTTCTTTTTGAGTCCACGTGTTCGCAAACAATACTGAAAACCTACATTATAAGTTGCTCCACATCATCTGCATGGAGACTAAAAGAAAGACGGCTTACCTCTATTTTCTGTATTTCCGTGAATGGAGAGATTCAATCCAGAATAGGAGAAAAAAACTTGGCTTCACAAGCCTCATCGAAGCGTGCTTCAAGTTCAAGATCAAATATCCCGCCAGTTTAAATTCACGATTCACGACGATTTTGCATTGCTGCGCGATAGAGGTGGTTTTAAAACTCTCTACGAAGCTTTATGGGATCAAGCGGTTCACATATCACTAGTATTTTACTATATAGCACTATTCCAGTTAGCAAATGGAGCAAATTCTCGTCTTGACCTTTCAAAGACGTTGAAGAAATATCACACTTTCGTTCCCTTAGAGCTGCGCTTTGGGGAGACAACTATTTCCAGCAAATTTTTTCTACAACAGTTTCCACCTAATTTTTTCCCTTTGACCCACTTTTTTTCTTTTCGACAAGGTTAGGGAAAAAATAGTTTTTTTTTTACTGTTGCCGGAGGGTGAAAGTTACGTGAAAAGATAAATTGCAGTTTACACTGACACGCTTTCCTGATTATCAGATCCATCATCAACTACCTTACATGAGATTAACATTCCTTGTCATTGCTTATAAAATGACGTGATTAAATAAAAGGTTGACAAATCAACAGCCAAATGCATGGGTTTTTGCTAACGTCTCTTTGGCATGGACTTTCTGTCATGATTTTATTAAATGTTAGCACTATTGTCATGGACACAGATATTTCATTTCTCTCTGTATTTCGTTAAATTGATGGAAATTTGCGGGTAATCAAGGGTAAAAAATCATAAAGAGGGAAAAGAAGGGTGCTTAAAGATGCGTAATGGGCTGAAAAGAGGCGTAAAGTTTATTAAGTGTTCACAGCAAAGCCGTTCAAAATACAACGGGAAAATCATTGATGATCACCTTATATTTCATATTTGCCTGTCCTCTGCAAACAATAACCTGTCAATTAGAAAATGTATTGCGCGTAAACAAGGATAAAGAATCGTAAAGAGCATAAGTAGCAGTGCGCAAAGATTCGCTGAACGGCGTTAAAGAGCCGTAAAGTATTGACAGCAGTGCCAGACAAAATACAGCGGGAAAATCTTGAATGAATGATGAGACGTAAAAATTTCATTTCGCTCTCTATTTTCACAAGTAATAACCGCTAGTTACACCCATCTTCATTTTTGTGCTTTACGTATCTTTATTGCCCTTTACACAGCCTTCACGCGTTCTGTGAATTTACACGTCTTTACGCACCATGGAACCAATGCACAAAGAAAAGGCCTTTTATTTACGTATATTTACGCGTGATATAAACATTCGTAAATCCATGATTTCATGCTGTGATTGTTTAATGGAAGCTTAAGATTCAGTTAAATCTGCAAAGAGATTTAACACTTTTGCTGTGAAAGTCGACTTTTGTCGACATTTGGAGGAGTACACATTGAACCACTTGTGACGACATCATTTTTGGGCATCACCAGATTGTTTTGATAAGCAGCTAACACAGCAAGGACAGACCCATTCATATGTGTATCCATTTTCAACATGGACCAAATTCTGGCAGAGCTATTCCAGAAAAACGTGTCCAATTTTAGGTGCAAAATTAGTGGTAAAATAGGCCAAATCTAGTTGATCAATGTTCCCTTTCCAGGTTTTTTGAAGGGTTGAGGCCAAAACCTTTCCAGTGGATAGGAAGGGGATAAACGTTAGAAGATAAAGAAAAAAAGAAAGGGAGAGAAAAAGGGAAGGAAAAGAAGCAAGACAAAATTGGCCTATGCGCATGCGCTAAAGCAAAATATTTAGCAATTTACAACAGAGTCTGGTTTTTGATTGTAAAGAAACGTTTTTGTCGCAAAGTATAATGGCGTTTGGCAACATAGCACTCAAAAAACCGCTCTACCGGTAAAAAATGACCAGTGAAAGGGTCAATGCTATGTTTACCTAGACTTAAAACAATCCTAAATCTCCACATTGATTTAACATTGTTTTAAGGTAAGCTTGAATCCTGTGAGAGATTTCGTGTTACGTTTAATGTGGCTTAAAATAGCCTTAAATCTTTAATCTGATTTAAGGTAAATCTAAATTTGCCTAAATCTTCTAACAGATTTAATGTCGGGTTTAAGTCTTCTTAAACTAAAGGTAAATCTTTCACATCATTTAATATTCATTAAACATTTATTAAGCATAGCTTAAATCATGAAACAAATTTAACATGTATTTTGGAACATCTTAAACAATACTTAAATATAAAGTCTTGTTTAAGTCATATTTACGTTAAATTAATCTTTAGATTTAATGCCCGTTTAGTATTGCTTAAACTCTACTTAAATTTGGCATTTCACCTTGTTCGAAGAAAGTGGGAAAGAGCCTGACCCTCTTGGTGCCTCTTAGATCCCACTTTGTGATATGGACAGGGCTCGAGACTAACTTTTCAGCTTAGAAGCCCAGTGTCTGGTGAGAGGTTTGATTTCACTAGTCAAAATAAATTTTCACTAGCCAGACGGTTTTCTTTTTTTTTGCATAATCTCGCACTGTGTTCAATATGTGTAATTTTTGGCCGAGTAAAAAATATGCCTCTCTGTAATCTTAGGAGTTAGAACTGGAATGTTGACCATTCTATACAACAGCTAAAGATCCTCACACGAATACAAAGTATTCGGACGTTCAGGGCAAATTCGCAGGCACGATGTTATTCACGCCTCTCTTTTCCGTTGCGATTATCATGACCAATATCTAGAAAAGTTAACCTTATGTGAGCTTATCGTCGTACGGAGAAACGTTGGGAAGAAGAGACTAACATTGTACGAACGTTGTAAGGTACGGAGAGAGACAAGACTGATACAGCACTCAATTCACATATGGAAAAATGTCTGCAAGAGAAGACTAGTAAATTATGAGCATAATTAAGTACGGAGAAACGTTGAGCAGACAAAGCTAATAAGGTTTGAACTTACTAAGGTACAGAGAAACGTTGAGGAGTCATATCAATGCACTACAGTAGGGAGAAACACTGCCAATGTACCAAGGTACAGAGACACGTTGAGACACTGAGGCTAATAAAATACGCATCTACCAACTTACGGAGAAACCTCATTAGACAAAACTAATTCCATAAGAACTTGTAACGTACGGAAGAATGCCGACCGGACAAGACTATTACGGTAGGACAATAAATTACGGAGAAGCAGGAAAGACAACTAATAATGCACGAACGTACGGATAAACGTTGAGAAGACAAGACTAATACCGTATGAACATACTAACGTACAGAGAAACGCTAAGAAGTGTAGACGTATCGTACAAATGCACTAACTCACTGAAAGCCTTGAAAAAACAAGACCAGTAAAGCCGAACGTGCTAACGGCGTAAGGAGAAACGCTGAGAACGCAAGAGCAATAAATCGACAAACGTACTTCCGTACGGAGAAACGTTGTGAAGACAAGACTAATATCATACGAACGACGTTACGCAGAGAGAAACGCTACAAAGGAAGAGAAAGTAATATTGTACGAACGTACTAATGATTGGAAATAAGTCAATAAAAGAAGACGAAAGAATTGTGTGAACGTACTAACGTACGAAACTAGACTGACTTCATATGAACGCACAAACGGAACTTTGAAGGACACGTATGGTGAAACGTTCTTAAGACGGCTAATTTTGTTGGAACCTACTAATGACAGAAACGTTGCCAACTGAGACAACTTAATATAGTAGGGAGAAACGTTGAGACGACAAAACAAGTGTCACACGAACATTATGATATCCTTTTACGGAATAAGTTTTAGTTTCTGTTCACTTAATTTGCTTTTGGGATCCCATCATCGGAAGCAATATTTAGTATGGTTTCTATCCGGTACTTTAGTGCTTTGAAATTTTCACTAGCCAAAATGGCTAGCGAAAGCGCAAAAACTACTAGCCAAAACGGAATTTTTACTAGTCTGTGACTAGTTGGCTACCGTTAGTCTCGAGCCCTGATGGAGCAGTTTTCAATTCAGTGTCGAAAGTAATGCTGTGTTTGCGTTGGTTTTGTTTTACTACGGTCTCTAATTCGTTAAAAAGCTCGCGCCACTTTCTCATCCATTCAGATGTAAAACTAAAACCAATCGTGACCTGCTCGCACGCGTTTTCCCGCGCTTAACGCTTATTAGCTTGTATTTGCTTCGATTTATGATAGGTCCAGTTTGCGTTTTGTTCCCGTTGTGATTGGATAGAGTAATTACTTTGGTTTTGGTTTTACGACATTCGTTTGAAAACCGTTCTAATAAAGTTGTTGTTGTTGTTGTTATCCTACCATGATTTGGATGGTTTTACTTTAGGCCTCTAAGATGGGGCGTCTGCTTCACTTTTTAATCGTATACTGGTATACTTCTCGCGGAAGCTCTGTTTGAGCTCACTGCGCGATCTATAAGATTGTTATGCAATATTTTACAGAAGGTACGCGATATTGTATGGGTTGTCAGGCTTCATGTTCATGGAAACTAGGGGAAGAGTTGGTGTGAGTGTAACGATTCCCCCGACCTCACTTCCCTTCTAAGAAAAACGCCTTTCGCTTTTTGTACTTGTTTGATGAATACTACAGGATTTCACTATAGCTAGATATATCACGTCATGCGAAGAAAGAAGCGACAAATCATATTACAACAGTAAAGAAAAAACTGCAGACGATACTTCTATTTAATGTGTTGTTTATTTGCTTTCTTGTAAATTTAAAAAAAACAATAATTACAACAAAAGAAAACGTATCAGCCTCGTTTTTAAGGTGAAAAGCATTGACGAGCACTTTTCTAATGAAAATTCACTTCACAATGTTCATGAACAGAACTCATCGTGATCAATCAACGAAAGAGATCTTTTAGATAAGAGAGAAATTTAGGTAGGCTGCCAATGAGAATAAAATGTATGTACTAAATGTATTTTTTTTTGTCTTTTTGTTTGTTTTTTTATTTTTTACTTTGTTTTTGTTTTTTGGAATTTATATAATGACAAAAAATATTTCACTCAACAATATACAAAAAGAAAAGGAAAGGCGCTCGATAACTCCTTACTTGAAGAACATGAACACTCCAATAGACTTCGAGAAAACATAACCCTTTACAAACACAAGTACGCTGATGTTGAAGATTTAAGCTTGAAGTGGGACCTACTTAAAATGGAGATTCGTGGTTTTACAATCAAATATTCTAAAATCAACGCCAAAAAAAGAAAAACCGAAGAGGTTATACTCCAGCATAAAGCTAACAAGCTACTGCAAAAATCCGCAAAGACCGCAGCGATAAACAACTCTTAAACGAGCTTTACGCGACAAAATCGCGCTTAGAAACAATAATGCGACAAAAGACAAAAGGAGCTATTATTAGAAGCAAAGCTCGGTGGTGTGAACAAGGCGAACGCAATACTAGATACTTTTTTAATCTAGAAAAGCGTAATCAAGGCAGGAAAGCGGTTACAAAATTAAAAGTTGGCAACGATAAATACACTTTCGACCAGTTTGAGATATTAGACGAGGAAAAACGCTTTTACGAAACACTATACAGGTCAAAAAACATTGACGAGCAGAGTCTGTCTGGATCCACTTTTTTCAAATCCGAGAACATATCTCCGTTAAAAGAAGAAGAAATCCAGATGTGCGAAGGTCTCGTCTCAGAAAACGAATGTTGAAACGCTCTGAAAGAATTCAAAAACGCTAAATCTCCTGGTACCGATGGTTTCTCTGCGGAGTTTTATAGATTTTTTTGGCCTGAGCTAGGTCCTGGAATGGTTGCCAGTTTTAATTATGGCTTTCGGACTGGAACTCTTTCTACTAGTCAAAGACGTGGAATCATTTCGTTAATTCCTAAAAAGAACAAAGATAAAACTTTGCTTGAAAATTTAAGGCCAGTCTCTCTGCTTAACATAGACTACAAAATCCTGACTAAAATTATCGCAAAAAAGGCTAGAAAAAGTGCTCCCAAAAATCATAAACTCCGATCAAACCGGTTACGTCAAAGGCCGCTTCATAGGTGAAAATGTTAGACTAATACAAGATGTCATGTTTTTCACTGAATACACGAAAACACCCGGGATTGCTATATTCCTCGATTTTAGAAAAGCATTCGACACAATAGAATGACCTTATCTCAAGGCTGCCTTACAAATGTTTAATTTCGGCCATGATATTCTAAATTGGTTTCAAATAATTTACAGCCAAGTATCCAGTTGCGTCTTGCACAACGGCCATGCATCTGAATTCTTTCTTCTAGAGCGAGGAGTCAGGCAAGGTTGTCCCTTGTCGGGCCTCCTTTTTGTTATCGGAATCGAACTTTTCGCTAGGGCGTTAAAAAACGACCCGAATATCAAAGGTATTAATGTAGGCCAAAAGGAAATAAAAATCACACAATATGCGGATGACACCACGGTCCTGGTACGTGACTGCGACTCAGTGCCAAGATTATTAAAACTTTTAGAAGAATTCAAAAAAGTCAGTGGTCTACAAATTAACACCAGCAAAACAGAAGCCATGTGGTTAGGTACATGGAAAAGCCGCATGGAGAAACCCTTCGGTTTCAAGTGGCCACATGGTCCTGTTCTCGCCCTTGGAGTGCACTTTTCTTATGACTCTGAACGTGCCAGGAAGCTTAATTTGGAAGATAAGACAGCCACATTGGAAAAAAACTCTCAATAGCTGGAAGCGAAGAAAACTCACTCTTATTGGAAAAATACACATTGTGAAAACATTACGCTTGTCCAAACTTATTTACAGCGCTTCTGTATTGGCAATGTCGAAACATACTGTAGAGAGAATTAACAAAATCATTTTTAACTTCCTTTGGGATGGCAAACCTGCCAAAATAAAGAAAAAAACTATTATTGCCGAAAAAAAGCATGGTGGACTAAAAATGATTGACTTCGAAATTATGGAACGGTCACTCAAATTAGCTTGGATTAAAAGAATTGCAGAAAACAACCTCGCTGCGTGGAAAATAATTCCAGAACAGTCATTGAGCCAATACGGTGGTTTCGCGTTTTTCTCTCAATGCCAGTATGATATTAATTTTTGTGACCTTCAAAATCTACCTGAATTTTACCGAACCATTCTGAGTTACTGGCAAAATTTTAAGCTCTTAACTGGTGTTGAAAAAGCAACACAGAACCAAATAATTTGGAACAATCGCAACATTCTCGTAGACGGAAAACCAATTATGTATAAAGCGTGGCTCAAAAAAGGAATAATTCATATCAAGGATTTAATCAACGAAGACTCAAATTTTCTTTCTCTAACCGATCTTAAAGCAAAATTCAACTTAGAAGTACCTTTCACTGTCTGTTATGGCCTAGTAAATGCTATCCCAGCAAGTTGGAAAGAAAACATCCAAAATACGGATGTTGCCCCATCAGAAGTCGTACCGTCTCTCCTACTTCCCTCTACCAAAATAGCTTACTCGACCATACTTGGCAAAAGCTACTCTGTACCAACAGCTGAGAACAAGATTTTAAATTATGGCTTCACTACAGACAACATCCAAAAGGTCTATATGCTTCCATTTCAAATTTTGAAGGAGCCAAAGTTAATAATTTTCCAGTTTAAAATCATTCATAACATCCTACCCACGCAATCTAGCTTGTTCCGTGCGGGTATAAAAGACAGTGACATATGCCCCTTATGTAATTCTGAAAGCCAATCTTTAAGTCACATGTTGATTACATGTGATACTTCCTCATCGTTTTGGAACCAGTTCAACACTGGTGGCAAAAAAGCTTTCAGGAACAAATAAATTTACGCGAAAGCGTGATTCTGTATGGCTCGCACAAAAAAATCAAACACCTGGCTACTGCTCAACTACACGCTCATTATTGAAAAATACCACATTTTCACCACAAGTGTAGGCAATGGCAACCTGGATTTTGAAGGTTTTCTCTCACGCCTGAAAAGCAAACTTACTATTCTGCGAACAATAGCATCTACAAATAACAATCTGGAGCAATTTACAGAAACTTGGGCCGTGTGTTATAGGGCTAGAGGTATGTGTGTGTACTTCTCTGTGCGTCCGTCGCTTTGCTGTTAGCTGCGCTAATGCTCTTATACAATTCGTTTACCTCCCTTTTTTTTTGTGCCTTGTGGAGTAGTGCAGGATATTGTATTATTTTGTAATTTTAGTGTCATAAGTTACTGTTTAGCAATTAAGTATTATACGTTATTGTTAAGTATTTCATTGTAAATTTCGCTTGTAGCCTACTAAGTCTGTATCGTTGTAAAACAGTGTAGAGTACTTTTATAGCGGAGCCAGCGCGCTAGCGCGTCAGCGGAGCTCCATTGCTAAGGAAATTTGGTAATCTATCAAGCCAAAAAATTTTGGTAGTGACGTAGTAGTCACGTGACCGTCCGTCCGTACATCCGTACGTCCGTCCGTCCGTACATCCGTAGGTCCGTCCGTCCGCACCACAGGGATACCAATACACTTCCTACACTGGCTAGAATCCTGTGCTGAATCCCGTGTGTTTTCGGCGCGAAATCGTATGTTGACCCGCGTTGTAGCAAAACAAGCAAAGACAACAAAAGTCAAATACAAATTTGTTAGTGGAAAAAAAAGTTCAAAGGAACACTCAGTTGTCTTTTTAGTGGAAGGGGAAAAGTTCAATCTAGGCGAAAGAAATTCGGCGATAAAGTTCAGGCAAAAAGTTCAAATTTGCCTTGTCGGTTCTGTTCAAACTCGGTCGGCACACCGCTTGAGCTCGCAGCTTTTCGCAGCGGTTTCGACGCCAAATATAGCAGAGCTAGTGTTTTTGGTCTTTTCTGTCCACAACCATGGTTTTTACGGCGTTTCGAACACATTTTGCCAGGAAAAACACCAGCATTTTCATGCTGATAAAAAGCTTGTCACGAAGAAAGAAATAAGTATTAAAATTAACTTCAAATTTAATGTCAAACGCCCATGGCCTAGTGGACTAGTTACCGGCATCTCACGCCGACGAGCCGGGCTCGACACTCAGCGGGAGTAAGAATTTTTTTCTTTCTTTTTTTTTCTTTGTTTTTTTTTTAATAAAACGACTTGGATGAGAGTATTTTCCCAAATTAATAACTGCCAGCAAAAACAAAACAAAAAAACAAAACAAAAAACAAAAGCAAAATACAGACAAAACAAAAAGGGGGGCTCCGCTTTTAGGCTTGGCTAAATCTATATATTAACATGTAATTAAGTATTGTACGTTAGTGTATAGTTTTCATTGCATATTAGCGTGTAGATTTGTAATTGCACTAATAAAAAATGTTCAACTGAAAAAAAAAAACAAACAAACAAAAAAAAAAAGAACTGTTTCCTTTGTTAATGGCAACACCTCACCTTTTTGGCCTCAAATTATGACGATCAGCAACAGCATTGAGAACACTTACATCCGAAGTAACAGCTCCTCTTAACCGATACAGAAAAAATGAAGAGATTTTATAAAAGTGAATCAACTATCCTGCAAACACTTTGAATCAACAATGAGAAAACTACTTGCAAAAGTGAGAGGATTTTTTTGGAAGACGAAACGGCAAATGGTCCTCTGCGAGTATGAGTGCGGTGCATTGAATATTATTGCTGCTCTTTTGATTACATTTGTTATGCTTGCGAGAAACTTACCTCTGTAAATGACCCTTTCGGGTGAAATATCTGCACGAAAGCGTAAATGGGAAGAGCCAAAAAAGAGAAGAGGGCCAGCACCCAGGCGAGGGCCTGGGCCCAATCAGGGTACACGTATCCATCATAGGTCATTCGTTTCCATTGTGTTGTGCTTCCCAAAAATATCAACTGTCATAAGAAAGATCAAAAAAATTTTTAAAGTTAGTTAGTGTGCCGTCGAGTGGAAGTGGTTTGCTGATAGGATGGTTGGTTGGGTAGTTGGTTGGTTTTGTTTGATTGGGTGGTTTGAAAACTTCTTAGTGAATTAATCATTTATTTAGTTAATTGTTTAGCAAGTAAGTTAACTTCTACTTACAGTTCCAACCGTAGGCGTGACGTATTTCCAGCAGAGTTTTTAAAGTACATGTTTGGTTTCCTTGCGATCATTGATTTGATGTTTTCACAGAATTTTTCCACACCTGCAAAATAATTGGATTGTTTTAATTCATTAATTGTTATATCCTAAGAAGCATCTTGTCGCTGACGAATTTCATTAATGATCACTGTAAAACATTACCAGAAAGGCAGCACAATGTTTGTATGTTTTATGTTTTTTATTCTGCGCAGTAATTGAAAGTGGTATGTTGGCTCGCTTTATCGATATTCTGCGAATCCTAAAAAAGAGCAATTGCAAATAATTACATAGGTAAGAGTGTAAGATGGTTGAAGGGTTGTGGCCTTGCTTTCATAGACTCTCATGTCCGCTTGCTTTTATGCGTTAGTGGAGGTTCTGCGAACCGTAAATGATAGGTGACTTTATACACAGTCACGGATCGCTACTGGTACATAATAGCATTTTTCATGGTCATTCCACGTGAATATCACCTAGGCTATTTAATACCTACCGTATCCCCAACTGACTGCTATAGCCTAAAAAATGACAACAAAAATCAGCGAAAAATCACCACTCTGGCTGTCAAATATATTCAGCACGTAGATTCCTCCCTGGAAATAAAGAAAATGTGGAAAAAATTCAACAACAATACTCTAAAAAGGAAATTAGGTTGAGGTCGGAACTTCATGCTACGTGCATTGTTTAAATTGTAAGAGCGAGATTTGCTTCCTCACATCCAGAGGCTTAACTATATCTACGTTACCTTGGTGACGCAGGACATTCCAATAAGATATTATATGACGCACAGGACTCACGCTGTTGGTCCTGTGCGTCATACAATAAGATATTGTGTGACGCACAGGACCAACAGCAAGAGTCCCTTGTATCGCCGTAGTTTGCTGAAACTGTCCATCAGTGCTGCATGATTGTTGCTGTGAACACAAACTAGGAATTGATAGACAAAGCAAACTAAGCAAGTATCAGGCTAGGTTTGATTAAAGGTGAATAAAAAGGTATAGGTTTGGATTAAGCTTGAAAGGGAATATGGCGGGAGCAAACGAGGGAGGCGTATTTGTTTAGAAAAATGCTACATTTTTTGCCTTTTTGAAGTAAGAGGTATTGATTTTCATGAATGCATTTGATGTGTTGTTGTTTGACTTTCTGCTGTTCTGTTAGGAATTTATTCGTAAGTAAGATTGTTTTAGTTACAGTATTACACAACCCTTTTGTAAAGAAAATTTGAAGAAATCGTTCCCTGCAATGGACCCCAGGGCAATTATTCGAGTAAATACTGTAATTATTTATCGTCATATTTCTCACCTAACTTCCAAGTCCAACAGTAAACACACTGTAAAAACTGACCAGTTACAACAACCCAAAAAAAATGGTTATAGTTTGAATCTGAGGTAACCATATTTTTTTGGGTTAAAGTGACCCAATAATAATCATTCGTATCAACCACTTTGCATTCCAGTTAAAACAACAAATTTTTATGGTTGCATTAACCATTATAATTGTTTGTTTCTAATCTCATTCACAGCTACTTTTTCAACCCGCACAAAATAGGTTATCGTGACCTTTATTTTTAGGGTAAATCCGACTTTAAATTTTAGGTTAAATTAACAGTTAAAAACCGTCAAAAATTTTCAACTCATAAATATTGGTTAAAACAACCACTGTTTATGGTTATGATGACCCTGCTTTTTTGGTACTTGCAATGAATCTGTGGTAACCGATTTTAATTAGTTAACAGGTGGTAGATATAACCAATCCTTACCCGTTATAAAAAATGGGTTGTTTTAACTAATAAATAACAGATTATAATAACTTCACAATTAGAGTACTTTAAAACATTTTTATTGGTTATTTCAACATTTTTCCCTAGCCCAAAAATGGGTTACAATAACTTGACATCAAAGGTTAATACAATTATAAAAAAATGTTAGTTGGTACTTTCTCTCATATCTTATGCAACCTAGCTATCCAGCATAATGACAAAACCTATTGGCTTTCATTAGCTACAAGATCAGCTCCAAAATTTACTTTTAGCTGAGTGGCAAATATTTATTGCATATAAACACTGAACACTGCCCAAACAAACAATATTGTCATAATGACATGAACATAACCTATCGTACAGAAAATTTGAGCATTCAAGTCAATTTTTAATAATGATAATAATAATTCATGCTTCTTCTCACATAACTGATATCTGAGACACTTAAATGGTTTTGTTAGGCAAACAGCTTCTTAACAACCTTTCCACTGTCTGTGCATGTGGAGCTGGCTTATTCAGAAATATATTCAATGGTAAAGGCTTAGCTCAGCTTTTGGCTTCAAGGCATGAACGAAAGACTGAAGAGTTAAACCTTCACTTTCAATACATCTGACAAGACATTTTCCACAGACAGTGGAAGAGTTGCACTAGCCTGACCTAACAAGATGTGCTCTAAAAACAGAAAAATATTTTTTTCGCTCCCACCATTACCCTTTGGAAATTCCATATTAAAGCAGTAAAAACTACCCAGGAGGGAAGCCACTGCACTTAAAATACTCGGTGGTCGGAATCTACAAACCACCATCCCCTCTGATGCAAGACACAGTTCATCGATAGTTTTAATCTCCCCAGAACTAATGAGCCTTGGGGATGTCGTTCCTTCAATGAGCTGAACCATGACTTCATCTGGATCATCAATCTGTAAATCAGAAGAAAATAAGAATGAGTGTTATGTATATGCTTTCCAATCCCAAGTCCAGGAGTGCATTAGGAGTGTTAGGGACAAATTATGCCCCTAACCCCGTTTTTCTTAAAAATAAAGATTCAAACACCACTCTGAAAGTCACTTCTATTTTCTATAAGCCAGTACAATGAAAGGAGACTAGAAAGAAACAAAAGTAACCACTAAAATCTATCTGTAATCAACCACAGGTTGTGCATATTTCATTTGTTTCTTCTTTCATTAGTACACAACTACATGTAGTTTTTAGATTGTTCATTGCAACTTCTGATTGATAATTACCTTTGCTCTCTTCCAAAATGAACTGGCATGAACCTGTGCTCCTTTTCTTCTTTCACCGAATAAATATGGCAGTCCAGCCATTATGCAGCGATTTTGAACTTCTAAAATATGGAAAAAATAAGAATACTTAATCAAGATGTAAAAATCACAAGAAAACAATTACAGTGTCTTTCGTGTATAGAGGTAAGTTTAAGTCTGCTTCGAGCCTACTGGCCCATACAGCCGGAGCTCATCCCGGTTTCCGTAGCATTAAGCGACTAGGAGTATTGCTACTCCCCCCCTGGATGGGATGCTAGTCCATCGCAGGGTTACCCCCCATGCAGCAGTAAATTCGCCGGTACCCATTTATACACCTGGGTGGAGAGAGGCACTGTGAGAGTAAAGTGTCTTGCCCAAGAACACAACGCAGCGCCCCGGCCAGGCCTCGAACCCGGGCCGTTCGACTCGGAGGCGAGTGCGCTAACCATTAGGCCACCGCGCCTCCGTGTATAGAACCAAACAATAATTTATAATCAACATATACAATTAAAGGGCAGTCAGTCAGTCGAGTCAGTCAGTAAGTATTTTAACTTGCTCCTTATGACACTCACCATTTTCATCACAGATGTCAAGACCTTCAGCCTCCTTCATTATTTCCATTACATCTTTGTTTTCAGACTGTCTAAGAACAGAAAGTAATTTTTCCCTCCACCCTCCTTGAAAACGGTCACGTATGACCTTGGTAATGTCAGGCTCCTGCAGGATTCTCCCTAGCTCTGCTCTGATCTGTATGAAATTTAGAATGAAACAATTAAAAGTTGATTTTTTTACTTAATTAAATAAATGTTAGTTGTTGTTTTTCAATTTCAGATAATTTCTTATTTTACTAGTCTAGTTTATTTTTTCAACTGGGTAATAATTAGAGTTAGGTTTTGGTATGACGTTGCGGTCATATATTTTAAAAAGATAGTGGTTCACCCAACTTTTCCTATGTGGCAAAGTGGATAAGGGGTTGGACAGCAAATCCAGAGGTTGACAGTTCAAATCCAGTGCAGGTTAGTTAAAAGAAAGTAAATAGATGATAGTACTTAGGGGAGGGGGAAAAGAGCAGATAGTAGGGCAGGGTTAGTAAGGTTGTTGGGGTGGGGGTACATGTATGAGACATCAGAGGTGAGGAGGGGAGGTTGTCACCTTTTTCCACTTAGTAACCTAGTAACTAGTTTTAAAAGATAAAAAAAATTCAGGAGATAAAAATCAACTGCAACTACATGTATATAAATGACAAGCACAATAATCCACCTCCAAGAAAAACATTTAAAATCCAGTAATGACGATGACAGTCAGGACAAAATTTTGATTTTGTAAAGCATGCTTCATTTCAATGGTATGCTGGAATTTCAAAACCAGGTTAGCAAATTTTTTTATACTTAAAGGAAAATACTATGAACCAGGCTTAGAAGTTCGTTTTACAACCATACATTGAAGAGACCTTTTTTCGAAATAAAACCTTTATGTTAATCCAGATATAACATTTTTAAATTTGCATACCTCATTTCCTGAGCTTGACCCAAAGTTAGGAAAATCGTCCATGATTTCCCAAACTCTCAGGTTCTTAGTGAGGATCTCCCGTCTCCTCATAGGGAAGGTTGATACCATTACATCTCTTAGAAGGTTGTAGTTCTTATTCTTGGGCTTCTTCCACTCAACACCAAGTCTTTTCTTCTCCTCCTGATATGTATCTTCTGTCACCCCTTCAGGAATTGCGGGGATGACAGCTGAAAGGTGGGGAGCCTTCTTTTTCCTTCCTGGTTTTCCTTTTTCTACTTCGAGACCTTCCTGTTGGCACATTTTCCTTACCTCCTTGTTCTTTTTTTTGTTTAAGTTCTCAAATCTGTCTTTGAGTTTTTTGGCCCAGAATGACTGCAATTGTAATGTATAACAAAAGAATAAACATTTTTTATCAATGAGGGGTTGGGTATTATAATAAAATGGACATCACCCTATGACATATTCAACACAATGACTGTGTGTACATGTATGCACGGGTAGGGTTGGCTGGTATGGGTAAATGTTAACACAATGAAAATAGAAAAAATGATAGTTTATAATATATTAAAATCATCTTTGGTTTAAAAACTTTTGAAAAATAAAAAACAAACTGGTTTGAAAAATATGAAAAATATATCTTGCTTGTTATGCCTCCTGAAAATTTTTTTTGCTATTTTGCCTTAGAAGCAGATTATTTGTGCTAGTACCAAGCAGTAATGTTGTTCATACATGTATATGTCTTCTTCACAAATCACTTGCCAAAGTGCTTACAGTACTGCATAAGCATGTACACGTCAAATTTGGTGGGTATAAATTTATGTTTTTCCATTTTGATGAGCGGCTTCAGGAACCACTCAAAAATGGTGCTGGTAAAAGGCAGTGTGTACACCACCCAACACAACAACAGAAACTGCATCAACTAAATTTATACATGCCTTGTGTCCTGGCCTTAAAGTCCTCACTAACAAGCGGAGTTCCACTTGAGTGAGTTATTGGTTCAAGGCGGCTGATGCCACCCTACACAACAGCCATTTCATGGCACTTTAAATACAGAAGCAAGGCTCCAATCATTTCAGATCATTAGTTTCAGTATTTCATGTATTTTTTGCTCGTCTTCAGATAAATGTTTTACTCATAGAGATAAAGGTCTACTCATAAAATAAATAATGAATTGATTGTCAAACAAATCCTCAAAAGATAAATCATTCATTTGAAATTTTCGGGGAGTTCATAGTTTTTGAAAAGCACTTTCAGTTATCAGTAGCTCTAATGATTTTGTGTACAAAAGAGAATGGAAATATGCTGGTCAAAATCTACTAGTGCATGCATAAATTTTAAGTGAGGAACCATGTAATAAAATGTATTTATAATTCAATTTACAGATTTAAACTTTGCCAGGCTGCTTAATTAAGCAGTCTGCCAAAGTACCCATCCAGTGTTGTAAATTATCCCTGAAACCCTGAGGGGAGTGGATAACAAGATATATGGTATTTTTTCGATTAAACGCCCCCGGCATTTATTTCAAACTTAGTCTAGTGGACCCGGCATTTATTTGACTCATGTAGTTTATTTTAGCCCGATTTTCATTAACTGGAAAGTATTGCAAACTTCATCACTTACATGACCAGCTCCAACTGAACCCTTCAGGCAGGGATACTTCTTAATCAGCAGCACAGCTATATGATCTCTTTCAGCTTTTGTCACTTTGTCAGTGAAAGCCTGAATAGAAGTGCAAAGCTGTCTGTTCAGAGCATTCTTTTGTTCCACTGACAACTCGCCCTTATCCAAAGCTACCTGTACAACTGGTTCCCACTAAGAAAAAAAGCAAAAAGAAATTCTTAACAAGTTGTCTAGGCTTTCACCCATAGTTAGCAGGAGTGATGAGCAGTAGCTGTATTCACAGGCTACATATTGTACCATTTTGGGAAAGCTTTAATAAGTATATAGTGTTACCCTTTTTGTACATTTAGTCCTCAACTATCCTGCCAACACTGTTAAACTCCAGCTAAGTTTATTCTACTTAAATTGTCTCACAGACATTACATTGTCATGCACAAGTGTGGCCCTTTTTACTGCTGCAGTTAGTTGGAAGCCCAAGTATCAAATAAATTAGAAATGGCTACTAAGTAATAATCAACCTGAGATGCTGGGAACGAGGTTGAGTAATATTATTGTACTCAAGACATATATACTTACCTTTGAGGGAATTTCAAACTTCTCCAGCCAATATGAATTACTAGTAGTACATATATCTTTCCTTTCTGTTGGCACCTCCTTAAACAGGATAGACAAGAATTCAACGACTGCCTACATATATGTACATTTTTCTATGATTATACTGATAGATTTTCACCAGGAGCTGCAACCACTATGGATATAAGAAGAATTTAAAGTGAAGCAGGATTAATACAACTGCTACAAGAGGTTATCTGTAACCATCAAGTAAACAATACCCCTTTAAGAACCTGTTAAACTATAAGAACCTATTAAGGCTAAACTTTTAAGTTAGGTTCTTATCAGTGGAGTTGCTGTAAAAGTGTATGGGTAGAAAGTGCTGAATTAAATTATTTTCTAGAGCGGCCCCCCCTTATTCTAGGATCTGGATGACCCCCCCCTCACTTATATGAAGGTCTGAATCCGCCACTTAAATGATTTATATTGTTTACGAGAACCTATTTTAAGAACCTTGGTAGTCTAAATTTGCTTTACGTAACATTTTTATAAGAACCTGTTAAGGCTAAATTAAGAAAATACAGGTTCTTAATACACGGGGGTTTTACTGTACACACGATAGAGGGTGGTAAAGGGTTTTTTCGTGATCTGTGAAAGGCCCTTTTTATTTCCCGTGAATTGTGAAATGGCAAATTTTTTCCTCGTGAAACGTGATTTGGTTACAGAGCCGTGAACCGCGAATCACCGTTTTTTCACGAGAATTGCCAAATGACTGATTATGTTTATCCTGAAATGTGACTGTAAACCATGATTCTCTTTTTCATGCAAAAATTCTCTAGTAAGTGTTTTAAAAAACAAGACTACGTGTGGTAAAGAGACTACAAGACTAAACCAAAACTACGTGTGGACCAGTGCCGATCGTGCTGGACGCCAGGTCACTCTACTCATTCCACCTTTTCTCTTGGTTTTCTTGGGGATCATTGCGGAAGGGTCTCTGGACGGTCGCAAGGTTTTACCTCAGATCATAGTTTTGTTTAGTTTATATAAAGTACACGCTAACAAGAAAGCCGTGGTGCAGAAAGAAAAGTCTAAAGTCCTGTTGTCGTGCAAAGTGCGCAAAAAAACCTGTAAACATTTAAGAAAGACGTCTTGGATTTTGGTGGAAAACAGCGTGTGGCGGAACAGAAGAGTGTCGGAAACCCCATTTTTTTTTTTGAGAATTTTTTTTTTGGGGGGGGAGAGCACAGATTTAAATCTGTGGCCCCCCAAAATAAATATGCCACGCGTATGGAGTTGATCAAATGTCACACGTATGCTACACCTTAGTCATGCTTTGCAAAAAACGAGCTTGTTTCAATCCCAGACATAAATCCGCAAATTAGTTTTACAGTTTACGTTATACATAAAATAGTTCTAGTGGCTACGTTGTGTATAAATACAAGCCGTTGTAATTGTTGTAAAATTCGCTGAGGAAGTTCCCCTACAGCGGAGGAGAATATTTAAAGAAGTTTTACAATTTAAGTTCGCACAGTGCTGCTCACAAGTTAGGCTTTTAAAAAAGTTGCCTTGAGTGGACGGTCGGTGAGGACAACAAACAAAGCCGTACTTTGGATGTAATTCATCAAAAAGTAAGGAATTGTTTTAATCGTGAAATGGCCATTTTATTTCCCGTGAAACGTGAAATAGCCATTTTATTTTTCGTGAAACGTGATCTAGACCCCCCCTTTACCACCCTCACGATAGTATAGGTCTGATAAAAGCAAAATACTCCCTTGTCTTTCTGTCACACAAGCAATTGTAAGAGAGCTTGAACTTTCACGTTTAATTATATACTATGTTACTGGAAAACATTTTATTCAACTTATATGATACTTAAGGAGATCCTACCTTGAACAAGCACGCACGCTTTGATGCAGTCGAAGTACTTGAAGAGGATTTAGACACTGTAGACAAGGGTGTAGATTCTTCTTGTTTCCGCTTTCGGGGACTTGTCCTACGAACAAAGTTGTCTGTTTTTTTCGACACGATAGAATCACAAGGGCTGGTGGAACAACGCGTATCAGGGGTGTTGATCTCTTGCACGTCTTCATCAGAATGTGTTTCTTTCGATATCTGTCTTTGTGGAGTGGAACCAGAAGCCGATGACGGACTCAAAAGCGGTGTCGTATTATTCTTGGACGGAATTTTGGATCCATCTGGATTGAACTCCTGAAAAAAAGGATACAAAGAAACGTTATAAAATATTGTTTTTAAGGTATCAACACAAAAAAGTTAAAAGCAGAAAGCTTGTCGCGTGTCGGTTGCAGAATTAAATCTTGTAAAGAACGACATGCCGCCATTGAAAACCCAAAACAAACTAGTTTCGATCAGGCGCTCGTTCCAGTCTCCTATGAACCCCACGTGGTTATCTGAGAGATCCGAGACGTCTAAACGAAACGAGACTTGGCGCCAAAGCAAAGTAATAGGCTTCGCAACGGCATTACAAAAATGAGCTTATATTTTGTAACTAATCGTCACATGGAATCATCACAAGGTAGAATTTAAAAGGTTGAAAGAAGAGAAACCTACTCAGCAGTGAAAATATCTGCATTCCTTATACTCATCAGACCTCTAGTCAGCTCGGCTTGATGAAATACAGATTCCGTTGCTGAGTTTATACAGCAAGTGACCAGGAATTGAATTAGAAACAATTTTACTTACTTGCAGTCTTGGTTTCCGAATTATTCATTTTATATAATAGAACTGAGTCAGAATAGTTACCATTCCCGTAACTTCTGTCCATGCTTCCCTTAGAAGTTTCCGTAGCTTCAGTTTTCCGGTCAAGCCATTGATGTCCAACAGTTCCATACCGATGAAATCTTCGCCATCAATTTCAGCGTCTTTCGTGAAAGGGAAAAAATATAAGGGAACTATGAAGCTGGTTATCTTTTCTCAACTGAAAGGAAACAACTTTAAAGTATTCCGGCGTATGTTGCTAAACAAAAAAATAAAACAGCTGAACTAACCTTTTAGCTTGTCTGCAGCATAAAGAAAAATATGACTGCCCAGGCTGAAGCAGCAGACATTTGAGCAACGGCCTTCTGGGTAGGCCACGAACCCCATTCCAGGTCCTGGAAAGATGTGCAATATGAGTGATGCCTAAACTATGATTCAATAATCCTGCTGGATAAAATGCAATATACTGTCGATTGGAACATCATTCCTGGTCGTTAAAGTTGACAGAGCATAAATCCAACTGGCGAAACCGAATTGTGTTCTTGGTTGATAACCGTCACTTTTTTCATGTCTCTAAAGTCTTTTACGTAGCTTACCTGAGGAAACAACATCTTTGCCGTCTTTATGAAGAGTGTGCGCCATAAAACCTATGACGCTGAAAATGGCGAATCCTCCAAAGTTGTCATGCAGTTAATCGACGAAACAACTACAGCGTCTCTGTAAACATAACGATGCACCTTGATGTCAAATAGTCAATACAATTTACAGTCTTTAAGCAGTTCATTTCCTGCTAAGCGACAAGGCTGGTAAGGAGGACCTTAGAAAAATGGACTGGGTATTCAACGAGGAAACACCTCCTTCAACAGAAACACACGCATGCTATTAGAAAATGAACTTGCACAAGGAGACATTTCCTGTTAAGAGTCTCCTGTCATAAGATCATACTCTGCGAGGGACGTATGACACTCTTGATTAATTGGCAGATAGATAGTTGGTAAACGGATGGATAGATGGATTAGACGTGATTGTTTCCTAAAATAATGATACGAAACATCTCATCCAAACATAAGCCTTCCCCTTTTGCTATGGCGCCTTTTTGCTAAGTAAGAATTCATTTTAATTTTCTTTCCTTGCTCTGAAGTGAAAAAAATTGAATATTGAAATATGTAGCCTCAGTGAGAGTTAAATAAAAAACCTATTTATCACCAGAAAGTGGCAAACGGAGGGATTCTGGTAGTTGAAGTGAATCTGAGACCATCGTAAACAGAGCCTATTGCTACAGTTCACACACATGCGTGGCGGATCTATTTTTTGACCAATGCAAATATATCCAAATATTGACCACTTACCTTGCCAGAAGGCTTGATTCCCTTATAAAGGCAAAAGTACACTGAGGTCCACGCGATTAACAGCGTGGTGGCGAGCGGTAAGCGGATTTCCCCAGGTTCATCGATGCCATTTGAAATGGGGAGAATAAAGCGCCTAGCAAAATAAATAAAAACAAGAACAACAAAATGAAGTACCGACAAAAAACAAATATCTATATTAAAAAAAAACTGGATCATGGTATAATGCAATTCTGGAGTTTTGATTGGCTTTAAGGGAATGGAGTAAGTGAAACTTAGGAATGAAACGACAAAAACAAAACGACCAACTTTGAAACCTTCCGTTCTCTGGGCAAGTGTTAAACAATTCTAAATGTGCGCTGCGTTTCCTTTACTTGTTAAGAATATCTAGCTATTGGATCACATTCTGACTTTCTCAGTACCAGAATGGTGCAAAACTATCTTCTAGCATTACATTTTCGACAAAATATTACTTTTTACTTACTCCCAGAATTCTGCACTAGGAGAAGTGAGCTTCATTGTACAGTTGGAGGGCTGACCAATTGCATTGCAGTTGAGTGTGGAGTTAGGGCCCCAAGTCTCGTTATAAAAAGACAATAGCAACGTCATAGCATCAGTAACATTCACGACAAACCGCTTTTCAGTTTTGAATCATTTACATCAAAAAACCAGATCAAAGACTTGCTTAGAGGAACATGCTTGGTTCGATCCCCCGGGGTGGTGTTCCTCCCTATAGTGGGGAATACGGGCAGGTATAGAAGAATGTATATATTCAGAGTCTTGTTACTTTTAATCTGTAGAGCTGGGTTCCATTTGTTTCTACACCATTTTTTTAAGGTACTTCTGTGAAGTGGGGATGATTCTGTGTATAACTACTATTTCTTTCTTTCGTTTGTACGAGAAGCCTTCGGAAGGATCCATGCGACCACAACGCTGTGTTAACATAACGTTGTTGATATCATGGAACCTTCTGAAGGAACGAAGGGAATTTCAAGCGCGTTCAAGATGTATTGAAAGATACTTAAATATTTCTTTTAGACACGTTTAAGATCCATAAACGATACTTAAATATTTGCTTAAGACACATTTGGACACATTTAATTTAAACGTAAACCAACAACAAGGAGAAGCCCGTAAGTTGTCTAAGGTAGGTTGAAGCCAAACTAAAGGTACGTGTATGTTGCAAATCTGAACCCGTGTAAAACGTGGTCATGATAAATCATGATTTGTCATGACATATAGTCATGATAAGTTATGACAAAAAATTAGCATTTTTTTAAAATGCTAATTAGTTTTCCTGTCATGACAAAAATGTCAGAAGAAATCATGACAACATGTCATGAAATGTCATAATGTTAAGTTTACTCGAAAATGGTTCAGAGATACAAAATTCAAGACTAATGACATTTTGTCATGTTACTGTGTCTTGTCACGACTGTAAGTCATGACTTATCAGGCCATAATATGTTCACCTTTTGTGTCAGGACATTATCTTGTCATGGCAAACCCTTTCTAAAATCAATGTCATGATACTTTGTCATGACATTATCATGATTATAAATCATAGCTAAAACATGAGAAAACAGGAATAACGACAATTTAAAAATTCAAGTGCTTTGTTATGTAAAAACTATTCTTAAATTCCATTACACACACACACACACAAACATTTAAAATCAAATATAAATAAGTGGAAGTTACCCTAACAGCTGAAAACAAAAGCAACAAAATGGAAAAAAAAGATCTAGAATGAATAAAAGAAAAGAAATGTAGCACTTCAGGTGTTCTGGAATGTTCCACCGAGACCGCTCTAAAATTCCTTGTGAAACTTGAATTGGACAAACAGAAATGATACCAAAAAGTACAATAATAACTAAAAGGTACTAACAAGACAAAAAGTGTTTTGAAATGATCCGTTTGTATCCATTTATCTGAATCTCTCTTTATTCAAGACTTTGTTTATCGCCTGGCATGTTTCTTAGAATCCGGATAATTCTGTGAACAATATCAATACCTTGTCCAAACTTCTTCTTATCAGTATCTGAAAAGGGAATTTTTAGTCTCATTAAGCACAAGTACAGTGGAATCTGAAGAATTTAATGCAAACCCCTGTGAAATCAAACTTCTAGCCAACTCCAACCAAAAATAGATTTTCTGGAACCACACATTGGTTTGAAAATGTTTCAAACGAAAAACAAATTCAAACTGCAACATATCCTTAATTTCAAAAATTTAATACATTAAGATCATGAGGCAATGTATGTAAACCTGCATTCTTTAGTTTACAGATTTTTGACATTTAAAAGGGCTTCAAAAACAAAGGCCAAATAATCTTCACTTCCTGACAAGCCCCCCTTTTTTGAGCAAGAAGTTAATTTTATAAAGCCCCCTCCCTTCGCCTTTCCCTTCACAATCAAGTAAATGACAGAGAGTATCACCGAAGTAGTTTTGCCAAATCAATCTGGGTAATTCACATACAGTACTGGTGAGCTTTGTGGGACTTTGTGGGAGATATGACAAACTACTGCATTTTGCTAAAAGAAATAGCCCCCCCCCCCCCTCTCCCCCCACCACCACAAAACATGCATGAGATAATTAAGCCTCCGCACCTGGGAGGATTGATAGATGATTTATGGTATGTATGTAAAGGAAACATCCGATTGGTTTAACCACATTTGAAATAAGGCCAACTTCCCCTCCTCACCAGTGTCTTTTTCCTTTGTTACATCTACCATAACTAATCAGATTGAATTGAACCTTGATTAATCCAACCCAATTTCACAATTTGGTTTGACTGGGTTGACTGAAAACAATAGTACCTCAGTTTATACATGCATTGTCAAAATATCTCCAACTTTTTATTGACTTTAAGACTTATTTCACCTTTGAACTTTAAAAATGAACAAATGATTTCCAAGGTGCCACAGAAGAAATTTTGAAATCATAGTTATTCCACCCAAAAATTCTGTCACTTATCAGGGTTTCGCCCATACATTCTCCATAAATTTTAAGTTCTGCTAAATTACAGGAAAATGTGTATGTGAGAAACCCTGATTGGAAACAGAATTTCAAGTTTAACAATGATCTCATTAGTCTCTCCTGTTGCAACTCTCAATTCACAGATTCGTTTTTAATGAATAAGGTTCCCAAAACGTACATTTGTGAACGGTTTTGATACTGCAAAACCTGCAAACTTGAACTTCCAATAGCCTTCAATGCAAACATTCTTAGGGCTCATTACACAATCCGTTCCTCCCCAACGAATGCCTGCTGACAAATACGTTCACCAATTGCAGGCCGATCACAGAATTTTGTAAAATGAAATTTTTGATCTCATTGTCATTTTATTGAGTTTGACTGAGGAAATACTCAAATGAAATATAAGCTTTCAAACAAACTGTCTAGCTTAATTAACTCTTTCAAGAGAATGTTGTTTTAATTCAAAAGTTATACTTAACCTACATAATGTACGTTCACGGCGGGGGTCAACTCAGATTAAAAGACAGTAATGAGTGGTCCTTTGGGTTAACCATGCATACATCATGCCAGAATGGCAAGATGGCTCTGTTAAGCAGATGGTCTTGGGGGAGGAGCACACATACACATTCAAGAACTTACAGGACTTTTGACTAAATGTGACTTTGGTCACAGGCAGACAATCCGGACTGTTTGAGGCCAGGTGACATCACGATATTCTATTTGATCTCATACATTTACTGTAATTTGTAGCGGCTGACCTCGGCTTGATTCAAGTGATCGTGAGGAATGCTCCATAAAATACCGAATATTGCATCCTTTTATCCCAAGTTGGAATCTACTGTAAGCCAGATAAATAAACCTGGCAGCAAGCAAGGAATTAACCCTATTCTGCCTGGGGGGGGGGAGTGGCACATTGTGCCCGCGCTGACTTTAACGAATTATAACTTTTAAACGGCCAAACGAATAATCACCAAATCTTGTGACTTTTCCTAAAATTTATCAGAGAAAATTTTCCCGTGTCAATGACGTGTCTATGATGATTGACGTTTCCATAACAATCGTCTACTCAGAAGTGTATTTTGACTATTTTCTGTCTTTTTTCAGTCTTTTTCAGGTTTTCCCACTTCGTTTGTAAGAAGAACATATTTTTTTACTTTTGTTTGCTTGTTTTGACTAAGTATGTTTCTTAGAACAAAATCACATATGTTTTGGTGACGTCATTGTCAGCTGTATGACTGCAGGTTTGGGATGCAAGATGGCGGCCTCAAATTCAAAATGGCCGGTTTGTGACGTTATTGTGACGTCATGATACGTCATAAGCCCAATCTGTTAAGCTAATGACCTCTACAGACTTGCCAAGTTTCATCGCAAGAGCTTTAATACTTTTCGAGATCTATGCCCCCTCCCCCGGCTCAGAAACTCAAAAAAAGCCCAGGCAGAATAGGGTTAACGAGCTCAAAAACCCTATTAAATTACGAAAGAGCACACATACGATGTAAGGTAAGTGAATTTCATTTATCTGGCTTACAATAGATTCAAACTTGGGATAAAAAGATGCAATATTCAGTATTTTATGGAGCATTTCTCGCGATCACTTGAATCAAGCCGAGGTCGAAGTTTGTTTTTAATCTCATTTATCACAAAATCCATATCCACACTAAGTTCTTTCCTTGTTCCTGTTGTCCCAGCGCAAGAATCTTTCATTGGTTTAACCTCCAACAGTTCTTGGTTTAGAGTATCTTGCACTTTTCAAGTGGCCGAAATCATTCCACTTTAGCCCATTTGGGCCGTAATAAATAGCGCAGATAATGCGATCTTTGAGCTCCTCTGCTTGTGCAACTTCACCAGACTGATTCTTGAGCTCTAAGGATGCGAGGTACATGGCAGTCTTGGGAAGTTTAGCTAACTCACTGAGGTAGGCTTCCCAATTGTTATCCAGATTAAATCCGAGAGCGCTACAAACGTTTTCTGCAATCGTCATAACGTGAGCAGGCTCGAGATAGAAAGGCGGGATTCCGAACGTAAGCAATGTTAGAAAGTATGGCAGAAGGAAGGAAATTGTTAAAAAAAGTAAAATTAGCAAAACTCCGCTTTACGACACGTGATTCAGCTCTAATAGGCCGTTTTCGAATTGCCTCCAGCCTTACTTTCAAAGCGGGGAGGGGAGGGGGAGGGGAGGCTCGTGGCTACGCAGTGTTCCGAATGGTGTGTCCGAAAAAATGTCTTAGAGTACGAGCTGACTCTACCCTCGTTTTTAAAACGAGGCCTGGTGTACAACTTTCCATGTGAAAATATCTTTTATCTGTAAGTGAGTGAAAACCTATTTTCACATGAACAGTTGTCCACCAGGCCTCGTTTTAAAAACGAGGGTAGAGTCAGCTCGTACTCTAAGACATTTTTTCGGACACAGCATTCGGAACACTGCGTAGCCACGAGCCTCCCCTCCCCCTCCCCCTCCCCTCCCCCCATTTCCAAAACGAGACTAGACACAACTCGTACTGTAATTAATTATAACATATTTTCTCACACACGCCATGGAACACTGCGTTGCCATAAGCGTCCCATCCCCCTCCTTATGGTTCATTTAAATTCCATGTTCCGAACTGCTGTGTGCTGTAGTCAGATGCGCGCAGTGAGAAATTTTAGGTGTGCACACATTAGTAAGAATATTGCGCCCATTACTGGGCGCAATATGGCACCACTGTACCCTACCCCTTGGGTCCATTCCATCAATTCACGGAGTTATTGCACACAAATGTTGAGGCTAAATTTTAAGCATTCACCAGTTTGTGCCGCCAGAATATCCGACATATCACAGGCATGTTAAGATTCTATATATTACTTGCAGAGTGGAGTGTTCCAAGCATTGTTACAACGTTTTCCAGGGCACTTCCAGTGCAAACGAATTATAGAGATACAATAAGCTCCACGATATAACACCATTGTAATAGACTGGTCATCAGTCTATTATAATGTAGTTATATCGTGGAGCGGATATCATAAACGAGGTTATTACCATGGCCACTCCAAGCACTGGAAAAGGAAAAGAAATAAAGATACACTAAATTAAACTACATAGTACTAAACTACTCCTTGTGTATGAAAGTTGCACAGACAAAATTTGTAGGAAATCCCTTTGCGGCATATTTGATCTTCTCACCTACCAATCCCACCTGCACCCCTCGGAGATCATTTAGGGGTAATTAATATTACAGACTTGTAGTCTGTTTCCAGATAAGCAGAAACGTATTGTGAGCGCTGCAGGAAGTTGACGCAACAAAGCTGCCCATTATTCGTCCCGACCTCTTTCACATCGTAAAAGTATCCAAATTCCAATCGGTATAGAATTTTGATTTTTGCGTCTATTGCAAAGAAATGAGTTAGCAATTGGTTTGTATTTCTTTTAGTACCCTTTCTGGTTGGATATAAAACTCTAGCAAATTATCGACCAATCAAAAATGAAAATGATAAAAACAGTTTTTCTTGCGTTTTTCAAAGCTCGGGACTCTTTCTGTAGTTTATTAACCTATCTATTTGATCACAGGCAACACTGACAACGCAAAACAATAACTTTGGGCTTGATACCGTGTGATCTACACTACGCTGTACTCGGTTCGATTCAAAATATTTCTAGGATCCACATTGCCGGAATTTTTTTAAATATCCTACCTTTTAACACGGGACAAACCACTGCCCAAGCCTTGATGGCACCGAGGATGAGATACTGGCCCAGCAGGGCAGGCTCGAGATAGAAAAGCGGGATTCCGAACGTAAGCAATGTTAGAAAGTAGGGCAGAAGGAAGGAAATTGTTAAAAAAAGTAAAATTAGCAAAACTCCGCTTTACGACACGTGATTCAGCTCTAAAAGGCCGTTTTCTAATTGCATCCAGTTCCACTTTCAAAGGGAGGCCTGGTGCATAACGTATTATATGTTATACCATCGAATAAAATGTATTTATTCTATTTTTGCCGTTTCGAGGGTTCGGGGAGGGGGTATTTAAATGTCCCTGCCCGGGATAGTTGACATTAGTTGCTTTTACGGTTTCAATCCTTTGATCGGGTGTTATTTCGCTTTATGTTGTGCGCGTCCTTTAAGCTAAATAGTAGGGAAATTTGTTACTTACAAATTTTAAAGCTCATTTAGCCGTAAGGAAACAAAAAATGACCAAGTGACTTGAGCGGCTTAGCAACTTTTTTCACTTACTTTTCTAGAGTCAAACTCTTATTTTGAGTATGTGAATTGCAGTTACAAAGTAACTATTCATAAGATATTTTTAGCTGAAACTTTCATGTCTTAATATTTGTTTATAGGAAACTAAAAAAAATGTCCTTTATTTACCCTCGGCAAGTAGTTTTACTCATATTTTGCTTTGCAATGCTAGGGCATTAAAGAATTAAGCAATTTTACCTTCTCCATTCTTATAACACAAGTCGGGAAGCGCCAGATGTTTCCAAGCCCTACCGCATAACCGATACAGGACATGATAAAGTCTGCTTTCGTGGTCCATTTTTCCCGCTGTTCTTGACTATCATTAGAGTCACCACGCACCGTTATTAAAACTGGGTGAACTTTAGACATCCTCAATTTTCTCACGATATAGCAAATTCACAATCCATAATAAGTATTGCATTTCCGATTAACTCAACCTCCATTATCGAAATCGGGTGCAAATGCTGCTGACATCACAAAGCTTAAAGCGCGTTGTAATTGAGATAACTATTTTTTTTTCTTTTATTGCAAGACACAAAGTAAATATTTTACGCTGGAAAGCAATTTTAAATTTCAAATTTTTCTCACAATTGAGATAACTAGCTTTTGACGTCACGACGCAATTAATTAAATTAAGTCTAAGTTGGAAACGAATTTTATTGCATATAGAGATTGTCGTAAAGCTGGTTGATGCATTTAGCAATAATATGTGCTACAGCTGGAAAACATTCTCGCAAAGTTGTGATCTAAACAATGTCTGCTAACACAATTAAGACGTTTTAAGGATTAAATTGTGCCGTAACGATACATGCGCTTTATTAGTCGGTTGATTAGAATGTGCTAAACTAGGAAACATCGCTGCAGTCGCTAATGTTTCCCAGTTTAGCGGCGCGAGAGCGAGAAACATATGTTGCTTTTTTTGTTTTTTGAAATATGTGGTACGCTAGCTTGTTCCAGGCATTCAGATAGTGGAGCGCGAGCGAAAGATAAAGCGAGCGAAAGAGCGGGAAAAAAACGAGGGGAGACTGGGGGAGAGGAAGAGGAACCGTCCTTTCCCCCAGTCTCCCCTCGTTTTTTCCCGCTCTTTCGCTCGCTTTAGTTTCCGCTCGCGCTCCACTATCTGAACGCCTGGAACAGGTTAGTGGTACGCTATCTCTGATCACCGAAAAATACTAAAATTGCAGTCAGGATATGACAATACATTCATGGACTTTCTGGCACTGACTAATAATTGTAAAACAACGTTTACAAACAAAACTTGAAAAAGACGTTTCGACCGAAAAGCTTCGGCCTTCTTCGGTTTGAAAGTAGCAAAAAAAGGCCGACAAAAAAGTGACAAACCGAAAAAGGCCGAAGCTTTTCGGTCGAAACGTCGTTTTCAAGTTTTGTCTGGAAACGTTGTTTTACAATTCACTAGTCAGTGCCAGAAAGTCCATGAATGTATTAAGCTATCTCTGATATTAAAACCCAAGAGATTCTAATCTCTTCTTGGTTTTAATATGATTCGGACTTTATGATCGGGTTTATTATTTATGAGTTAACAAGTAAACAATCACATGAAGGGAAGCTCAAGGCTGAACGCAATGGATGAGTGCACAAGCCATAGCCATGTGACCGAACGTAAGGCCACAAAACGAACGAACGAAAGCAGTGAATGAGCGAACGAACAAGATAACTCGTGCACGAACGAACATACGTTATAAAGTTCTAATTTCTTTGAATGTTCAAGGCTGTGTCGCCAGGAGGATATATATTTCTCTTTCATATTAGTTGTATATCGCCTAATTCTATCATTATCTAAAGATTCAGGATCTAAATTGGATAAATGATATTGTTCTATCAAGTTCATAAAATTGGAATAAAATCCGGAGTTATTAATAAAATGTAGATTCTTCGACATGAGAAAAGATTGTTTGACTATAGAGTCATTATCTTTGTTGTTTAGATAAACATGGGATTATTAGTTGGGATTATTAGCGGTAATCTTCCAAGTTCGGCTCTGCAAGCTACGTCAGAGGCCTTATTGTTTACTTCTAAGTAGTGTTTACAAAATTTGAGATGAATTTTTTCTATTGGGGAACTATCCCATGCTTTAAAATTCTGCTTAGTGTACATCCCTCATATCTCACTGTTGTAGCTTAAGATCGGAAATATCATTGTGTCAAATATCTGAGATGCGGTATTGGGATTAAGTCTATTGAGAAGTGTTTGTTTTCGTATACTAGCAAAGGCGTGCAGGGCTTTTTCTTTCAAGTGTTCGACTGCAAGAGTGAAGTTTCCCGTTGGAGTTAAACGTGTACCTAAATAGGTGTATTCTTGAACAATTTCAATTGGCTCGGTGCCTATGTTGAAGTTGATGTCAACGGATTTCCTTGGGCGTTTTTGGAATATCATTATTTTTGTTTTCTTGGGATTGACTTTTAGCATCCATGTTTTGCAATATGGAGAGAGAGTGTTTAAACAGTTTTGTAATCCTGTTTTGGATCTTGATAGGATGATCAAATCATCTGCATACAATAGTGAATTTATTTTTGTTACATTTGGAAGAACAAATGGATCAGACAGCGTGTTTTCGAATAAATACGGCAAATTGTTTATATAGAGGTTAAATAAAAGAGGACTTAAAATACATCCTTGACGTACACCTCTTGAGTATGAGAAAGATCGACTTTTGTTTTCTCCGATTCTAATGGAACATGTTGAATTGCAATAAAGGCTTTTGATCAGATTGTAGAAATGTCCTCCTATGTTGATTTTGAGCAGCTTGTAAAACAATCCCTCGTGCCAAACAGAGTCGAAAGCTTTACGAAAATCTACGAAACAAGCATAGACTTTTTCCTTATGGTAGTGGACATATGTATCTATTAGGGTCCTTAGAGTGAAAACATGGTCTGCAGTACGATTTTCAGGTACAAAGCCAATTTGGGAATTGTGTAATATCTTGTTTTCTCTAAAATACAAGTATAGTCTTTGATTTAAAATGGAACAAAACAGTTTTCCAAGGCAACTCGATACACATATGCCTCTATAGTTTGTTGGATCACTCTTGTCACCCGATTTGTAGATTGGGGTTATAAGGCCTTGACACCAAATATCTGGCATTTTTCCAGATTGTAAAATGAGATTAAAAAGTTTGATGTAAATAGGCATAAGCGATTCAAGGCTCGCTTTGATCATTTCATTTCTTATTTTGTCAACAAATGGCGATTTCTTATTCTTCAATTTCTTCACCGCTTGACGTATTTCTTGCTCAGTTACCTCTTGATCTAAATAGTTAAGCTGTTCTTTTAGTAGTAGTAGTAGTAGTAGTAGTAGTAGTAGTCCCCTAATTGGGGACACTAATGAAGTAATAGAAGATAAGGCAAAAGGAAAAAAGTGAATATTACATATATACATAGATAAAAGGTAAGGTACAATAAAACGAGACATTAAAATATATAATTCTGTAGAAGAGAGGACTTGTGTAAGCTAACTAATTAGTAGGGACTTTACAACTGACAAAACCTAGTTTTAAAAAAATTAATAACAAATGTTGCAGTTCTTACACTCGTCTATAAGAAGTGTTAAGTCTTGCTTGTTGATACTTTGTTTGAAAATATTCAGGCTCGATCTCTCACGGTCGGCAGGGCTTAACTTTCCCCATAGGAGGGGTCCGAAAAAATGCAGTGAGTGTTTACCGTAATGTATTGTTCTAAAAGGAGGGATGTTGAAGTCAGCATTTCTGATGTTATATCCTTTAGGAATTGTGTGAAATAGTTCTGATATGCAATGCGGTACTATGCCGTTTTTGACTTTAAACATCAAAGTAGCTATCTTTCGTAATCTTCTTTGATACAGAGTAGGGAGGCAGGCTCTTTTTAAGAGATCACTATAGAACTCAGTCTTTGATTTGAAAACTGCTCTCAATGCACGTTCTTGAATTCGTTGAAGTTTGCACTTGTCGGAAGATTTGCAGATGAAGTGCCATACAATGCATACGTCAGATGAGGTAGAATAGCAGATTTATCAGTAGAGTTGCAGTTTAGCGGAGCAGGGTATGAGATTACGTAACCTCTGTAGCACTCCTACTTTTTGACTAGCTCTTTTGCTGATATCTTTTATATGTTCACTGAATGTTAGCTTATCATCGATGGTCACTCCAAGAATTGTGAGTACACAGCTATACATGGATATATATATAGCCGTATATAGTCATACATAGCCGTACACAGCCAAACATAGTCGTATGGAGATATACATAGCCATACACAGTCACATCTAGTCTTACGCAGCTATACACAGCCACACAGAGTTATACATAGGAGTACGTAGCCGTACACAGCTATACACGGTTATACATAGCCGTACTCAGTCTGTTGGTGACACGACTGAACATACTTCTGTGAAATCTAGAAAAAATTCAAGTCATCGACATAATCGACATCCCTGCAAACATAAGGATATCAGGATATTCAAATTTATACGTAGCCGTACACAGCTATACATGGTTATACATAGCCGTACTCAGTCTGTTGGTGACACGACTGAACATACTTCTGTGAAATCTAGAAAAAATTCAAGTCATCGACATAATCGACATCCCTGCAAACATAAGGATATCGGGATATTCAAATTTATACTCGAGGCGCGATTATTCTTGGTCGAAAAGAGAATGGACGGTGACATTTCGCAATCGATCTCGATCTCGCTCAAGGAGTCCTGTTTCGCGATCTAAAGGACGATCAGCAGAAAGAAGATTGAAAAGCGAAGGTCGTTGGCGATCTCGCTCAAGGCGCTCAGATTTGGATGGTTTTACCTTAGATCTCTAAGATGGGGCATCTGCTTGCCTTTTTAATCGTATACTGGTAGACTCAGTTCTCGCGGAAGCTCTGTTTGAGCTCATTGCGCGATCTATAAGATCGTGATGCAATGTTTTACAGAAGATACGCGATATTGTAAGGGTCGTCACACTTCATGGAAGCTAGGGGAAGAGTTGGTGTGAGTGTAGCTATTCGCCCGCCCCATCTTCCCTTTCTAAGGAGAATGCCTTTCGTTTTTTGTACTTGTTTGATGAATACCACCTCGATATATGACGTCATGCGGAGAAAGAAGCGATAAATTAGATTAAAACAGTAAAGAAAAAATGCAGACAATACTTTATTTTTTTACTGGGTTGTTTCTTTACTTTCTTGTAAATAAAAAAACAATAGTTATAACAAAAGAAAACGCAGCAGCCTCATTTTTTAAGGTGAAAAGCATTGACTAGCAATTTTCTAATGAAAATTTCCCTCAGTGTCCATGAACAGAACTCATCGTGATCAATCAACGTAAGAGCTCTTTCAGATAAGAGAGAAAATAGGTAGGCTACCACTGAAAATAAAATGTATGTACAAAAATTTTTTTTGTCTTTTTGTTTGTTTTTTATTTTGTTTTTGTATTTTAGAATTTATATAATGACAAAAAAAATTTCACGTAACAATATACAAAAAGAAAAAGACGTGTTAGTTGATGCGGTCGCCACACAAAGAAAGCTGTCTTTAAGGAGTCAAACATGCAGTCAAACTGATTAAACCAGAGACTCGGGAAGGTTTTTCTTCCAAGCTACTGGATTTATTTGAACCCTTGTTTCTGGGCAGTTGCTGAAAAAGAAAAGGTATAGAGAAGATTAACTTAAACGCCGTGCCACAGTTAATATGTTGATTGCACTAAAGTTTGTCAAGTGTGATCTTGACTGAGGTTTTTATCATCTCAATGAAGTCTTCTCCAGAGTCAATAGAAACGCGTATCTTTACTTGATTACTGGAGGATAATTAGACTATGTCAGCTATTTTTATTAGCACTCTGGAAAACGAAAAGTCACTTTTGATAAAAGACAATAAAGGAATTGTTTCCTTTGTTAATTGCAACACCTCACCTTTTTGGCCTCAGATTATGACGATCAGCAACAGCATTGAGAACACTTACATCAGGAGTAACAGCTCTTCTTAACCGCTACAGAAAAAAATGAAGAGATTTTATAAAAGTGAATCAAATAACCTGCAAACACTTTGAATCAACAATGAGAAAACTACTCACAAAAGTGAGATGATTTTTTTGCGAACGAAACGGCAAATGGTCCTCTGTAAACGAGTATGAGTGCGGTGCATTGAATATTATTGCTGCTCTTTTGATTACATTTGATATGCTTGCGAGAAACTTACCTCGCTAAATGACCCTTTCGGGTGAAATATCTGCACGAGAGCGTAAATGGGAAGAGCCAAAAAAGAGAAGAGGGCCAGCACCCAGGCAAGGGCCTGAGCCCAATCAGGGTACACGTATCCATCATAGGTCATTCGTTTCCATTGTGTTGTGCTTCCCAAAAATATCAACTGTCATAAGAGAGATCAAAAAGAATTTTCAAAGTTAGTTAATGTGCCGTCGAGTGGGAGTGGTTTGCTGATGGATGGTTGGTTGGGTAGTTGGTTGGTTGCTTGATTGGGTGGTTTGAAAACTTCTTAGCGAATTAATCATTTATTTAGTTAATTGTTTAGCAAGTAATTTAGCTTCTACTTACAGTTCCAACTGTAGGCGTGACGTATTTCCAGCAGAGTTTAAAGTACATGTTTGGTTTCTTTCCGATCATCGACTTGATGTTTTCACAGAATTTTTCCACACCTGCAAAATAATTGTGATGGTTTTTACTTCATTTATTTCAATATCCTAAGAAGCATCTTGTCGCTGAAGCATGTCATTAATGAACACTGTAAAACAAGACCAGAAAGGCAGCAAAATGTCCGTAAATTCTGCACAGTTATTGAGAGTGGTATGTTGGCTAGCTTTATTGACATTGCGCAAATACTAAAGGAGAGCAAAAATTTACAAACCGATTACATAGATAAAAGAGTGTAACACAGTTGAAGACTTCTGGCCTTGCTTTCATAGACTCGCATGTCCGCTTGCCTCAGTGCGTTTGTGGAGCCGGTGATACGATCCGTAAATGATAGATGACTTTATACACTTCACGGATCACTACTGGTACATAATAGCATTGTTCATGGTGATTCCACATGAATATCACCTAGGTTAGTTAGTACCTACCGTATCCCCAACTGACTGCTATAGCCTCAAAAATGACCACGACAATCAGTGTCAGGCCCCCACTCTGACTGTCAAATATATTCAGCACGTAGATTCCTCCCTGGAAACAAAGAAAATGCAGAGAAAATTCAGCAACAATACTTCAAAAGGAAATTACTGTGGAAGTTAGAACTTCACGCTACGTAAAGAGTCGAGATTTGCTTGCTCAATTCCAGAGGCTTAACTATATTTACGTTACCTTGGTAACACAGGACAGTCCAATAAGATATTGCACGACGCATAGCGCCAACAGGACGAGTCCCCTGTATCGCCGTAGTTTGCTGAAACTGTCCATCAGTGCTGCCATGATTGTTGCCGTGAACACAAACTAGAAATTGATAGAGAAGGTATAAACCAAGCAAATACAGGCTAGGTTTGATTAAAGCTTAATAAAAAGGTAAAGGGTTGGATTGGGCTTGAAAGGGTATTTGGCGGGAGCAAACGAGAGAGCGATCATTAAAATTTTATCGACAAGAGAGGAGTATTTGTTTAAAGAAAAATGCTACATTTTTTGACTTTTTGAAATTATTTATACGAGGTATTGATTTTCATGAATGCATTTGATGTGTTGTTGTTTGGCTTTCTGCAGTTCTGTTAGAAAGTTATTCGTAGGAAAGATTGTTTTAGTTACTGCACTACACGCCCCTTTTTTAAGAAAAAATCGAAATAATCGTTCTCTCCAATGGACCACCCAGGGCAATTATTCGTGTAAATACTGTAATTATCTATCGTCATATTTCTCACCTGACTTCCAAGTCCAATAGTAAACAGCATAAAGAAAAACATGACTGCCCAGACTGAAGCAGCAGGCATTTGAGCAATGCCTTCTGGGTAGGCCACGAACCCCATTCCAGGTCCTAGAAACATGTGCAATATGAGTGATGCCTAAAGTATGATTCAATTATCAAGTTGAATAAAATCGAATATGCTATCATCTGGAACATAATTCCTGACGTGCGTTTAACGAAAGTCGCGAAACTTTTGGGGTTGATTTGCAGCACGATAAATTCACCCTGTATCCTTTAAATAAGGTAGTTTCTAAGCATCAAAATTGCCTATAACTCATAATTTCTTACTTTGAAGACATGTTAAAATAGCATCATTGTACAATGGGTGGACAATATTTTTATAAATGGCTTGGCGAGACAGAGATGTTTTCTGATCTATCGAGAAACGCCCTCCTGGTCGATTAAGTCGACGTCAACAGAGCATTAGTCCAACTTGCAGTGAACTTGCGATTGACCTTATCAAACACAGGTTTTAGCTAATAACCGTCGCTTATTTCATGTTTCTAGAGTCTTATTCATAGCTCACCTGACGAAACGACATCTTTGACGTCTTTATGAAGAGTGTGCGCCATAAAACCTATGACGCTGAAAATGACGAATCCTCCAAACAAACTTGTCATGCAGTTAATCGACGAAACAACTACAGCGTCCCTGAAAATGTAACGATGCACTTTGATGTCAAATAGTGAAGAGAATTTAAAATCTTCAAGCAGTTCATTTCCTGCTAAAGGACAAGTCTAGTAAGGAGGATCTCAGAAAAAAGAATTGGGTACTCCACAAGGGAACATCTCCTCCAACAGAAAAACACGCATGCTGGGAGAAAATGAAATTGCCACAGCGAGAGTCTCCCGTCGACATAAGATCATGCTGTGAGAGGGACGTATGGCACTCTTGATTAATTGGCAGATAGACTGGTTGGTAAACGGATGGATAGATGGAAAGATGAATGGATAAATGGACGGATGAGTGGATAGATGGTTGAATGTTGTAATTTTTTACCTCTCACAGTTGTTGTGAAATTTGTTGTAGCTGGCAAAAGTGACTAGTCCTCCGAGGCCAACGCTAAGTGAGAAGAAAATCTGTGACGCAGCATCGATCCAAACCTAAAGTGGAATAGACGTTTGAGCATATATTTTACGAAAAAACGGCTAGAGCATGCGATGCTATCATTTTCAGGAAAGTTCAAATTGCACTGATAAATAACGTATATCTTGACAAGGCCTCAAACGTGATACAAAAACAGGAAACTTTTTTGCCCCAAGTGGCTTGTTTGTTGTAAGGGAAACGATTTACATTTCCTACCTGTGGTTCAAGCAGTTTGTTGAAGTCAGGTTTGAGGTAAAAAATGATTCCATCAACCGCGCCAGGCAGGGTGGCCCCTCTGATGAGCAGGGCTAACAGAACAATGTACGGGAAGATGGCAGTAAAATAAGCAACCTGTTAACAAAAGTGGAGAACACGTTTAGTTTAGCATGAAAGCAATGTTTACGTAAACTCCACTAATAGCCCACTAATGTTAACTCCACAAGCCCTCCGATTGTGTTCATCTTCCCGTTTCCGAATATTATGTTATGGGCTTAGGTCAGCCTAGTACCCAGGCATTCTCCTCCCACTCACTCAAATCGACTTGCAAGTCCTGTCAGCGAGAAGAGAACGCCTGGGTACTAGGTTAGGCTTAGGTTTAGCTAAGCCTTGGAATTAAGAGCTTTCCTATCACATTTATGTTGTTTCTCAATGCTCAGAGAGTTTTGTTTGAAATTGACGACTAACAACATGTTAGTTACTCTTTCTCTACGATAACGCACAAGGTTTTTATTATCTCAAAAGGATTAGACGCAATTGTTTCCCAAAATAATGATACGAACAATCTCATCTAAAGATAAGCCTTCCCAGACCATCCGAATTTAAGGTGTCATAAGGTCACTTTTGCTATGGTGCCTTTTTTCATTTTAATTTTCTTTTCATACTCTGAAGTGAAAAAAATTGAATATTGAAATATGTAGTCTCTGTGAGGCTTAAAAAAATCCTATTTATTACAAGAAAGTAGCAAATGTAGGGATTCTGGTAGTTGAAGTGAATCTGAGACCATTGAAACTGAACAGAGTCCATTGCTACAGTTCACACATGTACACGTTGTGGATCTATTGTTTGACCAATGCAAACATCGATCACTTACCTTGCCAGAAGACTTGATTCCCTTATAAAGGCAAAAATACACAGCGGTCCACGCGATTAACAGCGTGGTGGCCAGCGGTAGGCGGATTTCCCCAGGTTCATCGATGCCATTTGAAATGGCGAGAATAAAACGCCTAGCAAAATAAATTAACACAAGAAATTCTAATGAACTGCCAAACATAAATGTATATTATATCATTTTGAAGAAATCAAGCCATCTAAACTTAGGAATGAAGAGGACAAAAAAGGAAAGAAAGCAAAACGACCAACTTTGAAACGTTCAGTTCTCCGGCTTTTTCTAAAATAATTGTAAATCATTTTTTCACTTGCGTAACTTGCGTTCTGACCTGTTTTATTTCCAGAATGTTGCAAACATTTTCTATCATTACCTTTTTCGTTAAAATAGTTATTTTTTACTTACTCCCAGAATTCTGCACTAGGAGAAGTGAGCTTCATTGTACAGTTAGAGGGCTGACCAATTGCATTGCAGTTGAGTGTGGAGTTACGGCCCCAAGCGTCGCTATAAAAAGACAATAGGAACGTCATAGCATCAGTAACATTCACGACAAAGCGCTTTTCAGTTTTGAATGATTTACGTCAGAAAACCTCATCAAAGACTTGCTTTAGAGGAATAGGCTTGGTTTGATCCCTCGGGGTGGGGTTCCTCCCTATAGTGGGGAATACGGGCAGGTATAGAAGAACGTATATATTCAGTCTTGTTACGTTAAATCTGTAGAGCTGGGTTCCATTTGTTTCTACACCATTTTTTAAGGTACTTTTGGTGCAAACAAGTGATGGGGATGATTCTGTGTATAACTACTATTTCTTTCTTTCATTTGTACTAGAAGCCTTCGGAAGGGTCCATGCGATCACAACGCTGTGAAAGTAGGAAAAAAGGAAGTAACATTCCTTTTTTTTATCTCCATCTACTTACTACCTGGAGTAGTATATGGAGTAGAGAAATAAAAAAAAAATGAAGTCATACTCATGGGTAGTTTCTCCGGCCCTATGTCTGTATATCAAGATTCTATATATTACCTGCAGAGTGGAGTGTTCCAAGCATTGTTACAACTTTTCCAGGGCACTTCCAGCGCAAACGAATTATAGAGATACAATAAGCTCCATGATATGATCACATTATAGTAGATTGATATCATAAGCGAAGTTATTATCATGGCCACTCCAAGCCCTGGAAAAGGAAAAGAAATAAAAATACACCAAACTCTTTGTATGCGAAAGTTGCACAGATAAAATTTGTCGGCATCCACTTCTTTACCAAACTTGATCTTCTCACCTACCCCTCCCATCTGCGCCCCTCGGAGATCATGGAGGAGTAATTAATATGACAAACTTGTAGTCTGTTTCCAGATCGAGAAAAAAACGTACTGTGAGCGCTGCAGGAAGCCCCCCCCCCCCCCCATTATTCATAGAGTCTACTTTCACATTAACATGTTAAAAGTTTGAAACAGTCATGTCTCTTCTATATTACCACATTGTCGACTAATCAGAAATGAAAACATTGAAAACATTTTTTTCTTTCGTTTTCCCGCGCTCTTTATTCAGTTCCTTACCTTTGTACGTGACCACAGGAAGCCCAATGCAAATCAATATATTTGGGTATGCTGTCCTGTTATCTACAATACACTGTAATCGGTACACATTACAGCTCACGGAACATATTTCTAGGATTCATATTGTCAGTATTTTTTAAACATATCATACCTTTCAACACGGGGCAAACCACTGCCCAAGCCTTGATGGCACCGAGGCTGAGATACTGGCCCAGGGCCAGCTCGAGATAGAAGAGCGGGATTCCGCACGTAAGCAATGTTAGAAAGTATGGCAGTAGGAAGGACGCTGTTGAAAAAACGTAAAATTAGCAAAACTCCCCTTTATGACACGTGATTCAGCTCTAATACGCCATTTGGGAGTTGCCTCCGGCCTCCTTTCAAAATGAGGCCTGGTGCAAAACTTTTCGTAGTTTCATTTGCAAGGGAAAGAAAACCTATTTTCACATGAACGGTTGTACACCAGGCCTTGTTTTAAAAAACGAGAGTAGAGACAACTCGTTCTCTAAGATATTTTCTCGGACACATCGTGCAACACTGCGTAGCCATGAGCGTCCCCTCCCCCTCCCCCTTCCCCTCCCCCCGATTCGTTTAAACATTCCATGTTCCGTACTGTCGGACGCTGTAATCGGATGCGCGCAAAAATTGTAGGTGTAGACACGTTAGTAAAAATATTGCGCCCAGTAATGGGCGCAATATGGCACCACTCTACCCCACACCTTGGGTCCATTTCATCATTCAACGGAAGTATTGTACGCAAATGTTGAGCCTAATTTTTCAGAATAGTCAGAATACCAGACACAAGTTGATCTTAGTTCTGTTACACTTTCTCAACTTCAGTTTACTAGTTTTAATCCTTTTTATTTCAGACATGTTGTAAAGCGAAAATGCGTTGCTTTCAAATTTTCAGGCCCTTCTCACGCAGAAAACCATGTAACCAAAATGACTTGAACGACATTTTGAATTGTAATTACTTCCTTATAGAATCAAACTTTGACTGAAGCAGCATCAGGTGTATCTTACGAGTTTGTCACTACTCAACAGAGTGCAGACAAGAAGTTCTTTCATGTGGTTCTGTTTTTTCTACGCCTTTCTCAAATTTAAGTCTTTTTCTTGTAACATAGATACAGCCTCCACTAAAATGGAGCTTCCCCTACCTATGTTATAAGAAAAAGACTTATCTTATGAGTCTGTCACTGTCACGTTTTTTTTTTTCATCATGGGCTTGTGTTTTTTTTCTGTACTTTTCTCAAATTTAAGACTTTTTTGTAACATAGATGCGGCCTCCATTAAAATGGCGATTTCCTTATGTATGCTATTAGAAAAAGACTGATGCGTGATGCTCATCAGTAGCCGTAAAAAAACACGAAACCAAACACAGTGACTTGAACGCCCTTATAAACTTCTTTTCTAGAGTCAACCGCCTAGTATCGGGACAAGCAGTTCTTTCATGTGGTTCTGTTTGTTTTTGTGCTTTTCCCAAATTTAAGTCCTTTTCTTGTAGCATAAATACGGCCGCCATTAAAATGGAGCTTCCCGTATTTATGCTACAAGAAAAAGACTTACGCCATCCCAAGAGAAGGATATCCGTGATGCTGTAGGGAGTGGGATACCGTAGTATCCACTCCAAATAGAAAGCCAGATCAGAAGCTCAATCAGCGTCTTTTCTTATTCCCTGTTTCCTGATGTTTTAACAGTGTAAAAAACTTATCTATTCTATTTTTGCTGTTTCTGGGGTTGGAAAGGGGATTTAAATTTCCCTCTCTAGGCCAGCTGACATCAGTTACTTTTACGGTTTCAATCCTTTGATCGTGTATTATGCGTCCATTTATTTCGCTTCGTGTTGCGCGCGCCCTTTCAGCTAAATAGTAGGGAAATCTGTTGCTTACAAATTTTAAAGCTCATCTAGTCGCAAGGAAACAAAAACGGACCAAGTGACTTGATCGGCTTTAGCAACTTTTTTTCACTTACCCTTCTAGAGTCAAACTTTCATTTTGAGTATGTGAATTGCAGTCACAAACTAACTATTCATGTGGAATTTTTTGCTGAAACTTTCATGTCTTAATACTTGTTTAGAAAACTTTAAAATAAATAAATAAATGTCCTTTATTTACCCTCGGCAGGTAACTACTAATTTGTTGCTTTGCATCAATAGGGCATTAAGCAATTTTACCTCCTCCATTCTTGTAGCACAAATAAGGGAAGCGCCAGATGTTGCCTAGCCCTACTGCATAACCGATACAGGACATGATAAAGTCTGCTTTCGTGGTCCATTTTTCCCGCTGTTCTTGACTCTCATTAGAGTCATCACGCACCGTTATTGAAACGGGTTGAACTTTAGACATCCTCAATTTTCTCACGATATAGCGAATTCGCAATCCATGATAAGTGTTGCATTTCCGAATGACTCGACCTCCATCATCGAAATCGGGTGAAAAATGCTGCTGACATCACAAAGCGCAATGAGATAACCAGCTTTTGACGGCACGGCGCGCGAGACGCAATTAATTAAATTAATTCTAAGTTGAAAACGAATCTTATAGCCTGAAGCGTTTTCCTAGAGATTGTCGTAAAGCTGGCTGATGCATTTAGCAATAATGTCCTACAGCTGGAAACACTCGCAAAGTTGTGATCTAAACAATGTCTGCTAACACAAAGAAAGTTTTAAACATTAAATTGTGCCGTAACGGCACACGCGCGTTATTAGTAATTAACGCCTAATTATTGAAGTAAAAATTTGCTTTGAATGATTTGCAGTCAGATTGTTGCTGATCGTACAGGTAATTCTACTCTTCAGTTTCAAACAGAAAGCTCCTTTTCATTATTTATTAGCTGGATTTCTCAGGGATGAACCAATTTCTCCGCTGAAGCCTCGAGCGAAAGTGGCTGCGCGTGCGCGCGTTCAGTTTCTATCAGTCTCGATCAGTCATCAGTCTCAGTCTCAATCTCGTTCCTGAGGTCCGCGTTTCGTAGGCCAGCGGTGATAGGTTTCGCTGGACAAAGGCAACGCAGACTCTGGGGACAAGAGTCTTGTGAGTGTCACGATGAGTGATTATCTTGTGAAGACCTAAGACCTAAGACCCGAAAACTAAGACCCCCTTATTTTCTTTGTTTTTTCCAGGGTCTTAGTTTTCACAAAAACCAAGACTAAGACTAAGTCCCGAAAATTATGACCCGAAACTAAGACCCGAAAACTAATGCCCCCTTACATTTCTTTTCTTTTCAACTGTATTTTTGGTAAAATATTTGTCGGAAAACACAAGGACTAACGGCTAACGGCTAACCGGGCTGAAATTTGCCATGTAATCGGCCCCTAACCGCGGTGGATCACGCAAATTTTAGAGATTTATGTCACTTGAGTGGCTCTCTTCCCAAAGATTTCACGGATGCCGCGCTATTTAACCAAGAGTTTCAAGCCTTTTAATAAGACTTCGTTTTAAAAGGAAGCCCTGAGAGCGCTCTCTATATGCAGCTACAAACGTTTGGCGCTTAAAGTTAAAGCCCGTACTCTATACGACTACAAACGTTTGGTTTTTCAAGTAAAAACGGGTAATTGCCGTAATCTGACGAGGGTAAAGAAAGATTGAGGGTCTGAATCAATTTTCGAGGAAATGAGAACTCAAGAAAATTGAATAACGTGCGTTCGAGTTATCGGGGGATGGGAACAAATGACCGGAAAGGCTTTATTACTGTCTGAAACAGAGTTAAAAAAGGAACGGGATATTTTCTCAACTAAACATTACAAAACACAACCGTAAGAATTAAGATTCTGGAAGAAGAGGGCTCTTAGTTTTCGGGTCTTAGGTCTTTAGGTCTTAATTTTCGGGGGGTCTCAGTTTTCGCAACAACCTTTGACGCAGTGCTCGTTTTGAGACAATTAATATAAGCTGCAAGTTTTTCAGCCGTTGTGTGTGAAGTTGTGCCAAACATCGTATTATTGAACAACCCTTTTACCTAGCGTGTGTAGCAATTGGGGAATGGCTAATGAAGTCTGGTGTTTCACTGTTGAATTAAGATACCCACCTCAACTTCCAAAAAACACGAGAAACTATAAAGCGCAAACAAACAAAGCAAAAACAGTTAGACAAGATGGGTATCTGTAGTAAACGGTGGATTTTTATTTCAAAATATATTACAATGAATCTTCACACAATAATTTTTCTATGTAACTAAATAAAATATAGTACAAATGATTAACGAACTAATAGTGGTGAAAGGTACAACATATTAGAATTGTAAACGTTCTCATAAAATTCGGCATTCTGAATTTGGTGAAATTATTCGTCTTATCTGACTTGAAAACGACAAATATTATGAATAACAACATCTGTTCTATCTTACTGGGCACATTTGCATGACTTTTGAAATTTCCAAAACTCGGAAAAAATAAAAGTCAATCACTTCTGATTAATCCAATTTTTGTTATAATTGTTAATCATAAATTGCAAACGGCTCACAAAAACCGTATCAGTTCTATCCTTCTTTGCGATCTTTCAGCTTACGAGTTAGCTTCATAGCTCCACGGACAATCTTTGTAAACCAAAACAAATTAATTGCATCCAGCACAGTGCAGGTGGAAATCCAGTAAAAGCTAATTAATGCACCCAAGTTTCTCTGTTCTTGAGACCCCCATACTGAGTAGCATTTGTAGTAGTATGTCGGCATTATTGCTATCCGGCAAAGGAAAAAAGAAGCTCCCATGACATAGCCATTGACGACAAAGCTTCGAGACATTCTTGGGTAGCCAATGGCATCAAAGAACCACCTAGTAAAAAAAATAATGTAATTTTGGTTGGGAGTATTTAAAATTAACCCACTGACGCCCGTGTGCGCCCTTAAATGAGCAGGCGCCTTGTTCCACTTACGACGTCATCAGTTTAAGTGACCCTGAAAAGCTATGATAGCCAGTCGATGCAACGCAAAAGATCTTGCAAATGATGTCTGAACGACAATGAACGGATCAAGTAAACCTGAGAAACAGCCAGGAAACCAAGGAACTTTTACCTCGAAAACACAAGAAAATCATGGCCTTCCAACCGAGTGCTACTTTTGGTCAACTCTTTTCCCTTGCCAAACTTTTCTCATCACCAGAAACCGTGGTCGTATGGCTAATTCGACAGCAAAAAGCGAAAATCGAAGTGGTAACGAAAGCAACGGGATTGTGCGCTAAATCTTGAAGAGCCGTAAACGGGGGAGTTGTTCCCGTAAAAAACGATCTCAAAATTTTGACTTGTGCGCATGCCCGAACTCAAAATGCTAGAAAACGTCCTGAAACCGAAAGAAACGCCAAAGGTTCATGTTAGAAAGCACTTTTCGCGCGAAATTGGATCAAACAGGGCTAAAAAAGGCCATGTGGTGCTTGAAAGTACCATTTTTTTCGAAGCTTGCCGGGTGTCAATGCGTTAAAGTGCCCCATTACAAGCAACAATTTTATGGGCAACTTGTCTCTCAAAAAAATTGCTGAGGTTGCACGCCCAATTTAATGAAAATTCTCTCTTGCAACTGATGATTATTTTTTTTAATTTTAACATTTATGATAAAAAAAAGGCATGGATCTTGAAACTTTTTTGTGATTCATTCACATTTTACAGCAAAAATTGTCTTTGCAAATTTGTCATTTGCTAAGTGAACAGACCTCTGCATTAACTTTATCTTGAGACAAGTTGCATGGCAGTTCTAACATAAATGTGCATTCCAACTTGTAATAATATTTTTTGCCAGACAGACTTCACAGGAAAATTGGTACGAGTAGTATAAACCATCTCACTTGCACTAACAACCATGTTAAAAAATCAAAAATTAAAACAAAAAAGTTCTCAACGTGAAAGTCATACTAAAACATATATCATAAGAAATTACCACCCTATAGCTTTTCACTGGAATTGTCACATTCTAGACTTAAAAATGTTATGATAGCTTTTACACTGTTACTTTGGGCAAATGTGGTCTTTGGTTATATTTTATATTACATGTAATTTGAGCTCTTCCAATTTTACTAACCTCTGATTTACAAATGGTGTGGAAATCTCTGCTAGTTGACGAACATTAGCAAAGTAGGGAAGAAATCCATACACCTGTAATAAAACAATATTTCAAAATTTTTTGAAACTTCTAAAAAAACAAACCGCTCACACCAACAAAACTGCACTACAGTCCAAAACAGAATGCGTAATAAATACATTACACATAAACTGATGCAAACATGATCAACAATGTTATTAAATAAATAAACTCACCACAACAAAATAGTAAGCCCATATTGCCATCAGATGGTGCGTCATGGTAAATAAATCCCCAATATGCTTGTATGACAAAAGTATGATAAAAAAATCTAAAACAAAAAGTAGTCAGATCAACCTAATTAACATTCACTTCCAGTGCTGATACTTGCAGTGGCTGGAACAGTGGCAGTGAAGGGTGTGGGTGGCTGACCTGACAGAATACATCACAACAATGAGAGACAAAATCGCCTCAGTGATAGCTTTGTTCCCTTTCATAATTTCAAGCTTAAACGAGCCCAAAGAGGGGGGTGGTAAGCCACCCAATGCCCCCCCCCCTGCTGGATCTGCCCCTGCTGGAAAACTGAATATGCAGAGACAAAAATTCAGATAATTTGTGGCATGTCACTCCCCCCTCCCAAACCTAGCGATATCCCCTCCCCAAAAGAGAGTGATACCTTTTCCCTGGGCCCATACTGATTATGACACCTTTGTGCTGATAAGCTCACTTAGTTTGTAGAATTATATATTTGCATCCAAAATTTATTACTGTGAGACTATTTCTATTCATTTGGTACCTGCAGAGATGTAACCCATTGTAATAGAAACACCCACTCTTGCAAATACTGCGTCATTTCTGTAGAATCAGATCAAAAAATTGAAAGAAGACAAAGTGTAACTGCCTGATAAGATGACATTTATGACTCCAAAGACAACTCCGACAAGAAAACAAAGCAATCAATGCAGGTAAAAATTTTTCTCACACAACAGGATTGGAAGTTGTTTCTGCATCAAACATGAAACAATACAGACTGATTACACTGACAATCACAGCATGCAAATTTGATCCAATCCTGCAAAATAAATGAATAAATAAGTAAATAAATAAATAAATAACATTTAAATATTTTCTTTTGTCTTTCTATTTTGGTACATCAATGTTTTGTGAAAAAAAAAGCAAAATCAATAATTTATTATTAATCTCATGAAAAACTTCCTGTAATAAAATATTTCTGTAAAATCAATAAAGCTGCTTTGGAATAATACCAGGAATAACAGTTTTGTACCATTTCAAACAACTAATATACATGTAATAAATCCACACCTAAATGTATACCTGAAATGGTTTGGACAAAAACTTCCACCTAGAAATCTGGACATTATCATAAGTTTTAGGGGCAGAAATGCACCATAACTCAAATGCCTGTCTATGCAAGTAACCCCATCCCCCACCCCCTTGCCAATTGCAAAACCTTTGAAGGGCTATAAGGCAATTGTTGAAACTTGTTTACACAGGGGTTTCAATAAAATTTGAAGTAGGCAGCTCGTCTGAATAGAGTAACCGACTGTATCAACTAGGGGTTTGAAACAATCTTCCTTTAATTACATTAATTTAGGGCAAAAAGTAGCCGACTTTTCTGAGCGAAATAGCCGACGCTTTTCGTCGGCCGTCGGTGCTTATTGAAAGCACTGTTTACATTATTATTGTTCCGTGAATAGTACATGGTGCTGATAGCAATACCTTGTGTAGCCTGCGTAGCAAGCGTTTCCGTGGGGTTTCAGAGCAAAATAAGTCTGAAGAACAAGATTTTCGAAGTTTTAGCCGCGTGAAAAATGGGGCGAGAGCAAAACATGAGAGAGTGGGGAGGGGGAGAGGAAGGGAGGAAATGATTGCAGACAACTCCAGGATTTTGAAAACCGCTCACGTTGTCTGATATGCCTGAGCGATTTGATGCTGTCATAAATCACATTTATAAAATGCGGTTGGAAGGCCTACACGACTCCTACTTCACGTCTTTGTTCGCCGCGCCTTATCTCAGTCTTTTGACCAATTTTGCTTCTTGTGTTTTTGTAGTGGGTTGAGTTTGGAGGATTTTTATAATGGTGACTGAATTGAGTCGTTACAACTTAGGTGTCACATGTTTTAAGACTTTGATCGCCGGGTCATATCTGATCAATTTTCTGATAACCGGTGGATTCTTGTGGCTTTCGTGCACTGTTTGTTATTCTCAGTTAAATTTGACCTCTAATCGTTTGTTAAGTGACTTAACGTAATTTCTATGCCGCTCTCGGCATATTAGGTACATTGAATCTGGCTCGTTTAGGAACTTGATAGAGTTTATTTCAGCCTCTCATGTTTGTATCTGTGACAATAAAGGATCTGAAATATTATCTGGAACATGATGAGTTCCCCTGCTGATGTTTGTAATGCCGGGCACGGCTTATTTGTATAATTCTGTTGCAGGATGTCGTGTTTCGCATCACGGAGTGTGTTCTATAGACCCTTTTCGTCAAAGACACGAAGTAGGAGTCGCATAGGCCTTCCAACCCCATTTTATAACAATGACAACACAGCCTTCTTTCGCAAGTGCTAACACTTGAAAAATTAGACTTTTCCCAAATGTGTGGTTCCAGAAAATATCCATACCCCCCCCACGGAAGGGAATGGAATTTCCAGGGGGGTGGGGGGGTCAAAGGCCCAGGAAAATCCTGAGCGGGGGGGGGTGTTGTATCAATTTATATTATTTTTTCCAGACCGGTTCCATTATTCCTATATGTTAAATTTTCTGTTTGCATTTTGCTTACCGATCCGCGGACGCAAACATTGATCTTGTTAACTGCACGAAACTAATATTTTCAAGGTGGTCAGGCTCGATTTCTGGTGCTGCGAGAGTCCGGTCGTTTTACCAAACAGCGGCGGATTAGCGAACAGCTCATGCTATGGACGACGAGTAAATCCCGTAAATTACACCAAGAATCTCTGTCACACATATTTAAGCAGATACGTCTGTCATTTGATTTCGAACTGTATCCGTCTCTGCTAGTAGCAGCGCAGACATTTACGTCGCATTTCTTCGTTGTTCGCCGGCGTGAAAACTATCGTTTGAACTGAATTATTGCGTCAACATTGAGCACAGTAGTAATTCGGAATCGACACAAAACAGTTCTTGATCCCGCTAAGAGTAATTCTTGATCGAAAACTACGTAAAAACACTGTAATAATTATAGCTCGGCAAACAAATATTATCTGTAAGAAATTTACGACTTAGGCGCGTTATAAATCAGAAATAAAAACATGCCCGTTTCACGGGTTTTGACTCAAACATTTATAATATTTCGGCATGAAAGAAACGGGCAAAATTTCTTCGGTAGCAGTGGAAAATCACACAGGCGTCATTACAATTGCATAAAGCAAGTATAAAGTATAAAATAAAGTAAAAGGCATCCCAAGTATTAAAAGGGAAGTGTTTGATGGGAGCGCGTAACATGAACCATTGTTCAGATAAGTTTGTTTACAGAACATTCCCGCTTGTGCGCTGAAATGTTTTCGAATACATTCATGCTGCTTGCAACGTCGTTTTCGGCTTAACTTTACATTAGATAAATCTAGTTGTGCAAAAGTTTTCTAGCTTTGCCAGGTCTCCAGAGAAGGCGGTTTACCACAGCCTTACATCAGCATAAATAAAAGCAGAATTATGCAAATTGCAAAATCGGCGGCATGTCAAACTTTCACCGCCAGTCGACGAGACAACCGTACAACGGGACGCTAATTGTCGTGGAGAAGATTGAATTACACTGCACGATGGAAACCGGAAGGCAATCGCAGTCATCTTCCAAAATTACTGAGAAAAAAATGGTTTACAGCAAAACTGCTAGCTGTCTTATTGATTTGCATGCGGGTTTTATATATCTGGCAAGCCTTCAATAAAATTTAGGTTTGAATATGCCCGCAAAAAAATATGTTGTTTTGATTACAGTACTCACTTTTTTACCTTGGCAGCGTAACTTAGCGATTCTTACTCAACATTTATTTCTCAAGAGAACTTGTAATTTGTCAAATACTCGGATTATAAATTGAAGTGTTGCTGTTTCGTCAAGATAATGAAGCAGAATTGGTCGTAAATAAAATTTATGACGATATGCATGCACAATAGCATTTGACATGCGACGTAACTTCTGCTCATATACGCGAATTTACCAGAAAAAGCCAGTAATCCTTGAAATTTGGATTCTTAAACTATAGTTTAGCTAATTTTTCGCTTTAAGGTGATTCCATCGAAAAAGAAGTTGTAATGAGAATTTGTTGAAACTTGGCACAGTTATTGATTACACCTAGTACATCGAAAAAATAAAATAAAAAGAGGGGGTCACCGTGTCTGATTTCACGCTACAGGGCTGTAATATATAGGTACCTTGCTAGCTATCGACAGCAATGTTAAAAAGCCTTTCCTTGTACCAGAGACGCCCACTACTTTAAGAAAGTTATCACTAGCAATAAAATTTAAGCATTATTCTTGTGATAGTAAAACAATGTTACAGTAAAAGGCCTTAAAGTTGCCTAAAAAATAAAAGTAATGAAGTAATAAGCAAATCGAGCACAAGCACGCTTCCAGTGAAATGCCTAAAAGTCAGATTGTAATAATGAATTAATCAGAATATTTGAAAATTGAGCAATGAAAAATTCTTAAAATTTGGATATATCATGCAGAGTCGTGTTTTCTTCAAATAAATGGAATAAAAAAGAGGGGTCACCGAGTTCGTTTTGGAGAAAACGACATCTCATTTCTCTCAACAGCTCAGTTTTCATAGAAAACCTACCAAGTTTCGAACGCGCGCGCGCTCGTGCGCGCGCTAATCACGCAAAAATTGATGCGCAGAAAGGATGCGCAATGCAATTGAATGGAATCACCTTAAACAAGAAATAGAAATATTTCCAGGGGGTGTAGGAAAAAATTGGAATTTCCGGAGGGGGGGAGGGGTATAGTTTGTGGGCCGTTTTTGGAAAATCCAGAGGGGTGGGGGGGTCATATGAAAAATCCCTTCCGTGGGGGGGGGTATGGATATTTTCTGGAACCACACAATCCTGTCTGGAGCACAGCAAGTAGATCTCCTCCTGTGAAGAGCCGTTTCACTGAGGACTTTTGTTCTTGTTGCAACTCACGACTAAATCCCCGTTCGGCGAGAAAAGTAAGAGCCTTGTTAATGCTTCCCTCGAACGCGTCTTCCCCTTCCGCCATGTTGGGCTCTGTAGACCTTTGAACGACACTTGTCAATAACATATGACTCGAGCCAAAACAATCACGAGCCCCGTTCGCTGGCGAATGGGTTATCAAAATCCTGGAGTTTGTCTGCAAGTGTTTCCTTCCTTCCTCCCCCCCTCTCATTTTTTGCTCTCGCCCCATTTTTCGCACGGCTAAAACTTTGAAAATCCCGTTCTTTGGACTTTTTTGCTCTGATACCCCATGGAAACTCCACGGAAATGCTTGCTACGCAGGCTATACCTTGTGTCCCAATCAATCCTCTTGGCTTCAGGGAGCTGATGGTATCTTGAGGAGACCAGAGATGAAAATTTTGGACTTACAAAGTAGAACAGAAACAAGCATACAGAAAAACTGATCATCACTATACCAACATAGAGACTACAGTCTTTTCCCCTGGGAAATGATTTCTCAAGACCTGAAGGAAAAAGAATCACAAAATTTTGTTAGCCAAGAAAGTTTGGTAACCCACCATGGGCTTTTTTCTGATATTTTGGCGACTGCTCACAGGGTAAATTCTGACAAGCAATGCGGCCAAAAAAATAACAATGCCTTGACCATCAAGGCCTAAAAACAGAACTGATCTACATTGGGTGGTAACCAAAGGAGTGATACAAGGCAAGACAAAGTACAGATGACACGGGGCCACCCCACCCCTCCCCCCACCCCTAGCAGATCCTCTAATAACCCCGGGGGGCTGCTCAATAAAGTTTTATACGGGAAGACTCCGCCCGGAGGTTCAAACCCTTACCCTTTAATATACTAATTCTTACAAAAATGGTACCCCTTTCATATACTAAGAGAAAAATTGCACCCTTTTCCTATACCCCAAGGACAAGCCAAACAATAGAATTTCCAATAATCACCACATTTTTCCCGGGTTTCAGTCGTTCTGACCCAGTTGCGTAGTCATTTCTGCCAAAATGTGGCACCCTTTGATATTCTTTGCTGTAGCCACCATTTCTTCCACCTTGCAGCTGATTTTGTGACCCTTTTGCATACTAAAATGGCAATTTCCCTACCCTTTTATATACTGTGAGCTTAAAAAAGGCATCTCTTTCGGGCGGAGCCTTCCCGTATTGCCCACTATGGGGAGTACCCTACCCCCCCCCGGGGTTAATAACTTGTCCCTGGATATTTACTGAGGAAAAATTAAGTTTGTAAATCAAACGAAAAGTTGTTGCGCCTTCTAGGATCTTCCTCCCTCCACGTAAACAGCATCTTAATTTTACTTTAACCTTGGACGAGACTTTTAACGCGGAAAATGGCCCTGGAATAGGCTGACATGTAGCTGGGCATGTATTACATTACAAGTCAGAGCAGCGTAGTTCGTGACTAAAATTACCCCTGCTTGATTTCAGGACAATTTCTTTAACATTACATGCATTTCAATATTCGTGCTAATAAACGAGCTTAAAGGACACAATTAAAATATAAAATTAGTACATTATGAGCCTCGCCGCCTTCGAGAAATTCCAGAATTTCTATCACGTTGTAAGCTTATGCGTAGACCGCGAAATCGGAAACTCAATTGTTTTACGCGCCACGTCTTGACAGTTTTACGGTATTACTGTATGTAGACACAGCGTACTTACCAGAATCACTCATCTTTAACAAATCCACTTAAAAGCTCGGTCAGGCACGGTGGAATGTACGTTTTTCAAATCAAAACAAAAGCACTTTAGAATTGCGAACAAATCTTGTGCTGTCACGTGTAACGCCAGGATATTGTATGAGTCCTTGATACCCTTGAAAGCTGTCGTGCCAAAAAATGCATGCTCACTCTTTCACGGGACTAGAATCCGCTGACCAAACTTGGAAGGAAGTTTGTTTTCATTTGCATTTTGTTGAAGAATGTTAGTGGAAGTAATGGATTTTTATCCCATTGTTTGCTGCATATTTGCGGCAATTCTGTTGTTTGTTTTTGTGGTAATTCTACGCACTGTTTATGTGTTAAAGAAGAGGCGTAATAATGAACCATGTGACAGGAAAAAGCCAGTGAAGGTTATGGTGGTCGCAGGCTCAGGTAATCCATGTTTCACAAACAAAGGATTTATTCACAAAGAAACACCCACAATGAATTCGGAGGCTAGATAACGGCGCTTTTGGCAGTTATCCCTCTTTGCATTAGCCTGACAGGACGCTGTTATAGTTGGGTGTAGAAGAAAGGTCAATGAGCAAAGAGTTGGAGATTGGAGGGGTAGGGTCGTGTACGGGAAGGGTAGGAGACGGGGGCTGTGGACAAAATATTGAAGCTGCCATTCCGTATGCTTGTAATTAACCAGCTAATGATCTGTCAATGACTTCATTGTCTTTGGTTAGATGTATTGGAGGGTGAGCTCAATTTCCACTGCTCTTTTGTGACTCCTGGATTACATTGTACTGTAGGGTAGGAGTGCACTTCTTGCACTCCATTGCTCACTAAGACCTTTTCATTAGATATGAGCTCCAGTCTAAAAATTTTACCCTCCCAAGAAAAAATAGTAATACAATAAAATATTTGATTGCTGCAATCTCCAAAATCTTTTCCTTGTTGCTTTCTGTCTTTATATCATATTCACAACTTTGATCATATTCATAACAACAATGCAAGGTCAATTTAAGGGCCTCAATTGTCACTTAGGTTGTTCTTAGTAGTACCACTCATGTCCAATACACCCAAACTGAGTCGAATCGTCTTAAAGCAAAGACGATTCGAGTCAGCTCGAGGATCAAAGACTTCTGACTCACCGGAAGTCCATTTAGCGGAACTCGACTTACCGGAAGTCAGGTCGCGAATAAATGCGCAGGGAGGTGAAAAATTTTGACGAATCGACTCGAATCGACTCGATTCGAGTCGATTCGTATTCCTAAAAGTCGATTCGACTCAACGGAAATCAGGTCGTAAAGTCCTTCAAGTATGTGTGCGTGACACAATAAGACATAACAAGGAACGCATAACATGGACCTTTCTCGTTCTTAAAGCGTCACTGATGCGACACTAAACAGGAACATTGTAATGAACCTTCTTCCTCGCTTGTGTTGTCGATCTGAAGGATTTGCACACGGAACGACAAGAAGATAACATGAACCTTCCTCGTTCTTAAAGCGTGATACGACACTAAGCAGGAAAATTGCAATGAGCCTTCTCCTCGCTTGTGTTGTCGATCTGGAGGATTTGCACACGGAACGACAAGCAGATAACATGAACCTTCCTCGTTCTTAAAGCGAGTCGATTCGACCACTTTTCCTACCCTCCCTGTTCGCCTTCTTGTGTGATTTTTTTTCTAAGGGTCTCGCAAATCGACTATCCAGTTAGTCGAACCGACTACACAACGGACGATTCGAGTCGAATCACGACTCGAATCGAGGCGATTCGACCACTTTTTCTACCCTCCCTGTTCGCCTTCTTGTGTGATTTTTTCTAAGTGTCTCGCAAATCGACTTTCCAGTTAGTCGAATCGACTACACAACAGACGATTTGAGTCGAATCGACTCGAATCGAGTCGATTCGACCGCTTTTTCTACCCTCCCTGTTCGCCTTCTTGTATGATTTTTTCTAAGTGTCTCGCAAATCGACTTTCCAGTTAGTCGAATCGACTACACAACGGACGATTTGAGTCGAATCGACTCGAATCGGGTCGAATCGACCACTTTTCCTACCCTCCCTGTTCGCCTTTTTGTGTGATTTTTTCTAAGTGTCTCGCAAATCGACTTTCCAGTTAGTCGAATCGACTACACAACGGATGATTTGAGTCGAATCGACTCGAATCGAGTCGATTCGACCACTTTTTCTACCCTCCCTGTTCGCCTTCTTGTGTGATTTTTTCTAAGTGTCTCGCAAATCGACTTTCCAGTTAGTCGAATCGACTACACAACGGACGATTTGAGTCGAATCGACTCGAATCGAGTCGATTCGACCGCTTTTTCTACCCTCCCTGTTCGCCTTCTTGTATGATTTTTTCTAAGTGTCTCGCAAATCGACTTTCCAGTTAGTCGAATCGACTACACAACGGACGATTTGAGTCGAATCGACTCGAATCGGGTCGAATCGACCACTTTTCCTACCCTCCCTGTTCGCCTTTTTGTGTGATTTTTTCTAAGTGTCTTGCAAATCGACTTTCCAGTTAGTCGAATCGACTACACAACGGACGATTCGAGTCGAATCGAGTCGTTTCGACCACTTTTCCTACCCTCCCTCTTCGCCTTGTTGTGTGATTTTGTCTAAGTGTCTTGCAAATCGACTACCCAGTTAGTCGAATCGACAACACAACGGACGATTCGAGTCGAATCGACCACTTTTCCTACCCTCCCTCTTCACCTTGTTGTGTGATTTTTTCTAAGTGTCTTGCAAATCGACTTTCCAGTTAGTCGAATCGACAACACAAAGGACGATTTGAGTCGAATCGACTCGAATCGGGTCGAATCGACCACTTTTCCTACCCTCCCTGTTCGCCTTTTTGTGTGATTTTTTCTAAGTGTCTCGCAAATCGACTTTCCAGTTAGTCGAATCGACTACACAACGGATGATTTGAGTCGAATCGAGTCGTTTCGACCACTTTTCCTACCCTCCCTCTTCGCCTTGTTGTGTGATTTTGTCTAAGTGTCTTGCAAATCGACTACCCAGTTAGTCGAATCGACAACACAACGGACGATTCGAGTCGAATCGACCACTTTTCCTACCCTCCCTCTTCACCTTGTTGTGTGATTTTTTCTAAGTGTCTTGCAAATCGACTTTCCAGTTAGTCGAATCGACAACACAAAGGACAATTCGAGTCGAATCGAGACAAGTCGTCACTACCTTAGACGAATCGAGTCAGTTTGGGTGTATTGGACAACCCTCAGTAGTACAGCACATTTACCTTTTAATCATTATTTGACATGGTTGTTTCACCTTGCTTTATCCAATTTTGACACCCGTGGTGAGATAAGATCATTAAACAATAATTAAAGAATGATACAGTGTAAATAATACAAAATGGGAACAAACAGTGGTACATCCACAAGGTGGCTCTTTGTCCCCTGTGCAGAGGGGAAAACTGGAGTACCCGGGGAAAAAAATCCTCTCAAAGGAAGGATGAGAACCAACAGCAAACTAACCCACATCTGAAGCCGAGTTCAGGAATCGAACCCAGGCCACATCGGTGGGAGGCTAGTGTTCTCCCCACTGCGCCATACCTGCTCTCCAAATCGCTGTCAAATGGTTGCCCAGAACCTGTCATAAGCAACTACCTCTTTTAAGATCATGTGTCTGAGTGATCACTTGGTGGAGGTCTAAGCAGCATAGAAGATTACAAACCATCAGCCCCAAAAGTGTGTGAAGTGTCCAAGTGATTGCTTTGTCATCAGGAGGTCAAAGCATAGAATAATGCAAGCCATCAGTCCCAACAGTGGTTGCACTCATTTGTTAAAAGAGGTGGTCGCTTATGAAAGGTTCTGCACAACCATTTGATAGCGATTTGTAGTGGGAAAATGAAACAATTTTGGCATTTTGGAAAAGTGTCACTTGAGAGAGGTGATTGTTTACATGTATGAACAGTGGTAATAGAAGGAGGTGTAACTGAATGATATTTGGAAACCTTCCTTGGGAGCAACATGGTTAGGTCATCTCTATGGAGAGATGGAGAGATCGGTGTGTACTTCTGTTTGACTTTTCAGGAGGCCACACTACTGAGATGATAAGACTCCTGGGATCACTGTCTGTATATTACCAGCCGAGGATTTACGTGCTTGCTGAAACTGACAAAATGAGTGCAGAAAAAATCACCAGTTTTGAAAAGAATAGGACAGAAGAGGTAAGTTCCATGGTATGTTGGGCAGCATTTGGGCATTTACATGTTGACTCTAACATGCTGTAGGGCACATTTTCTTGGTCTTTTCTGGAATGAGAATGGGCAGAAAAAGAATGATAAAAATATAGGAATAAGAAACAAGAAAAAAAAAACAAAAAACGATTGTTCCAAAACTAAACTGAAAACTGACTGCAGATTTTTTCCTGACTGGCTCAGTGGGAGAATTTAAATTTGCCTCCAATGCACTGTTGTTTTGGTCAGCCATTTTGTTACTGCCAAGTGATTGACAACTTTTTCATAATGCTCACCCTCAGTGATTTTGTTACAATTTGCTATTAGTGAGTCCTTGGGACTCACCCCATGAAAAATAATGAGTCCCAGACCAAAACCAGTGAGTCCCATCTATCATAAATGGCGGTAGTCTGAGAAAACAGGTGACATTTCGCGAGGTCGCCACTTGAGCCCTCGCAAAACAACGTCTGAGTAATGAGCGCAGAAATTCCATACTGATGACGTGTACTGCCCAGATCTTGGCAGTGCTTCTGATTGGTTGTGCTGCGAGGGAATTTTCTTTCAACCAATCAGAAGTACTACCAAGTACTGCTGCGAGGGAATTTTCTTTCAACCAATCAGAAGTACTACCAAGATCTGGGTAGTGCACGTCATCAGTATGGAATTTCTGCACTTGTTACTCAGACGTCATTTTGCAAGGGCTCAAGTGGCGACCTCATGAAACGTTGGCAGTTTTTTCAGGCTAAAATGGCAGGCTTTACATGTAGCAAGCTTTGTATGAAGTGCGCTTTATTCCATAATTGTTAATAATGTAAGTAAAGGCTTGTATTTTTCCCTCGGATATCACTTCTAGATATATTTTAGAGCCAAATGGTAAATTGTGTTATACATGTAGATTCTAAATTACACAAATGGGACATTTGATCCATCGTGGCACGTTCACGTTTGTGAGTCCTTAAGGATGCATACCATAAATTATTTTGGGTCTTTTAGGATTTCTATGTGTCAGATAAGCAGGATGCAGGGGTGACAAAATCACTGCACTCTGTTAATTCTGGCCCAAATAGCAGAATACATTGAATGACATAAACTACCATTCTAATAATTCAGGAATGAGAACGGGTAATAAAAAATGTGCCAAAAAGTCATTCCAAGTATTCTAATTCCGGAATAGTTAATCCAGAAAAGGCACCCATAGTTAATTAGCAATAGTGGAGTGTGTGATGTGAGAATCAAGAATGCTGTGGTAATCAAGTGGTGAGCAGCAAAGCTAGGAGCCTTTTGATTAGGAAACTTCATTGCTTTTGCTTCCTGATTGCAGTCCAGTTGTTGGCGTCCGCCTTTAGAATTAGTAAAAGCTGTTGGTCATCAACAAGACATTGATAAGATCGTGTTTGACTGAGAAATCACTTTAAACAGATGTTATGAAGGTCTTCTCAATTCTTACACTCAAACGAAGAAAACCGTGAACACTGAAAATATTTCTGGAATGTTTATTGTGTTTTGACCAATCACATGCGAGACCTTGTAACTGCAGAAAACAAGTGGGTTTCTCAGTCACGGAATCGAATTGGTTCTCCATTTGTTTTGAAAGACCTTCATCTTAACTTACAAGAATTTAAATTGTTATTTCTCTTTATCTGAGAGCCACATGCGCTACGGGAGCGAAAAATGTGTGAGTGGTCTTTGGCTTGTTGCGGCTGCATTGTAGCAACGACCGCGGACTGTCAAAAGCGGCGTTCGTTATTCTTCAACAGCCTGGTGTACCGTTGCTAAATTAGAAAATATGTCATTTTCAAAATGTGCAACTACACGTTATAAAATATGATGCAAGCCCGGCTCGAAGGCACGGATGACTCGGCCTAAATAAATCGAGTCAGCTGTGCTGTCAATGGGCGAATTTGAAGAGAGAATATTGCAGTTTTTACTTCAAGGTGAAATAACTGCCGCTTGAGTTGGTTTTATTTCAAATGTCGGAAGCACTGATCGTTGCGTCAGTTTGTCGAAAAATTTTATAAGGCAAAAGCACTCAAACCTATTTTCGCTTGCGTAGTTTGTGGGGCTCTCAGATAGAAAGGAATAGCACTTCCAATTTGTGTAAGATAAACTGATGAAGATTAAACCTTGTCGTCTTTCGAAACAACTCGATTCCGTGACTGAGAACCCATTCGTTTTCTGCGGTTACAAGGTCTCGCATGTGATTGGTCAAAACACACATTCCAGAAATATTTTCAGTGTTCACGGTTTTCTTAATTTGAGTGTAAACTGGTGATCAGGATCTCTTTTCGTTCTGCAACTGGCAGAAGCAAGAGTCACCTGTGCTTGAAAAAGTCCAGCTGATCTTAGATTTGCAATTCTTTGACAAAAGGAGAGTTAAGGTTGATTTCCACTGTTGTGCAAATTTTACGTGTGTACACGCGTGAATTTAACTGGCTTTACTTGCGTAATAAAATTAGAGACGATGTATGAACGGCTTATGTTCATGGCTTAAATTCATGCACGTACGCACGTAAAATTTGCACAACAGTGGAAATCAACCTTTACAGTATTGATAACTCTTCCAGCTGACTGGATTAAAACAGTGTAAAGTCCTATGTATTTACATGTTTTTCTTACAGTGAGTATGAAATAATGTTCATTCACATAGATCTGCTCATGCTTTCTTTAGTTTAAGCTTCTGAGAATTCCTCGCAGCAGAGAAGTACATCAATCATGGCTCTCAACAATCTTTACAACATTAAATGCAATTTTATTTTCATTTCCTGTTGTGTTCCGGGAAAAGCCAGATTTGGTAAGTAGTCCGAATATGTAATTGAAGTTAATATTTTTAATAATGTTGCATTTAGTTGGTAAGAGCCTTTGGTAGTTCTTCGAGGGTTGATGTCTTTGGGGGAGGGGAATGCTGTTGAGGGTGTTATATCCTTCTATGCGACGTTCTAAATGTAGGATTCCTAGTTTGACAATACTGTACAGTTTTCTCAAAATTTTGGTAAAGGACTAACCTTTGAGAGGTGGTGTCTTGGTTGGGGGGGTGGGGGAGGGCAATTTTGAGAGGGTTATAACCCCTTATGAGAAGTTCAAGAATTTAGGTAGGAAATTCCTTGATTTATGATGCAGTAATGCAAAATTCTTGAGAACTCTTAGGCAAATGACACTTATGGTGCTTGTACAGGCCTACAACCAGGCTCCTTTTTTCACAAATCCTGTATTCACCCTGGTTAAGTGTGTAATGTATAATAATGAACAATTATATAAGCACTTGTTAACTGTGCTGAGTACTCTGCTACAGTCATGTAAATAAAAGTGAAATGAAATCTAACTGGATAAAAATTAACATTAATAGTATTGTTGTATAGAAGAATAGGACCAAAGCTCTTTCTTGAAATTTTTGCCATTCATTTCTGCAGCTTTACCCCTAAACAAATTACAGATAAAATTAAAAGTGCAGTTGAACTTGACTTTTTTTCATTGAACATTCAATGTGACTGTGAGAAATAATTATCATATAATGTGAAGAACTGATAAATAAATGTTACATTTTTTACCATCAGCTTCTCTGTAATGGGCCTGGAACCTGTATTCCAATTTGTTTAGCAGCCTTTGTGTTGAAGGTAAGGACAATCTTCTACGGGTACATGTCACTTTGTAGCACTAGTCATAAAGGTGGTGCCTGGTCGTTGTGAATTTTGCAGGATATTATTTTGGTCGTCTAACAGAGGTTTAGCCTACGCACAGACGTCTCCTATTTTCTTTGCTAGGAGACATCTGCATGTAGGCTAAAGGGGGTCATCCTTGGCCATTATCCATCACTGTGTTGTTGTGTTAGTGAGCAATTTAGCCAGCAAAACTGATAACTTAAAACTGATGGGTTTGTTAATGCAAGAGCAAAACTGCAAGCAAAGGGAGGGGCAGTGTTTTGGCAGTTCTGAAAAAGTGTGCCTTTCTTGCATCATCCTCATCAGCGTCAATCAGTGCTGCTTGACAGCTGTGCACAGTTTTGACAGACAACCAGGATACATTACTCCTAGTCAACAGAATTTTGCTGGTGGAAACCGATTACTGTTCAGCTAAGTACCTGTTGTTACTCATCACAATTACTAACAATATCATATCTTTCACTTCAGGTGGCTGGCTTAAGAGATGTTATAGTGGTGTTTGTGGAGAGTATATGCAGAGTAAAGACATTGTCATTATCCGGCAAAATAATGTACCACTTTGCCGACCACTTTCTAGTTCAATGGAAACAGCTTCAAGTCAATTTTCCAAAGGCAATGTATCTTGGACGGCTTGTGTGACCGTTGACAATTCTGCAGCTTGCCACATTCCACAACTGTATTGCATGCTGTTGTATAGTTAGGGGTAGGTAGGTGGGTGGGAAGGTGCATAAATAGGTGGATGGGTGGGTAGGTAGGAAGGTAGATAGATGGTTGGGTGGGTGATCAGGTAAGTAGGTGGGTAGGTAGGTGGGTCAGTAGGGTAAGGTAGGTAGGTAGAGGTGGGTTGGTAACTAAAAGGTAGTCGCACACAAGCCAGAGCTCAACCTGGTTTCTGTAGCATAAAGTGACAGAGAGTATTGCTACTCCCCCCTAGATGGGATGCTTGTCCATCGCAGGGTTACCCCCAGCAGTGTGTGGCCAGTACCCATTTTATACACCTGGGTGGAGAGAGACAATGTGGGGTTAAGTTTCTTGTCTAAGGAAACAACAGGATGGCAGGGACTGGGCGTCGAGCCACCGACCTTCAGTTCTGAAGTCCAATGTGCTAACCACTACACCACCCTGCATAACTAGAATGCAATTGAAACACACTGGGCCTGTCAACTACTGTTTTTGAACCATTTTAGTGTGAAGTAGAGTATTTCAGTACTCTTAAAAGATCAATCTATTGATCTTCAAAGATGTTGTAATTTATGCCATCTTTTCTGAATTTGTCTTCCTGTTTCCCTTCTTTCATTCTTGGTTCCCAGCCTCCTGTGCTCCCTCCATCACCACCCCACAGATAGTGCCATCAATTTTCTCAATGTTATTTTTTTCAATGTTAATTTAGGACTCAATGTATGTAGGAAATGTGATAGCTAAACAGGAATCAAAGAAATTAATTAAAATTATTTTTTTAAGAGGAAGTGGTTTGTTCTTGTTTTTGTGGTATGTTAATGAATGTCAGTAATATTTTTAAAATACCCAGAATAAGCATTTCTTAAATTGGCATGGACTCCCACTTAGTTTGCATTAATGCTGGTATTCTGTAGGTGGAGAACGCATCATGACTGCTGTTTTGAAAGAGGGGTTAGCTTCATGGCACAAACACAATGTTTGCATGGTAATGCCATATCAAATTTCTTTAAGCCTGTTATCAAAATATTTTTCTGGTGTTACTCAGAGGTTCATATGTAGCTGTTCTGGGAAGCATGTAGTGACATTTTCAGTTTTTGATTAATTAGTCTGTAAATTGTCCTTTAAACTTTCAGTACAAATGTATAGACAATAAAAATATGACTGCATGCTTTCCAGTACTTCCATATCCATTTCCTCAAAAAAGACCAGTAGAATTTTAATATTCTTTTCCTAGATTTGCATACGCTATTTGAAGTGTCCACCATATTCAGAAATAATTTTTATGGAAATTTTGGACATCGGATTCCCATACAAACCCAACCAAGGTATATGGTCAGTGCTAGGCTCCTTTTTTCAAGGATTTAATCCTTCATAATTTTTTTCCAAGCTTTATTCTTGTTTGGATTTGGTGGGGGAGGAGAGGGTCATGGACTCCCAAGTGATTCAGGGTTTAATTTTTTTTTTCTTGCGTGACAATTCGCCACTGCCTATACCACCCGTATAAACCAAGTTGAGACAAATAAACAAAATATAAACCAAGTTTGAGGTTTGGAAGGCACTCTCAAATCTCTGCCTTATTTTGCCCCATAAAGGACCGGAGTTAAAACTGAACACCCAAATTAAATCTCTTTGAATCTCTTGTTCCTTCAATCCCCCGCCTTTCTTCCACATATTTTTTCTTTTTGTGGGAAGGTACTTCGTTTTAAAAAGGAAAATAATTGAAAAGTAGATTTTCTGAAAGGATAACGATAGAAGCTGGAGATATTGCGAAAACAAAAGGAGTATTTGAGTGTCGTTGTGTCGCGTGACAATCAACCGGAAGTCCTTTGTGCTTTGGAAATTCAAGAATGTGGCCACTACCAAATATGGGACGTAAATCGATGACGCGGGGTGATAGCTTCCTCTCCCACCAGTGAAAGTGCTGTGTTATCAATATTTTGTGGAATTTCGGTGCTCTAAAAGATAGGAAAACGGCTTCTATAGGTGGGAAATTTTTGTTCTTAAGTGTAGGTGTACTGTTAATATTCAAGTATGTATTTAAAATTTATGTGTTTAAATATTCTGCGGGGCCGACAGCTGTGTTATTATAAAGCGAATTGACCTGTTCGTTCATCAATCAAAAATGGCTCACTTTTGAATAATATTGTTGAAGTTTTCTTGGTTTTAAACAACTTAAAATGCTTGAATAGGTTTTATGAATCAAGGCACAATAGCTAGGTAATGTTTGAAGTAAAATGTGTCGATGTTTGCAAACATTTTCGCTTTCATTTCTCTAAACTATTAAGTGATAAAAGCTAAAATTCCCAAAGCACCATGCTTAAGCTAAGCTACAGCTTAAAGTTGTATTTTGAGCGTAATATCTTTAATCCCGATCACACAAAGACAGGATACTTTTATAGCAGGTTGAGGCACTCGTAGATGGCGGTAAGAAAAGTTATTTTTCAGTTTGAATTTGAACTTTAATGTCTTTAATGAACGATAGTTACTTTGGCTATGATATCTCCCGGGTTGTTCGTCGCTGTTGGTGGTCAGATACAAACACGTACAAAAATGTAAATTTCACTAAGTGAATTTATGTCTACAACGTAAGTTTCTCTTAAAATATTTGTATTTGATGTACACCGAAATGAACGGTTTATATCAGTAGATTAAATAGTGAAACTGAAACACGCTTTCTGTGATGGTATGACCGTGTACTTTTATTGCATTGTTGATTTACTTCCATCATCACTGCAATTTTAGTTTACTGTTAGTTTTCGAACCACACGATCTCGAATTCAAATCAAATAAATTCAATTATCATGTCGGATGGTTACTAGAAAGAACTGTCGAATAGGTTCTTTTGTTTTGACTTTCTTAATTTATTTGGAAAGTTTTGTGGGACACCAGCCGAGAAGATTTACTGATGAAGAGAATTTCAAACAGTATCACATTTTAAATTTTTGCAAACAGGCAAGTGTAAACTTGCCCACCCCTATGTCAATATGTGATATTGCAGGATATTGTGTTTGATTTCCATGCATTTATCATAAGATAAAATTCTGAAAATAGTTTTGATATTTCATTATTAATTTTCTAATTACTTCTTTCAAACTCCAAGGTGTGAATAGTATTCAGATGTATTTCAACATTGTTTAAAGGTTAACACTTTTTTATCAGAACAAAGTGAAGTGCAAATTATCTGTTCTTCCAAATCGTAAAATATTAATGAATTTTGGGTTTCAAGAGAGTTTTTTTGAGGGAACTGTATACAGCGGATTTGGTAGCTGGATAAACTTAAGCAAGGGACAGTATGCAGAGAATCAAAGGTTGGGAAAATTGCTAAATGATGTCTGTAGAAACCAAAAAAGGTCTAAGTTGCTGGGAAAAAGAATGAGTCTTGTCTGTTTTCTGACACATACATGTAAACTAGATACAATCCTTTGTTTGTACCTGTATTGTATGTGTATGTGTACATGTACTGTTTCAGTGGTTTTACAAGTAATATGTGTCATGGATATTTTACAAGATCTGCAATATGTGAGCAATGGAAGAATAATGCCTGCTTGTATTTTTGTGCCAAAGTTGTGATTGACCTAGTTAGTCTTGTGTCTTAAAAAAGATTTTGAATTCAGAGACTAAAGTGAAAACTTTGTACCCTGGGACCCATTACTCATGGTGTGTTCCATTTCACAAATAATTGGAAATTGAGTCTCTGTTAGGGCTGGTTGTCACTAGTGATAGAGTCGGAGTCGAAATCGGAGTCACAAGAGCGCTTGTGGTTAAGTGAAAATCAAACAATGGAGTGATGAAATCGGAGTAGCAAGAATCAGACGGAACATTTCCATTTTCTTCTGATTGCGCTGCGTTACTTACGATCTAGAGAAAACCAGATTGTCGGAGTTGTAAGCAGAAGCAGAAGAATAAACCAATCACAGGGCTCGTCCTCAGGCCCTCTGGGTACAAAATTGTGCTTACGACTCAATCTGATTTTCACTAGATGATAAGCGCTGATGGAGAACAATCAGAAATTCTGCTTTCAACTCTGTGATTTGATTTTCAATAGATCATAACGGTCTTCGCTTCTGATTATGACGCTGACTCCGATTCCGTTGCTAGTGAAATCCAGTCTTTAAAGACTTTTGTACACATAAAATAGTTTTCAGGTCTGATAATTCATTGGGAGTTTTGAGAACAGGGCCTGTGACCTCGAATCTTAAAGGCACAGGGTAAAACCAAAATTAATCAATTAACATTGAACCAGTTCATCTATAAATTAAACTACTGTACTGTACATAAACATTATTTTTATTTTTCAGATTCTCGCCCTCCTCAGAGAGGCTTTCCGATGGCTTCTCCTCACAGGAATTCCCCAGTGTCCTTTACTCACAGCAGCCACAGTAGTGATAGTGACAGTAACTGCGCTGGCCCCCATTATTATTTTAGTGATGTTGCTCACAGCAAAGATCTTGTAAATGCTCTCAAGTTTTTACGTCAAGATGAGGACCTTTGTGATGTTGTGCTAAGGGTCGGCAGCACTAGCATATCAGCTCACAAAGTTGTGCTGGCTGCCAGTAGCCCTTATTTTAAAGCCATGTTTGCTGGTAAGTTCTTCTTATAGTACACCTTTTTGTGTAAGGGCCTGAAAAGAAAAATTGACGTTTAATTTGTCAGAATTGGTACAGTGAAACAAATTTGAGACACGTGCCCACTAAATGAGGTTCTGTTAGGGCTGGTGATCGTGAATGGTCTTACCAAAAATTAGGGTCTCGGAAAATTTCAACTGAATTATTAAGCATCTCGCTGACTCATTTTTTGAGTGATACTTTGCATCTCGATGTCCCTTTTTTTTACCCAGCTGTCTCAAGATCTTGATCCTTTTGCAAAGCCAGACCTAGAGTCTTGACTTTTTAGAATGCTAAAAAGAAAATCTTGAAGTTCTGATGTGTTTACAGAGCTGCAAATAACTGTCGGACATCGGACAATGTCCGGCTAAAATCGGCCCATGTCCGACGACATCTTAACTTTGGTCGGACATTATGTCCAGACAAATTTTTTTACCAAATGACAAGTAAATAATGATAAGAAATAATTATTTCAAAAAGACTTCCACTTAAAATAATAATAAAAAAAAAACGTCCGACCACATTTCTGTTTTGTCGGACCAAAGTGGAGACCTGGTCGGACATATGTCCTTTCGAGAAAGAAAAATTATTTGCAGCCCTGGTTTAGGTAACCTCCTTACATGTAGTTGTGTGAAACTGATCTGAAAGTCTGGGGTTTGAATTATTATGTCCTAAAAAGTTTTGGGCTTGCATGTAGAAAACTCTGAATGCTTGGCCTCACAATTTAAAATTGAAAGGGTCTTAGGCATGCACACACAATGATCATCTCGCTGTCTTGTAGAATCTTGAATTTATCATTTGCTACCCCTTCTGTTATCTTGAGGGATTTTTGGAATTGTAACAGGCACCCCACTCTTTAGGGTCCCTCTGGTCTAATTTATGACCTTCCACTTGTGTTGTGCATTTACCAAATGCAAGTTGAAGTTCATGTACTGGTAGTAGTGTCCCTCTACCTCAGAAATAAGGGTATCCTTTTCATACTTGTTCTGGGGCCAAGGTGGTGTAGTAGTTAGCGCGTTGGACTTCAGATCTGAAGGTTGGTCGTGCAAGGCCCAGTCCCTGCCAATGTGTTGTTTTCTTAGACAAGAAACTTTTTCCACATTGTCTCTCTCCACCCAGGGGTATAAATGGGTACTGGCAACATACTGCTGGGGGTAACCCTGCGATGGACCCCATCAAGGGGGGGAAGCAATACTCCCAGTTGCTTCATGCTACAGAACCCAGTATAAGCTTCAGCGTTGTGGGCCTCCTTTGCTTGTATGGGACTGAAACTTTTTTTTCACGTTTTTGTTTTTACCTATTGCTGTATGTGTGCCACTCAATCCTATCAGGGATTTCTGAGTAGCAATGCTCGCATCCCCACCATGAATTAGAAATTGCAATAATTATTGTATGATGATGTATATCTTTTTTTTTTTTGGTTTTTCAAACAAATCATAAAATTTGTACAATCATATTCTTTTTACTTAAAACTGACCAAACTTACTTTAAATTGCCAGGGGGCCTCTCGGAGAGTCGACAAAATACTGTAACGTTACAGGAACTAGACGAGCGTGCAATGGAAACTATTGTGGACTTTTTCTACAGTGGTGAAATCGAGATATCAGAGGCAAATGTGCAAGATCTTCTTCCTGTAGCCTGTCTCCTGCAAGTGCAATCTGTACAGCAAGCATGTTGTGAGTTCCTCAGAAGGCAACTAAGCTCCGAAAACTGTCTAGGTGAGTTGCCCCCCACCCCCCCCTCCAAAAAAAAATTATAGGCAACTTAAGTAGTTTGAGTACATGACTATGACTTCTGCAGTGACATTTTGTGGCCCTAATTCTTCCTTCTCCTATTTCTGAAACTTTCACCTCTCATCTTAAGAAATTAAAATTTTTTCACTGTTTTCCGGGATCTTTTCCGAGGTTAAGAATATTTAAAATCGACGTTTCGATCAGTTTCACTGATCTTCTTCAGGCTGTTTTTAACAACAGCCTGAAGAAGATCAGTGAAACTGATCGAAACGTCGATTTTAAATATTCTTAACCTCGGAAAAGATCCCAGAAAACAGTGAAAAAATTTTAATTCTTCCTTGTTGCTTATGATTATAAGAGGATGCTCTAAGAATGAGGTGGGTGTGGTGTATCATAATCTCAAGCATGTATCAACCCAGTGATTTTCTGTGAATCCTAACTCCTCCTTGTTGCCAGAGTTAAATCCATTCTGAACCTCGGCACTGGAATCCAGCATGTCCTTCACCCAAGTGGCGGGGGGGAGACTCTGGATTTTGAGTGACAAGGAGGTGTGAATGGGGACATAAATTAAAATGCAAAAAAAAAATTCCTTTGGGCTTTAAGCAAAACCCAAAAAAATCCCCTGGATCAAAATGACCCCCCCCCCCCCATCCCCGCCAAAAAAAAAATTAAAGAAAATCCCCTGCTGAATTTTGGAGCCTATGAAGTACCCTGAGAAGGGATTAAGTGACAAATATATAATGAAGAACAACGGTAATTTATGAATGGTTGGTTTGTTTGTTTTTTTATGATACTATTGCGATAAACCTTCCCGTAAGTAGTCAAAATTACAGGAGCAGTAGGCAGGGTCTTCTGCCCACTGAGGCTTCTTGAGAGGTTCAGTGTAAAGTAATCAACTACAGCAGGCAAAATAGTAAACCACCGGTGCTTTTTGACAGGGCTGTTTACTTGTTTTCTTATGTGGCCAATATCATTCTTCTGTTTGCAGGAATCGTTGCTTTTGCTGACCGCCATAATTGCACAGATTTAATGACATCTTCAGAGTCCTTTGCCAGGCATCATTTTATTGAAGTCGTACAGGGTGAAGAATTTATGGAGATCTCTGCTAAGCAGTTGACACGGATTCTTTCAGACGATGATCTTAACATCCAGTCTGAAGAGAGAGCCTTTGAGGCTGCTTTGGCATGGATCAAGTATGATGTTGATGTCAGACAGGTACAATTTAGTAATGTTTTTTGAGAATAGACATCCCCATAGCTGTTAAAGTTTCAAAGTTAATATTTTTATAGTTGTAATAGGACTGTGTAGAGTCCAATTTGGTCTGTAATCACATGTGTTTTAATGTAATTTGGATGTCTGTCTAGAGGGAGTCTGATTTGTTTAGTCATTAAGTATGATTACTGTCCATGTTAGAGAATGGAAGGGAACCAATTCAAATTCAGCTGTCCGATATGCAATTAGCATAATATTTGACACACTTCATTCTTAGGCATAAAACACAAATTGTCCTATTAATGCTTAAATCAGGAGAATTATTATTGTAATTATTGAGAATTAAATTCTAACAGGTTATAGTTTTGATTAATAGTGATCAAAGTCCTTGCCACAAACTTACAATGCAATTTTATTTATTTCTTATCTCTTTCAATTTTATTGTTCACAGGAATATGCACCAGAAATTCTCAGCAATGTTAGGTTTCCTCTGCTTTCAGCAGAATTTTTAATGGACAGAGTGGCAACTGAAGAAATTATAAGAAATAACAGAGTCTGCAGGTGAGGTCCTTATACTTTGAGGGTTATAGAATGGTAAATCTGAGACTTTGTGAGACTGCAAGACTCTCATTTAAAAATATATGACTGAGACCCAACTGCTTATCAAATTCAAGCCTGAGATTTGGACATCAGATTGCACTAGATTTTCTGATTATTTAGGTTACATATTTACAGCTGTTCGTAATTATTCATTATTTGTGATGGTTGTTTATCGCTGCTAACAGAAGTAATTTAGAACGTTGTTTCTTTTCTTCATGATCATCAAATTGAAATCAGGTACAATTATGAGACTCTGAGATCCAAATTATCAAAATTCAAACCTTGAGGCAGTCCAGATTCTAGTGAGCCCAAGATTCCAAAATGCTAACTTGAAATGTGGAGATTTTGAGACTCAGTTGATATTTTCTGAGATGTTTAATTTTTGATAGGTCATTCTATACTCCTGCTTCGGTGTTTGGTATAATTTAAGTTGTGCCATAAAGATGGTAAAAAGCAATCAAGTCTCATAGAGCCTCAAAGACAGATTGAATTTGTTGTTGCATTTAATTAATTTAGTGACAGATAATGAACATAATATATTCCTTTTTTCTTGTTGTAGTGATCTCTTACTGGAGGCCACTGAATGTCTTCTCCTCCCCAAGCGCAAATCTCAGATTCACAGTCACAGAATGGCTCCCAGAAGACCCACCTCAGTCAACCATGTGATGTATGCAATTGGTGGAATGAGCCGCAGGGAGGCCAGCAAGAGCGGAGAGAAATATGATCCACGGGAGAGAAAATGGAAGCCTGTTGGTAAGGATACTGATTACATGCAGACTATAATAATAATAATAATAATAATAATAATATTTAATAATAATGATGATGATGATGATGAAGACGACGACGATGCAACAACGATGACGATGATGATGATGACGATGACAAAAGGTGGCGGCAGCGGTGGTGGTGGTGATGATGATGATGGATCATTACTAGCCAAGGTTTTGGGCTCAAAATATTAAATCGTGTGTGAAAACTTTTTTTCTAAATAAATACAAATTTAAGTCATGACTAACATGACTGTGTTCTGTTGGGAATTTTCAGTTGGAAAAGTACTGCTGGCTAGCTAGCTTTCATTTGAGTACAGACACACTTTAGGATTTCACCCATAGACTCTGTTTGAGTTACCTAGAATCACCTTACATGTAGTGTAGTAAAACTACAATAAATAAAGTTCTGTTATATAGAGAGGTACTCTAGGATCTGATGCACAAACTCACAAGCCTGTTTCAGGCATTCAGATAATGGCGTGCAAATGAAAAATACGGAGAGCAGAGAGGGAAAAAAGCGAAAAGAGACTCTTCTCTATATTTTTTGTTTGCGCACCACCATCTGAATGCCTAAAACAGGCTACAAACTAACTAGATAAAAACAGCACCATATTTGAATCCAAATTTTTCTTTCATCTTGTCAAATCTATCTTTTCAGGTGACATGAATATTTGCCGTTGGGGTGCTGCAGTAGGTGCTTTAGGCCCTTTTCTTTACATCTGTGGAGGCAGTGATGATGCATCCCGTCTGGAGACAGTGGAACGGTTTGATCCGTTTGCAAATGTATGGGTGCCTTCTGTGCCAATGTCTTCAAGTCGCAATGGAGTTGGTGTCACGGCAGGGAGTGGGAGAATATATGCAATAGGTAGGCTCTACAGTATCTTGAGATTTTTTTAGGAACTTCCATAGCAATTAGTGCTGTTCAAAAGTTAATTGGAATGCCCTTATTGATTATTCTCCTTCCTGGCCCTTAATTAAAGTACATTAAAACCCAAGTCTCTCAAATCTTGGCTATTTCAAATCCCATGGTACCCTCAAACTGAAAGTTGTTTCCCTTGAATGATGCTGATCAGTTATTCACTATTCTGTATCTTAATCGTGCATTATCTCCACCATAGCAAATCATTGAAAAGTTGACCTTGGTTTGCTACTAACGTTCCATTATACATAGAATTTTTAATTCTAAACAAAGCAAGCTAGACAGGAACTGGCCTGTTGGAGGTTTTGTTAGAAAAAATTTCACCCTGTCTGAGTTTTCATGCAAAAAATTTCACTTATTATTCACATTTACACTGTTAAGAAAAATTGAGCACCACTTCTATAAAGCACCCTTCCTAATAACCCTTCCTTATTAAGGCCTCAAACTGATTTCCCCTGAGAGGATGAATCGAGCTTTTATGATATTTGTCCCATTCACAGGTGGTTTTGATGGCTCCATGCCTTTGAACACAGCTGAGTACTATGATCCCAAAGTGGGTAAATGGACAGAGATTGCTCGGATGAATCAGTGTCGGTTTGGTGTTGGTTGTGCTGTGTTAAATGACATGGTGTATGCTGTTGGTGGCTCGGATGGAACAAACCTTAAAACTGTGGAAAGATACGATCCTGAAACCAACACTTGGAAGATGGTAGCATCCATGAGTACAGCAAGGTTTGTTTGTTTTAGTTAATCTTTCTTGGTTTGTTTTCGGAAATTTAAAGCTGATTTCACTGTTGGACGTAGTCCCGGGTTTTCAAACATGACTCGCCGGCTATGATTCACCTTTCATTATTTTCCCATGTTCACAAACCAGTGATGAAAACTTGCACAGAAAAGAGTTCACAGCCTACATAAATTTATGTGTATGAAGTACAAACAGTCCTGGAGAAGCAGAAGACCTTCAAGCTTACATTGTAATTCACCATTCAGGATTATCGTCAAATCTAGACTTGTAAATTATAACCAGCAAATCATGTGTAGAAAACCTATAGGTCTGTAGATGGCACAGATATGGACTAGGTGGAAATCAATTCAGAAAGGAGAAAGAAGTCATGAAAACAGGAAGAATTGAATTCAATGCAGCGTTAGTAGAAAATAACAGCCACCCGGTTAAAGAAAAAAGCTGTAATGAGACAGCTGTTTTTGGTTGCCCATGTGAATGCCATTACACGTCATGTTAGCATGCAGAGATGCAATACAAGTAGAGCATTTCATCAAAGATATGATTACCTTTGAAATCCAGCAACAAGCAGTCATACATCTAACGTCAAAAATGACTCACAAATTGACTTGTCATTTGTTTTTCAGGAAGCAGGTAGGCGTGGCCACATTAGGGGGGTATCTTTATGCCATTGGGGGGTGCGATCACGGACATCGGTACGACACGGTGGAACGTTATGACCCAGGGAAGGATGAGTGGGTCAGCGTGGCTCCAATGAGCACCCCACGGAGTGGGTGTGGTGTGGGAGTGTTGGACGGGTTCATTTACGTCGTAGGAGGCTACGATGGCACATCATATCTGAGCTCAGTTGAAAGGTAAGTTTTAGTTGGAGTAAAGAGATAGGTCACGTTCTTTAACCTCTAAAAAAGGTGCACATTCGGTGACAAAATGGGCAGTCAACCAAAAAAATGATAAAAAACGATAAATCAGATTTTATCGTCATAGCGTAGGGAGTAGTCGCCTAATCTCCCGAGCCAGGGGCTCATGTGTAAATACTTGACGTCCAGGTTGAATTGGAATTTGGAGGTGTTGGTTTTTATGGAGGAAGGAAAACCGGAGAACCAGGAGAAAAACCCTCGGAGCAAGGGTGAGAACCAACAACAAACTCAACCCACGTGTCAACCGCTGGAATCGAACCTGAGTCACAGAGATGGGAGGCGAGTGCTCTCATCACTATGCCAACCTTGCTCCTCATGACCAATGAAATGAGGTTTAAGTTAGACCTAGAATTAGGCGACAATTAGTTATTCAAACAAAGTTTAGACGTGGTTTAACAAAACTGCAGTGGAAATTGATTTCAATTCGGCCAACCTGAGTATGTAAGCATGGCTTACTTTAATTTGTGCCACGTGTAACATAAACTAGAAGAGCATTTACCTCCTTAAAGTAACCCTCTTATAAACGTATGTAGAGGTCCATTAATTGCCTTAGACCACGGTCTCAGTTAGACTTCATTATAAAAAAACTTGACCATACTGTTTTGGTATCCTCGGACATAATTATTACACCCCTTGTATCTTTCCTTAAAGGCCCCTGTTTTCCTTGGCAACTTAACTAAAAGAGACGAATGTATATTCTTTTATTTTGCCCGTAGATAAGACCCCTTATCTCCTGTTCAAGGTTCTGTTGTCTCTTGATAACTAAATTGAAAGGGATTAATTTGTATCATTGCTTTTTGCCCCTAGATACGATCCCTTGTCCAATGAGTGGCACCAGGCCCCACCTCTTAGCCAACCAAGGGACTGTGTGGCTGTTTGTGTTGCCAGCTGTAAAAGAACATTTAACAGCAAAAGACTCTTTGAACCTTCTTCAAGTAGGACACCAGCTGTCTAGGGAAGTCCTTGGTTACAAACGTGGAGAAAGTGCTGCTCAAGAGATAATACAATGTGCGGGATTAAGTTCTCAAACAGTGTGGCTGAAAAAAAAAAGTTGGGAGGCCTGTGGACGAGCGCTGTCACCTAGCCACGTAGTGTTAGCACGTGTAACGTGACGTTCAAAGTTCAAACTGCACGTGATCAGAAATATTTCACGAACATCACAGATTGGTTGAGTGTGAGCAAAATCCAACGGTGATCCCGTGTTGTGTCACGTGGCGAACATGGGCAGGCCACGTGAAAAATCATGTCAGAAGGAGAACTTTGCCTGTCCGGAACAACGTTACTTGATTATATTGGCATGTAAAGCCTGGGCTCGAGAAAAAAACGTTTTACCCAAACTTGAAAGATCGTTTGAACGGTCAAGATAAAGGAGAATGGCAGAGAAAACAAAAAAATATTCTTTAAACAAGAGCATGGATGGATTATTTCAAAGACTTGTTGTTGAATGTCAGAGACACAAGCAAGCTGCAAGTGATGTCTATATTTACAATAAGAGTAAATGCGAGAACAAAGTATGAGGACAATAATTATAAAGAAAAGTGAAGACATTAGTAAGTGAATACATGTTAAGTTACAAGTTACTAAGAGTAGACTTATTCAAATTTAAAAGTATTCTCAAATTAAAAAAAAAAAATGAAATTATCCTTTATTCACCGGTGAATAATTGTTTAGCATATACCACATGAGTGACAAATGGACAAACCCTTGCTCTACACTATGACCTCTTCTTCGCTCGGAAGAATAGCAAATGCTATCCAGGAAATAAGTAGCCAATCGGAGGGTGAATAAATACTGTGCACTCTTTGTGTATGTAGTAAATAATGAAATTCTCAATGTGGCTTAGTGATGGCTATTAACGCAGGGATAAAAGTCAAAAGATAAATATTTAAGAGAGTTCAATAGACTACTTTGCTATTTACAGGAGTCTTAAAGTGGTTTTACTTAACCCATGAAAAAATCTACCATTATTGTCTAATAGTAAAAAGTAAAGTAAAGGAAACATTGGACTTAGTGTGTAAAAGTGCCTTATAGTTTAATATCTATTGCACGGGATTTTAAATCTGTTGTTATACTTCAACCAACATACAAAGCATCTAAATGCGGTGACAATTTACACACTTCATGACAACGAATACGTGAAAAGTGTAAATACTTCGAAGTCAATTTAGAGATACTTAGTACGTGTAAATTAATAATAATTGAAATTACCGGATTATTCCCACGATGTGTCTCTACAAAATCTAGGAATCACTAAACGCAATTATGAAATATGATCGTTATTAAATAATCGTAATTATTAAATATGGTTGTAGAAGGTACAACATATTGTCACATATTTATGTTTCAATTACAAATAAACAAATCTATTTTATGTAATTTTGTTTTGTCTTTTTTTACTTGTTCAACATGATTAATTCCAGGGGAACTTTCCTCGTATGAATCAAGATTGTCTCGTCCCGTTTATATACTTACATATTTATATACTTATATATTTACATTACCTGAAGACTTTTGAAGACGGTTGTTCCGTTGACCGTTGGTGACCATCGCCACGTGTTTGCAAATTATCGCTGAGAAGGAAACGTCTTGACTTGGAAACCGAGGCAGAAGATGACAGTTCTTCGTTTCCATATTATTACTCCCCTTTAAAATTGTTGTCAAGGTTTCTAAACCGATTAGAAAAAAATTGAGGCACCTTTTGCTCTTTGCGTGTCCTTCGCTTTCTACTGGTGGTAAATGTGAGAATTAAAAATGAATAATGTATCATGAATAATTAATTGCAATTCAAATGAGATTTAGACACATTTCCTTTTGAGAGCCAGTCTCGAATATTCAAATTCCAAGACTAAGTCTGTACAATAGGTTAAAGAATTTTTCCAGCATTCATTCAAAATTTAAGTTTGTTTAAAAAGCCTTCTCCTATTACTGCATACTCCAAAATAATCCAGAACTGAAACGGTGGGTGTTACAGGTCACGTTCCACTAGTCACAAGTGCAGGTCCCTGTGCTACTGATATGCAAACAAGCTAAACAGCGTTCCCTAGCCCCGGCTAAAGCAGGCTAAAAAATCATCTAGAATGCCAGGGGACCGCACTGTTCAATTTGTTGATATATCAGCAACACAGCGGACTTGTAATTATGACCTGTAAAAAGTGAGCTGTAAAAAGACACCGCTGAACCGAAAAACAGAGAATTAATATTTGGCCGATGTTTCGATAAAAAAGCTACTGAAAATGTTGGACAAAACTAAACTTCTGAACGAATGAAGCATCCCGTCAATCCCTGCGACTCGTCACGGGAACCAAGTCCCTTCGTGTAAACCAACCATTTTTATCAAAAAACTAGATGGGACAATCCTTGTGTATGAGCAAGCGTGCGCTCTGATTGGCTCCCTACTAACAGGTTATCAGTTGTTATTATATAGACAGTCCCCTCCCTACTAACAGGCTATCAGCTTTTATTATATAGACAGCCCCTGGATATGAGCAAGAGTGTGCTCTCTTATTGGCTCCCTACTAACACGCTATCAGCTGTTATTATATAGACAGCCCCTGGATATGAGCAAGCGTGCGCTCTGATTGGTCCCCCAACTGACTGGCTATCGGCTGTTATTATATAGACAGTCCCGGGTTATGAGCAAAGGCACGCTCTTATTGGCGCCATTTTAACACGCTGTCAGCCCATATCCTATGTTTAGAGAATTCATGCGAAACAGGTTGCATAAAATGCTTCTATTGGCAGGAAGTTCAGTGTTATGGGTAGTTTAAAAATTCATTAAAACACTGGCCAAACGGAGTCGCAATTCATCGCAAGTTTTCGCCCTGAGGACTCGCGTACGCTTCCGAAGCCTTTTAATCATGACTTGCGTTAACTTTGACCGAGCGCAAGTTTGTCCGCAAGTAGGTGCACGTTTTGCACCGTTTGGCCGCCCAACGCAAGCACCCGCAAGCACCCGTTGTCACAGAAAACGCATTAGCCAATGAAAGACGTGGTACTTGGGTGAAAAGCTTGGAAAAAGAAAACGAAAATATGAGAAAAATAAACTGAAAAGGGACCTCTCCGATTTTAGAAAAAAAAGGGCCAAGTTTTGCTCAATATTCATAGGCGATTTACTAATTTCTTATAAGATCTCTAGCCTTGGCACGCGCTCATTCTCTTTCTAACACACTATCAATTGCCCAGCAAATCCCCCTTTTTTTACGGAGTTATTATCGCGTGAATTTACAACTATAGATATTGATTAATTTTTAACTGGGTAGCAATCAACAATCTTAAAACCATCGACAACAGAGGTTTATTTGCATTCCCAGCAACTAATAGTATTACACAAACAGGAAGTAGAGAACGCAGCTTGTTGAGAACAAACTACGAGATCTGTATTCTCGATTTTTATGTAAAAGCTTCACAAATAAGGAAGCGTGACGTTTTTCAGACAAAAGTATTGTAAATATTGTTAAAAATAAATACATTTTTGTCTTGTTCACGTAGAGAGCAAAAACCTTAAGATTTATTATCGAAGTCGCACATTATCGTTTTTCCAGGTGTGTCATATCTGTTGCAAATTATTTGAAAGTGGATTACAGTTTGAATTTCATTTGAGCAACGTTAACAGCAATGACAATGTTCTTACTGCCGCAGGGATCTCGCTTAGGTATGTAATGCCATCCAATCTCAATTCTTAAATAACGATGATCTGCCCCAAGCCTGGCTTCATCCCGTCTTTACTCTTTTTTGTTAAAAGTTTTAGAGAGTCAAGGGTGCGAAACTGTATGATCATTAATTAAACCTTTAAGCCCCAGCATCACAGTAATCCAAATTCTCCTTACTGGTCTCTTTGCATTTTGGTGAATTGTAGTCGTGGGAACTTGTTCAAATATCAAGACAAGCCATCTTTGGTGGTCATTTTATTAATTCTCAAGACGTGTTTGTTTTATAGTGCAAAGATATGATAAAGAGAAACAGTTTTTCTGATCACGTTTTTGTCGAACAGTTCTCTCTTGTTTTAAATGACATCATGTGTGTCAGCGCTTTGGCTGACACTTGGCGGGGGGGGGGGGGGGAGGCTCGATAGCGGTGCGGTAACGTACCTACTCACCTACTCACCCACCCCTTTGCCCTTTCTCTAGCTATTCTCCGCTGCTCTACATTATTAAGTAATCCATCTTTCTGGCGCTCACTGAAAGAAGGGACGGCTCACGTTTAGTGAATGCTGCATTTGTCAAGTTGAAAAGGACACTTGTTCTCCTGTCTTCAGCTCCTTGTCTGATGAGGCCTGGGACTGATCCTCGTTAACAGGTCTCGACGGATAAAGTAGACGGTTGGATCTGGGAATGAGAATTCCTTGTGCAGAACACCAGACACAACCTTCTTCCCAGGCTTTTCTCGACATTCATTTCCAAGATGGCTCTCAGGTTTTTTTCATTACAGGAATGTTTACACTTGTTCTTCTTGTTCGACATTGTGTTCTCCATTTTCCTCCTCTTCTCTTTGGTTAGCAGGTTTTTTCTGCACCAGTTTCATCTTCATTTCCAGGATGGGAACAGGTAACGCAATCACCAGCGTACCGACCAAACAACACACACTGCCCATGAGCTGACCGATTGCTGTCTCTGGGTACATATCTCCATAACTGTTACAAATACAACAAACCGGGATGAGATTTGTGCAGAAGCCATAACCAGGAGCGTGTAGCTGCCTTATATTTGGGTCACAGCGTTTTCTTAGACAATTCACTTTTAGATTGAATTTCTGCTTTCAATATACTGGTGCTAATCATTAGTGCAAACTTGTCAAAGGTTTTTTGGCAGCTTTTTTTTCTGTGGAGCAGTTTGTTATGCTGTTTGAGATGATTCTAACCTTTGAGTCCGCTCGATAAAATTCTAGAACTAATGTGAGTTTTCAAATTTAAGACACAGACCAGGCGATACTCTTGACTTTCGGATAAATCCTTTTATGTTACCTTTCAACTGAAAATTACTGAACAGAACTTCCATGTGACGCTGTTTGTTTTTTTTTAATACTTTGCTAACTTTTGAATAGAAGAGGGTCTAGGTGACTTACCCAGTCGTTGTCATGGTAACGATAGCATACCACATGCTGGCAGGAATACTAGCGAATGTGGTGCCCTCGACTCCTTTCTCAGCATAATACACAGCGGTGGCGAATATAATCACACCAAGACCGAACGAAAACAAGATGAATCCGAGCTCTGATGATGAGTTCTTTATGGAGGAACCGAGAGCCTGCAGACGCGTAGAATGCCGCGACATCTTGAAAACTCTAAAAACGCGAAAGACGCGAAGAATTGTTAAAGCGTCAAAATCCCCCGCACTTTTTAAACCCAAGTCGAGATAGAAGGGGAAAACAGCTGCCAAATCGACAATGCTTTGAAATTCCTTTACGAATTTGCACCTATGTGGCGCAGCGAATAAACGCACCAGATACTCCAAGGTCAAAACCACAACGCAAGTACCGTCAAGATACTGAAAAGCATTCTTGTATTCCTCCCCACATGTTTTATCGCCACAGGGTATGGTCTCAGTGATGGTTGTGATTATGCTAAGAATAATTGCTATTCCGATAACGTAATACACTACTTTCGCCGTTGTGGAAGATTGTGGATTTTCAAACATAAACCACAGTTTCTGTCGAAAGGTTTTTCGCAATGGCACACATTCACAAGGTTCTTTTTCCTCTGAAGGTGTATTTCGGCTTCCATTCGCGTTGGCGTCTGAATATTCCTCAAGGCAACATAGTCCCAGTGCATCGGTTGGAATCCGAAAAAAATTGAGTTCGTCCTCATAAAACTCCGCGCATTCTTCCAGAGAAAAGTGAAGTTTGCCATAACGGTAGTAGTTCAAAACATGTCGGAAAAAACTAGGGTCTCTTTCAAAAAAGTACTCCTTTTTTTGAGCATCGTAAAACGATTCTCTGTCACTGCTACCAAGTAACGTAGCGGGGAATTTCTTCAACGTATGGTCCCACGTTTCAAACTTTCTCCCACTGACATTCAGAACAACGCGCTTGTCATTCAATTGCTTGCGATGCAGTATGCTGAAAGGTTTTTCCTTATCAAATATTGGGGAAATACCAACCAGTGCAGCTTCTCCTAGCGGGAGCCAGTTATCTAAGTCATTAATCACTTTATCCGCAGAAGACATTGCCATATATCAGCCCTGTTATCTATGAATTACGAAGTCGTGCGACCATTTCATTATGTTCCTGCAAAACCAGCCTTTGTATGATTAGAGTTAGCGGTTACATGCATAGGTAATATAGGGATTCATTAACCCACACTAAATTGTTAATATGTGCATAAACATTATTATTGATAATGGCACCCTACAACAGAAAGCGGTCTTAACTATGACAAAGATTCGAGAAAAAACCGCAAAAAGAGTAACGTAATTGCTAAAAATGTTCGATTAAGCCAAGCTAGAAACCCTGTCGAGAGAAATCTTTAAACTGTTTTCGTTTTGGTGGATTATTTTTGTTATTTCTATACTGGTACCTGCATTTCTTTTAACCTGAAAATTAACCGCAAGTGAAATCGCTTACACTTAATCAAATGCGAAGTACGTTTAACCTCCATCAAACTAATTTTACTGAAAATGTTTTGACGACGCGTTTTTTTTTTAATTGCTTAGCTTTGCTTAGTTTTCTACTTTTCATTTCAAATTTTTTTTTGCAAAAATTTGGACACTTATTTAAACGCCTAAAAAAAGCTAAATACGTCATTTCTAATTAAAACAGTAGCCACCGGTCTAAGACGGATAATTTAATTCGATCATTAGATAGCGCCACTCGTCCTGGAAAGACGGTTAGATTACACAAGATTTATTGACCTTTCCATTTACGTTTTATCCTGCTGTTCAACTTAAGTTGAATCAATTGTTGAAAACCAGAGTAAAACAAAAACAAGCTAGCTAACACCTGCTTTACGCTCGATGCCTAAACCAAATTAAACATGTATATGCTAAATTCGCAATGAGAATACTTAACGGTTATTTCACAAAATGAAGTCCGCAATTGAGTGGAATAATTTCTTTTTGTTATTAAAACACGATAAAAATTATTTGAAAACGCGAAGTTTCAAAACAAGTTAGTAACGGTTTTGTTACGTTTGATTATACCAGGGACAGCCCCTGGGTATTATTGAGCAAGCTAGCGCGCGATCTGATTGGTTCTCTTCTAATTATGCTATCAGCTTTTGGCACATACCAAACCAGTGCATAGTGTTTTTCGCGCACTCTGATTGGCTACTTAAACTCGCGCGCGAGTTTTTCCTCTTTTTTTTTTTCAGAAAAATAGGAACTATATATTTGGTGCTGGCTATCCACTGGTATATACTAAAACAATTGTTCACCTCAGTGTAGGTAATAAGTTGGTGAAAAGTGGTTTTACCTTGCCGCTTCACCTCAACTTCGGTGAATGACTGTTGCATATTCTACCAGGAGAGGAGTCCCCAAAATGACGGCGTTCAAGGATAAGTGGCATAGAAATGGCAATGGGTACGCGTAAATCGAGTAGAGCCGTCAACAAGAAACGATGAGAGTTCAAGGAAGCTAGATAACGAGAATCGACGAGATTTCAGTCGGAAGCGGCGAGAGTTGACAAGCTAGAGTCGACGAAAGTTAACGAGTGTTGACGAGAGATAATAAGAGTCGACGAGAGTTAACGAGGGTTGTTGAAAGATAATGAGAATGGAGGAGAGTTAACGAGAGACGATATAAGAGTCGACGAAAGTTGACGAGGGTTGACGAGAGATAACAAGAGTCGACGAGAGTTAAGGAGGGTTGACGAGAGATCATAAGAGTCGACGAAAGTTAACGAGAGTGGAAGAGAGTGGACGAGGGTTGACGAGAGACATAAGAGTTGACGAGAGCTAACGAGGGTTGACAAGAGCTAATATAAGAGTCGATTTAAGTTAACGAGGGTCGACGAGAGATCAAAAGAGTCGACGAGAGTTAACGAGGTTTGAGGAGAGATAACGAGAGTCGACGAGAGATAATGTGAAGATCGACGAGAGTTGACAAGACTTCAACAAAAGTTAATGAGTCAATATGCGGGAGCCGATGAGAGCAAATAAGAGATAGTGGTCAAAACTGGAACTGATTTATTGTTCCTTGGCGATTCTTGGCTTCATATACTTATAATTGCGCTAAACTGTTCAGCGGATTTTAACGTTTGAAAACACTTTTGCCACACTGTTACCTTTAGCACGATATTGTACGTGCATATTTACATATTGTAGGCGAGAGAGTGAATTCTCGACGTGATACGTTTAATTGCGATAAGAACAATTTCGTGAGAACAACAATAGTTCGTGTTCGTTTTCCTTTAGCTAGTCTTCTAACCAGGCTTCAATCTTTTCTTCTCTCGTTTTTGGTCTTTTCTTGAAAGGGTTTTTGAATCTTCGTTTCTTTTTAACTTGAGCTTGAGCTTGCTGTTCGGCAAGCTTCTCGTCCATCATCTTTTGTTTGACTTCGCTGGAAAACAAAATATAACTCTTCAGAACAACGACATGAAATTTTTCCGAGAGCACCTTAAAAAAATACATATAACCACCTCTACTAACATTGAAACTAATATGAGTTAGAGGTTGAATTTTTCAAAAAACTTTAACAACTACCATTTTATTCAATATTACAGGCATGTAGTCTCGTTTCACACTGTTTTACTTTTATAAGTCAATTCATTTATGATAGAGAAAGAAACTGAAGGTTGCGAAATCCAACTCGTAGCGTGAGCGTCCTTATGTTCGGGACTGTAGGTTTTCTTAAAGTTAACTTCTCGCTTTCGGAAGTCGTTGCTGAAATTGTTTTTGTCATATTTTTGGACCAAACGTTGGCGTCGTGGAGAACACTGAACACCACGGCTTGTAAGGTATGAAGCAATGTCATTGGCTGATAACTGTGTGCAGTGAACCAATCAGAAAGTTGGAAATTTAATAACTAAATATAATTGAAAAGAACTTACGCTGCTGCCTCTAATGCCACTAAATCAATATCAATAAGATCGTCTTCGTCTTCTGAGTTGGATTCTTCCTCAGCCAAAGTGTCAAGAATTCCTGATGAAAATAAAGAAATCAGTAAGCTACCAATTTAAGAGAAATATGGAACCTGCATTTAACGGTCAAACTGACAGATTACTGAATACTCCTGTGTTCAACAAACCATTTCCTGGATGAATAACAATTCTTTTAAGGGCTACTCTCACACTAGACAAACTACTGATACTCCTAAGCTTGAGGCACTTAATGAACAACAATCCTTTAGGGACTACGCACGACCACACTAGACTGGCTACCGACCCTGCGGGGCTCAAACCATTTACTGAGCACGACTTTTTCAGCAACGAAGACTCTCACCGGACGATCACATTAGACAGTATTCTGGTACCAATGGCTTCAAACCATTTACTGAACAACTGCCATTTACAACTGGAAAATGGCAATAGAAAGACCATTGAGTTTCCTCGGTTGAAACCACTAAATGAACAACTGTCCTTTAGACAGGCTACTAATACCCCTGGGTGCAAACTATTTAGGTCACTTTTAGGTCACTTTAAGGACTACCTTAAAGCTCTCTTTAAGGGCTACCCTCCTGTCGAACATGACTAGGTAAGCTACTCTTTCTTCAAACTATAACGTTTAAAATACACATCCTACTATACTTACGTAGTTTGGCCCGCAGAATGCTCAGCATCTCCTCATAGAATGCAATACTCTCCCTCAGATTTCCCACCACGTGACTCAAGCTACCAAGATTTGCCAGCGCTTTCCCCATTCCGTTCTGGTCATTTAGCTCCCTAGCAACAACAAGCCTCTCTTTATTACAATTCAGTGCCTCTTCATAGTTCATCTCCAACTCGTAAATGTTTCCAAGATTGTTATAAATCTTCGCAAGTGGCCTTTTATCACCTCTTTCTTTTGCGATGTTAAGTGCGGAGGTCAAATGCTCTCTAGCTGTGGTTAAATCTCCAGTTATTTTGTACAAACAACCTAAGTTACCATGAGCTCTTCTCTCGCCTTTTTCATCCTTCAACTCTTGTGATAATGCAAGATGTTTCTGGTGGTATTCCTTCGCAGATTGATAATCTCCGAGTTTATAATAAGCAAGTCCAAGAAAGCTTAACGCATCTGCCTCGGCGACTTGGTCTTCATCCTCAATAGCATCATTTAAACACGTTTTCAGTTCTTTTATCTTCTCGTACAATTCGTCTTCAGGTTCTTCTACAACTCGAAAATTCTTCGGGTCGTTTTCTTCCATAAAAATTAAAACAATCGCTCATAAAACGTCCATCTTGCCTGCAATTTTCTTACCTTCTACTTTCTTTTTAAGCAAAGTAAATTTATAGATTCCCTGTTTTAATGCATAGCGTTGAAGGTTTTTATTCTAGTTTACAGATTTCAGCCAATCGCATGGCTTGTTTTTGATATTTAACAGGTGGCCATTACGCGTACGCGTGCAATAATAAGTAATGTCAGCCTTACGAATATATTTATCAATATCTACACTCCAATGCATAAGTAATCAAATCTGGAGCCTGATTTTTATTGTAAACCGTGTGGTAATTTATCTTCATCATGTTATGCAGGGGCTTGTTTCTGGATAAGCCGCTCCGTATAAATTAAGTTGTCTTGACTGGCTTTTAGTCACGATAATGGGACCAAAACTCAGTGTTTGTCATGATGTGTAATTGTATTTCATTAATTAAATCATTAACTTCATCACAATCGAACCGAAAAAGGCAACCGCTGCTTCATCAAAAATAAAATTATAGTCCTTTTAGTCTTGAAAGCAAACAAGTGCAAAACTATAGAAAACGTCCCTCCTTTTGCGGCTTCTTGTAAGTTTTTTAATTGGAGAATTTTCAATTTTGTTTTCCTTTAATAACAACGCGAAAGTTTAAACCAACTCCACTAACTCAGATAGCCTTTTAACCTGAGTTTACGTACGCTGAAGACTGTACCTATAAAATCTCTCAACACTTCTCTATATATACTTTTTCTCTTTGACATATAAAACTCTTGAAAACAGTCTGTGTTTCGAAATACATTTCAGTTAATCAAAATCTAAACACTGCAGTTGAAATGATCAAACCCACAGTTTAACAGGAGATATGGTTTTGAGACGCGCCTGCTCGCCTGGTGGTAATTCTCTGAAAAAGATGATTCCTGTTAACAGCTCGATGTCACGAACCCTTGCTGTGTGTTCCAACAGATATTCCGAAGACGATTGAACCTAAAACAGAATAATAGGTACGAAAAAACTTGTAAGCTTCATTGACATGCAACAAAGCTCATTTTCACGGTTTTGGATGCCATCTTTAATGACGGTGTGGAGAGGATGAGGAAATTAGTGATATTGTAATTATAGAAATTGTGTTAGGATTATGACTCTCCGTATTGAACTCCGCCAGAAATTGAATGTCTTTCATAATTCAAAATTAGTCAATATAACTCATATGGCTGAAAATTAGAGACGGGAAGGCGACGAGACTTTTGTAAACTGCCTAATATGCCTTTTTTTGAATCTTGTTTGCCATAGTTCAGAAAAAGGCAACAACTTACCAATTTAGTTGAGCTTACATACATTTACTACAATCATTGCCATGTTACACAACCCCACCCAAACCCGCCTCCTCCCCACTCTCCTCGTTTTTAACCAGTATCGTTGCGTGAGACTGAACCGAGCGATACCACTCATTCGCAAGTTCTGTGGTAGACCTCCTTTGGTCTTGTTTAAATTGATTAATTCCCAGTCCCCAGTTAAGACTCACATTAGAGCACGGGCGCTTGCCCTTATGAGGCAGTATAAAGGAAATGACGTCAAGGCGTCCCTCGCATCCGGGCACTTTGTAATATGGTTTCTTGCTGGTGTCACATCGCGCGATAATTTTGTAGAAATGAGTTGGAATCGCTACCGAACTCGTGTCGTTTTTCAGCCATCTGTAAACACAAAAATGATAATATTTAATAACTATTATTAAAAAATTAATAGTTAGTCGTATCAGGAAGGCTCCTAATAATATTCAATAAATCTGTAAATGTGATTACAAGGATAATGACCAGTATTTTCCAGTGGTGCCAATGTTTGGATAGTGGAAATGTAACTGCTCAAACAAAAGCTATCCGGGACTGCTTCTTTTAAGTCTGCATGTTTTTCAAAGTTTTTTTCTCCGGGCCGCTAGTTCAAAGGCTACTTCTGGAGGGTTTTTGTGTCTTTCTTGTTTAAAAGCGCTTTTACTGCGAGCTTAAGTTAGATCACGGAAAGTGGTAAAAAAAAAATCAAAGAAGGGGAGTTGGATCTACCATCCGTATACGCACACTAGTCACGTGGTCGAAAATCACGTGACCGATGAAGACGTTGCGGTAACGTCAAAGAGATCACTCAAAGAAATTCTTTGCTTTGAGTCTGTAAAATTCTCATTAGACCAGCAGATTGTACGAGTGATGAAGTAACATACAGTTGACTCCCGGTAACTCAAACCTCGCGCTACATTCACTGTAATTTTACCCTCAGTCACTCGAACCCTCGATAACTCGAAACTCCCTTTAACTCGAAGTGAATTCCTATTTCTTTTAGGTCATTTTCTTTATAATTTTACCCGCGATAACTCGAACCTCGTTTTTCAAAGTATAGTGAGACAAAACGCACTCCATAACACTGAATTTATTTTGAATCTATTTTCGAAAAAATGAGCAGCATTTTAGTTTTAACGTGTCTATTTGTCCTCTGTGTCAATTTCTTTAGTTTCCTGGTGTTTTGGTACAAAAAACGTCTCGGTTCTTCCTGTGAGAATACATGTGATAAGTGGAGTTGGCAGAAATCCCATCCCCCGATAACTCGAACTACCGATAACTCGAACCTTTTTTTGTTTCCCTTGAAGATTCGAGTTATCGGGAGTCAACTGTACGTAAAAAATTGATGCTATTCCTGGTTTAGTGAAAAGGTTTAAAATTCTCTTGAAGAACCGGATCCAGAGTAAACCCTTTAACCCAGATTACATTTTCAGGCTATTGCGTAAGCATCAGAGAGAGCTTGGGTACTTACTGCGTTATTTTCCCATCCTCATCTCGACGTCCATCTGCATTTTCGTCAAATATGGAACCGGATATGACGTAAACATACGAATAAGTAACAGAGAGATCACGAACCATTTTTTCAGCGTCCAGCCAGATACCTAAAATGAATAAGAACATTAAACGAACAAATGCCATAAGACTGGCAGTAATTTTCTTTGTTTCGTTCAATTTACTGCACACTTACCTTTGAGTATGTGGATAAAAATTGAACACTATAACAAGCAGTATTTTCCTTTGGTTCTTACATTTGATCATATCACTTTTAAATCTGCGGATTTATTAAAATCGATCCTTCAACTTTTGAGCCTGTGAATGAAAACCTAAAGTGTGACCATTCAAATGAAAGCTATTTAGCAGTACTTTCCTGTGGTGCTGTTTATTATGCTATACAAGGTGGTTCTAACTTCTGAGTCTGTGGATGAAATCCTAAAGTATGACCATTCAAATGAAAGCTACTGAGCAGTACTTTCCTGTGGTGCTGTTTATTATGCTGTACAAGGTGGTTCTAACTTTTGAGTCTGTGGATGAAATCCTAAAGTGTGACCATTCAAATGAAAGCTACTGAGCAGTACTTTCCTGTGGTACTGTTTATTATGCTGTACAAGGTGGTTCTAACTTTTGAGTCTGTGGATGAAATCCTAAAGTGTGACCATTCAAATGAAAGCTATTTAGCAGTACTTTCCCGTGCTGCTATTTATTATGCTGTACAAGGTGATTCTGTCTTTGAAGTTTGTGAATGAAAATTGTTAAGTTCGACCATTCAAATGAAAGCTACTGAGCAGTATTTTCCTGGGGTAGTGTTTATTACGCTGTATAAAGTGGTTTGAGTTTTTGTGGATTGTCCAGTTTCAGGGACAAGTAAGCCTTTGAGAATAATACGTTTAACCTATTAACCATTTTTCCTTTTCTTTAAGACTCTTACCGCCATTAAATCCATGGTGTTGAGGCGCAATGTTTGAAAGCAAAAAGGAGTTCATGACCGTTTCATCATTTACGTCATAAGTGTCAAAGTCGGCATTGGGTCCCATGTGCCCACGGTCAAAGCCAGAACGGGAGTAATCGGTACACAGAGAGGCCTGGTCATCAGTTAGGCGTATGTCTCGACGGAAACAGTTTTTTCGTGGGGCCCACTGCGACGATTTCTGAGTTAAAGAAAGATGGGGACAGAAAGTATTATTACAACTAAACTAAAAGCCTGCTAGCTACTATAACCTTAGTCCCGGAAATTATGCTAATAAAAGCTGGCGTCATGTTATACTCGGATCTTCTTATAATGTTAAGAATTTTTGCCAGAATCCTCAAAAAACGCGGATTCAATTACAGAATAGAGAATCTACCGTAACCATTTTAAAACTTTTTCTAAACTCCCACCTTTCTTCAAACCTGTTTTGATCTAGTGGGAAGATTACTACCTTGTCAAACTAACTTAAACAGAGACCTTTTGAGGCGGTATGTAGCTTAAACAGTGGGTTTAAATGGGGAGTACCGCATGAAGTAAACAAGTGAAATAAAAGGAAAACATAATTTTGCCTTCACAGCAGTCAAACGCAAAAAACAACGTCACTTCCGGTTTTTCAGAGCCTTGAAGTTTGAATTACTTCAGACTTTTACGAGCGCGTAGTTCGCCAGCTACTTCATTCTGAACACATGCTCGAAGTAAAAAACCTTAAGTTTTCAGAAATGGCGTTAAGTTTTGTGGAAGGGAACTCCGCACGCGTCGTGCGTTTGACCGCTGTGAAAATTTTGCCACGCCACCACTTGGACCGCAAGCCTAGTACCTAGGCGTTCTCCCCCCGCTCACTCGACCTGGCGCGAGCAAAATGTCATGACGTCACCGAATGTGTCTTTCTGAGCGAAGAGATGACGCCTGGGTACTAGGCTGTTGGACCGCTAATGACGGAAGAACCGGCTACGGGTTGATAGCAAACTGTTTTGGTGTCCATCCAGAAATTATTACAGTTCAAAATTGACGTTTATCACCCTAAAATATTTTAAAACGTTTCCAGTTTTCCTGAAATCTTCCCCCTTCCCCTTTTTCTTTCCTATATACACTTAATTAAGAAATCGAGGCAAAAACATAGATATATGGGACCTAACCTCGCTCCCAGGGTCTTTCACAATGAGGTTGAGACAGGGCATTGCACGATAAAAATTAATGAAGGAAGAATTTAGATTGCGCTGAATCTCGAAGAGATAATAAACAAACGCGGCCAAAACGTTGAGAAAACATAGGATCCAACTGCAATCCCCCTGTAACGTTAACGTCCCTAGCGGTAACAGAAAACGATGGTGAATAACTAGCGAACCTCTCCATGCAGCTTGTAAGCCACCCATAGTGGCAAACGAAGAGCGGTGCTATAGCCAGTCACGAAATCCTGCTGCGTTAGTATACAGCCACCATCACCAGCCCCACCTTGAGGTAGCCCCCACGGGAGGTGCATCTCCAGCAACTGAGATTCTACAACCATAGACGAAATCGTGAGAAATTGTAGAGCTGTAAAAACTGTTATTTTTTATCAAAGAAATATGGAAATGGACAAGATCTGGAAAAACTTGTAACGCGTTCTTACTTTGATCGTCTGTCAAATCAAGCATCTTGTCATAACGGGCGACATCAGTTTTATTGACCTGGTAAAACAAATTCAAATGAAGGACATTAACCCTTCACTTTCAGAGTTCAACCACCACTCACGAAATAAAATTGGCTTTAATTTTTTAATCTGTGTATGCAGTTTTTTTATCTTTCCTCGTTTGAAGAAAGCTACAAGCATTGTAAAAACCGGTTTGTTGAGGGTGAATTTAAATATATATAACATGCATTTACAATATTGACAAAGCCCGTTAAATATTTGGCTTTCCGACAAACAGTACATTGCTCATAAAACTATAGAGGCATTCGGTAAGTAATTTATTACTATTATTTATTTTATTTTATTTTAAGCAAGTAAGTAAGAAAGACTGTAAACTTTATTTTATGTGTGTTGAAGCTGCCACAAAAAAGAGACCAAAGTTTTAAATGGACACTAAACAGTTTTTAGGCTTCCTTACCTGGCAACAAGTGCCAAAACGTTGACATCAATTGTATTTCGACAAACACCGTTACATATCGGGCAATATTGGGCATTCCCACAAACACCCCCCCCCCCCCAAAATTAATAAAAAAGAATAAAAAAAACTAGATAAAAGCCTTGATTAGTCATTAGACTTCCTTACCTGGCAATAAGGGCATATGCACTGATTGCATTCTTTAGCATCCGCGGGGTAGCGACAAATGTCAGTTCTCAGTAATTTCCCATCACTCTTTGATTCAGAGGCAGCAGTGTTCTCACAGGGGTCGAGAAGGTAAGATAAACTACCAGGCGTTCCGTCATTTGGGGCTGGCTTAAGTCCAAGAAGACCTGGAAACAAGGAGTAGGCACTGCTTCGTGAGCAGCTGTGACCCAACAGCAGGGCAAGAATTTCCGATTGGTCAATTTCCCCGTTAGCAGCAATCGGGTCTTCGTTACTAAAAATTGGCATCCGAATTGTTATATCTCGTTACAGAATGGCTATGAAGTTGGCCAAGTGTGTTAGTCATGTGTGGTGAAATTACTGGACCGCAGTGAATTGAAAAGGAGCTATATTGCGTGTTTTGAAAGTGAATTGAAAAGTGCTGTTTGCAACTAGTCCACGGTGATTCCAAAATTCACCAAATCGTCAAAAGTGAAGCACCTTGTTTCAACACCTAAAGCTGAAGGTTTTCGTTGAGAAAAACGAGCTTTTATTGATAAACTATCGCCAAAGTTTCGTTTCAGCTGAAGCGACAGGATGAATACCGTGCGAAATAAGTTTTATGAACCCTATATGTCGATAACTTTGCCAAAAAATCTAGAAGAATAAGCTTACCTGCCATCAGGTTATAGAGCTCAGTATTCTGGAAATGATTCACTATTTCTCCTTTCTTGAAAGAGGGTCCTTGTGCGACGAACAGAGTCTGCAAGATATGTGGAAAGAATAGAACAAGGTAACGCGAGACTTGTATCTCGCTGCTAACCAGAGGGGAGAAGACTTAGGGAGGGGGAAATTTCCTGGTTCCAGTGCTATTCACAGAGATGTTCAGCTAATATTATGAAACAAACAACACATCACGTTTGAAGTAAACGTAAATGGAAAAAAGTGACCACTAGTGATCATGATTTTTCTCTTATTTTCCACGTTTGCTGTTTGCGATTTCACCGCCAAAAGGTCATTTTCACGTTCGTCAAAAGCGAACAACAGAACAAACAACAAAACAATGGACCCTAGCCCTGAAAACAATAGAGCTGCGTGATACCAAGGTCCAAGGATATTAGAGATTGTTAAGAGCTGCGTGGTATCTGACAGCGCGTTTTTATTTGAAGTTTTTGTACCATTCCACTACAATTTCCAGCCTACGTTTAAGACCAGTGTTCTTTTATTAATCCTCGTACCTTTGATCGACAGCTTCACATATACTAACTGCTTTAATATCTAGCAAGCGCCCGATCAAATATTCCACCCATTCAAATGTAAAAAAAAAATTGGTCTTATGGAAGCACAGTCATGAATAGCTCTTTTAGCTGTGAAATGTGCAAGCCTGGAAAATATGTGCCTTGTACCTGGGCACTTCTTTTTCTCCACAAAATTCTGAAGATATATTTATCGTAATGCGTTGTAGTTAGGCACGACCCTACGAGCTTTTAGCTTTAAACCCTATCGTCCTAAAACAAAGGTCTTGTGTCTTTACGTTTTTATGTCTTATGACGAGGAGGCGCAAGGTATCATGGGCATCCTTTCCCTAATACCTATCGCCCCCTGTAGAACACTTCCCGCAGGCCTTCGCTCTCGAGCCAAAAATATGAGAAGCGCCTGGGAAAGAGGCAGCTGCAAATTTTTCAGACAAAAGTTTGGACATTCTAGTTTTGAAATGCATCATTTCTTCGGGCGTTGACGTTTGTCTGAAATTCAAATTATCCCATCGTACGTTTGCTGATTGCGAATTTTTACGTCTTTCTCCTGCTTCATGCATTCTCACAAATGCCATTATATTCAAGCTGCAGCCCTATCTCGTTTTTGCCGGGTTTTCCACACCTTCTACGCCCCTCCCCCTTCCGCACTCATTCTAGATTCATTTAGTAAAAATAACAGTTTCTTACCCGCATGTTTGCATCTAAGCTGTCATAGCCGTGACTTCCACCATTGCAATACCGGAGTCCAGAGGTTGAACTTCAACAGGAACAAATACAGATTTTAGTCACTAAAAAAAGATAATTTCAAGAAACGTTAACAAACTAGTCTTGACTCACTTGGTTCCTATCTGCCAGCTGTCTTCTGCAATGACGATAACTTGTCCGATTCTCCTGTTTAATTAAGTTTAAAGGCTGCTGTTAACAAGACACGTAGAATACCAAATCTAGCCACCTCAGTGGATCCTTATTTCATGATCCTTATTTTACGACTACAAAGTTAATACCACCCCTTTTTTGAGGCCCACATATAAGCTTAGTCATTTTGTTAGCCTGAAAATCTTGTTTACCCGATCAAGGGATTAATGCCACCAAAGACCATTTTTGGAGTCCAAAGTCCTTATTAACCGGCCGTCGCCACATGGCGACCGCCGGTTTATAAAATGGACGCAATTTTTTTTTGTTTGCGTCAGCTGGCGTAACATATGAACAAAGTGTTGTAAAGCTTGTGGTACGGGTACTCAAGAGCGGTACTGCCCTATATATGACGCATGGGCATATTAGTCTGCTGAATGTTACCTTCGTGTGTCCTTGTCTTTTAATTTACATTATTTAAGATATGAACGGCGAAGGGTTGTTAAGTTTGGGGTTTCTGGATTTGTCTTGTACAACGTATGCGCAACTGAGTAAAGCAGCTAATAGGATTGAATGCGAAATTGGCTGTGTTGTTTGATCTAGTTAGTGGTTATGGTAAAAGTTTTTTTAGCGGAGAGGTTTTGTTATGGGGATTGACATTTTGAGGAAGGATTTGTGAATGTGAGGAGCATATCACGCTTCTGTGAATGTGATTCAGTTGCTTTGAAAGTTGCGTTTTGTATAGCAGCGGTGTAATATTGTGTTGCGTGAGAGGCAGCTTCCCTTGAAGTGGATTGTAAGTTTTCTCATTGGGTAACCTGTCTTTCGCGAGAAACGACAGCCATGTTTGCAGCTTATTAGCTCGGTAAGGAACAGTGGCTCAGGAAGAGAAGGGATTGGCACTAGTATGATGATGCAATTTGCGGATTGCACCATCGATACATCATAGTTCTTGAGAACGGAGAGAGAGGAGTGTTTATTTGACGCGAGAAGTTGATTTTAGTTGCATAAAGACGAAGGAATCGGTCATTAATAAGGAGATCCATTAATTAGGTAGCTGTTACGAGTCTTTAAGTTAGAAAATAACTGAATATTATCAAGCGATGCGTTTGGTATTGGTTGGGTTTGAGGTAATTCGTAGTCCGGTACGTAACCGTTCCGAGTCAACTTGTTTACTTTGCATGGGGATTCCCGGGTTAGCAAACCGGATTTAAACATCACGTCATGAGATATGCCTTAACGTGCCTCAGACTCTGACGATCTGCTCGAGCTCGTGTTATTTTGATTCCACTGCTATGTTCACTGTCTGTGTCCACGGTCTAGGCACAACAGTAAATATTTCGTCATCCCTTTGTAAGCATCCTCAGTTGTGGGCAAATTTATACCGACATTCAACGTTTGAGTGAATTGCGTTTTTCAGCAGAAATAAAAGCGACAAGAATTATAAGCTGAGTCATCAGAGTTTAAAGATTACGTCATCCAGTAACGCTATAGTCAAAATATTGTGTCACACAATCACACTTTTCGTCACGCCGGTTCGTATAAATACAGGATCGTGCTAACATTTGTGGAACCTAGGGGTGGGGAGGGTCAGAATGGCCGGTTAAAATGCCCATTGGGCTTTCTTGTTTTCTTTATAAATTAGCCCCGTTTTTACGATCACTTCAATTCTTTGGGTTCGGTTGTTCAAAACAGGATTAAGCTAACCCAGGATTAGAGTCAATTTTTAATTCCGTTTTTGATACGGATTCCTGTAAATCGTGTTTGCCCCACGTTTTGACTTTGTTGCTTTTAAACAATCACTTGTAATTTTCGATGAAAACTCTTTTGAAGTAAAAGGAAAAGTAACCTTGGTTAAATTTTAATCCCAAGTTAGCGTAAACCGGCTTTCGAACAACCGGTCCTAACTCAAGTGGTCGCTTGAATTATGGCAAAGCAAGCAAATTAAATTGATGAATTAATTAGCAAAACATTCTTTTATAACTGGATTACCTGCTGTCTGTGTAGTGAAGACGCTTCGGCAAGTTCTTCGTCAAAAACACATCCATGTGAGGATTTTTACACTGCAAACAAAAAACAGATGAAAAATATAAATAAACTACTAATTCACTAAGTTTTACCTACCTACCTACCTACCTCACTGAATCAGTAGTGCTCGTGTTTTTTCAGTTTATTGGTACAATATTGCGCCTTGTTCTTCTTTATACTGGCGTAATTTGTTGTCTGCATGACTTAAGGTATCATGGTACCCCAAAATTGACCATGTTTTCGAAAAATACACTTCTGGCATTTTCAGATAGATATTATTCAAACCTCTCTTTTACAAAAAGTTTCAGAAAAAAAAGATTATTTCTACGCAAAGCTATGGACGAAAAAAGATTTGTGGCATTAATTTTCTCTAATCATGTGTTGACATTCATCTGTCAACAACGCTGAAAATAGCATGTGACATAACAGGGCCCCGATGTTTTGACACGTAATCGATTGCGTAGCAGTTTCCGCTTATTTCGAGTGTGTCTACAAAGTGGCTTCGATCATATCTGTGAAAGAGAGAGAGAGAGAGAGAGAGAGAGAGAAAAGATCGAGGGTTGAGGAATTACTTGCGCTTCCTGACTCCTCACTTGTCAGTGTGATAAGCTTCGACTGCCAGCTCGCTTTTCGTAACGCGAACGGCGAAAAACAATCCATCCATTCAAATTCCATAACATTTCTACAAAGCCAGATGTATCAAGTGGGGGGGCCCACTATCAAAGAATCAACTTGGCGCAAAAGACGGCATGTCCAGGAAAGTACGGAATTTGTCTCCAGTAATAAAGAAGTTTATTTTTTTCCCAATTGCTCGCATTTCTGACAGGATGTTCTCTCTTAGATCTTGAGTCGAACACGTGACGGCTTCTTCGCAGATTTCAATGTGCTTTCCTTTCGCCTTTCCTTTCGTCTTTCAGGTCCCGGCAGCTTGGGTAGTCTTACCCAGCTGAAATGATGATACCTTCGGCATTTTACAGCCGACGTGATATTATGACTTTAAAATTTCCGTTTATTGCGTTTGAAGACCCTTTGAACGGCACTCGTACTCAACGAAAGTCGCTTTCCAACATAAAAACACGCAGAATTTGACACCATTCTTGTCGGCATGTTTGTGCTATTGTTGTAAGGCGGTAAGTTGAGCCTCCCCTCTGTCAACCGCAGGTAATTATCCTGAAACCTAGGTGTTTTACTCTCCTCAGACCGGAAAAAGTTTCCAAATCATATTTTGGCTTTTTTCTTGAAACTAAATTTTCAAGAAATTGGGCGCACATTTTAAGTTCGCGTTCAAAGAGTTTTCAACCATTTTAGCTCAAATTTGGCGACAATGTTGCCACATAATTTGACACCAAAACCGTGTCTCCGAATTTTATTTTTTGCTTTCATTCAAAAGTTATGAGCCGTAAAAGAAAGAGGAGAGGTGTTTCTTCGAGCTTCAAAGTTTAACTGAGTGCAGAAAATAAACCAGGCCAGATACAAAAATTCCGAGACACGGTTTTTGAGACAAAGGTGTGAAGAATTCGGCGCGATGTTCGTCTTTCTCTCCAGATCATTCTCGGCTGGAGCGGAACCGATTTTGTGAACGATGTACTTTTTAAAAACGTAGTCTCTATTTTCGACACAGTTGTCTTTTTTCTTTATCTAAATACGTTTTCGTAATCTTCAATTATTAAGCTTTCAGAAAATATATAGTTTGTTAGGGTCCTTGTGAAACGCCTGACGCTCAAACGGTGAAAACGCAATGTTGTCATTTGGGGTACCCTGATACCTTAAGCACTTCTTATCCATTTGATACAACAAACATGTTCTTCACATAGCTAAGGGACGGACCATTGTTTTTTTGGAGGGGGGGGGGGGAATCAAAAATCCCGAAAAAAATTGTTTGCAAAAGCAAAAAAGCCCAAATAAATTGTTTGCAGACATGAAAAGGAAAAAATAAAAAGTTTGCAAACTGGTTGATGGAAAGCTATTTAATGTAAGACATGAGTACGTAGTTTGATTTGTGTAAGTAAATATATTTCTATTTTTTAAAATGCAAGATAACAATGCAAGAAAATGATTTGCAAAATCTTGATTCATCAACTGGTTTGATATGGTAAATTAGCCACCACAAACTAATTCAAAAGTTGACATTTTGAGTGTTAACCATTCATTAGAGCAAATTTAACGCTAAAACATCAGTCTTCCTTTCTGGTGGCTAATTTACCAAATCGACTTGGTTGATAAATCCCAATTTCTGTTTTTTACTTTCCCAACAACACATTACATCACTAACTCTTGAAAGCATTTGGATTGCACCTATTCACTAATAGTCACACAAGCTTTTCAGCAACAGGGTCCTAGGCTGGTTTGATGATGACATTTAATAAATTATCACTTAAACAGCAAACATTCTCCTGTTTTCCATTTGCAAGAAGAAGGCAAATTGGATCCAGTCTTGTATAAACTACAAAATAAAGTGCAAGTGTAGGCAAGGGCTGTTTCATTTGGCTCCTCAATCCTCTCTAGGATCAGGGGAAAAAAAGGCCGCTGGTGCAGTTCTATATTATTACTTGCAATTACGTTCACATATTAATATCTCAGGATACTTGCGTGTGAGATTTTCAATGTTTTAAGAGACAAAAGAAGCCATGGTGAAGTTACACTTTTATAAGTAAGAGATAAGACACGGCATTCATGGAAAGCAGGTTTAAGCAGTTTTGTGGTAAGATTACCTCATGAATTTTAACTGTGTTTAAATAAATGTTAAGAAAGGGTAATAATAATAATAATACTAATAATAATAATAATGTTGACATAATATTCGCTAAAAGGTAAAATGATATATATACAAGGCTAAAAAAGATAAAAAGGGGGGTATAAACAATTAGAATGAACCAAACGTTTTCGACAAGTATGTCATCATCAGGGTTAAAAGGCCGTTCGTGATTTGCATGGTTTTTATACTCAGGTTATTCCCGAAGGGAACAACTGCGCAACATAGCAATTAACTTGTTTGTTCAAAGTTGGGCTCCTTTGTTGGATAATTAGGCCCTCGATGATCTTTCTCTTAAAATAAGATCTTGCTGAGCAAAGGACTCTCCACTGGAATGAGTGACTTGGGTTTTCCAAAAGGTGACGTGCTGGTTCCGAGGTGTGGCAGATATTTGAATGTTCAGTTATTCGCACTTCAAAATTTCGCATTGTTTCACCTACATAGTTTTCTCCGCATGAGCATTCTCCTTCGTAAATAACGTGGGACTTGTGAAGGTTTTTGTCCTTGAGGCTGAATAGACTTTTGATTTGTCTAGTTTGCCACAGAATGATGAAAATGTACTTGAAATTAGTGAAGGAGTTCAGTTTTGAAATAAACTTTTTGCTTGCGATTTCATTCTTCTTGCAGTAGGGGAGTTTGATGCAAATCTTTTTCCGTTCTTCGAAGAGAAAATGCGGGATTAAGGGCTCATCTTCAGATGAATTGTTCAATATGAAACTGTCGATGGTGCAGGATACAAATTTCTTGGGGTAACCAGCATTTGAGAAAGTGGTCTTGATTTCTTTTATGTCGCGATCAAGACTTGTGGAGATGTTTTGGCTCTGTGTAGGGCTCCTGTAATGCAATTTCTCTTCCATTTGGTTGGTACTTCTGATGACCAGTGTGTGGGTAATTTCCCCGGTTTTTTGTAGACTTTACAGTCAAAACCGTCGTTGCCGTAGCTGAACGCAGTGTCCAGAAAGTGATCAGGGTTTTCTTCAACAGTGAACTTGATGTTAGGATGATAATTGTTTAAGCGATCGAGGAGTTGGTCTGGTTCGTCTTTTCGTTTTTTCGAGAAACAGTCATCCACGTAGCGATCGTAAAAAGTGGGATTAAAGGGGCGGACTACATCTGCTTCAAGTTTCGACATAAAGATGTTGGCGAGGACCGGGGATAGTGGGTTGCCCATGCCACAACCATCTGTCTGTCTGTAAAGCTTGCCATTGAAACTAAAAACAGTGTTCCTGGTGACACTGTTGAGGAGGCGGCGGAAAATGGGTTTCGTTCCTCTACGGGACTGCCAAAACGCACAAGTTCGACAACCACAACGAAATCACAAATGAAAACCTAAAACTCCGGCCGATTGTCAGTACCTGTGGAACCTTCTACTACGACACAGCTAAGTTTCTTGCTTCGTACCTTATGCCTCTCACAGAGAACGAATACAATATCAAGAACACTACTGATTTTGCTGCCCGATTACAGAATCGCACTCTGGATAAGGATGAAATTCTAGTTTCATATGATGTATCGTCACTTTTCACCGAAGTACCCCTTGATGAAACTTTTGATCACATAATTGATGCCATCTACGAGAGAAACATGCTACCTCAGCTAAGTTCGAAACTCATTTTCCGCCGCCTCCTCAACAGTGTCACCAGGAACACTGTTTTTAGTTTCAATGGCAAGCTTTACAGACAGACAGATGGTTGTGGCATGGGCAACCCACTATCCCCGGTCCTCGCCAACATCTTTATGTCGAAACTTGAAGCAGATGTAGTCCGCCCCTTTAATCCCACTTTTTACGATCGCTACGTGGATGACTGTTTCTCGAAAAAACGAAAAGACGAACCAGACCAACTCCTCGATCGCTTAAACAATTATCATCCTAACATCAAGTTCACTGTTGAAGAAAACCCTGATCACTTTCTGGACACTGCGTTCAGCTACGGCAACGACGGTTTTGACTGTAAAGTCTACAAAAAACCGGGGAAATTACCCACACACTGGTCATCAGAAGTACCAACCAAATGGAAGAGAAATTGCATTACAGGAGCCCTACACAGAGCCAAAAACATCTCCACAAGTCTTGATCGCGACATAAAAGAAATCAAGACCACTTTCTCAAATGCTGGTTACCCCAAGAAATTTGTATCCTGCACCATCGACAGTTTCATATTGAACAATTCATCTGAAGATGAGCCCTTAATCCCGCATTTTCTCTTCGAAGAACGGAAAAAGATTTGCATCAAACTCCCCTACTGCAAGAAGAATGAAATCGCAAGCAAAAAGTTTATTTCAAAACTGAACTCCTTCACTAATTTCAAGTACATTTTCATCATTCTGTGGCAAACTAGACAAATCAAAAGTCTATTCAGCCTCAAGGACAAAAACCTTCACAAGTCCCACGTTATTTACGAAGGAGAATGCTCATGCGGAGAAAACTATGTAGGTGAAACAATGCGAAATTTTGAAGTGCGAATAACTGAACATTCAAATATCTGCCACACCTCGGAACCAGCACGTCACCTTTTGGAAAACCCAAGTCACTCATTCCAGTGGAGAGTCCTTTGCTCAGCAAGATCTTATTTTAAGAGAAAGATCATCGAGGGCCTAATTATCCAACAAAGGAGCCCAACTTTGAACAAACAAGTTAATTGCTATGTTGCGCAGTTGTTCCCTTCGGGAATAACCTGAGTATAAAAACCATGCAAATCACGAACGGCCTTTTAACCCTGATGATGACATACTTGTCGAAAACGTTTGGTTCATTCTAATTGTTTATACCCCCCTTTTTATCTTTTTTAGCCTTGTATATATATCAATAATAATAATAATAATAATAATAATAATAATAATAATAATAATACTAATAATAATAATAATAATAATACTGATAATAATAATAATAATAATAATAATAATAGCAGAATTCATCACTGTATGCGAAAAGCTAAACTTGCTAAACAGAGCGCATACCGTAACCTGTGAGCCTTGGAGTAAAAAGAAAAGAAAAAAACCAAAACCATAAAAAAATTTATTACCATCATCACCATCATCATCATCGTCATCATCGCCAACCGAGACCACTGGTTGGACACACGTGTACAAAAAAAAATTGTCTGCAGAAAGATGTAGCCGGAAAAAAATTGTTTTCGAATTGTTTGCACAGACAAAAACACAGAAAAAATTTGTTTGTCTTCAAAAAATTTTCACCCCCCCCCCCTCCAAAAAAATAATGGTCCGTCCCTAAGATACGAGCATTGTAAAGCTAAGGACACTGAAACTATCAAAGTCCTCGGTCATACAAAGTCCTAGTTGAAAAAAACGAACAAATACACAAATAAACAAACAAACAAACAAACACACGAGATCTCTACGATAGACTTACTTTAAGACGAGCCACTATTTCTTCAGCAGAGACTGCGAAGAACCACAAAAAGCAAATTAACCATTCATTCATTCATTTGTTCGTTCGTTCGTTCGTTCGTTCGTTCGTTCGTTCATTCAGTGAGTCAGTAAGTTAGTCAGTCAGTCGCTCGCTCGTTCGTTCGAATGATATTTCTTTCCTCGTTTACTTTAAAAATTATTTTGAATGACAGACAAAAAAAAGAATCGAGACACTTACTGCCAGGCTTTGGGTCAATCGACATGAATGTTCCACCATACCACTGAGGGGATTGTATGTCTTTCAGAGTGACATTGTACTAAAATAAAACAACCAAAGTACAACATAAGAGTACAACCCGTCTGGACTTGGAAACGCACGCGCACTGAATTTTTAATGCCTGATTCCTATATTTCACACCAAAACAATAAAAAAAAAGGTTGTGAAAACGGAGATTTTCTAAAACGGTTGCAAACATGCAAACTTTTGGAAAGCACCGTCTTGATGTCAAGCGCAGCGTTTTTAGTGTGAACGGGCGAAAAGTATCGTTAGAAAAACACCTATGTGTGAAGCCATGAAAACGGTGAAAGCTAGCGACAATTTAACAAAACGCCCTATACAGTGCGTTTGTAAACGAAAACGTGTTAGCGGGGACAGTGGAAAACGGAACGAAAACGCTTTTCAGTTAAACAAAGACGAAGATTTCTGGAATGCATTGGTATGAACGGGGCCTCAGTTGATTTTCTGTCGAGTGTGAGACAGAGTGGAATGGAATGTGCAGGTCTTAGTCCGAGGGACTTAGCACCCTAGGCACGTTCAAATGACACAACGTCAGAGTTCCAGCATAACAGTAAGCATTATATAAAGTTTCTACCTTGTCTAGGTAAACCACTCGCTGACAACTTGTCGGGGCCATACCTAGTCAAACACAAAAAACAAAGTCGTCACTGCCGAAAATAACTATACCTGTGTTTGTTTAAGCCCTCGACGGAGCAGATAATCTCCTATGATCAACTAAAATATGCAAATTGCTATATGTGAAAACAGATTCATTAAGCAATGCATACATGATAGAAATCCAAACTAATATTTAAACATAGTTGAGCAATTGAAATGATACCGTGGTCTCCAACTAAGATGATGTTTATCTTGTCGTCCAAAGATCTTTCCTTTAAACCATTCCACAATCTTCCAATCATGCTATCCACTATCTTGACCTGGGCATACGTCTGCAACAAAAAACAGACCTTGAAGCGTGATGCAGCTCAGAGCCGGTTTATGTTTAGACTGCTAGCAGTCCCCTTCTGGATAGTCGAGAAGGCGCGCGAAATAGCTGTGCGAAAAGGCCGAAACCTGGAGCGAATGTGCGGAGGGAAGGGGGGGGGGGGGCGGCGGCGGCACTCCCCCAGTCTCTCCTCGCTCTAATCTTGCAGCGCAGCTGTTGACAGCTCGCGCTCTCAGCTATTTCGTGCGCCCTCTCGGCTATCCAAAAAGGGGCTGCTAGCAGTCTAGTTTATGTTTAAGCCCAGTGATGTTTTATTTCTCATTCCTTGTAAAATGACCGGATTACTTTCAGAGTGTACACATGAAATTAAAAAAGGCTGTCACTCGAACCACAAGAAAACAAGAATAAGAAAAGGTGAGTTGAAGATTGGCTGTCACCTGAATCACAGAGTTACTTCAAACATCTCAAGTACACACGAGTGACCACGAGTGACCACGAGTGACCACGAGTGACCACCAGTGACTACGAGTGACCACGAGTGACTACGAGTGACCACGAGTCTCGCGAGTCACGATCACGGCAAACTGGCCCTTTCTTGAGACCTTTATACCTGGATTCGACATTTTCGCCATTTCTGACTGAATGGGGGAGGGGCTAGGGGACGGACAGGGAGGGGGCATGGGGGGGGGGGTACAAACTTCCCGCCACCCGCACCCTTTAATCTCGGTTCCTGCCACTTTTCTTAACTTTTTCTTCCCGCCCTTTTTTCCGCCTCCCGTACACCTCCCTCCCTCTTTTCTACCCGGAGTCCCAAACTCTGTCCACCTCCATCCCTACTCCCCCCCCCCTTCCTCGAAGGCCAGTGACCAAGGGTGAAAAAAAAAGAAAGAAAGTCAAAATGACAAATATAAAAATTAACAAAAAAGGTTTTCTGTGAAAGTACGAGATTTAAGGAAATATTTAATTGTTAAACGATTATAATGGTTTACGCTATAAATTTCTCATATCAGAAGAACAATACAATCAAACCACTTTGTTAACTACAACAGTCTAGAAAGAGGAAATCAAAGTAATTATTTATCTTAGATTTCTTTGAATATTATTAATAACTTTTCACAGGCAATAATGTAGCTGCGAGTACGTCCAAATCGTTTGCAAGTCGCGCAAATCTCGCAGGACGCTAAACACATACTGGTAGAATGACAAATGTAAACAACTAGGCCGACGATGAGATTATCCCGCCTTTAGTTAACTGAAAACTAACAAATTTATTAAAATGAACTACTTTTAAGAGAATTTGGGACTCCGGGTAGAAAAGAGGGAGGGAGGTGTACGGGAGGCGGAAAAAAGGGCGGGAAGAAAAAGTTAAGAAAAGTGGCGGGAACCGAGATTAAAGGATGCGGGTGGCGGGAAGTTTGTACCCCCCCCATGCCCCCTCCCTGTCCGTCCCCTAGCCCCTCCCCCATTCAGGCAGAAATGGCGAAAATGTCGAATCCAGGTATTAAGGTCTCAAGAAACGGCCAGTTTGCGTGAAATAGTGATTATTTGATAAAATGATGTAATGATGACGTCATCGTAACATCAGCAAAATATTTTGATGCAATCTCACTCGTGGTCACTCGTAGTCACTCCTGGTCACTCCTGGTCACTCGTGGTCACTCGTGGTCTACTCGTGGTCACTCGTGGTCACTCGTGGTCACTCGTTTCAGACACGATCTTTAGTTTTCGTGTAGTTTAGCTTTTAATTTAGTGAGTTTACTCGTATCACAGGTAGAACGTTTTACGTATTGAACACCATACGGAAAACAACAGAACGTACTCTATTTATTCATTTGACTCTGTTTCAGAGAATGGCGAATTTCTATCAATTTTTAGCACAAATTTTGCAGCTTCTTTTTCATCTTACCTCGTTTGAATGCGGCCCTGTTCTGTGAGCAGTGTAATCCGGTTGATGGAAATACAATGTTATGAAGTTGGGTCGCCTGTGAAATCAAAATGTTTAACGTTTGCTGTAAGAACCAGAGCACGACATATTGGTAACCGTAGTTCTTCGACGGTGATACAAAAGTGAGGCTATAAACAAAGTTAGTTGTCCTCTGTTATGAAAAAAAAATGCCCCAAGGTCACTTTAAGAGTGGTAAAGTGTTAATTTCACCAGAATTATTTCAGAAATATCGGAATTGGAGTGATGTGTTAATAGCACAGGCACTGCAAGCTCAACATAAGCGCCAGTGTTACGCTTTAATTCGAACGTCACGAATAACGTCAAGACCAAAATTATGAGGAATTTTGTGTTGAAAAAACATTTCATTTTTGCAGGTTAATTTTACCAACGATCTTTGAATAACAATTTTGCCCACGTGGCCCTTTGTTTCTCTGTTTTGCTTGTTGGGTTTTTTCTCCGTTCGTTTCCTCATAAGTTTGCTCTTTCGCAACGGTTATTGGTGGCGCTTAAAACGTGAAAGTGGCACTTATATCAGCAAGAGTTAAATAAACACTCGTGGAGCTTGGGGTACCTGTGGTTTCAGTGACCGTTCGCTACATGGACCTGTCACCTCCCTGTGCCTTCCTTTCAGACCGTGACAAATTTCTCGTCTTTGTTGATTGACTCATACTAAAGCAGTCATCATTATATGAGTTCACAAATGCCTGAGAGAAGACTAATTTCCAACCCTCCTGGGACGGACAATGTGGGAAAATACCCTTCTAATACCAGGGCGGGAGTGCACTGAGGTGACTGATATTTGCAAATATTTCTTACCGTTTGCCGTCATCTTTTTCAGGATCAACTTTAGCTCCTTTAGGAGGAAGATCCAGCCAACTCAGGACTTTATCCACCCGTGGTTCAAATGGATGTGTCCTGACAAGTCAAGAACAGTGGAAAAAAGCATCATTAGTGAGGCAATTTTCACGCGAAGTATTTGGTGTTTAAAGAATGGTTCTCATTGAATTCACCACTCCTTTATCTCTCCTTTTCATCTTCCCCTATTTGTTCTTTGTTTTAAAAAAGATCTTTATACGCCACGGAATTGCCTAAGATTGCTTGAGGTGATTCTTTTGATCAGCTGTTCCTAGAAACATTCATTTTCAGCTGAGTGCCCTAAAACCAAAACCAAACTAACTACTCTGGTCAATCACAACAGACACAAAAAACACAATGAACCAATCAGACTCTTGAAACAAATAAATGCCGTTGGCACCGCCCACGGGAAAACGCGAGCGAGCAAGTCGCGCTCGGTTTTGGTTTTACTTAGCCTCAGAAAACAGCTGACGTCGCGCGAGGTCGCCACTTGAGCCCTCGCGCGACCTCGCGAAACGTCGGCTGTTTTCTCAGGCCAGGTTTTACTCCTTATTAGTTGGAGAAGTGGTGCGAGGTTTTTATCCAATCACAGAGCACAGTAAAGCAAACACAAGAGTTACCTTTCGGCGCTCAATTGAAAGCCACTACATACAAAATAGTTTGGAAAAAAATACTGTTTGACCTTGTATGATTTTGTACTTACTGATTGTAGCTGTAAAAGAAGTCGGGCAAGGTTCCTGAAAGAAAGTGTTATAAGTGCCTTTTTTCTTTTCTTTTTTTGGTCTTTTTTTTTGTTTTGTTTTGAAAAAAGCACAGGAGCAGAGAGGGAGAGAAAAAATTATTTACAATCTTCGCAATTCGCAATTTACCTCAACTCTTCTCGTTTAAGGTTTCATTTGTATGTTTTTTTCGTTCATATTTGCAACATAGACAACTTGTCAAGGACTTACATTATTCTTGTGGATTTTTTTTTCACATCATAAGAAATAGCAAACATTGAGAACTAACGAACGCCTCTATATTACACGTGCACTTAACGCTATTTCACTTGTGCGCATAGACTTTCCCACAAATCGTGCTGAGAATAGTTTTCTTCGGAAGCGACGAAATACCAGAAAGACCGGTTGCAGTGAGGTGACAATAACATTTCATACCCAATTTGTTTAGTTTTGTGCCATATTTTTTAGAAAACTTTAGAACCCTGACTGACTTTTAATAAGGCATCCAATTCTTTTACAAGGCCAAAAACAAGGTGATCCACTAAACTGTGTACGGGAAGCTAATGAGAAAGCTACAAATGTAATAACCGAGACTAAGAATTTAACAATACAAAGTATACTTCATCCGTCCTACCTTCAATAGGCACATCAGAACCGACCCAAAAGTAACAGGCTGACACAAGACCCTGTTTAGTAGCGGTCACCCATAACTGTGAAAATGCAATAAAAACAATTATTCGAATGACTTAATTATTACACCCCTTCAGAAGAAGCCTCAAGGTAACGACATGTACGAGCGCATGCTTTCAAGGAGGTCCACTCAAACTAACAATTTCAAGTCGTCCCTGCTCAGATGTAAAACCTTACTACGGTGAAAAATAATGTTCCGACTTAATGAGGATATGGCTAAACTAGGGGGTACATCGAGTTTGGAAGTAAACGGCTTTGCGCCCGGACTGCATTGATTCAAAAGCATTTTCTTATTTCCAAGAACAAAGTATTACTTAGCTTGCCTGAAGACGCCTCAAAGCAGGAAAATGATATATGATAAGACATTGTAAACAAGCTAAATTTGCTATCGAGACAATCGTTTCTAGCGAAGCTAAAAGGGAAAAGACCTTCGATTAGTGGACAAAAACTAGCGCGAGGCGACCGCTGCTTCGTTTGGAGATGAAAATTATCCCGAGTCTGAGTAGCCAATCAGAGCGCGCGAAGATTATTTACTTGTATGGTATACTCTAGCAAATGCTATACGGAGTTTTCGTAGCCAACCAGAGCCCGGGTTAAGCAGTATTCACTTATGTGACATGTATTAATCTGTTATGTCACCCTTTCTACTTACCGGTTCACCTTTCCACCATTTGGGGTCCAAAGACGAAGGGCGACCGATTCTGAAACTGTCATTTAAAGCACTGTCCGTAAAACTGTTTGCCACAATACCACTATGCGAAGGAAAAAGACCCTATAAATATAAACAAAAAAAGATATGTTATACTGCCGGTGCAACCGATCTTGCATCCTTGTGAGAATTAGAAGACGTCTACTTTTCCGGCAACTGACAACGAAATTTCTTTCGCGACGCAAAATCTCGCAGAGTTGTAGAAAAAGCAGATAAGTCAACCATGATTCGAAGCATTGCAAGATAAATTGCAGTAGGTATTATATATTATGCAGTTTTTCTCGCAATGCTCTCCTACGTTACCGTTACTTTACAAGTTGCAAGCTAAAGAGGGCTCGTCCACACATGATCATGTTTAACCCTTTAACTAGTGACAAGTATGTAATTTTTTCTTAGAATGTCCCTACTTAATTAAAGATACAAGTCAAGAGAATAAAGGAAATGGTCACCAAAGACAAAACGTGTTGATGTTTTCGCAAATTCCCTCAACAAGTATTATAAGACATATACGCATGAGAACAGTGAGGAAAATATGCATGTTGATATTGGAGCTTAAACAGTTAACGAAATTGTGCTTAGTAGCTACAAAACCAAGTTACTCTACAATCTACAATGTAAGGTCCTGTCCACACTATTCTGTTTTCGTTTGTTTACTGGTCGTCTATACTGAAAAAATGGAAGGCGATCTTTTTCGAGCGTTTTCGAAAGTCTCTGTCAGACTCTAGCCCAACGTACGCTTTTTGAATATTGTACCAAGTATGCTAGTTTGACTGCTTCTATGCGAGTTTCAGTTTTAAGGCGCGGACACACGATGCATCATTGCGCGCAACATTGCGTCACGAAGTTGCACGCAATGTTGCAGATGATGAACACACGTTGAAACAGTTTCGTGTGATGTTGCAGAAGTATGTGGGTTGAGTTTGTTGTTGGTTTTCGTCCTTGCTGAGAGAGGTTTTTCTCCGGGTACTCCGGTTTTCCCCTCTCCTCAAAAACCACCATCTCCAAATTCCAATTAGTTCTGGAACGCACGAACACGTTTAAACGAGCTTCAGAGCTCCTAAGTGTTTCGTGGGTAAACAAATTACATTCTACTGCTGCAACAGTTGCATGCAACGTTGCGTGCAACAATTTCAAGGGTGGGCACACGGTGCAACTTTCAAGTTGCGCGCAATGTTGTACCGTATGTCCGGGCCTTTACCTTCATTGGTGCAAGCTAGACCAATATTGCGAAGTGATGAAAAAGTACTGATAACTAAAACCATTTGGATACTTACTGTTATCATGGAATAATGATTTGGGAAAGTCTTTGTTGGAAATTGAGGCAGCATAAATTTTGCTCTTACTCCATTACTAGCTGTTGTGAAAGAAAGATTTTTTGAGTGTTAATGGTTGTCAGCATTTCTGTAATTCATAAAATTCTCTGCAACCCATGTGGCATAGATCACAATCACGACACTTTCTGATTTTTTTCTTTCTACTGGCTACGCTATCAGCTTATACCATATTATAAGATATCGCTGTTACAAGTACTTTAGGGTTTCGTTCGTAAGCGAATATCCTCTTGAAGAAGAAACTGGTTGCTTACGGGACATTACAAATACAATTTCTCACCCATTCACAGGGGATTCCTTAAAGGTAGTCGCTGTAGAAGGATTCAAGAGATGGTCGCTTACACTGGTCGCACAGAGAGAACTAACTTTTCTGAATACACCTTAATTTAATTGACCTGAATACGTATCAATAAAGCACAAACAACAAGATTTTAGTCTGATAGCACGTAGCTATTCAGCAGACAAGAGTATTGTGACTCAACCATAATTTGAAAACAGTTTAAAAAATCAAATCAAGAACAAATTCTTACCGAGATAATTGATGTTAGGAGTTACATTTTTATCCAGATAGTCAGGACGAAATCCATCCAGTGAAATAAGAATTAGCGGGTAATTTGACCTGTTCGTAAACAATAACAAACGAAATTAAAAGTAAAGGACAATACACCGGCACAAAAAATTTCATTTATATTCTTTATCAGAACAAGGTGTATACCATAATAAAAATAACTGCAAAATCGCGGTACAGTGTGACTGAGAAATGATTCAAACGAGGTGTCACGAAGGTGATCGTTCAAGCAAAGGGAGATGGTCGCTTAAGAGAGAGTTAAACTACATAAACAACGCTCACATAAAAAAGGATCACCTTTCTCCACATTGCCCAGTGCTGGATGATGATGACGCCTTACCTAAAGCAAAATGAAAATAAATCCAGTGTTATTAGGCCCCGACACGAGTTACACTAATTGCAGTATCGGTGGCAATTGCTAAATTGCACCCTTGTGTTCACACTTGCAATTGCACTACTGTATGCAACATTACGTGCAATATCACAAAGTTCAATCTCAAAGTAGCATCAAATGTGCACACACTACCAATGCAACTTATCGCTCCATAGTCTGAGTCACAACGTGTTGAGACGAGCAGCGATGTTATATTTAATAATTGAAACTTCCAGGAAGCCAGTAAATGCTTTTCATCTCTAATATAGACCTGTTCCCAGTCCTAAATTTTGTCCTAATTTGCAATAATTGCGAGGTCATGGGGCACAACACAAAATCGCGGAGTCATGGGACGTAGTCAAGCGCGCGGAAATTAAAGTGCAAAGAAAAATACGGACGTTCCACAGACAGAGTTCGCTATTCCTCAACCCAATGGGACATAACTACAAAGTTTAAACTCTCCCGGCCAAAACCCATTGCAAATCCAGCTAAACAGAACGACTGGAGATGAGACTTGTGACAGAAGCTGAAGCAGAGTCTTAACTCACCGTCAGATTTTTTTGAATGCGTTTTAACCAAGAACACAACCAGCAATATAATTACCAACAGAATAACAAGACCGGCAGCCTGTAATAAGTAAAACATGTTTCGTTAACATAAAACAATGACGCACATTTGGAACGAAAATATGAATGAAAAAAATGACTTGAGAAGCGAGCCATTTCGCGACTAAACTGTATTAACTTTTAGGGAAGTATAAAAAAGATAGCTTTAACTTCGAAAACTCTCGGGCGTTCAAATTTCGGACATATGTAAGTCTGAAAATCTAACGTCCGAACAGATGGATGGAGCATATTTCATAAATATGTTCTAATTTTTGTAACAAAGGGGTTCCAGAACATAACCCAACCCACCCAAAGAATGGTCATTGAAAATTCGGCAGAAGGAGGAATCTCAAAGGCCAAAACTTTGAGGAAAAGTTTTGAAAGCTTTAGCTGGAGTTTCCGGAGAGTTAGGATGGGCGGTTAATACCAAAACATCATCCGTGGGGGGAGGGGAGGGGGAAGGGGTTTATGGATATTCTCTGGAACCACAGAAAAAGCACTGAACAACACCTCAATAAAACAACTGAAAATACAAATCCGAATCAGTCCAAGTCAACAAGCACCAAAAATGAATAAAAAGTAATCAAAAGCAATCAGAGAACACGAAAATTATCTGAAAATGAAAAGTTGCTACAAGAAAGTTGTAATTGCTTATTAATAAGAGGACAATTCAAAATTCTGAAAAGAGGTGGTTGTCACGGTAATGTTAAACTTGAAGGACAAGGACTTGCTATTTATACAAACTGTTTCCAGATAAATTTTAGGAAAATTCACCAAGTTTGGTGACTTTTGCTTGCTTATTAATAAAGATACAACCGTCCAAAGTCCGTGGGGGCAGTTTTACTATTACAGTAGTGTAGTGTAGTGTAGTGTAGTGTAGTGTAGTGTAGTGTAGTGTAGTGTAATGTAGTGTAGTGTAGTGTAGTGTAGTGTAGTGTAGTGTAGTGTAGTGTAGTGTAGTGTAGTGTAGTGTAGTGTAGTGTAGTGTAGTGTAGTGTAGTGTAGTGTAGTGTAGTGTAGTGTAGGTAAAATTGTTGGGCAAACGATCAACAATTCGCTCATTTGCAAGTGTTTCTATTTTAGAAGCTTCTGTGATTAAAAAAACACAGATATCCGATATAACTGGAACAGGAAGTCCGAAATAAACGAAAGAAAACGTCCGAAAAAAATGTCCGGAAGGAAAAGCTCCAAGCCTTTTTTGAAATTAAAGTATGAATCTAAAAGAAGTGGTGTTTTTTTTTTTAATTTATATACTGATATAACAGAATTGAATTTTGACAACGTACCACAACTAATGCCAATTGTTTTCTGTTCAAGCCGCAAAATCTCTTCATCCTCCGCTGAAAAAGAAAAATAAGAGAAACTGTAAAACTACGAGAAACGATATGGCGACCATGAGTATTTAGATATAGGAATGCCATATGTTAGGTTTGACTGGTTTGTCGTTCCAAAGTATGCAAACCACTTTTGTATTTTTGCCACATTTGGCAATTTATGTTCTGATAAAGACGCTGAAAGATTCTCTTCTTTTGTGTTTCTGCGAAGAGATTGAAGTAAGGAACCTTAGCTAAGATTAACAATTTTTTTCCTCCCCGTTGTTTACGTATAATTTTTCTTTCCGTGCGCTTCACAATTTCAGTTTCGTTTTATAACTCTCTACCAGGTCTGTTTACTGTGCCCCTGACGAGAATGACAGACCTTCTGAGCAAACTAAACAGTTTTCTCGTTATCATTCTATACGGTATCTAATAGTTGTAAAAAGTTAATACACGTTTAATCTTCCATTTTCCAGTTTTTTTTTCTCAATGGCATTATCAAACCAATTTCTACTAATTTTATTTAAAGCCGCTCAAAAATACTTTTCTATATTGTGAACCAAACTGGCATTGCTTTTGTTTGTTTTGAAAAGAGATAGGTGTATTCAGCCATTTGTTGAGTTGCCGGGTTTGCGGGCGTTTGCTCGTGCTGTTAGTCCATTTTCCGTTTGTTTGGCTGGCGTTTCGCTCGTTCGATTGTCGGCTTTGTTCCTTCGTTCATACGTTACCTTGTTCGTTCGTTCGTTCGTTCATTCACTGCTTTCGTTCGTTCGTTTTGTGGCCTTTCATTCGGTCACATGGCTTGTGCGTTCATCCATTGCTTTCAGCCTTGAGCTTCCCTTCATGTGACTGTTTACTTGTTATAAACTCATAAATGATAAACCCGATCATAAAGGCCGAAATATATTAAAACCAAGAAGAGATTAGCATCTCCTGGGTTTTAATATCAGAGATAGCATACCACATATTTCAGAAAAAGAAAAAAAGCTTCCTGAGTTTGTTATTTAAAGGTTTCACTAATCATCTAACTCTCGACTGACATTTGCCTTGTTCACGTTTTATTGCCTTCGACGATAGGAGAACGCAACCCTAATCCCGGCCGGAGTGAAATCGAGATTTTCTCTGTAGTGGATGGATGGATGGTGGATGGTGGATGGACGGACACCAATTTAGCCCCCCCCCCCCCCGCCCCCCTCCCGAAGATTTTTGCAGGGGCATAACCTCGGCCGGGAACTGGTGTATACTTTGACTCGCTTTCATGGAACTAAATGACCTCGCTTATCCAAAGGCGTCTTTGTTGCGAAGAAGCTTGTTTCGAACGAGGGAAGTTCCAGGCTCGAAAAAGCAACCTTTCGCCCAAGGAGTTATTGTAAATCCTTGATCGAAGTCTTAGAGAAGTATGCACGACTCCTTGGTACATATGCAACCTGCAGTTCGCCGTTCAGTTGGCATTCTAACCTTCTCGCCTTCGATGAAGAACCACTCGGCATACGACATTCAAATTTATATGTCCGTGAAAGAAACACGCTATTTGAATTTACTTGATACTTAAGTCATTTTTCTCTCGAACAATGCCTTGGCGAGTCACTCTCGAAGTTTTGTGTAATGTCCATGCTGCCACTTTTAAATTTAGAAATCGCGTTGTCTGCTTATTTCGGAAATCGACGTTTATTAACGAAGCCGCGAACTAAAAGAGGTTGAGAGGACCATTGCGCGAATATTTTTGGAGGTTATCAAAGGTTAAGAGTTCAAAGGTAGTTGTAACATTTCAGTTTAATTCTGTATTTACATGTAAAACTTTCGATGAGTACATACAAGCGGTCATGTAACTAAATATGTCCGCGTGAAAAATAACATATGTCACGCAACTTTGTTATTATTGATTTACATGTATTCCGTATCTGACAATGTTCGATTTTCTATTGAAAATATATCAACTGACAACAACCAAGGGTCGAGAAAGATCAGAAAGCTGAGCAGACTCTTTCTTTCCCTAATTTCGGTGTCGACAAGGGTTGCAGTCGAACGCACTCCACTAATCTGCGATTACTACTAGTATAAAAAATTATTTTCTCCTGATTTTCGAGTGGTGTTACGTCAAAGTACGAATTTGGGGATTGAAAGCGATGAGAAAGGAAATTACTTACTCTTGCTTTTCCTTGAAATAAACAGGTAAAATGATAAATCGGCCGTTGAGTAATGACCAGTAATTGGCAATCCGGCTTGTTACATAAGCACGCAAAGACTTAGAATCCTCTGCAGCTATATTGTGTAGTTCGTGAAGTCCAAAGATCTTGTTTGATGTCCTTGACAGACCTCTTGGCGTTGTTTCTCAACGTCGCTCTTATACATAACCTTCCAAATATACCTCTTTCTTTGTTTCAGGCTTTTTGTGATACATTTTTTTCTTAGAAACTAAAGTTGTCTTCTTCTTCTTCCGCCGGCTAAATTCTAACCATCTAAGGAAATAAAGGGGTTAGTTTCTAAAGAAACTGCGGTGCTAAGTCGATGGGGAAGTGGCAGAGCGACGAAGGGCTAAGGCTTGAAACGTTAGCTTCCAATTTCTCTACGTGGCCAACTTTCTCTATCAGTTCAGTTGACAAATCCAAATCTTTGTGCATACAAGGACGTGTTCCACGGAGAGGGGACTAAGTTCCACATACGGTCAATCCAATTCCCCCCTCCGTATGGAGTGATGCAAAAAGACGGTCACGTGCTTGTACACCAAATATGGTATGTGGAATTATTGATTGCACTTTCACCACATATGGATTATCGAATTCAAAGCAAGCGAACAGGAACATTTGCTCATGCGCTTATTACCAAATATGCTCGACATTCTTTCTCCACCAAGATTAGAGTTGCGTCTACCTTACTGCACTGGTGCTTGTTCGCTGGTCTCAACGAAATGAGTAACGTAATGTAGTCGTCACGCAATGCTTCGGTAAGAGCGTTGCGTGTAAATGTTAGGAACCGAGTCCGTCCCAAATGGAAAGGGAAAGGGGTAGCCCCAGAATTTTTGCCGCGATGCCCGAAGCCTTTCTTTACTTGAGGCCCGGACAAAAATGCTGATTCTGGCTAGTTGAAGTGAAGCGCTAGAGTCCAGAGTTTTCCCTGGAACCCAAACCCCTTTGGTGCCCTGCAGAGTGAAAGTTGGTTGGTGGGACATGGGACCATCCCTAGGTCCGCCACTGACTATATTGCTCGTGAAAGCATCATATTATTATACTAGCCTGTGAATGGACTCCGTGGTGGAGAAAATAATGCGAAAAACAGCACCCGAAAGAGACGAACGCGAACTGGTGTGAGCGATCGTCTCTCTTCACTCGCCAATTGTTTTTTAGTTTTCTGTTTTTCGCTCGCTGAATTTTTCCGCGTTATTTTCTCCACCGCGGAGCTTCTTCGCAGGCTGTCATATATAGAATTTTTAACCCCTTTCCCTCCCAGATACAAGCCTTGCGTCAATTGCCGTGGTTTAAATAGACTACGAGCAGTCTCTATTTCTGCTCAGGGATAGTCGAGGAAAACAAACAAGCGACAGAGCGCCGAATCGCCTGCCCCATTGAAAAGTGGCACGCGTGTACGTCGAGCCGCAAGTACGTATAGTGAGCCGGCTCACTACACTAGCGGTTCGACACGCGTGTCATGCTCAACGCGGCAGGCGATCTTCGTGCTTGTTCGCTTGTTTGTTCACAGGACACCCAAGCATAATATTTGAATATCATTAAAAATGGCGTTTTAAAATATAAGACTTTTGTATGGGATTTCGAAGCGAACATTTTGAGCAATACATAACAACGAACTAACTGAATAAAGTTCATGAAATATTACATGGTGTTGTTTGCTATCCTTACAAAGCATTTTGAGCAATTTTAGGTCCATTTACTTAACTGTGTTAGTACGTGGATAATACATTGACAAGGAAGGAGTAGTTTGGCCCGATTTAGCCACTATCACCGCTCGACACGTTTCGGAATTCGCTCGAATTTACCCACAAATATAGTTCAGGCTCCCATTCTGACTTAGCGACTTGACAAAAGGAAGACATACAAGTGATATTCTCAAAACTAATTGCACATACCTCGTGTCCCAAAAGAATTATCCACTGCACAAAATCCTAATAGCATCTCAAAATAGGCAGCCATGGATCCGTGAGGATCCCGATAGTCCCATTTGACCGCGGTCGGCACTGGACACCAGTCAAATTATGCCCTTATGGAACTGTAGTAACTATGACCCGGTGCGGACACAAACTGTCGCTCCAACGTAGACTGGTTCGCGCGAGAAAGGTGGAATCGCTGCGCGGGACTCCGTGACCTTATGGAGAGAATTAAGTTATCGAAAGAAATTAAAACGGTCTTGACCGTTAGAAAATGAAAACGAGTCAAGAAAACGTTTTTCTCCTTCCTCCTATGTTTCTATTCATGCGTGGTAAATTGAACATATTTGCGTTCATGTACAAAACGTTTGTAATACAGGTCAGTCTACTGCGTAAATTTTAAATACGTACTCTGCGTGAATTGAATGTGTTCAGTTTTTTGGAATCGTCGATAGGTTTTATATATCAGATATATTTTTTCGAACCGAAGTCGGCAAGTTCATTTAAATTCATAGCCTCACGCGCGTGAAAATGTTTTATTTTAAAATTGCTATTGTATACACTATATCTATTTCTATATTTGCATGAAGCCGGTCAGGTAACCTACTTATTAAAAAAAACAAGAAAATATACACCCTGAAAATGGATGTAAATTCAGAAATGGGAATGATTTATTTTAGGCTATCCGCTTGTAACACGCAGCGATTTTCTCACGCGAACCAGACTGCGTCGGAGTGACAATCTTCTGTCCGCACTGGGTCATAGTTACTACAATTGTAACACGACCAAAATGAGCGTGGCCCTCCCCATAAGGGCATAATTTGACTGGTGTCCAGTGCCGATAGCGGTCAAATGGGACTATCGGGATCCTCACGGATCCATGGCGGCCTGTTTTGAGATGCTATTATGATTTTGTGCAGTGGATAATTCTTTTGGGACACGAGGTATGTGCAATTGGTTTTGAGAAAATCACTTGAATGTCTTCCTTTTGTCGAGTCGCGAAGTCAGAATGGGAGCCTGAACTATATTTGTGGATAAATTCGAGCGAGTCGAGCGGTGATAGTGGCTAAATCGGGCCAAATTACTTCTTCCTTGTCAGTGTATTATACACGTACTAACACGGTTAAGTAAATGGACCTAAAATTGTTTAAAATGCTTTGTAAGGATAGCAAACAACACCATGTAATATTTCATGAACTTTATTCAGTTAGTTCGTTGTTATGTATTGCTCGAAATGTTCGCTTCGAAATCCCATACAAAGTCTTATATTTTGAAACGCCATTTTTAATGATATTCAAATATTATGCTTGGGCTTCCTATGGTTTGTTTCCCTCGACTATCCCTGTACGAAAAGAGAAAGACTGCTCGTAGTCTATGGTTTTAACTTTTGAGTCCATGCTGTCTCCTCCGTAGAGGCTCTTTTCAGTTGAAAAAAAAAAAAAAAGAAATCAGGAAAATAGAGAAAAAATGTTCGATAGAAAAACGAAACGAGAAGTGCGGTAGAAGTGCGATAGAGGCCTCTGCGGAGGAGAGAAGAGTCCCTATATGAAATGCCCAAAGCCACATACATACACTCGGCCAAATACTAACTGTAACACAACGTTTACCCTTTGACTTGTGACCGTTCAAACGAAAGCCACTTCGCAGTGCTTAGTTGCCCGACCTGGGCAATCGATAAAACCGATAATCGATAACATTCTATAACAATCGATAAAATTAGTTGATTGTATCGGAAATCGATAAAAATCGATAAACGGATTTGTTGTGAGAAATCGATAATTATCGAATTTTCAATCAGTTTTATCGATTTTATCGAAAATTTTCGATTTTATCTTTAACATTTTTTGTGTCGAAATATGTGAGCTTTATTAATAACGGCAACCTCTATAACCAGCTCTAATATCGGGTTAAACAAAAGATTGCCGTCGCTTCCACTCAAAACGTTTTCCTTGGCGGTTGCTTAGATAGGTAAATAGCCGAGATGTCACTTTCGCAGATACTTGTGTCGATACAGCACAGTTATCCTGCCAGCTTAATAAACCACATTTACTGAAATATAAAATACAGTTTTATTCGTGAACAAAGCCACAGTAATCATTTTACTGCGATTAAACGTCTTTTGAAAACAAAATCAATGTCAGAAATTAAAGACGTACGATCGACATCCATCGATAAAATCGATAACATCAATAACAGTAATTACCAGAAGAGTTGTGAGTATCGATTTTTAGGGATTGATCAATACAATCGATAACGTTTACGTGATTGATATCGATAGTTATCGATTTATCGAACGGTTTTCCGATATCGATTTTTATTGATTGCCCACGTCGGGTTAGTTGTAGTACTGTTTTATATATGCTGCACAAGATGGATTTTACTTTTGATACCGTCGATGAATCCTAGCCGTGGAAACGAGCACTGCTCGTGGTCTCCAAAACAGGGGACCCAAGGTCGGATAAAAGCGTAACAAAAGCTCCGTTTTCGTTGACTTCGCGTCGTGCATGTCGCGTCCATACATATGAAAATGAGATGAGTGGACTAAGATAGCACGAAGTGACAGTATTCCGTGCAGGGTTCGACATCTCCACTCGCCCGGCCGCCCGAGGTGAGTAAAAATCAAGCGGGGCTAGTAAATATTGTGCGTTCGGATCGGTAGTCCGTGGGCGAGTAGAATCCTGTGGATTTTTTTTAATATACCATAAAAACTCACTGAAACACATTGGAACCACACTGTGAAGTTGTTTTCATTCTTGCTGGAAACTCTTCTTAAACAAAACAACCGCAGAACCGTGGTGTATTTCACTCAGTCTTTCGCACATCCATCGCGAGTGTTTGACTTTGTAACCACACAGCCTCGGCTTTTATTACCAGGTTACTAAGTTAGGCAAGATAGCGGGTGTCTTGCAACTGAGTTGTCATTTACGTTCATCTCTTTCAAGTAAATTGGGATTTAGGGTCGCACAAAAAGCCTCTAGAAGTAACCTTAAAGATACAGTGGAACCTGGATTTAACAAAGTGCCCGAGGACTGGGGAAATTGGTTCGTAATATCGAGGGTTTGTTATATCGAGGGTCTTTGCCATACATTACAATATTACTGGGCTGAAAAATATCGTTCGTTATACCACAGGCTTACCATCCTCTGTTTGTGTGGTGGGTTGTGCATTCAATGGCCGTGTCGGTTTATCAAATTAGCAGAACTAAACCCGAAATTTAGGAGTTTTAAAACTGAGGAAAATGAAATAAAAACTCATAAAATTGCTGCCATGGTGTTTTGATTTGTGTTTCTGTGTTTATTTTGGTGATTTAAGGCTCGCGAAAGCGATGTTTTCAAAATAACGGTCGGACTTGCTCAAAAGTAGAGAAAGAGAACAAGGCATGCAACTAGGCGACCCGCAAATTACACTACCCAGTCGAACATTTCGATCTTGTTGCTAACGAAAACAGGTTGAATGGCTGTGTGAGTCTTCTGGCTTAGATCTTTGAGTTGTTTGCGCACGAAGTCTGCCGAAACCTGGTCTTTGAAGGGTAGGACTATTCGAACTGTTGGACTATCTCCAGAAAAATAAGACCAACAGGCCGATAAGCGATACGCACGATCGAGCATAGTTTTCAACAGCCCACGTTCAACAGCCCAGCGTGAAGGCAAAATGCCTTCATTTTACAAGAGGTACGTCGATGACACACTGACCATAATGCCGGACACAACATCAGCGGCTACTTTTCTTCAGGTCCTTAACAACTGTCACTCTTCAGTGAAGTTCACCATGGAAACAGAGAACAATGGTAGGCTTCCTTTTCTTGGTATGCAGCTACTGAATAGAGTCCCTCAAATCGAGACCAAGGTTTACATAAAACATACAAACACGGGACTCTTGCGCCACTACCACAGCCATGTCGATATGCGCTATAAACGTGAACTGTTAAAAACCATGCTCGATCGTGCGTATCGCTTATCGGCCTGTTGGTTTTATTTTTCTGAAGAATGTGACCGACTGAGAGTTATCTTTTCCCGGCTAAAATATCCTCAACATCTTATCAATACTACCATCAAGATTTTTGTTGCTTCAAAGGCCGAAGACCAGCAACCAATACCTGCCCCTGGAGATAGTCCAACAGTTCGAAGAGGGGGGCATTGGGTTTTTCGGTTTTGCGATTTTGGTCACTCTTGAGATCGGTTTTTCGGTTTTTGCACTCAAAATCACCGGTTTTTCGGTTTTGGTATCCACTGCAGTTTTCGGTTTGTCCCTTTTTGACATTTGGGTTTCGGTATTTGTGAACAAAAAAGCGGTTATTCGGTTCTTGCGAGTAATTGGCGCATTGTACGAAGCTTTTTGATTTTAGTACAAAAGTTTCACCTTCATATGAGGCGGAGACAATGGAAGAAGCGATTGCTTTGGTTGAACATTGCAAAAATTTCTTTCGGGATAATGCGCAAATTCGCGCTGCAAGCAGTATAACAGGGGCATTGAATGGTCCCTAACGTAATATTTTGCTGTTGTGTTAAGGGTTGTGAGATTGAAAATCCCGAATTTGCGGTTTTGATCATTACTCTCGGCGTTTTTTCGGTTTTGAGCGATTTTTCTTCCGGTTTTTCGGTTTTGGTGAAAATTTTGGCCGGTTTTTCGGTTTCTGATAGGCCCCAATGCCCCCCTCTTCGAATAGTCCTACCCTTCAAAGACCAGGTTTCGGCAGACTTCGTGTGCAAACAACTCAAAGACCTAAGCCAGAAGACTCACACAGCCATTCAACCTGTTTTCGTTAGCAACAAGATCGAACAGGAACTTAAAGTGCAGGAGAAAAAACCGCCTATTGTAAACCAGCAGTGTGTAGTTTACAAATTTCAATGTGACTTGTGCGATGCAAGTTATGTAGGGTACACACTCAGGCATTTACACCAGCGCGTGAATGAGCACAAAAACCTATCATCATCTATTGGCAAGCACTACAGTGACAAACACTGTATTGTCCCGAAAGACCAAGACAAACAGTTTTTCGTCCTAAAGAAGTGTCGGAATAAGTTCGATTGTTGAGTGCACGAAATGTTGCTAATTAGAGAATTGACACTATCTCTTAATGTCCAATCGGACTCAATTCGAGCTAAACTATTTGCGTAACTCTGCATTAATCATTTATGTTAATCTCCAGCTAACAGTTTAATTTGAATCATTTTTGAACTTGAAAATGGCGTCATGACGACACCGAAACGTCGTTCGATTTTACCAGCGTTGATTTTTACTTGTTTTTGTATAAATAATTAAACATATATAAATATAAATATGAACACGCAATATAATCTAATAAAATGAATATGAATAAAATATAAAAATACAATACAATATAGCATCCTACATGCTAGAGATAATGGCCTTAAATTCATCTAATGAATTAGGAATTAGAGATAAAGGTACCCTGTTCCAAGTTCTTACACTGTACAAGGCTTGTTAAAATTCAAACATTTCCGCCGAAAGCCGAGCTACGAATTTTCGACCTGTTTTACCTAACTGTCGTAAACGTAAACGTTTACGTAACATTTGCCACTCGATCGTTGAGATAAATATAATTTTGTTCCTTTGACTTGTTTTACAACAATGGGCTTAAAGCTTGCACAAATACACAGCTGTCGCTTAGCTATTTAAGCTATTAAGGTCCTTCACAGTCTTTAGCTCTTCTGCCAGGGTCTTGATGATATGGGTGAAAAAAGACATTGGTAAGGAGCCTGGACAACTGAAATGTGCAGTAGGCTAGTAGATTTTTGAAGCTCACTTGCCCCGCGGTGGCTAGTGAATCAACTCAGCAGATGTCGAACCCTGCCGTGTATTTACCAAAGCTCTTTGCATTTTGGAAACTTCCTTTACTTTACAGATGATATTTGGGCGCGATGTTTCTTCAGCTAATAACAGATACAAATAAAATTACAGGTTGCGAATTATCAGGAATTATGGAGGTCTCACCTTTGCAGCGTAATCTATCCGCACGCTGTACTTTCGCTGTTCCACATCATCTTCAATCTCTGTGGTCAGCATAGATTTAGAAGTGCACGCGCTCATGATGATTATGTGAATAAAACAGCGATTTGCAAAATTTAACCCTGCGTACAATAAAAGGATATAACCGGCCAATTCAATTCGCTTTTGACGAACCGCCAAACATCTTGCAAATTCACGAGTGAATGAGCTTTTCAAGATCTGTTTTCACGCTGAATAAATTAATACAGTACTAACTCGACTTGTCAAATTTCTGGAATGCCCATTGGCTGGAAGTCGTTGAATAACACAGTTCAAAGTAACGGCGACGTACACACATCACGCTATTGAAAGAGGCGGAAATAATGTCAGACCAATTACAGTGGAATCCTGATTCATGTTTTGAACCCTCGATGTTTCGAACCTCCCAATTTTTTAAAACCATGGAACGTTTCCCTTGGATTTGCCTCAGTCAAATACTGTAATTTTACCCCCGATTTTTAGAAACTCCCGATACTTCCTCCCATGGAAGGAATTTATAAGAAATTTACATTCGATTTCTCGATCTCAGTAGCTTTCCTTTGAATGGTCACACGTCTCAGACTCAAGATAGAACCACCTTCTATTACACAGTGAACAGTACCAAGGAAAGTACTGCTCAGCTGTGCCTTTTATTTGAATGGCCACTCATTAGGCCTGGCTTTCCTGTGGGTGCTGTTTACTATGTGTCACGGTGGTTCTAGTTTCTGAGTCTTGAGAAAAATCCTGAAGTGTGACCATTCAGATGAAAGCTAAAAACTTTATAAGAGTGTCATGGTTTTTCTGTTTGCTTTCCCGGTTGTTATAAAACAATACCTCCTACATCAAGCGTAATTTCACGCCGCCTTCGAGGATTTCGAACCAATTTTCGTTTCCCTAGGAGGTTTGAAAAATCGGGATTCCACATAAGTACAACGGCAGGCTTTTTGCTCTTGTAGCTTTGTTGGTTTTTTTTTATTGACAGGTATTAAGGAATTTAAGCAACAACAACAGTTATGACAACGAGAAGGATTCCATCTCGTTGCCAGTCTGACCACGATAAAGACTGGAACAGTTCTGGTAATGCTTTTTTGTTTTGTTTGTCAGGCGGGTCTACCCATTTTTCCCATTTTTTCATAAGCAACTCGCCCCAGATTTCTGGTTATCGCTTGGACAAACAAACTCTCGCCTGTAACTCCCGATTTACGTCGCTTGAGTTCGTGTCTTGAGTGCCCGGGGGGTGGGGGTGCTCTATAAAGTTTTTTACGAGGAGGTTCCACCCAGAGGCTCACACCCTTAGCACCCCTTTCAGATATTTACAGAAAGACTGCACCCCTTTCTTATGCCACAAGGATAAGCCAAAACAATAGAATTTCCTATGATCGCCACATTTTCCCGGACTTTCAGTCCTTCTGGCCCAGTTGCTCAAAAGCTCCAAGCCTTTATGTGTTTCCCGTTGTTATTTCTGCCAATTGCAAATTTTGGCACCCTTTTATATACTTAGCTTTAGCCGCCATCTCTTTCACTTTGCAGCAGATATTGCGACCTTTTCATATACTAAAATGACGATTTTCACTATCTTTTAATATACCCCTTTCGGAAGGAGCTTTCCCGTACAGCCCACTGTAGGAAATAGCCCCCCCCCCCCCGCCCGGGCTTGAACTGTTCGCTAATATTTTCCATTTACCATCGAAAATAGAGAGGGGCACGACGGCTGGCTCCAATGCCACTAGGGCTTTTCTCGCTTTTGCCACTGTAGCTTTCATGTTCGTAAAGAGAAGCCTATTACCCCTGTCGTGAAATAATACTACGCCTATGTTTTCCCATGCCGCATGGGACGCACCCCTTTCCTCCTTCCCACCCCTCAGCGTGGCGGCGGTGTAGTGGTATGCACATTGGGCTTTCGATCGGAAGGGGGGCTTATCTCTGCATCGTCTCATATCAGTTCTCCTTGGACAAGAGAATGTATTCCGCATTGTCTCTCTCCACTAGGGTGTATATAAATGGGTATCAGCGATCCTTAAGGGAATCCTGACAAAACTCTGGGGGCAACCCTACTGAACAGACTAGCACTCCGTCCAGGGAGGGGGGGGGTAGTAATGCTCTTAGGCGATTCATATACGATGGGTATCCTGTGATGAAAAACATAAAGTAAAAAATGTATGCAACAAAAAATTGCCCGATATTTCGGGTTGCAAAACAAACCTTCTTCAGGGGCTACAAGAGTAAAATGTGTAAATGACTAAAATGAGTTTTACTCATTTTACTCTAATGGCCCCTGAAGAAGGGTTGTTTTGCAAACCGGAATATCGGCAATTTATTGTTGCATACATTTTTCACTTTATATATTCTGTCTTCTGTCTGTCTTTAACTGCCGTAAGGATCAGTCGTTCCGTATATTTTTATAACTTCAAATGTTTTACTGATCCAGGTCTACCTAAGATCTGGCAACTATACTCAGTACCGAAAATAAAACAGGAATATTTCCATAACAATAGATATCCCACAATTCTTAGCGTTGTATATATTACCACCTTTCTTTGTATTGTGTGGATTTGTCTTACAACATCTCGGAGTGAAGACAGAACCCACCCTCCCCAGTCCGCAGCCATGACGCGTTGCACTACCTTCAATGCATGTGAGTATACCGCTGTCCACTCCTGTGGACAGGGTCCATTTTCACTCTTCCATATCTCATTGTATATTCATGTGTATTGTAGGTAGTGAGAATATGTTACTATCAACGACTTATCGCGGTGGCCCTGCCAGTTTCTAAACTAAATCCTGTGATGGATAAGCATTCCGTCCAGGAGGAGTAATTATACTCCTAGGCAATTCAGATATGCTGGGTATCTTGTGATGGACCAGCATTCCATCCGGGGGGGGGGGGGAGTAGTAATGTTCCTAGGTAATTCAAATATGCTGGGTATCCTGTGATGGACCAGCATTACGTCCAGGAGGAGTACCAATACTCCTAGGCAATTCAGATATGCTGGGTATCCTGTGATGGACTAGCGTTCCGTCCAGGGGGGGAGTAGTGATCTTCCTAGTGATGCTCCATGTTTAATACGAAAAGTACTGGACACTAGGCCGTGAAAAAGTGCTTGCCTCGGGAATTTTGGCTGAATTATCTTTTGTTACAACCAGACAATTCAAACTGTTTCTTCGGTGCTCAATCAAGAGCACCAACAATGAATTACTAATTGGATAAAGTTTATCTGTTTCAGTATAACCTAGACAACAAGACAGTCTGTATTTTTGCACAAGGTGGTGCGTCGTTGAAGCACCTGCGATTTTGGAACATTGAAAGTAGGACTGGTTAGAACCTACAAGGCGAGGCTCACGAGCGAGAACCCGCGCTTTCATCCTTCGCGCCTTGTCAGCGCGTTCGACGATTTGCTGATTCCTTCACGAGATTTCGAGCACAAAACTGAGTAATGGTTATACAGACAAGTGTAACTGAGAAAAGATGAGAATTAACGGTTTTTAACATCTCTTTGATCAGCTGAAATTACGAGATGTTTTTTGTTGCCGACAGTAAGTAAATCAGAAATAAAATGTTTAATTACGTTGCCGTATACACGCTTATGATTATAATGCTTGCTTATATAAAATACAAAATAGAACTTAAAATAACTTAATGGCTTAAATATAGCGTGCTTTAACTATTAACAATCATTACTTCAAAAGCAATTTCCCTACAGAAAAAGTGAAACATCTACATACAAAACCTCGAATTTTCAACAGTATAAGTGCAAAAAGTATCATCACCATCGGTCCTTTTCCTGCGAATGGGCACATAAGGCCTCATACAAAAAAATTAGTACAGTGAAAGCTCAACAACGTGTAACGAAACCCATGCATCACACATTTCAGAAGTTTAATCTCGATAGCTCCGACTTTCGTTAGCACGAACAGATTGATGATTCCAGTTACTGAGAACCTTTTTCCTCAAAGACTGGCAACGTCCTTTGTCCTCTCATAGATATTCATTAACCCAAAGCGCTCATCTGTTGACAGCCACGGTCTAAAAACTGCAAATCGTCTGGTTTGCATAAAAATGCAATAAAAAAATTGACTCTACAAAAATGAATTATCCTCTGGTTTTGAATTGCTCTAAGCCAGTATTGTTTCATTTACCAGGGACTCTAAGCTTGACAACGTTGCTTCTAGGCACCTCAGTTTATCGTGCTAGATTTTATTTGTACTATCTACTATCTTTGAATCATTTGCAATCGCATCGTAATAATTTTCTCAAAAATTGCCATAAGGCGGAACTGTTCATAAAATGGACGCCACAAATTAACAGACAGGTGCACACCTCCAAAGTACAAACACGTTAACCATTTCACTCCCAGAGTCAGTTATGGAGACATTTAAGGTGGTTTTAACTTTTGAGTCTGTAGATGAAATCCTATGGTATGACCATTTAAATGAAACCTCTTCAGCAGTACTTTCACATGGTACTATTTATATTTAAGTATCTTATAACATGAAATTTGGGAGTGAAAGGGTTAAGAGGCAGAACCCTCCTTCTGTGTTTTCAAAACTTTACGGCATAACTGCTCAAAAATCTCTTTAAAAATATAGATCTTTCTTTTCTACACTGTAACATTACTTGAGACTTCTGTGGAAACACACACAAATCTGGCTTGTACAGATTTCCAGAACAGTACATATAAGTACTCACAAATATACCTAAAAGCTCTTCATAGTACTTAAAAGTACTAAATGAATGTGAAATTGATTGATCGCAACTGCGATTAAAGGATCCCAAGGCAGATATCGCTTTTAGTCTCTGCCTTGTTTACTTTTGTTGTTTTGCATAAACAAGTTTATACGCTGTAGGTAATCGTCTCAGATTGAGGCTTCAAAAACACTGGTATCTATGAATCCCACTGCAGTTTCAGAACCAACAAAATGGCGAAGGGAAATCCAACATGTTAACATGCTCGGTGTTCAAGACGCTTTGCAAGGTACGCCAGGGAGTTTCTGGAAGAAACAAAGAAGAGAACGGCAATTTAGTCGTAAATCAGAATATTGTTTTGTCATTAGTTTTCAAAGACTTTATCCACTTTTGGAGCTATTTTGTATAACGTAATAAACAGCAACACACGTAAGTACTGCTACTGCTTTTGTCCAAACAATTTCTTCCACAGACTCAAAAGCTGGAACCAAATTGCGTAGGATGATAAATAGCACAACAGGAAAGTACAATGCAATATCTAAGCGGAATATATTTCATTTAAATGAACACATATTTTTACTTTTTTTTCGGGGCATATTTAAAGACAGACAGACAAAACCCATAGTTAAATTGGTAATTTTTCTAAAGATGCTGCAACAAACAGCAGACCAACATACCTTTCGAGGTTTTCCTATTGGATCAAAGCTGACATTCCCGTAAATCAACAAAGCTAAGTCCTTGAAGTTCCTCTGCATTGCAATGGAGAGAGCTGTGCTCCCTTCCTGGAATAAAAAGAATCAAGATTCGTATATTACTAATAGATTACTATGAAGCATCGTTTTGATACTCGTGGACCTCGGTTTGAGAACGAGGCTCAAGACTTTGCTTTTGGACTCGCTTTGAAAACAAGGGTAAAGGAAACTCGGCTCCAGAAGCAGACGTTCGTAGACCTCGCTATAAAAAGAGGCTAAATTCAACTCGGAAACGATCGGTCGTGCCTTGCGTTGTCAGCGATGGATGTACCACAGAGAGGTTTCATAGACAGATGCCTCGATTTGAAAAGGAGGCTTAGACAGACAGACAGACAGACAGACAGACAGACAGACGGCCTTTATTTCAGCACGATTAAAATTAAAGCTCAGCAGCTTGTGGGGTGGGGCCGTACAAAATAATAAAAACTAATAAAAACTAAAATTAAAGTTCTTTATACAAAGTATGTACATAGTAAAATCGGTTCATATAAAATTATTAAAAAAAGAAAAAAAGCTTAGGGCTTTGCACAGCCTATTGTGGCTTACGTTGTCCTCGATGGATGCATCACAGTCCGGCTCCAAAAGCAGACGTTTGGCGATATTAAGATGACCATGTTCACATGCACACATCAGCGCTGTTGATCCATCCTGCAACAGCAAAAACAGAATTGCCCGAAGTTTTAAGCAGTCTTTCTTGTGCAGAAACCTAGTTCACATTTAACTGGGTGCGTGGATGAATACTGGTAGGCAAAACGTGCCGTATTTCAGACCGAAATTGTCTAAATCTTTGCCCCGTCTCAGACCAGTTCGAAGCCTAATGCCTGCGCCATCGTGCTGTTTTGTGGCTGCGTCATCGTGCTGTTTCTGCCTGCGCCTGTTTCTGCCCAGTGCCTGCGCCTAGTGCCTGCACCATCGTGCTGTTTCTAAGACAAGAAACTTCACTACAATTTGTCTCTCTTCACAGGAGATTTCTCAGTTGCTTCATGCTACAGAAATCAGGAATAAGTTCCGAATATTTGGGTGTCCTGTGGCTCATGATAGACTCGACATTCTTTTACCTGCTTCAGACCAAAAAGACTCAAAAACCGCACATACCTACAGTTCTGTATACAGCTTATATTTAACAATTAGATTATGAGCTCGAGATTTCTATCGCGTGATAGTTGATGAGGTCGAAGGCCGAATCAACTATCACGCATAGAAATCGAGAGCGAATAATCTAACTGTTTTAGTATAAATCTACTAGACGTTCAAAACTTAGCAGACACTACATGTTTGTATTGAAAAATGATATAAATAGGTCACACCGCGCGCGGAAAACACTCTACTCACACTCTACAACAGAAAAGATAGTGAGTAGCGTAGCCAATCAGAGAACAGCATTAGTGACAGAACGCTAGTAGATTTATACTAAAAAGGAGTATAAGATGCCATTGTGCTTAGAGATTGGGATAGCTGATACTCATAATACAATGCAGCTTACTTCATCTTGTCCATTAATATCAGCTCCAGTCTCCAAGCAGATCTCCACCATTTCCATCCTTCCACGACTGACAGCCAGCATAAGAGGACTTTGTCCTGTCTGATAATGTGAAATGGAAAACAGAACACAGTCAACGGTTGTGACCGCCGAGAAAGTTCAGGGTTCAATTGGAATAACCAAAGCAATTACAACCGAGGCCAATAACACAATACATGTAAACCAACTAAAACTTGAAGCAAATAAATGAAGGGGGACGACACAGTTGATTTTGGTTTAGCAAGCGTAGCAAGCAGTTCGGTGGGATTTCCGCGAGTTGGAGGCGTTTTTCGCTTTATGGCCGCGCAAAATTGGGAGATGGAGCAACGTTTGCACGACCAAAAAGCCAAAAGAACAAAGAGCATGTTTTGGCACTACTGCAAGTTTACTTACATCTTCAACTTGCTTGTTGACGTCTCCTGATCGAAACATTTTCCTGGCAATTTCTTTGTCATCTTTTGTGACTCCAGCTAACGCTGCCATCATAATGGGCGAGTATCCAGCCTGGAAATAATTCAGAACGAGAGAAATGCCGTTTCTTCACATAGTCAAAATGTTAATTCAGCCGTAACTTAAGGGGAATACAGGAAAGGGAGAGCGGAGAGGTCCACATCACGTTTCATAGAAAATATAGCAATTATTTGACGTAAATTCCAGTTCATCTTCTTGTCGTGCGTTAATTCTTTGTTCGTGTGCGAAATTTGTGTGTACCGTGGTCAAATAAATGTCGAGTATATCGAGGTGTAACTACCTTGTTGGGCAAGTTTAAGTTCATAATTCCTGTGCCCAGTAACACGTCCACCACCTTCCAGTTTCTGAATGAAACAGCGTAGTGCAGTGCATTGTTGCCCTGTAAGATAACAGAAAATACAATATTTTCACCTGCTCCATGAGTGAATTTAGGAGAGGGACCCTTTCTCCTGAGCAAAGAGTTATTTGATCTTAAGTGAGGTGTTTTCAGTTCGACATGAGAATCAAAATTCTAGAGAAAAGTGCTGAGACCCTATGGGGGTGACCTTGTCGTCCGATGACCGAGCGCGTGAACCAAAATCTGAACTACTGGGAGATCAATGGTGAGCTAGGTAATATACTAGGTTCATAATTAAGTTGCATATGTCCTAGATACTATGGATACTAGTAAAATGAAAGTGAGGTGAAAAAGAGAAAGATGGGAAGTGAAGTCACGTGTGTGAACTTTACACAGTCTGTTATAAGAATGAGAGCTCTTATTGTTTAACCGAAATATCAAACTTACATTGCTGTCGACCAAGTTGACGATGGTCTCTAAGAGCATGTGGATTTGATTCTTGAATATCTTCAGAAGACCTTTGATCAACTCTGAGTCACAATCTTTTGAGCTGACGCAGTGAAACCAGTTATTCTCCACGGTACTCATGCACGAAATCTGACAAAAATAAAACCCGTTGTGAGTTTAATATACACATGTACAAAGACAGAACGCATAAGGTATCACATCCATCAACGGAGAAAGAAAGGTACGTCAGCTCACAAACCAAGCCACGACACTACGGACGCTTGACTTCGCGGTTTCCTCATCACGAACCGAATAAGACTACTATTTTGTTTTTCTTGGTTGGGTGCTTGTCCAATGCAGATCATTGCTTAATATTATGCTACATGATGGATATGATGGAACAACTACACAATCCCCCCCCCTTTTTTTTATTAATTCTCAACCTTGGTTATTGAATTTGCAGCTTTCTCATTGGTTCACCACACACAAGTTATCAACGAATAACCCTTGCCTTATGAAGAAATTAAATGTCATGTTAAGTGCCAAGGCGTTCAAAAGTTTTTCCTAGGAGGAAAACGTTTTAAAAAGGTTTTTCACAAACGTACGGCCAAAAAGTCAGCAACGATTACCGAAGATGACAATTATACAAAACAAATTTTTCCATCCTCAATGGATGAGTTGCCCGCCTTGCCGGGTTTTTGATCACCTCAGATCCAACGCGTACTCAAAGAGTAGTTGTTCAATACACCTGGGTGAAGAGCCAGATGAAGTGTAGAGTAAAGTGTCTTGTCTAAGTAAACGACACATGTGCAAAAGCGGAGGGCCGCAAAGAACTACGACCTTCAAACCTCAAATGTAACACGCTAAGCACAAGACAAAAGCACCTCCTACGCGTAAAGATGTTTACTCCAAAATCGGTATATGATTCCTCCTTACATTATAATAACATAACAAGCAGGTAGGTGATAAGAAAAGCAAGTAAGAGATATCCGATTGTCTAGATGTACAAAATCACCATCAATATATCAGGCCATTTCCCAGTTGTCTTGTACCTCTTTTTTTCAAAGCGAGGCATGGTGCTTAGCCCTTCATATGAAAATGAGTTATCTGCATGTGAATGAAAACTCACTTTCATATGAAAGGCTATGCACCAGGACTCGCTTTGAAAAAGAGGTAAAAGACAACTCCGAAATGGCCTACTAAAAGAACGGATAGACAAGGAGACCCCCCCCCCCTCCCCCACTCCTTCTTTGGACCGGACTCAAGAGAGGAAGTTCTTACTAAAGTGGTTAAGTTTCCTGAATATTTGCAACTGCTTTCTCTTGCTTCGTTTGCACTCCTCATACGTAGCTTATAACAGAACACCCCCTTCAATGCCCGCAATTGTATTGACCAGCGGGCGAAAAAAGCCACGCGGTTTCCTCCTGCTGGTCAATTGAAACGCGGGCACTAGAAACAGGGCTTGGCTTGAAAGAGACAACATGGCGACGTTTGGCGACTTAAGCACACGTGCCAGAATGTTTCTAAATATGGATGATAACAGCAGTTGATTTCCAGACAGAAGACATCAGTGTACCCTCCATGGATTGAACTACATTGTGTCATGATCAGGAATGAATGATTAGCTTCTGAATACTTCCATGTCACACAAAGTGACTATATGTTGACTGAGAAAACGAAGCCGAGGTGAGGTTAATCTTCTTTCTGCTGTAAACCCATACATTATGATCTTAATTCTGCTCTAAGGGGATTTACTTATTTTGTTTCTTAAGAAAGAAGATTTAGTTGAATTGACAATTCGTGTGAACAAAACAATGATAATTTTCACATGTCATGCACCTTTGTAAATAATCCCAAATACAAAATTCTTCTATCTACGGAGATTTGTGAATCAAAAGATTACAAGAGTATCAGCTCAGACTCATCAATGTATAAATAGGGGGATAAGGAGGAGGTGGAAAGCGGGACAGGTGTGGGGTATTTGATTTATTTTTCTATGCCCACCTTTGGGACATTGACTGTCAAATTTGTGACCAGTACATACCTGAGAATGTGAGACGGAAATAAGTCAGCCAAATGATCTGAAGTGAATTTAAGCCCATATTTTAGTCTTCAGGGAGGAGAATTTCAAAGCAGTGTTCACAAAGTCAAATGCCCTACACCTGCCTGCCCAGCCCTGCCCTGCCCTGCTTTATACTGAAAACTGCATAAAATACCATTTGCTCCCTTCCAATCTCTTTTCCTTTGTAAAGGTGTCCATTCAACAGCTTGCACGCCACAATAACTTCATCTGTGATTCTGTAATATAATATAAACAACACATGTACTTCAAACACGAGTTTGTGTGTGACTGGGATGTTATGTAGGTCTAAGGTTTATTTCTGGGGGAGGAGTGGGAAGGCAGAAGGGGAGTGGGGTGAGGGGGTGGTGATAAATCATGAGAAAGAGGCAGGATCCCCAAAGAGAAGGCCTGGAAGGCTGAATTTTGTTTAATTCAAACGTTTTTTCCTACAGCCAGCCCCCACCCTCCTCCCCCATCTTAATCACCTTCTGGATTAACCACTGGGAGGTAACAAAAAAAGAAAGTGGATAATATAAGATCAAAACAAATCATCCTCAAATGAAATATTTCCAGATGGCTTGCCACTTGTACGAAAATGGGTGGAGACAAGGGTTCCATCCAAGGGAGGTACTTGAGAATACTAATAATAGGTGCTATCTTTTAAGAATCTATCAAAATAAGTCAAGCATAGCTTGTGCACTTAGAAAACAAAAGTGGGTGAACTCATATTAGGTTTAAACCTTAAATGCAATATAACTTTGACCAATCAATGCTTGTATTGTAAAAAAATGAGCTTGAAATCTATCTATTGATCTGTCAACATGTCTTTATTGGAAAGGGATGGAAAATTGAATATCAAAGCACAACCACTAACTGCAAGGGTTAAATGGGATTAAAAATACCAGACAGGGAATGGGACAAGGCACAGCATAACTTAAATTCCTTTCAATATTTATCTACAGATAAAATTACAGAAAGAAAAGTCTTAGCCTTAAAAATGTTTACACAGCTTATGTCAAGTCTACAGATAGCATAATTTTTTTACATGGATGAAAACCTCACTTATAATAAGAGGGGGCAACTGAGTTCACATTAAAGGCTACAAATAGAATGACAGAACAGCTTTGACTTCTTCAAATATTAATGCTTGATTACATATTTACATATAAAATTAAAGATATGTATGGGTTAGTTCTTAGTTCTTAAATTTAGATTAGATTTCTCTCATAATTGCAAAAGAGCTGTAGGTATTAAAACAGTTAAAAGAAAGACAATTAAGTAGCTTTTCTTTATGCATGTAGTCCTTAAAAGTCCATGGGTATTAAAATTACTATTACTAGCTATATTTTATACCAAGATCAGTTGAAAGCAAAGCAAAGGTTGGCTTGGGTTTGATCCTTTCACTCCCAGAATGTGGTTCTAACTTTTGAGTTTGTGGATGAAATCCTTGTGTGACCATTCAAATGAAAGCTACTGAGAAGTACTTTCCTATGGTCCTCTTTGTTATGGTGTACAAGGTGGTTCTAACTTTTGAGTCTGTAGATGAAATCCTTGAGTGTGACTATTCAAGTGTCACTGTTTATTATGCTGTACAAAGCCGTTCTAACTTTTGAGTCTGTGGATGAAATCATGAAGTGTGACCATTCAAATTAAAGCTACTGAGCAGTACTTTCCTGTGGTACTGTTTATTATGCTGTACAAGGTGGTTATACCTTTTTAGTGTGTGGATGACATTCTAAAGTCAGACCATTAAAATCAAGGCTACTGAGCAATACTTTCCTTTGGTGCTGCTTGTTACACGGTGCAAGGTGGTTCTAACTTTAAGTCCATGGTTGACATTCTAAGTGTGACCATTCATATGAAAGCTATTTAATTAGCAGTACTTTCCTTTTTACAGTATTGTTCAAAACGAAATTTGGGTTTAAAGTTTGTCCAGTTTTAAACTTGGGAGTGAAAAGGTTAAAGTATCTTTGGAAATTCTTTCAGATCATGTTACACATTCCTCAATTAACAGTGAATTAAACACTCAACAAAACATTAGTAGTCCAAAATGGTAACTTTATTATTTTAGTATCAGGTTCACCATACAGATTTTACCACTGACATTATTGGTAACCAAAGGTTAGTTTAAGATTTCCTTTTAAATTAGTTTACAAAACTTCCCCTTTATATAACATACATTTCCTGAATAGTAAATTTACCAAAGCTGATTGCATGTGGCAAATAATGTACATCAAAGAAGACTGCTTTTAAGTTTTTGTTTCTAGAGATAAAAACTCGTAAATGTTGCAACCACTTTTATTTTGCCTACATATACTTCTGGGAAGATTGGCTATCCAACAAGAACACAAGGATTGCTTTTACGAAATCAACTCATGGTCAAATAAAATAAATTTGATTTGGTTTCATGGAAGCATTCCTTGCATTCTGATTGAAAAGGCCATCTCCACGAAGTTCAACATTTTTGGAGGGTTAAACTGCCCCCCCCCCCCCCCATTATAAACAACTAGTCAATGAGACATTGGCCAAGTTGATTCTCATCAGTGAGGCATTGTGTCAAAAATGCCAGTTTAGGTTATTAAAACGGTGTTTAGTTAACTGTCAAAATGTATACAGTCACTACAGCAATAGTATTATTTAAGGTGAAAGATAACCCATAAAGAAATATTACTCACATTGTAACTGTTGAAAAAAAAATCATTTTTTTCACAAGTACACTAAAATCTCACTGTTTCTTAAACCCCGGCAATAACTGCAAAAGATTATGTTTTGAAAAAACTCCACATTAAACCGAAATTTTGGATTTATCAACTGAGTTGATGAGGTAGATTGGCCACCGTAAAGAGATTGAAAGCTGACGTTTTGAGCATTAGCCCTTTGTCAGAGTGAATCAAATATTCGCTCTGACGAAGGACTAACGCTCGAAACATCAGCTTTCAATCTCTTTATGGTGGCCAATCTACCTCATCAACTCAGTTGATAAATCCAAAATTTTGTGTTTCATGTCCCCACCGACACAGCACCACAGTTTCTTTAGAAACTAACCCCCATATTTAACCAATATCTTCAAATGTACAGAGAATAAGGATTACGTTTTGGTACAAAATCATATGGCTTCAGGGGAAGGTAGAATTAAGTTTTGTTTTATTCAAACCTTTGTAAAATAAATGATATGTGGATATGCTGGCAAATAGCTAAGCTCTGGACAATTAAAGAAACCAAAAGGTAAAACAGTGAATAAGCACTAGCTACATGTGGAATAGCCAGTGCATGGTAAAGTGAAAAGTGGCTGCCCTCAGAATATAAACGTGTTGCCAAAAAACGATTTTGTACCATTTCACAGGTCAAAACACTGCAGTGAACAATAATAATTATATTGTGAACACCTGATGGATGATGAAAATTCAGTAACAATAATGATGATGATGACAATGAGGATGATAGTGATGGTAGTGATGACCACAATGATGATTACTATGGCAATGGTAACCATTTCGGCAACAAGGATGATGACCACGTGAAAAGATAGTGTGGTGGCAATCTTGGAAGAAAAATACATAGGTGAGAACTGGAGAAATCTGACATTGGTGAGATGGCAGGAAGCAGTTAAAATGACAAATTGTTAAATATTTTGCAACAACAAAAGGCTATAGAGGCAGGAACCACCAGCAGTCGAAGGAAACAGCAGAAACTGGAAGTAATCGGTACAAGAAGCAGTGGGTGCAGAAACCTTGTTCCCAAACCCTCCCCCACAATATAATGGACTGAAAAGAATGGCAGTGATGATGATGGTGGTTATGATGATGAACATGTTGGAGACCATGGAGATGATGATGATGATGATGATGATGATGATGATGATGATGATGATGATGATGACAATGGGGACAATGATGATGACAATAATAAATTATGAAAAACAACCTGAAGAGTTTGACAGCATAAGGCAATTCCCAACAAGTGAACTTTGTGTAGAATCATATCTTTATAAAGGATCCATACCTAACACGGTCGGGAGAATGAGGCACATCCAACACTTCACTGGTTTGGCTTGCGGTGTCACTGCTGGGGTTGTCATTGTCGATACTGCCATCTGACTCATTAAGGTCGCTCTCTTTGCTGTGGGTATGGCTCTTTTTTATGCCTATGTCGTCCCTAGAATCATTGGAATACATACTGTGCTGCTTAGACTGTAAGTGTCTAACTATGTTCTGACCTGTGATTGCCTTATTAGTTTTTATGTTCATGTTAGAGTCAAATTTAGTATTATTATCAACAGACACAAGATTTGCTTGAATGACTGGAGGGTTATCATCAATGTTAATGTCAAAGTCTCCAACACCGATGGAATGCATCTGAACATTAAAGCATCTCTCGCAGTAACTATCAGTTACACAGCAGTCACCAATAGCAACAGTTTGTGTCCTGACGTTCATGCATCTGTCGCAGAAATTATCTGTTATGCAACACTCGCTGACACCAAGCGACCTTGTTTCTACAATTTCACAGGTTGTTCCCACAGATTTTGTTTTCTTATTGGAGCATCTGTCACAAATCACATCAACTGACACATTGCCATTGCCAATTCCAATAGATCTAGTGCGCAAACCGTCACATTTACTACAGAAGGAATCCATTGTGCTGCAGCTACCAACGCCAATTGTGCGTGTGCCATCTTTAAGAGAGCTTTGTCTTCTTAAGGGTGCTACTTGCCCATCTACAGAGACGCGACTGTTTGGAGCTGCTGATTCCACTGCTGCAGCCACTATGTTCTCTGTAATGTTCTCTGGGTTGTTTTGCATCCTGCTGCAAGTATCACAGACAAAAATGTTCTCCTCCAGTGGAAAATCACCTGTTCCAGTAGACGTTGTTTCCAAGTTTGAACAGTGGTCACACAACATCTTGTCATTAATTTTCTGCTCGCCAACCCCAGTGTCTCTGGTAACAATTTGTTCATTGCCACAGCCTACAGTTCTTGTCTTAATGTTACTACAACGATCACAATGTTGCACTTCGGAAATGCTGCAATCTCCAGTAGCAACATTTCTAAGCTCAATCTTTTCTCCAACACCTATTGTTCTTGTTTCGAGGTTGCTGCAGCGGTTGCAAAGATAGTTATCATCAAGGCTTGTATCTCCCACACCAACTGACTTGCAAAGAGGAATATCAATGCGATTGGCCATAATCTCATCAACAGTTTTCAGTATTGTGCGAGACTTTCTATTGGAGCATTTGCGGCATACTGGTTCGTCGTCAATAGTGCAGATACCAACTCCAATGGAAACTGTTGTAACTCCAGAACCTCCACTTGTCTGAACACCAATGCTGGCTGTTGTGTCTGAGGGATTCTTCGCAGTTCCTTTGTAAAGACTGTCAACTAAGCTAAGAAGCTCTGTACTGGTTCCTGTTGAACGTAATGATGGCTTTGCAGAAACAGCTGCATCTGTCGTGACAACAGCAGGTAGAGCATTGCAGGAGGAGTCCTTCTTTTCCACTGATGCCTGAATCCCTCTCTGCTCTGTATACAGCAGTGCTCTTCCCTCCCCAACACCAGCATCTCTTGTGAAAGATCTCATTATTCCAACCCCAATGGATCTTGTTTTTGGTTTCTTTGACTCTCCCCTCAACAGCAGGTTGCTTTGATCACTGGCATCTTGGCTTGGATAACTCTCTGTACCCACACATACAGACTTCAATAGTTTCTTTTCAACAACTGGGCTTGTGCTACCACAGGAGCAAGCATCATTAATTGAGTAGTCCCCCACACCAACAGAGTTCAACTTTACTCTAAGTCTTTTCTTAAGAAGAGAGTAATCGTCATCATCATTCTCAGTATCACTCTTGGACCCTCTGGAGTGCACGCTGTTGTACCCCGGGTAGTCGGCAGACCTGGTTCTCTTCCGTGCGCTTTTTGACTGCAGCTGTTTAATAAGCTGTCTCTTCTCCTCTTGTAACACTGAGATACGAACTTGTAACGTAGGTACATTTTTCACCTGTTCCTCCAGCTCCTGAAGTCGAACAAGACTCAAAGCCATCTGTTCACGGATTTTCATCAAACACTGCTTCAGTTCAGACTCTGGGGGCAAGTTGGCAATTGAAACCTCCAAGAGGGAGTTGCTTGGTCTCAAAACTGGGGAGCGCACACTCCGGTAGCGAGATGGACTGATTGGCTCACTAGGGAACTCAAACGCTCTGTTAGTGTACTGTCCATCTCCACTGCCACTCAGTGAACTAAGTGGGGATAGACTCCTCGGAGTTGAAGAGCATGGACTGCTGGCGTCAATGTCTCCCATGTTTTTCCAGCTACTCCCATCACTATCTGACACACTGTCCAGGTCCAGATCAGGTGGATGGACTCCACGTTTCAGAACAGCATGGTTGTCCTCAAAATCGCAGCTCAGAGGAGATTGCCTTGCCTTGGTGTTAGGTCCACTCTTGAGAAAGAATGGTTTTGACATTGGTATTATACACACTGAGAGGAATGAGGTCTAGAGTCTCTCTCCTCCACAATCATGTGGGCCCTGTAAGTTAACAGCAGAGGAAACAATAAATAAGAAGTGACTTCGTGAAAACAAGAATGCTCTAATTATTAGGAGAGTCAAGGCCATGAAAATTTCAAATAAGATGTGGCTACAATGGACAATTACTGTTCTTGTTCTTCTGTACATGTATCTGTAAAATGTCATGAGCAGATGCCATGAATTTTTAAATTTACATATATAAATAAGATGTGGCCACACAGGAAGTGCTTTTATCTCTTTAGAATCAGAAGATCCAAGACCACAAAAATTTGTTTATTTGGAGCTCCTGGTCCAGTCACGTCCGTGTGCATCACTAAAAGAATTTACTTCATTTTGTGATTTATTTCCCAAACCAAAACAGAAATGTCCCAAGAAATAAATGTTCATAGAGAACAAAATTTATAGAGCATTTATGGCTGCCAAGTCTTGGTACATGTAGTATTTAATTTGTAGTAAATGTAGTACAAATTGTATCAGAATTGCTTTATATCTTTCATTTTAGCTATCAAAACTGGGCTTTTGATCATTTCATGTTAAAAAGCGCATTAGAAATTAATAAATTATTATCATTATTATTATCATTATTATTATTAGTAATAGTAGTAGTAGTAGTAGTAGTAGTAGTAGTAGTAGTATTTGTTTTAGTCAGCTTCTTTAGATAGCCATTTGCTTGAATCAATGACACTCCAAGTAAGACTATTACATGTATCTGAAGCTTATCTAGTAATTTTTAATGTGATATTTGTCTTTCAAGGACTAGAGATATTTCATGACAGGCACACCTTGAGGTATTGAGACAAATTATGGCTAAGAGAGATGAATAATATCTAAGCCTAAAACTTTTATCTACCTCTTACCCATATTGCTGTTTTTTTAATGGGGCAAAGCACATAATTTCACTGTGACAACTGTGTTTGTCTTAGACTTGAGTAGTAAAATATAGTACATGCATACATATAGTTAAAAAGAGCATACTACAGCTAATCTTGCATATCGACCAATTATCTATATTACACCTATACTTTTGTGTTGCAACCAACACAGCCTAGAGAAAAGCATCAATATTATTTTTGTACATTCTGTCAATGAAAATACGAGCATATGATAGCAAACATTTAATCACTTATAATTAAAACTGGAAGATCGCTTAGATGCATCAATTATTATATTCATGAAAAAGACCACTCACTTAAAATTCTTGCATACCACAAATTTAATTACCTATGATAGTATAATTGAGGTGCTGTGTTACAGCTGTAATTGATGTCTGTCTTTTAATACAATTCCCAGACAATATGCTTGTAAAATGTCCCACTAAAGTAGCAATAGTGTTTTCTGAATTGAGTTGAATTAATCATTTTAAGACAGTTCTTCCAACAGACAAGAGACAATCATTAAGCACTATTGTAATGTAGATCTAAAATTGTACAACTCCAATAGACATAAGCACCACAATTGAGGATAATATGCTTGAAAGAGTTTTAGTGCTATAAATAAAGAAGAAAGAATCCGAAACTTGAATCTTAATTTATAAGGTCAAGAAATCGTTCAAATGGAGCCAAGATTAAAAGGTATTGTTTTGAGTGAATTCCGTGAAGTAAACAAAAAAAGCAATAAACTCTTAGTACACTAGAATGTAAACCCAAAGTTCTGGAACAGGGGTAACGTTAATAAAAAAAGTAATGTAAGTCATTTTAACAACTGGGCACGATAGAAAACATCCGGTTTGAAATAAATCCTGTAGAATAACATATTTAATTGTGTAAGTCCACGACTAGCCGTAATGTCGAGACGTTGTATTAAACTGCACATCTCAACAAGAGTTTAAGCACTTTGGATCGAAAAAACCTCGAGCCTCGATCAGGTTAAGTAACTGGTTCTAGCAAACTGAAAAAAATCGAAAATGTCACAGTTCAAATTAAAGTTGTTGTGCAGCATTTAACTGTAAAGAAGTTCGTAAAAAATCGTGAAGTTGTCGAAACTTTTGCTTTGCAAAACTGAATAGCAGAAAACACTAAAACAGGGGTTGATACGTGTAGAAATCCCAAGACTGAAACTTGACACACAATGTATCGTGACCACAAGAAATTCACTGCTATAAAGTTGATGTTACAATACTTGTATTTTACATGTAACATAAATACCAAATGTTCTAAACTAATGAAGCTACGTTGTAACTACAGACACGGATATCACTCTTTTCAAGAAACAAGAGCAGAAATATCGAAAAAAAGCGACGTCTCTTAAACAGCTGTGTATCGATTAGTTGTGCGTCGACGATCAAATCCCTAAAACAACGCCAAAGTTGGAGCGTTTATCGCCATTTTCCAAACTAGACATGATTACCAGAACAAGCTACTGTAAAGCGTAAATATTCAGTACAAGTTTACAACTTACAGTTAGACGAGATTTATCTTGTTTAGGCTTTCTTACCCAGGCTGCAAATTTTTGGCACCCTCTAGGAATGAACTACACTACACACATGACTTAGCGCGCGTTTGACAGGAAATTCGCGCGCGGTCGAATTTCAAGTGTTGTGTTGATTACCACATATAGGCTTTGTAGCTTCATGGCCGCTAAAGATATAGTTACACCTTTTATTCTGAAGATCTATTACCAAAGATGCGGCAGCTTGCTTATCTTTCATCTACAACTTTTGAAAAATGTCGTGGGAACCGTATCCACTATAAACGATGAAATATATTTCGTTAATTTCGAGAGGAATATTGGTATAAACATAGTTCACTAAACGTCTCTATATTGCAGAAGATATAGGAACAAAGAGCTAATGCGTGTTAGATTTGTCCATATCTTTATGATCGTGATTTCTTTATCTCGTGACATTTGTTCATCACACGACATAAACATCAACAACCTGATTGATGCCATTAACAAATGTGAAAGAAAAATACTTATCGCTGACACGTATCATGCACGTAAGTGCAAATATACTAAACGCACGAACTTTCCTTCACGTGAATCACGCGAAGTCACATCAGAAGTCCAATTTCACTTCAAAAGTAACCTGCTAGATTAAAATCGCTATTGTTCTGCAACGGACACTCCATTGCAGTTTCGTGGTGCGTAAAAAAAGCAAAACATCGTACCTGGAGTACCGAAGAATCAATACTACAACAGTAAACAGCCATAATACTGTAAAGGAACAAGTCCTCGCAGACGATTTCACAGCGACATTTGCAGAAATTTGATTTTTACGACGTTTGTAAAAAGAGTCTTAAAAAGACCGATCCTTAAACGAAAATTGTGCTGAGGAATTTGTAGGGTTGAATATTCACCTTTTTCAGTCAAATCCAGGGTCGTGCGTTCAATGTCGAGTCTGTGGATGCAATCTGTTTGACCTTTCATATCCTCTCAAATGAAAGCTACTGAGCGGTACTTGCCCATGGCGTATTTTTTCTCGGATTTTTTATCGTGTAATTCGGGACATTTTTCATGTCAGTGAAAGAGTAATAAAATCAATAGAAAAATGGAAGCTTAATCCTCTAGGATTGGAATGTGTTGATCAATACCATGAATACACAAATAGTATTCGGGCGAACACAAAGGGTTCGATGAATTGAACACGAAAGAAAACTAAACTTTGTTGAAATTAAATTAGTGTACTGACAAGGGAAATTCATTTCACATTAAGGTATAGATTTAAGTGCCATAAACGATTCCAGTCTAAATCCATTGTGTTCGATATTAAAATTGTCTAACTTAATTCGTTTACTCTCTCTAAACTACCCTTATACTACTAATAATAGCCTGCATACACGGCCTCATGCGGAGCTGACAACTATCAAGCAGCGCTTTTGCAATTTAGTAAATTTATCCCTAAGAATCAAATAAACTCTTGTGTCTACTAAAAATCGCTGTGGGTTTTGATCTTCGGGTAAGGGCCGTGCGAAGGGGTAAGGGCATATGAAGTACGCATTATGCACAGCATAAACAATTACAACATGTTCTTTTATCAATGACAATAGCTCGAACAAGGATAAACATTGCTTACCTTTATAACGAGCTGTTATCTGCGACCTTGCGAATGAATATACAGCACAATTCGATGCTAAACTCGATTTTTTCTTAATATCTGAAACGTAAACGCACAACAAATGTGAGCAGCTGACAGAAGAATGAATGGCGCAGTTACGTTGACAAACGTGGCTTGTTAACTTTGGCTTAGACCACATCCGAAATGTAATTGTTTTGGCTTTCAGACGGCTTATCCTTGAAATGTGAAGCATCAATTTCCTTCGTCTCACCTCAGATGTCCAAATGGCGACCCGTGTGATTCTCTGTCGCAGAAAACTCCCAGGCGCGACTTGCTCGCATTTGTTTCTGTCACCTCGATCCCATATGAGAACTTGCTCGAATGTGCCACTCTGCACAAGTCAAGAGTGTTTGCATAACAAAAGGTTCATGGGAATATTTTGTCATAATGAATTGAGAAAAGCGCCATAAAAGAACTGATTAACGGGGCACTGCAAGAAATCATTAACTCGAGCAAGACACCATTCCCAGTCTGAAATGAACAACGTGCGGTGTGCCATTACCAAACCAATTCGCGTCTATTTTTCCAAATTTTCTGCTCACTTCGCAAGCTTTATATTTCAGGGGAACAGGTTAAAAGTTGCCGCTTTGTTCTCAAAGTAAGAATTCACACTTAGCTCAGTTTTTGTTAGCATAACTGAACTTTAATTTCAGTGCGTAGCAACGTAGCCTTCAACACGGCTGTAAACAAGCATTGTACACAGATAAAATGAAGTCTGTTGTGTAAGTCAAAGTTCAATTAAACACAGGCTTACCTGTGATAGATTCCTCTGTGACCAGGCGGTCTTTATCTTTGTTTTTGTATTAAAACTCAGCAGAACTGTTTGCAAATCCTTAGGAATGCAATTCAATTCTGTTTTCGTGTGAACGGCGGCTTTTCTAACACAACATGGCTGACCCCGCAGACGATGTATATTTCAGTGCAGAGCGGCGTGAAATTCAATGACCCGTGAAGTGTGATTGGCGAGTCGAGTGGCGAATGCGTGACAATAACACTTCATTCCCGTGACAAGAAAATTTTATTATTGAGAAAGTATAGACCAATATACACTGGGCTGTGCATAGGCAAAGAAGTTCAGGTATGGCCAGTACGAAATAGGCTTCTTGTTCGTCACAAGGTCACAATGGATGACTCGGATCAGCCGAGGGATCTGTTTTCTTTGCACAATCGTTTCCTGAAAAATTAGGGAGAAGCTAGAAGGTCGAGGAAGGATAAAGGGCCAAGGGTCAAGGATCGATTCAGGAAAATTGTGAGCGGCAGGAAGTTTCAAAACGTATATCCAATAAATGACTGCTCTAGTTTCGTAGCCCTTGGGCAGAAATAAGATATCACACGGTATACATTACTTGCAAAAAATTTCGGACGATTTTAATTTCGGACAAAAATAGTGTCCGAAAATAAAACCGTCCGAAATTTTTAAGCGTCCGAAATTTTAAGCGTGAGAAATTTTTACAGTACAGTACAAAACTTGAAAGTACTTTCTTGGGCGACGCCATTACGTATTCAAGGCCAGTATACATGATATAGCTAAAATTCATAAAGATTTTATGAAGGACAAAAACATAGATAAATTCCGTTTTGCAGTTGCTATTTCAATCTTCGATCCAAGCCCAGTTTTATGATTATTGCGATTATTGCATTGCCAGTGCCAGTGGTGGTAGTCCTCTTCTGCTTCATCATCAATCAGCACAATTAAAAGGCCCTCTTCATTGTCACTAGCGTGTGGTTCTTCTTCATCTGTAGCTGTTGGTGACTGAGGTGATTGATCAAGAAGCTCATAGTTCTTTTGAATAAGTTCTTTGAGACGAAGAAGAAGAACTGCTTGCTGTCGTCGATTTTAAACGGAGCTCGGAGGACTATCTGAAGCCCTCCCGTTGCAATTGGAGAAGGTCCATACTTTTCATCCTCAACAGTTGCATCGATACTGCAGAACTCTACCGAACTCTCTAAGTTGAGACACTGCTTGAAAATGACAAAAGCTTCATTGAATTTGTGTTTTTCCCCTCGGTGTATCGGTAAAACCTTGAGGGTGCAGTAAAACTATCATTTTCACAGTTTTTACTTTAATATAATTCATGTTTTGTAGGCGTAAATTTACTTTAGGCATGTTTCAGCAAACTGTCCGAAATTTTTGTCCGAAATTTGTCCGAAATGAGAGAAAAAGTGTCCGAAAATTAAACGTCCGAAATAAAACGTCCGAATTTTTAACGTCCGAAATTTTTTGCAAGTAATGTATTTCAGGTGGCTCCCTAGAGTTTCTACAAAAGTGACTATAGAAACTGGCAAGAGTTACAAAAGAAACCCTAGTTCTGTTATCTTGCAATATTTGTTCCTGAGATTTGCCAGTAAGGTTACCAACATGATTACACTTATTTTCCAGTTTTTCCTTCTCAGGCAGAGGTCGTTGTCATGGCAACAAAACGTCTAAAGAATGACGGATATTTTACATAAGGTCATTGCCCCGAAATAAAATTTAACATAGGATTTTTTTCAAACTTTCACAAGTTATTATCTATCGTGCAATGTTTTGAAATATAAATAAAAAGAATAGGTCCCCATGTCCGTTCACGAGATATCATCGTCTCAAGTTACCCCATAATTCCATACAATTTCCCCTAACGAACACATGTTTATTTGATCAGTTTACGCTACTTTCCGTAGGAAAAGGAAGCACATGATTAAAGCAAATCTTGAAACAATGTACTAGATGTAAAATATCGGTAACAAGGAACAATTTACTAGAAGTTTTATGGCAGATGTTCGAAGCATCAGACGAAATTGACTTAAAACCTTACGCGCGTGTTCTCGAGGTCGTGATTTCATCTCTGTGAGTAACGCGTTTCTAGTAATAATTTTTTTGTCAAACATGTGATTTTTTTCTAAGTCTTTGAACAAAAAGAGGATGAATGGTAGGTCAAAAATATTTAGAAAAAAAGATAGGTCCCCATGCTTGTTTAAGAGTAAATAACTATTCTTTTCTCTGGTGAGCTTAGCCTCATAGGAAACCTATTACTCCCTGGACGTGCGCGCGCTGTGAGCGCGCGCTAATGACGGAACAAATCGTGCGCAGTAAGGCCCAGTTCAGACGCCGTACCTCTCATGTGCCGTACCAAATACATTTTTGCTCCTAGGTCGTATTAAGCGGCAAGCTTTACCGTTCCCTGAGATTTTGGTTTGCCTAATTGAAATATATCGAAAAAAACTCATTTGGACACCGTACAACTGCCAAAATACTACGTACTACTTGGTACGGTACATGAGAGGTACGGCGTCTGAACTGGGCCTAAGGCCGCGTAATGCAATACAGGGGAATGACCTTAATTCATCTTTATTCTTTAATAAGACGTTTGCTGAAAAACTTCAGCAGGAAAATTAAAACTAATGTCTATTGTTTTCACTCATTTGTATTCAAACCATGACGAAACAGTCACTTTATGCCTGATAATGATGGTAGAACCACCGAGACGTCTGACAGCATTAGTTTTAATTATTCTTTAATATTTTGATTTTCCCTCGGTGAAATTTTTTTAAACTTTCCTGTCTTGTGAAAGTAATTTTTACTAACATTTTGCAGGAGAAAAAAATGAGGTCGTTCAGACGGTTTCACCGATATCACGTGATTTCTTATTTTTAACCATTTTAAAAACTGAATTGGTCTGACAGAATTTTTCCAAAAAATAGTTTGTGGCAGGTAGCGTTAGTATCTCAAAATGTGCAAATTTTACAAAAATTCACCGAAGGAAACGCGAGAAAATTCACAGTTAACTTTGCTTTTTTTTGGCTATGCTGACGTTATAAAATGTCAGGAAAAACTTACAATTTCATGTGAGCGCGCGCACATTACTACAGCTCACATCATCAGCGCGCGCGCGGTCATAAAACTATAGGGAGCCACTAACTGTGTTACTTAAGCAATAGACCGCATTTTCTATTGGTTTACTGGTGTAATAAACCCACGCGGGATGTTGGGAGAACACGAGAAAAGCTTGTAAATCACGAGCCGCAGGCGAGTGATTTACAAGCTTTTCGAGTGTTCTCCCAACATCCCAAGTGGGTTTATTACACCAGTAAACCAATAGAAAATGCGGTCTATTGCTTTTATGAAATAACTAGAAAAAAGACAAAGTTTTGAGTTCAGAAAGTATGTTTTTAATGGTGATCAAGTTGCGTCTTCTCTTAACAATCATCATGTGACGCGTGTTAACCAATCATGATAAGCGATATAGTAAACCGTAGCTCTGAGAATGGGCATCGAAGAAAGAATCAGCCGCCGATTAACCAGAAAAAGTACCAGGGAATTTACATGTCAACTTTAACAGCGAAATCCTTCACAAAATTCTGTGAAAGGTAAAATACTTCCTGAAGTTCAATTCAGGGGAAAGAAAAGTAATCATCCTTTCATCGATTGAAAGTGATGTGCACGTTTCCAATCGTGCAAGAATTGAACATTTGGCGGTAAGCAGAGCTTGTGTTCACCGTGTTTTGTTGAGTTGCTGAGATGGTGTTGTTCAAAGGAACTGGCAGCTGTTGTAGAGGAGGCCTTTCGCACCCAACGATCTGATTTTGACGCTGTTCAGCTGCCCGTATGGTTTCGTTGTCTCCAAGTGCGGAGGCGAGGACATCGCTGCATTTACGAAGCTGATTTGCCGACGGCATGCTGTGGTAGCTTTTCAGGCTGGATTCGTTGCGGTGACCTGATATGGCCATGATTTCTCTGTTTGTCAAGCCAGCAGTCGACCACAAGGTTATTGCTGTCGCCCTTACGGAATGGTTTGTGTAAACACGGGACAGACCTGCGGCGGAGCTGATGTCTTTCATCATTGTTGAAAGCTTGTTGATGCCCAGTGGTCGATTTTCATACCAAATCTTGTCAGAAGGTCGCCAATTTCTTTTCGGATACTGGAACAGCGCCTCGCACTGTGGATTCAGCTTGGAAAGAAAAAGTTCCAAAGCGGAATATCCATCGGTTGGACTGTTGGTTTTGTACATGCGGCCGTTCTTCTCGTAACTTTCCACGTCAGAAACTCCACCTGGGTGGTTCTTGGTCGTCTCATCGTGCGACATAGTGGCAAAAAGGCCGCCATTCGCATCTTCGCCAAACACAAAACTGCTTTTCTTTAAACGTCGCTGGCCCTCAAAACCACGGCGGCACCAATACAAAGAAATGTGGAACCAAACATTTCTAAGTAGAGACAGGGGCTGGGTAAGTGAAAGAATTTCACCGTTTTTGAGCTTTTCCAGGTCTTCTTGCTCGATAGCTGGTTTATGAGTAGTGTGTTGTAAGCCATCTTTCTTCAGTTGCTTTATTTTGGCATCCAACATTTGGTTTGATAATACAAACCGGGAATCTTTGTTGAAGGAAATCCCACGGTTGTTTGGAGGCGTATTGAGAAATCGTTCAATGCCATTTCTCAGAGATAAAAGTGTCGCCCGGCTGTAATTTTCTCCGTTGCGGTTTCGTGCCTCGGCGTAAAATTGGCGCAGGTTTTCATCTAATTCCTGGATTGACATTTCTGCCAATGTTATTCCAAGTTGTTTTTGCTTACTCCACTCTACAGTAAACAAAGCATAAAGTGGAAATTAGCGGAGAATTTTGTGATATAAAGTTTAATCCAAACAAATGAGAATTTTACAGTTTATTTTAGTTTTAAAGTTTCGCACGGCCATTGTTTTTTAATGTTTACGCGGCAACACCTTCGTGTGACTTTCATTATAAATTAGACAAGTTGTAAATTTAAGAGTAGAAAATCTGTCCTGTTCGTTTTGTTTTCCGCGAAATGTTGTTCAGATATTATGTTGAATGAAAATAAGTTCCGTTTATTAAGACCAACCTGTAAAAACTGAAACCGCCCACTGTGTTGCTTGTTTGGTCTTTGCGGCTTGTGAGTTGTTTACCATGTCGTCGAGTTGTTGCGTTTCCATTTCCGCAAATCTTCTCTTTTTATGATTTATGTTGGAGCCTTCTTGGTTACTGCTTTCAACGTTTTCGTTGTTAGACTCGGGGACTTCGGATGAAACTGGCAGTCCAAACGCCAACATAATATTGAAGTTCGGCAGTTCTTCGTCTGTGCCGGCCATTTTTGTCGGACAGGAGAATTTCTCAGTTCCTTACAGTTTTCTATGAGTTTACCGGAATAATAGTCAATAGGTTTTCGACCAATAAGAACGCGCGTAGTATCTCAGTTATTTTATAAAAAGTATTTGACACAGCGCATCAAAAGTAATCACAAAAGTAATCACACGGCAACACAAGGTGGTAAGGTAAAAAAAAAACAAACAAACAAAGGTTAAGTTGCACGCGAACCAAGGAGGCTTATCCCGGCCGGAGCTTATCCGGTTTTTTGTAGCATGAAGCAACTGGGAGTATTGCTACTTACCCCCCCCCCCCCCCGCCACTTCAGATCTGCAGTCCAACGCGCTAACCACCACACCACCGCGCCCCCATAAGGTGGTAGATATAAAAAAAATATCACAATGTGTCACAAGGCATAAGCAATGTACGTACAAATATGGCTCAGTTTTCTCTTCGAGTAAAGATACCTCGTGTGACAGTATAATCTTGATATTAAAAACTTAAGCGGACGTAGAAACACAAAATTCGAGTTAACGAAAGTTCGAGGTATCGGGGCTCTAGACTGCGAACAGTCCATCTTTCTGCTGAGGGATAATCGGGCGAGATTTATTATTTTTTCTTCCCACTCGACTATACCCGACCAGATGGAGGGACTGCTGGAAGTCTTTTGCGGGTTAGAATAATTTATTACATTGAAGCAGGGGAAGTTGAGTTAATAGAGTTTCAGGTATCGATATTCGTTTTCATTTCACTCAGTCTCCTGCTGATTTTTGTCGATAATTGTATGACGTAGTTGAGGCCTTATGTGCTACGTGGCAACAAAGACTTGGGTAAGGTGAAGGCTGTAAACTGTGAGGAAGACCTATGAAGGCAGGGTGCGGCTGGATAAAGTGAGTCAAAAGGAGTTGCGATCCTAGATAGAATGCTTAACAGTTTATAAATCTTATGGGGACTGAGCCGGGGGGGGGGGTATTTTCAGAACCATAAAATGGCTCCAGGCGCCTGTTTTAGTGCCCATTATACCCAAGAAAAAAGACGAGTAGCGAAAGGCGAGAAACCTTGTTTCTCCAAAAGGAACTACCAAAATACCCTTTAAATCACCAGAAGGATTTTCGAGTCATAACAGCTACGACCCTATACAGCAAAACAGTTTTGAAATATGTTTCAGGAAAAAAGCACTTCGAATGTCTGCTAGTTTAGGGGAACAATATGGGATCCTGTTTAGTGCCCATCCCCCCTCCCCCCTCCAAAAAAAAAAAAAAAAACGAGTAATCAAAGTGAATAATGTTGACATAATATTCGCTAAAAGGTAAAATGATGTATATACAAGGCTAAAAAAGATAAAAAGGGGGGTACAAACAATTAAAAGGAACCAAACGTTTTCGAGAAGTATGTCATCATCAGGGTTAAAAGGCCGTTCGTGATTTGCATGGTTTTTATACTCGGGTTATTCCCGAAGGGAACAACTGGGCAACATAGCAATTAACTTGTTTGTTCAACTCCTCGACCGCTTAAACAATTATCATCCTGACATCAAGTTCACTGTTGAAGAAAACCCTGATCACTTTCTGGACACTGCGTTCAGCTACGGCAACGACGGTTTTGACTGTAAAGTCTACAAAAAACCGGGGAAATTACCCACACACTGGTCATCAGAAGTACCAACCAAATGGAAGAGAAATTGCATTACAGGAGCCCTACACAGAGCCAAAAACATCTCCACAAATCTTGATCGCGACATAAAAGAAACCAAGACCACTTTCTCAAATGCTGGCTACCCCAAGAAGTTTGTATCCTGCACCATCGACAATTTCATATCGAACAATTCATCTGAAGATGAACCCTTAATCCCGCATTTTCTCTTCGAAGAACGGAAAAAGATTTGCATCAAACTCCCCTACTGCAAGAAGAATGAAATCGCAAGCAAAACGTTTATTTCAAAACTGAAGTCCTTCACTAATTTCAAGTATATTTTCATCATTCTGTGGCAAACTAGACAAATAAAAAGCCTATTCAGCCTCAAGGATAAAAACCTTCACAAGTCCCATGTTATTTACGAAGGAGAATGCTCATGCAGAGAAAACTATGTAGGTGAAACAATGCGAAATTTTGAAGTGCGAATAACTGAACACTCAAATATCTGCCACACCTCGGAACCAGCACGTCACCTTTTGGAAAACCCAAGTCACTCATTCCAGTAGAGAGTCCTTTGTTCAGCAAGATCTTATTTTAAGAGAAAGATCATCGAGGGCCTAATTATCCAACAAAGGAGCCCAACTTTGAACAAACAAGTTAATTGCTATGTTGCGCAGTTGTGAGTAAGCCTTTTAACCCTGATGATGACATGTCGTTTGGTTCCTTTTAATTGTTTATACCCCCCTTTTTATCTTTTTTAGCCTTGTATATACATCAAAGTGAATAATATTTCGGGTTAGTTTGTTACCCAAACTAAGATGTCGATTAAGGACGTTTTATTCGTCAAAAGACCATTCAATTTCCCACTGTCTACTCTCTAGTCTCCTCCTCACTTAAAATGAAATCAAAATACAAATATGTCTGCGACAGAAGACTTCTAGATCTTGTCTTGTTGGGCTCTGAAATTGATCCAAACACTCGGCGCACATGTTTTTTTTTTTTTTTTTTGGCTTTTGAGAGTTGAACAGCACAATGGCGACTTGGGATGCGCGTTATTTCCGGCGCTTGGCAAAGGGCGCACGTTTTGCGCGCTTGGTACACTAACAGAGTGTTTTCGTTTCATGTTGTTATTGGTTCATTCCGTTGTCTTTGATTTGATTACTTTAGCTTCCGTTTTACATTCCTTAAAAAAATTAAATAATCCGGCGACAAACGAAATAAAGCAGTATTAGCCATTTAAAATGGATTGCTATCAAAACTCGGGTCAAAACCTCTCTCTTCAGTTCCTTTAAATATAATTTAATTTAAAAATTTGACCATATAACAATAATTTGAACGCGGGTTGACATTTGCATTGGTTATCAGTCGTTTCAATCAGTGACTTTGAATTCAAAGCTAAGCTGTTAAATCTTCAATATATTCTTTGGCTCAAACAGGGTCGGACTGTCCTAATATTTCATCTCCATGCAGTTACTGATCTCCATAAGTCTTCCGTTGTTTCTTCCTATTCACTTCTAAAGACAAAGTTGGCGGTATTTAGTGAGGATCAGTTATATTACAACTTCAAGTTCAAATGGAGCATTCAGTTGCTAGCGTTCTTCAACAAAAATAATCTCTTGTGGATAAAGTCCAATTGACTGTAATGATTCCGTTGTATCCAGCGCTGAAAGCTGTAATAGAAATATAGAATATAACTACAATGTTTCGTAACGCAAAGAGGAAACAAACCAAGTTTTGCAGAGAAAACACACGCGTTCTCACGCACAGTACAGACACTACGCTTTTTCAGAGCCTTTCTATTGAAACAAAGTTGTAAATGTGTTTGTTCAAAATGAAAAACCATACAAACATGTTTGCAACACCATGGAAGATTGTTGAATGTATCAGGTGACGACATCTATTGTCAGGACTCTTCAATTTTATGCAGTTTTCTAGCACGGCTATGCTATTGTACACAAGAACGTATTGGGTACCTATTTAATGATTCTGCTATAACCATATGATTGTATTCGCTACAGGACCCAGTTGTTCAAAGTAGCGTTGAGGTAAACAGAGAATTAGTGTCATCTTGAAGTCCAGTTTGATTTGAAGATAATTTCATTCTACACTTAAACTTCGACTATTTTAAAAATCTAAGTTGAAACGTAGGGCGGTTAAAACGCTTTTTTTACAAAAGAAACAAATCGTGTTGAAGATAATCGGCTTCTGAACAACTACGGGGGCGTTTCTCGAAAGTCCCGATAACTTTTCGGGCCCCGAAAGCTATTTTATGTGCGCGATGCTACATTAAAGACTCAAACTTTGTTGGTTTTAAAAGCTGAGCAATAAACTTCTAAGTTGATAAAAGAAGTCGGGCTGATATGCTGGCTAAAAACTACACCAACGTACTATAGATTTTGATTTTAAAATATAGCTCCAGGGGCCCGTTTCTCGAAAGTCCAGGTAACTTTTCGGGCCGGAGCTATATTTTAAAATCAAAATCTACAGAATGGTGGTGTAGCTTTTAGCCCACAAACCAGCTCGACTTGTTTCGTCGACATAGAATTTTACTTCTTAGCTTCAAAAACCAACAGAATTAGAATCTTTAAGGTAAATTTTACGCTCATAAAATAGCTTTCCGGGCCCGAAATGTTACCGGGACTTTCGAGAAACGGGCCCAAGGGCCAGAAGAGTTGGCAGTTATATAATTTGTTCCAATATGTCCGTCTAATCATACTTACATCTCTTCGGGGGAAATTTGTCACTACTTTATATTCGCTTTCGAGAAAACCTTGCGTCTGAACAAATGTTAACACAACCTGCCAAATAAAAAGTACACAATTAACATCTGATGTTCAAACTTTCATGCATTAAACAACGAGGACTGACGATTCAAATGAAAGCTACTACGCAGTACTTTCTACAATCTAAGCAGTCAGTATTAAAAACACCCTGACCTGCAGTGGGTTGCTAGCCAAGAATCTTCTTGTCACGCTGTCTCCGTTAGGAAGTCTAAACCGAAGGTTAGAAACGGGAGCTGTACACTCAGACCCAGGCTCCGATGGAAGGTGATCCATCAGAGACAACCGTTGAGCCTAGAAACAAACAACGAAAGTAAGACAGGGAAATTGACTCGTGTGTGGTTCCTGGTAAACCTTTAATACTGGTTTTTCCTGTTTGTTTGGTTTAACTTTACAACGGTCTGTGACTGGTTAGCAAACTTCGGGCCACTTTCTTAACCACTAGGCCATTTCCGAATTGTCTTGTGCCTCTTTTTCAAAGCGAGGCCTCGTGCAAAACCTTTCATATGAAAATGAGTTTTATCTGCATGTGAATGAAAACTCATTTTCATATGAAAGGCTATGCACCAAGACTCGCTTTGAAAAAGAGGTACAAGACAACTCGGAAATGGCCTATTTGAAGCGAAATCCAGCGTGCCTTGCTCGCACAAGTTTCCCGCGCTTGCTACAATTTACGTTTTCTCTTCGAACCAGAATGTAATAACCATGATCAGTGATTTTGAGTTGAACTTGAGCCAGTTAAACTGGCTAGTGTTTTACTCTGGTGCTGTTCGCAATCGTTTTTTTTTTTCAATTTTTCCCACGTGAAAACTGAAATTTGACAAAACTACCCTAGTCCCTTAAATAGGAAAAGAAAAGTTGGAGCTCAATTCAACGCAGTAGGTGTAAATAAATGTATATACCTCTTTGAGCTGAGCTTCATGAAGCGCTTGCTCTTCATGTAGTTTTTTGGAGAGGATTTCTTCTTCCTCTTGTCGTCTCTTCTCTTCAGCCTATGTAAGAAAAGAAGTGAAAATAAAATAATAGTATGGTACATGTAAGTGTAGTTGACTTCCGTTTGAAACTACCCTTACACTTCATGAGAGGTTCGTAGTTGTACGGGCTTGTAATAAAAATTATCACAACCCTAGAGCCTATTTCTCTAACTACTGTGTAGCAACGTCAGCAGTGAGGGCTCTGGTAAAGTGAATGAAATGTAAAAAAATCGCTCTTAATGTCGCATCTTGATTTACTACTACGCAAGAAACAAACTAAGCTCCCCCCCTCCCCCCCCCCCTCCATCAACACCACAACCCCCGTTTTATCTCCCAACAGGTGCTGGATATACTCCGATCTACTTCCTTAAGCACAGATGTTTATTGGTCGCATACAGTAACTGTAAGTTAAATGCCTCCGCTTTAACGCATCTTGAAGCCAAAGTATCAGTAATGACAAGCCAGGAGACACGTGTGTTTCCAGTGTCTTTCAGTGCCTGGCAAGGAGCAAAGATAAGCCAGCTGAGAAAGCACAGTTTAACGTTTGGTGACGTCTGTGACACACATACCGACTACTCGAAGAAGTATACCTTTCTGCAACGGGGGGGGGGGGGGGGAGGGAGGGGGTATTCAGAATCCTACCGGTTACATTACAGTGATAAGAGTACTAATGTGAAAAAGATCATACGAAGTAGTCCAGTTTCGAGTTCATCAAAAGCGCTGAATAAAAATGTTAACCCTTTAAGCCTCACTATTCTCCTCATGTTTTTTATGTTACTAGTTGTGAGAATTTGATAAAAAATCAAGACATTTGATCATTGGTGATCATTTCCTTTATTCTCAGGACCTGTATGTTTGATCAGCTATTGTAACGTTATTATTCTGTGACTCTGTTGTTTTTCCTCAGTTGCCCTGAGGAAGGTTTTCAAATAAAACCGAAATATTGGCCAAGATTCATTTTCCAGTTATGAGAATATTGTATACGGTTTTTCTGGAACAAAATGACTTAAAAGGATGTTCTACATTGATTTGATCAGCTAGTGATGTCGTAAGGAGAAATTAGATGGGTTGAAGAAGCATTTACTGGGTGAGTCTCAATCTGAAGCAAAATATGCACATACCAGCAGGAAAGTACTGAATCCTAAAGTAAAGCAAAACAGAAAGTGTAAATAAAACAAAACAGAGAGTGTAAATAGTTCATCTTCTCATTGGCATTCGTGAATAGTTTCCCTCAGATTGAGACTAGCCCAGAACAAATGTATCTTTTGGCCTTTCATTTGGCGATCTTGGTGAATTCGAATCTGGACTATTTTCTCAACCTTTATTTTGTCCACCAACCTTTGCTTGGTCTTGTCGGAGCGAAGCCTGGTACGCCTCATCTTGTTCTCTCTTCACCAGTTCCCTAGCTTCTCTTTCCTCCTGGAAAAAACACAATCACGTGACAGTTGACGACTGGATTATTTAAAGATGCACATACACAGGGCAGGTAGGTAAAGCCACAGGCTTGTCACACAGCCGGTATTTCCACTCATTCTGGATGTGGAACACTTCTCAACCATGCTACCAAGCGTGGTTTATACTGTGGTTAAATCTATTTGAAATTATCGCATCATCCCAGCGACAAACACTAAATGTAAAATAAAGTCACATTAAAATATCGTGTGTCCTTCCGTATTTTTTATTATAACTTAAATACCCGATGGGTTCAATTTACAGTAATAATACTAAAGCGAGCACTGAATGAGTTGATTGACTGCTGGAATGTGAGTCATTCAAACTTCTCCCCTACCCACTAAGGGGGCGACGAAGATCAAGAACCTGAGACAGTGATAATGGCCAAACTCAGTCGCAATACTGCGACCATCTGACGCTTTCCCCACTCCCTCCTTAAAACAATGCACTTTTCCTGACGTGAGTACATTGTTTGAAAATTAAAAATTTCTTCTTTGTTTTCTTAAAAACAAAACGTAAAATAAATGTTCGGTTACCTCCTCCCTAATTTCAACGTCCATAGCTTGTTGGAATGTCTCGTGTGCGCTCATTAGTCCCGTCATAAGCTCATCAAGGGTAACTGAACCTAAAAACGCAAGAATACAACAATAATTTGATGTACCATTAATCACACAGTACACTGAACGCTCGCAAACTGACATGCTTAGCACTACGCGACATCCATCGCTCTACAAGGCCAAACAGGAGCAAGTCGTGAATACGACAGAAGACATTTCACGTCAAGGAACGTGTTAATTTTGGGGGCGACCTGGGACAAGTGATTTTCAATTAAATTGTCGTCGTCTTAATTCAGTCGAGCAAGAGAAACCTGCTAACTTGTGTTTTCCATTTCATAATCAGACAAGATTAAACCTGTCTGACAACTGAATCAAACACGATTGAAGCACTTACGTGTATTCTGGTTGGCTCACTGCCTTGTTTGCAGCCAGCGCGATTACTATGGAACTGTTGAAAACCACTCTAAACAAGAACATATTACTTAAAAAGACATTAGGTAAGCCTACTTTACCTTGAAGAACTGAACATATCTCCATTGCTGATCTATTTCTCAACCCAACTATGAGTAAGGGATACTGCTCGGCGCCAAAGCCCCGGACCGTGCTGGCAGCCACACTGCCAAAGTGCTGTGTCACCATGTCTAATAATCTGGAATGGAGTGAAACATTTTTATTGGGTATAAAGGATATGTGCAAGAGAGAAAGGCACGGACAGGAAAGTGTTTAAGACAGCATTAAACGAGAACAAGTTGACAGCACTTGAGATTTTGAGGCCAAACAAGTAGGCAAATTTCCAATCAAGGAAAAGTGGTCCATATTTAATTTGACTTAACAAGGCAAGATGTCAACATCAACTACAGTACATCTTTACTGACATTTTGTTTCTTGATACAAATGCCCACCTATAGACATTTCAGTCCTAACAGTATGCAGGACGTTTGTCACATGAAACTAGTTTAATGGCCTTAGCTCCCACGAGTCTCCTGTAGCTCAGTGGTAGAGCATCTGGACAAGTAACCAGAAGGTCATAGGTTTGAGTCCTGTTGGGACAACTCGGATTTTTTTTCCGAGTCGCCTGTGTCACTAACAGAATAAAAACATCTTTCTCATTTTGTTTCTTGTTTCACGTGCGCACTTCTCCGAGCTTGGCGCTATTTGGCTGTCCTACGATTTGACTTCGGAATCTGATTGCTTCATTTGCCTACAAATTTGCATCTGTTCTAACTGGCCAGATGTCATACCCACACAGCCTAGTACCCAGGCGTTCTCTTCTCGCTCACACGACTTGGCGCGAAATTTTGTGACGTCATCGAATGGCATACATTCGGTGACGTCACGACATTTCGCACGAAGTCGAGTCAAGTGGGCAGGAGGAGAACGCCTGGGTACTAGGCTGATACCACAGTATTACAACAGCCATTAGAGAAATACGGCCTGTAAGCAAGGCCTCAAAAAGTTCTGCCACATTATTAGAAGAAGTTAAACACACATGTATGTTTTTTTTGTGTGAGCCGGAAGGAAGGCTTTCTCTGTGTTACCACCGATGCTCTTAATTAATTAATTAATTTATTTATTTACCAGTTAAGTCTTCACTCTTAACAGAGTATTGCAGACTGCTTTAAATAATAAAAATTACAACAAACAAAACAACAACAACAAGAAGAACAATTGCCTTCACATGATTAAAGGACACCAATTCGATTAAACATTTTGAATCAGCGAAGTGACTTGATAATTTCAGCATCTAGAAGTACTTGAACTAAGGCCTACGTTATCCATGCTAACCCACCCTCGCTACAATTACTTTGCAGTTGTAGTGACAGACGCTCTACTGTTTTACACATACCTTGTTCTGTTAGTGTCATGTGTCATGTCCCACGCCCAGACAACAAAGTTACCACTGATGTAGTTTATGATGGTCTCCGAGCAAATCAGTTGACTAAAAGATACAAAAAAAGAAAATGAAAGTTACAGTAAAATGACAGATACAGTACATGCATAATTACGCATGCGCTAAGCACTTGTTTCATCTCCTTACTGCAAGTTGCATTTTGCATCAGCTTGAAAAGACAAAGACAAATTTGTATCGATGGAAGCCTTTAAAGTATTGTTCAGTTTTGTTCAGAATGGTTATTCTAGTGCTCGGAAATTATTAACAAGAGTGCTCAGCTAAGGATGCCCAGGATGGCAATGGATTTCAACTCGAAAACATCGGATGGACTTTCTCAAGTTCTTCCCTTGTGTCTTAAAAATCGATAAAAAAAATGATCGTGACTCGCTCTTCCTTTGAAAATTCACTTAACACTTAATAGTGTCCCCTTGTTGGCCTGTAAGAAATGCTTGTTTAAGTAAGGTAGTTAGAAGTAAATTTAACAAATTTTTGACCAAAAGGCTGGAAAATCTTTATGACTTTGCTCCTTCAAGAAGAAAAGCGTAATGTAGCGCTCAAAGATTACAGTAGCAAAAATGATTCAGAAGAAAAAGATCAAATACAAGGAGTCAAATCATTTCATACAGGCACTGAAAGGCAAGGAACGCTAAAAGACTTGGCCAGTTGTCTAAAGGCCAGAAGGGTCTCTGTAAAAATAATAAAGTTTTTCTTGATATCCAGATAAAGATGAATAAACATCAATTAAAAGCCAAAAGTTGCTGTTTTTTTTTCTTACCTACAAAATACATTGGTTAATATGCTGCCGTCATGATGAAGGTATATGAGCAAAGGTCTTCTCTGAAATCAAAAATAAGTAAATAAACAAACAAAAAACAAGAAACGAAAAGGTCTGAACCTGAAAGGTAACGACCCTTTTCTTTAGTTACTTTGGAGGGTTCGGCCCAGACGGGGAGTTAAAATTCATTATGTGCAACATACATCATCCCACTAAGGGACGGCGGACCATTAGAAGAGGGGGGGGGGGGGGACGAAGTACAAAAAAAATCTTGCAGGGGAAAATTGAGTGAAAAAAAATCATGCACAGCGAGTAGCCTACAAGGGAAATGTTAACGGAAAAAAATTCGTGCAGCTCGAAAATCCCCCTCCGCCGCAATAACTATTCCAATGGTGCGTCCCTTATCTGAGTAAAACAAACAATAGAGCAAACATACATACAATTCTTATTTACAAGGTAATTAATATAAGAATTTTTGTATTTGCAGTCTAAGTCCATACATTATTGGCAGTTTTAATGCTAGAAGGCAGACAACGTTTTTGGATGAAGTCATCTCTGATGTCGGAGTTTTAAAACGGGATGAACTCCCGAGGTGTGACCACTGAAATAAAAGCGATTGAAGAGTATTTTCCAGCACATGGTGCTGTTTATTGATCTGCACAAGGTAGATATACCTCCTACATCTGTGGATAAAATCCTAAAGTGTGACCATTCAAATGAAAGCTACTGAGCAGTACTTTCCTGTGGTACTGTTTATTATGCTGTACAAGGTGGTTCTAACTTTTGAGTCTGTGGATGAAATCCTAAAGTGTGACCATTCAAATGAAAGCTACTGAGCAGTACTTTCCTGTGGTACTGTTTATTATGCTGTACAAGGTGGTTCTAACTTTTGAGTCTGTGGATGAAATCCTAAAGTGTGACCATTCAAATGAAAGCTACTGGGCAGTACATTCCCGTGGTGTCGTTTGTTATGCTGTACAAGGTGGTTCTAACTTTTGAGTCTGTGGATAAAATCCTAAAGTGTGACTATTCAAATGAAAGCTACTGGGCAGTACTTTCCCGTGGTGTCGATTATTATTCTGTACAAGGTGGTTCTAACTTTTGAGTCTGTGGATGAAATCCTGAAGTGTGACTATTCAAATGAAAGCTACTGGGCAGTACTTTCCCGTGGTGTCGATTATTATTCTGTACAAGGTGGTTCTAACTTTTGAGTCTGTGGATGAAATCCTGAAGTGTGTCCATTCAAATGTAAGCTAGTACTTTCCTGTGGTGGTGTTTATTTTGCTGTACAAGGTGATTCTCGCTTTTGAGTCTGTGGATGAAATCCTCAAGTGTGACCATTCAAATAAAAGCTGCTGAGCAGTACTTTGCTGTGGTACTGTTTACTACGCTGTACAAGGTGGTTTTAACTTTTGAATCCGTGGACGCAATCCTAAAGTGTGACCTTTCAAATTCTTCATAATAACCCAAATGAATAATAATAATAATAATAATAATAATAATAATAATATTTATTACTTAATATTGTGCAAATTAACATAAATACATGATCAAATGCGCATTACAAATATAACGAATAGGAAATGTATATGTTTCTGCCATTAAAATTAATTAAAAAGAGAGTAAAATTTATGTACACCTATATAGAGTTAAAAATTATATGCAAGTCTAAAATAGTGAGTCTTCAACTGTCCCTTAAAAAAATGAAAAGCTACTGAGCAGTGCTTTCCTGTGGTACTGTTAGCTTGTTGGTATTTTTCAAATTGCCAATTGGCACTTTAATGAGTGTTGAGATGGGGCACTATTAATATTGGTAATTGGACTGAGTGGAGCACAATTCAGGAAATAATTGGGCGAGCAATTTTAAAGCGGCCGAGCGCGTAGCGCGAGGACGATTTAAAATTACAACCACGATTACCACTGAATTGTACGACACGAAGTCCAGTTACCAATTAATCGTATTTATAACAAAATGCGAGATTAGAAAATCTACATGCCCTTCAGGGATATATTTTTAATTATTTTTTTTTTTGTAATTTGTTTATTTTTTTTGCAACAACACAATACAGTACTTACGATACATTACCTACAGTCACTTAACTTACAAAAAGCATTACAGTACTTACAAACATTACTTACAGTAACTTACTTACAACACACGTTACATTACTTACAATATATTACTTACAATAGCTTGATTACTGTACACGTTACGTTATATTTTTAATTATTAGTTTTGCAAGTGGTGGAGAAACAGCTATGTAAAGAACCCATTTCAGTGCACCTGATTGACGCACGTGCAGCGCAGTTGTCTGATTACAGCTATCCAATTACAAAAACTTCAAATTGGACAGCTGTAATTGGACACCCATGTGATCACCCCCAATTACGTATCAAATAGGAGCGTGGAGAACCAATAACATCGAGCATTTTGTTATAGATACGGTTAGGGATAAAATTGTCAAACCGTACCTCTTTAGCTGATGCCCCAGCAGCTTCTTTTATCGCTTCAGTGAGTGGTCCCATGTAGAAGTGAGGGTGTGTTTCACCGTACCTGAGGATAGTGCATTAAAAAATACAACTAAAGCAAAAAAATGCAAGCATGTTGCAATACAGGTGTATTTTTTGGTGAGCAAACGATATATACAGCAAGGCCATCTTGGATTTTGCAAATCCAACATGGCAGCTACAATTACTCGAGATTCTGGCATTCGCGTGCCTTCGGAAAACGCCTGCATTGCAGGCTAAGTTTTTGCTAAATTTGAAACCCATGACTAGGAAGATTCAACCAACGTTAACATGGTAGAAACAAATTAACTTATCTGACAAGCTTAAGTGCCATCTACAGCTCTGGGTACCTTTGCTAAGTAGGGAGTGTGAATGACGTTTAATGACCATGTGACCATAGGTGTTGGTATCAAGTATCTTGGTGTATCACTGGGAGCTTGTACCCCCTATTTCGGTTGACAGTGGGGCTACATTTTCGAGAAAGGTAGCAAGAACATACAGAAAGCATACATGTCTTTCAAACCTTTGGATCATGAAAAGGTACCTTGTTTCTAATACTGAAGGAAGAAGATAAAGAAACAATGTATTTGCCAGTGCGGGAATGATGTCTATTCTTAGGGATCTATGAGTTGTATGTCCACTGAAAGATTTCCCCCTGAGTTGATGGAAACTCCTTCTGAGGAGGTATGGTACCAGGACTTAATTAAACCATCTCTCCTCCAATCTTGGGTTTGACACACAACTCATGAGCCGCAGTACGTCACACCAACTCCTTAATTGCCCCAAATGAAAATTACAGGATCGTTGAAAAAGAACTACATAAAGGAAGATATTGAGGAAGCCCAAAGAAACCATGAGGTTTAAACAGCTTGGGCTTCCTCAACTACAAAGATTAATAGAACAACAATGGCAAAATAGGCAATGGCATTTTCTTATGACTTCACATACATGCAGAACCTAATAATGTACATGTGTTGTCTCACCTTTCTTCAAACTGGCTTGTAAACTTGACTAAATTCTCTGCAGTGTCCATACAATCATTTTCCACTAAAATGAAAACATGATGCAATTACATGCATAGGGTTAGAACGGCATGGAATTCAGGGATGGGTTGCATACTAAGGTCAGGGACATTAAGTAGTAAACATTTTTTACAGGACTCAGCCTCTGATGTACCGCTCGAAATTATTGGTGCATAAGCACGCGGCGAAACCTCATCCACCGCCATTTTGTTTTCCTCGAATTTGCCGCGGTGGGACGAAAACTGCAACCTCGGTGAGGATGAAAGCGACCGAACACCGCGGCTGACTTGACGCGGCAATGCCTCGGTAACCAAACAATAGTGGCTAATTTCTATTGTTTGGCATTGTTTATACTTTATCTCACTAATATTCTCAAAGGAGCAAATAGACAAAAGGTTAGCAGTATAATTTCACAAGATTACGCTTCGTGATAAAACCGATTTCGGACTCGATCGTGTACTGTCATGCCGGCTTGGCATTGCAGGTGTTTTTATCACCAAGTGCAATTATAAATAAAGAACTTTAAAGATCGTGTTTTTATTGGTATTAGATCGTTTAAGGAGAGCTATGAGCAAGCCGATGTATTTAAATGTTTTTCGAGCAAGCCGGTAGTCCGTGCGATACAACACGAGAGGTTCTTGTTTCAGACTTTGCAAGATGCCACAATCATGCACAATCACAATAGAATGGATTGTCGGGCAGCCGCAAGCAAACTTCGAGCGAACGAACAGAAGCTGACACGTTCAATAGTAAAGTAAAACATGTTCTTTATTTTAAAAAAAAACAGTTTTAGTCGGCAAACACATGACTATGTGTTGCCAACCGTTGCGTGAATAATTTGCGTGCCGAATGCGACGTAAGCTAAAATTTTCAGAATTGAAATATGCCTTCGCCATACTCAAACATGCCGTCAAAAGCGAAACTGCTGAATGTAACTTGAACTAAAAAGCGAAAGTTATGATGTTAGAAAGAGAATTAGAGTAAAATAGCAAGTTTTTTCCTGAGATTATTTTTAGTTCACAGAGCATTGCACTGAATTTGAATTTGCATACTGTGAGTCTCAAAATAAATTGTGCGAGCGATGTGGGAACAAATCGAACCTTTCTAGATCTTTTGCGCACTTAATCCTTTGATGATAATCGAAATAGTAAATGAAACGCATGTTGAAACTCAAAGACAATGCCAACTGTAAAAGAATTTGTAAGAAATAGCGATATATAGCTATGATATCCGTTTTATTTCTTCTAGCTGTTGCAAATGGCACGAGTTTCCATTTCTTTCTTCGACTAACGTTAGCGTTCGGAAAAAGTGCTCAGAAGTCACGGTTTGTGAATCACGGTAAAAGCAATAATCATCTGAAATCTAACACATCATAAAATCATTGGCGCACGACGTCTCGCCTATTGAAGTTAATTAATCTTTGAAACAAAGGAAACAAAAGGCTATTCAAACACCACCGCGTCCTATTCTTTACCGCGGTATTTTTGACCGCAAAAAACCGAGGTAAAACCGGAGTTTTCAGAGAAGTTAGATGAGGTTTTCCCGAGGTCAAACGGGAGATACAAACTGCGATTCCACCGCGGCAGTATCGCAGAAAATGCATCAATACTTTCGAGCGGTACGGTAAGGTCAGGGACATTAAGTAGTAAACATTTTTTACAGGACTCAGCCTCTGATGTGAGCCGCCACAACCAACTTGTTATGCAACTCGTCCCAAACATGGCTGTGATACAAAAACAATGCATAAAAAAAGTTTCATGGCACCATTAATTAACATTTCGGCACAAATTGCAACAACATTCTTTTCCAAGATGGTATTCCCTAAATTATGAAATAAAGGGGATAGTTTCTAAAGAAACTGTGGTGCTGCATTGATCAGTGGGGAAGCGAAACACAAAACTTTGGATTTATCAACTGAGTTGAAAAGGTACACTGGCCACCGTAAAGAGATGGAAAGCTGACGCTTCGAGCGTTTGCCCTTTGTCAAAGCAAAGGGCTAATGCTCAAAACATCAGCTTTCAATCTCTTTATGGTGGTCAATTTACCTTATCAACTCAGTTGATAAATCCAAAGTTTTGTGTTCCCTCAATTATGCCTTTTTTTCTTGTCTAAGATCACAACAAGCCAATGCAGAGCCTAGTGTAGCCTTAAATGACCGATTCTTCAATCTTCAGATCGAAAGTCTGATAGAGGGACTGAAGGGCTAACCACTGCACCATTCCGGCTGCATGGACACTTTAAAAGGACAATTTAATATTACTAATGGGAATGAACAGAACATAACATAACAGTACTTACACATGACAAATGACAATGACCATCACAGTGAAGATTTCAGCTTAAACAGCTAAAAAAGAACAACCTGAAAAAATTCAGGCTCCAATGAGATTCACTGAAGCCCATGGCTGTGCGATACCGGTGCAGTGCTCTAACCAACTGAGCTATCAAACATCTGGCATCAGTATTGCAGGGTAATGGTTTCCAATCCTGTTTAACCCTGAATTTTTTCAGGTTCTTCTTTTTCAACTGCTTACCTGTATTTCACTGCGATGATCCTCATCATCTGTTATTTCATCCACAGTTCATATATCTCACTCTTCAGTATGTTCACGCTTGTACTTACACATTTCGCTTATTTGTCTTCTAGGAACTGACATGTCGCAAAACATGTCGTCATCATCCACATGAAAAGATGGATCTTCATTATCGCTACTGTCATCATTTGCATCCATATCTACATCTACATGTCTCGTCTTTGAGGTACCAGCCTGACAAAGAAATTGAGCATGTCCAGTTCAAATTTACCAACAGTTTGAGCTACAAGTTTGAAAATAAGCCTCTTATTTGACATTTTAATTATTAATTGTAAAGTTTTGTTCACAAGGCAGGCACTTTAGTTGGTAGAATTTCGTAATGCAGGTTAAGTTATAGTTTGCACTTTGTTGATGTCAGATTACATGTCGTTCAGTAATAAGCTTGTTTACCAGCTGAGTGTTATGCAGCCTTTTCTTATAATTATCGCTAGAGATAACGTGTGGTTCCAGAAAATATCCATATCCCCCCCCCCCCCACGGATGGTTTTTTTGGTTTGAACCCCCACCCCTCTGGAAATTCCAGTTAAGCTCCAAACTTTTCTTTAAAACCCACCCCCTAGGAATTTCCATTGACCATTCATGGGGTGGGTCTGGATATTTTCCGGTTCTGCAGAATTCCAGTAACATGTGCGGAAGGCAATAGAACATTTGCTGCACTTCATACATGTAGCTCAGTTTACAGTCTGAGCAATTACCTCATAACATCATAATGTATGGCTTTTAGTCAAAACGGGAACTGGGAGGCGGGGGGGGGGGGGGGGGGTGAAAGGAAAGAGTGCTACTGGACATTTCATGACCTCAGGTCATATTTACAGTGCACAAAAAAAGGAAATAGAAGGCTGGGGTTCCCTAAGTGGCTCCCCACCCCCCCCCCTCCCAGGCACAACCCCTATGTTGTTACCTTTTTGGAGTCAGGTGAGATATCCTCTTCACTTCTTTTCATTGTTAAACTGTGTACTGGGAATGACAGATTAGCTTCTGCAAGGGACATCTGAAATTCATACAAAACCACATAGTAAATTTGTAACATACAGTACTTGTAAAAAAGTTCACATTTGAAAATTAAAAACAAATATAAAGTTTTTTCTTAATCATATATAAAATTTATGCCTTATCATTGTTAGTATCAAAAGCAAAGTCAAACAGTACAATTATATTGAACAGCCCTCTACCATATAGACAATGATAGTAGATGTTACCATTCTTTTTAGAATGTGAATAAAATAGAAATCAAAACTATTGAACATACTTTCCCCTGATACTGTTTATTATTATAATGTACAAGCTGGCTTTAACCTTGGAATCAGTTGACAAAAATAATGAACTGCGTCCCCTTAAACAAAAGCTATTCATAAGTACCATTTGTTTAACATTACAGTCAGACCATCCCTTTCAGCCACCTCTCTACAATGCACATGTATGATGGAGTATTTGCTGGTTCAAACCAGTGATGGCCAGCTGTTTTTGAGAGCTTTGACTGTGTCTTGCCTAACCCTTTAAGCCCTGATATAAAAATGCATATTCTCCTTACTGTTCTCCATACATTTGTAATGGAACTAGTCAGGAGAACTTGTCTAAATATTAAGACATCTCCTCCTTGGCAATCACTTCCTTTACTCTCCTCATTTGAATGTTTGAACAAGTAGTGATAATGTAAAGAGAATTTTCACCTTCATCACTGATAGGGCTTAAAGGGTTAACTACTTTTGATTTCTCATCCAGTGTTAGGAAGACAAGGGGGTATGAAAGTAACAGTAGAGTTTACATACATCATCAGTGACATCAACAGGCCAGCCTGTCCAACACTGATGCCGACAAGGAACACCAGACAAGGAAAGAATGTCTGCCTTAACCTACAACAAATAATGAATCAATAAATATAATGAAGTAATTTATTAATAGACTCACTGACCTAAGTGACATCATCAGAAATGAAAATATTTAGGGGAGTAATACAGCAAAGTACTGAAAATACTGACCTCCTACCACTGTAGCTTAAATTCTATTGTAGGGCTCCAATGCATCAGTGAACCACGATATTTTTTCCAACGATAAAAATATTGATATTTAAATAAGATAATTGCAATATCATGATACAATAAAATATGCTACATCAACAAATTTGAGAAATCACTGTCTTTAATATTCCTTACCCAAGATCTACATTTTAGCCCATGTAAGACGACTTGATGTTGTGTTATTACTGTGTCAAATTTATTATTATGAAAATAAACTATTTAAAAGTAGTGTAAGTTGTTGGTAATTAGTTTTGTCACACATAGCAATGTACATGGTATTGTGTATCGTATCATGGCCTTTGTATCGAGATATGTATCATATCCTGGGAAATGTATCGTTGCAGCCCATTCTGTTGTACCTACTTTTCTATGTTATGGTTTCAATTTTGATTTTGATTGAAAATTTTCAAACCAGTTTGCCTTTGTCCGTGGAATTTGGAAACCAAAACAATTATTAAATGCAACAACTACACATACATGTACATATAGTACACTGTTTAACATCTACATGTACAACCTCTATGTTGGATTCTTTTTCGGGGCAGCTTAATTGAAAGAATTGTTATCTTGAGAAGGTTTTGAGTTTACAAAAGATATTTTGAATTAATACAACTTTATCACTGAACTTAATTGAGGTGATAATTCCTATTGATGCAAAATAGAATACCTCTCCTATTGTCTTAGTTACTGCATAAGGAAGGTTAAACTCTCTGCTGCCATATTGAATATTTAGCATGATCTTCTCCAGGGAATTACTGCTTTTTGAAGATGAGCTGAAAAGCAAGGGAGAGAGGACATAACAAGTAGGTTAGTTGCATGACACAAAATAAGTAAGGTAAATAAAGGACCAAGGGAGAAGTACAGCCAACACTTGCCTTGCAGAAACCTCACTAATTACACACTGCATCTCCACAGACAAACAACCATCATCAGGATCACCATCATCATCACCATCATCACTGCTGCTGCTGCCACCACTACCACGTCCACCACTACCACCACCACCATCACCATCATCACCATTATCACTGCTGCTGCCACCACTACCGCATCCACCAATACCACCACTAATATCACCATCATCATCATCATCATCATCATCATCACCAGCACCAACAATGTCACCACCAACACACAGTACAACCATCATCATCATCATCATCACTGCTGCTGCTGCTGCTGCCACCACTACCGTGTCCACCACTACCATATCCACCACTACCACCACCACCATCACCATCACCAACAATGCCAACACCAACACATAGTACAACCATCATTATCACTACAATGTGCAAAAAATATTTTGATTAGCATACCTAGTTTCACCATTCATGGTTCTCTTCACTGAGCAAGGTTGGCTTTCTTTAGGTGTCTCTGTTACCACACGACTGATTAACACCAATGCAGTCTCTTCTCTTAAGTTTAAAGTGCTGAGTACGCTCTACAGGGACACACCAAGTTAAAAAATATTATTTATAATAATGTTTCTGTGTGCTTACATAACATAATTCAAACACAACAAGGGACATTAGGAGTATTAGAGAGTACCTGAAATACTTCTCAGTTCTTCTTGTGATATAAAAACATATATATAATCAATATCATTGTTCATTGCTTCTATTCATTTCTTTTGCCCCTGGCAAACAATAGCCCAATACTCTCTAGCATATTCATGCTGAGATTCAAAAGGGACTGCAAGTAGTTATTAAGTGTCTTACATCATCACTTAGCTGTAGATGGTTTGGCCAACCCAGAAGGCTTTGCTGACTCACTGGTATCCCTAGTTGCATCTCCAGCATTCGTTTGATTGTCCCTGAAATTTACAATGTACATGTATGCCAAATAAAAACACTGATCTTTGTTAGGTTAAGGTAGGCCACATGTGGATTGCAAAATGACACCCAAAATTCCAAAACAGGCTAAATTTCGATTCCCCCTCAGTTCCTGCTGTAAAGTTAGCCTGAGAAAACAGCCGACGTTTCACGAGGTTGCCACTTGAGCCCTCGTAAAACGACGTCTGAAAAAAAAGCACAGAAATTCCATGACGTGCACTACCCAGATCTTGGTAGTGCTTCTGATTGGTTGTGCAGCAAAGGAATTTTCTTTCAACCAATCACGAGCACTACCAAGATCTGGGTAGTGCATGTCATCAGTATGGAGTTTCTGCGCTCGTTACTCAGACGTCGTTTTGTGAGGGCTCAAGTGGCGACCTCGCGAAAAGTTGGCTGTTTTCTCAAGCTACTGAAAAGTTTGTCCTGGCCAAGTGGTTTAGGGTGCTGGATTTCAACTTGGTCACCCTGGGTTCAAATCCTGCTCTGGCCACTACATGTAGATGAAATTGTTCATTGGTAGTTCGGAGTTCAACTCCCTGGCCACACTTGCATGGAGACAGCCAACTAGGATTCTTAATATTGTTGTGTTTAATTTGTTATTTCTTTCTAAATATTTGTTTCTTATACACCGCCCCACAAGCCCATGGTTTTAACACACACCAAGTGCAAATAAAGGTTGTGATAATAATTATGATTATGATAATGATTATGATCATCATTCAGTCCCCATCCTGATACCACTTTTGACATGGGAAGCATTACTTTCTGAAGGTATCTGTTTCCTGCTATGATATTTTCTTGCTATATCCAACTAAATCTGCATATGTCACATACACAGTAACTACATCGTATAGTTACAAACTGTACCTAATGTTTCAGTGTCATCTAACACAATAGGGATGGTTTGTTCTCTCCACTCAATTAAAAACCTGATTCTTCTTGCAGGCTTTTGTAAAGGAATTGATCTTCCAGCCACTTCACCAACAGAAACTGATGCTATAGATGGCACCATTGATGATTGGTCTGTGACAGGTGAATGCACATCAGCCACAGGAGCCTCGGGTAAACTAGAAAGGTAAACAAGTTAAACTTTTAATTTAACAGCAATGGTTACGTCAAGCTGACATCTTACCATCTTACATGCATAAATAGGAGTGAAAGCTAGTTAAGAGGATACTAGGAATTGTGAATCGTTAGTGCCAGTAGATGTTATACATCTTTGGTCATTGTCCTTATTGACTGATGAAATCACAATGTGGCCCACATGTACTGAACGATTCACAATTCACGCGACTCTGATGATGACCGCCACTCAGACTGTCAAAACCTCAGTCAATGTTATCACAAACAGTCCTTCTGAGGACTACACTCACCCAGAAGATCATACGACTCGCTGATTAAAACTATCTATACTGAAGAATATTGTTTGTTATACATGAACCAGGAACTCTGCTTTAAACAGATTCATTATATTGGGATCCAATGTAGAGTTTTCACAGATTTGTGAAAAACGATATGATTTTTGCCCCAATACCATTTTGAACCTAAACAAGTTGCGTTGTTACTCTACATGATGAGTCAAACTGTGACCTAATCTTTACCTTGCTGGCAAATAATTCATTCTGAGAAAGAATGTCAACGATTTAAGGCTTACCTAATTGGATAAAGGATACCGTAAACACCGGCGTATAAGCTGCACTCGCAGATAAGCCGCATCCTGAGTTTAGAAGCCCAAGATTTGGAAAAAAAATTTTTTGTCAAAAATTCATAGCCGAGTCATTTCATTCAATGAACATATTGGCTGAAGTGAAGTCCTTTTCACTACGGATCGGTGATTCAATTTGTAGTCTGAATAAGACTCAAACATGCATTTTAATCTTTATAACAAGTATAAAAAAGGTAAGAAAACGTACTTGAACACAAGACCACTTTCCCCGATGAACTTTCACTTTTACAGTTAAAGCTATTCAAGTCTGTAAATTTGTGAGTAAGTTCGTTCGGACGTTCGGTTGCGTATCGTGGCTTAGTAGCCAGGCATTCGATGAGAAGAGAGAAAACTGTTGACAAGTGTTGTTGCTATTTCTTTAGCTGTTCGTAGCTTCCATGCAGGTTTACAAGGATATTTGGAAGCCATCCATCGGTGACAAACTCGCCTGTGAAAGGGAGTTCGATAATTGCGCTGACAAATTTGCCATCAAAGTTGTCAACAACGGAGACAGTGGGCCATTTACCACACGACTTCTTGAAGATAGCGTGGTACCGTTACGTTTTTTACTTTATTTAATATTTTGATGATTCATGGAAAATTACAGATTTTTTCCAGATGTTCTCGCAGATAAGCTGCACCCCCGCTTTTGAGCAAAGTTTTAGGGTAAAAAGGTGCGGCTTATACGCCGGTGTTTATGGTAATTTGATATCTCTGTAGTTTCTCAAATTAATGCTTGATGCATTAATATTACAAAACTAGATTCCTTTGAGGTGCTGGTTTAAAATCTATTTACTTAAAGGAGAAAGTCACTCCAGAAAAGGTGTATTTTTTGAAATCGCCAATAAAAAGATAACACTAAGTTGAGTTACTGACCATGGTTTTAGCTTCTTAAGTGCATCCCATCCCACTGAAATTCCTCTCCAAAGACGGCCAAAATTCAACACTGCACGCCACCATTTTGAATTGTACATGTACTTTGTAGCCTGGCTGCTTGTCCGTGACATCAAAATGTACAACGAGACCAGCGGTCGGGTAACGTGGGCTCATTTTTTAGAGCCCACGTTATTGGCGATTTCAAAAAATACACCATTTCTGGAGTGACCTTCTCCTTTAAGGGACAGAAATAGTCATATTCCTTAAATGATTGAATGGATTGAACTTCAAAAAACATTCCCTTCCCCATAGAAAGGCAGGGGATTAATTTCTTTTTTAACCTTCAATAAGGGTAGTGAATTGAATAAATTTTTAAATGAAAGGAGACCTTTCCCAAGCAAATGCATCAAGTCTGATTTTCAAATGTTTAAGGACCTGGTTGTTCAAAAAGAAAATATTTTTATCCCACCTAGAAAAGTTATCCTTTTATCATGGCCTTGGTGTTAAAATTCTAATATGCAAGAGATGGTAATCTATTGAGAACTGTTCAGGTTATAGTGACAAAACAAAGCATTTAGTGGTATAATAATTATACAAAAACTATCATGTCATTATTGAACAGACTCATGTAAGCAAATTATGACAACAATGGGTGTTATTTGATTTTCTGTAACCTGCAAGCAGAGGTTTCTTGGTCGCCCTATGTTCCGGTGGGCGAATAAGTAACCTCCGCCCAAAACCATCTGATTCTTTGATCTGCCGCTGTCCAGGATTTTGGATGAATTAATTAAAAATACTTGTTTCTAACAGCTCTCACCTGGTTTTGAAGCTGACCCATGCTGTGAATGCTGTCAAAAAGTGTGCGCACTGTGATATGTTTGTTCTAATTATAATTATGTATGATAATTTCTGCTGTTACATTGGACCCTGGTTGGTTAAGTTTATTAGATGCATGCTATGCGTTCCCGCCATGTTGTTTTACTAGTTTAGTTCGGTTTCGATGCTACGTGATGAAACACACGTTTAGTGAGTTCAGTTTAGAATAAAGTCCTGGAATTGTTGTGGCTTGGTTGGCATCCTTTTAACAGGTTATGGGCCCAGGACGCTGAGCTATTGCCGTAAGAATTTCAGGCGATTTTGCCGTGGAATCGTGGAAAGTTGTGTGGCATGACAGAAATGGCGGATCGTGAAACGATAAAGATCGAGAAACTGAACGGGAAGAATTACCAGTCATGGAAGTACAACATAAAGCTCGTGCTAATGGAGTGTGGATAATTTGTGGGGATTTACCCAAGAAGGCAAAGAAACACCGCCAGAAGAAAGTGCATCTGCTACTGTGAAAAATGCATTTTGATTGCGATCTGACAGAGCTTATTCGTTGATTGCTCTGAACGTGGAAAAGGATCAAGTTCACATTTCTTCGGTCACCGACTCGCTCGCAGCATGGAGAACTTTGCAAAAGCAATTCGAGTTTGTATCAGTCACACAGACTGTCCGTTTAAATCATAAGACTAGTCCTACGCAGCTAGCGTGAAAGAAGGTGCAGATTTGCAGCAACATTTAACGTACATGACTTTGCTTGCTGAGCAGTTGTGAGAAATGAAAGAGGAAATTTCTTTGAAGAAATTTACCACGGTTGTGCTGGGAAGTTTACCCGAGTCATACGATAATTTCTTAACGAGTTTAAATGCCAGAAAGGTAGATGACCTCGATTGGGAGAATGTCAAAGGATTATTGATCAAAGAATTTTTGAAGCGGGCTGAAAAGAGTGAGAAACAAGAAGCCAACAACGCACTTTATGTCAAAAGAGAAAGCTTCGACAGAGGAAGATATCAAGCACGTGGTGGAACCGGTCATGGTCGCGGTTCTCGTTTTTGGAAGAAAGATACATGTACTCGGGCTCGCCATGATGATCACGGAAATCTCAACGGAGTCACATGCTTCAAATGTAAGTGGGATGGGCACATGGTAAAGAATTGCCCACTCAATAACAAGCCGAACACCGGCAGAAAAGAAAGTTCAAACAGGGCTGAACTCAAAGGAGTTGCACTTATCTCAAGTATGATGAATCGGTCAGATGAATGGTTTATTGACTCGGCAGCGACAAAGCATATGACAAACAACAGAAGCATTTTGGAGAACTTTGTTGAACACCAACAACCGAAGAACTTTTATCATGGAGACAGCACAGTGATTCATGCTCTCGGCGAAGGGAAGGTAAGACTTCCAACAGTAAACAGTTCTCATGAGGTTATTCATGATGTTGTCCTAGACTAGCACAAAGTGTTGTTTGTACCAAAGCTGACCAAGAACCTACTTTCAGTACCTGCAATGGCATTGATGGGAGCAGAAATTCACTTTGATAAGGACAAATGTTTAATACTGAAGAACAGTAAGGAATTTGTCATCGGTCATTTATTGTTCGACAAGCTCTACACAGTCAATACCATCCAGTATGCTCAAGTTTCAAAAACTGACAGTGCGCGATCACTTGAAGTTTGGCAGTGTAGATTGGGTCATCTAAACTACACCTATGTGAATCAGTTAGTGAAGAAAGAAATGGTTGATGGCCTGAACTGTGATGTAGAAACCCAACCCCAGAAAGAATGTGAAGCGTGCATTCTTGGCCAAAATGCAGAAGAAGCCCTTTCCTAAGCAGAGCCAACACAGGGCAACCAGACCCTAATACATGCTTTACAATCACAGATGATTATTCACCGTACACGACTGTTTACTTCATCAAATCCAAGCGTGAAGTTCTTTTGAAGTTCCAGGAATATGTCAATTCTGTTGAGAAACATACTGGTCACCAGATTATGAAACTGAACATTCTGGCAGAGGACGATGTTAAGGTCATGAGAAGTGACAATGGAGGAGAGTACACCTGGAACAATTTTGCTAAAATCTGTGGTGAGAAAGGAATTTCACATGAGTTCACTGTTCCGTACTGTCCACAGCAAAATGGAGTTGCTGAGCGGATGAATTGCACAATTATGGAGGGAGCAAGATCGATGCTCTTCCAAGCCAAGTTACCACTGGAATTCTGCAGTTTACCTTCACAACCGAAGCCCTACTACAGCATTGAAAGATGAAACCCCATTTGAGCGTTTGTTTGGTAGGAGACCAGACATTTCTCATCTGAGAGTCTTTGGCTGTGTGAGTTATGTGCATGTTCCAGATGGTCAGCGGAGAAAGCTAGATGCTAAAGCTCGCAAATCAATTTTTGTCGGATATCCTCCTGGTGTCAAAGGGTACAAACTGTATGATTTAGAGAAGAAGGAGTTTGTTGTGAGCCGAGATGTTCAATTCTTTGAACAGAACTTTGATCATTTTAAGATCAAATCAAAGGATGCAGTCCAAGTAGATATGAGAAGCGTATTTCCGGATGCAGATCAAGAAAGTGAAAGTGTTACACAGCATCCCTTACATGAAGAACCTGCAGTTCCAGAGGATGTTGAACCTCCAGTTCAAAAGAATGTACACACACATGTAGAACCCGCAGTTCCAGAGATTGGTGAACCAGTGGGAGTACCAAATGAAGAAGCACCAGTGCAAAGAACATATGAAGATGTTTTCATGGAAGAAGTTCAAAATCTCCCACCAGTAAGAGAGTGAAGAATGCCAAGCAGATTCTGTGATGAAGATTGCCTACTAGTTGATTCGGAGATTGATGAGCCTAAGACAGTTCAAGAAGCATTGAATGGTGAACAGTCTGTCTAATGGAGAGAAGCTATGGAGTCAGAGTACTCTTCTTTATTAAAGAATAATACATGGGATCTAGTACCTCCACCTGAATGAAAGAACATTGTGGGATCTCGTTGGATCTTGAAAGTCAAGCGTGACGAAGATGGTGGTGTAGATCGTTTCAAAGCTAGACTTGTTGCACAAGGATTTTCTCAAGTGAAAGGCGTCAACTATGACAAAGTGTTCTCACCAGTGGCCCGATACACATCTGTGAGATCATTGCTAGCGTTAGCTAATGCACATGATTTGGAAATACATCAAATGGATGTAAAAACTGCCTTTCTGAATGGTTCATTGGACTGTGAGATTTACATGTCTCATCCGGAAGGATTTGTCGATCATGACAGACCAAACCATGTTTGCAAGCTGAAAAAGAGCATTTTTGGACTTAAACAGTCAGCTCGTTGTTGGAACACTACTCTTGATGAGTATTTGAAATCTGTTGGCTATCGCAAGAGCAATGCTGATGGATGCATTTATGTGAAATCAGTGAAGGAGCCTAATGGTCAGATCAGTTTTGTGATCTTGGGTGTGTATGTCGATGACATCATTCCAGTCTCGAATAACCCTGCATTGCTGAAAGCAGAGAAAGCTGCATTGTGTGAAAGATTTGAGACGACTGATCTTGGTGAGATCCACTATCTCCTTGGTATGTGAATCAAGCGAGACAGAGAGTCCAGAACATATTATTATTATTATTAACATTGACGATAAGTCAACCCAACTACCTGGACAAAGTCCTCAAGAAATTTGGAATGGAAAACTGCAAACCTGTTTCTACTCCACTTGAGCCTGGTAGAAAATTTCAACAATTAGCACCAAGTGATGAGCCTTTTGATGTTCAGACCTACCAACAGGCAATTGGGCCAGAACGTCATGGTAGCCCACATATAGGCCAAGAACGTCATAGTAGCCCACATATAAGGCACTAATGTGAAGGTACGTGAGTACAAGTGAAGGGAAGTGAGTACAAATGAAGGAAAGTGAGTACAAATGAAGGAAAGTGAGTACAAGTGAAGGAAAGTGTGTGTTAGTGGAGGCAGGTGCATTAATCAGTTGGTGTATATATTCATAAAGGATTGTAATGTTATTAGTGCCTTATATGTGGGCTAGCATGACATTCTTGCCGGCAATTGGATGTCTGACTTACATATCAACGGCGACAAGACCAGATATAATTGCTGCTGCAGTTGGTGCCCTATCACAGTATATGTCAAAGCCAAGTAAGGATCACTGGATGGGCGTGAAACGTGTTCTAAGATACCTCAAAGGAACTTTGAAGTATGGTATAAAATTTTCCGCTCAAGAAGAGAAACCAGAATTATTTGGCTACAGTGATGCAGATTGGGCAGGAGATGTTGACACTCCCAGATCAACATCAGGCTATGTGTTTCAGATTGGAAGTGGAACTGTCAGCTGGTCAAGCAGGAAACAACAGACAGTTGCCAAGTCATCCACTGAAGCTGAATATGTTGCTTTAAGTTCAGCTACACAGGAAGCTGTATGGCTACGCCGTCTAATGAAAGATCTCGGGAGACAGATGGATGCCCCAACGACCATCTATGAAGACAACCAGGGTGCCATTGAACTGGCAAAGAATGCCAAATTCCACAACAGAACAAAGCACATTGACATTTGTCATCATTTTGTTCGTGAAAGAGTTGTTTCTAATGAGATCAGAGTGATTTATTGTCCTATGGAGGACATGATTGCGGACATTATGACAAAGGCACTTGCGAAGCTTACCTTTGAAAAACTGAGAGATTTGTTAGCTGTGCGTGACATTACGTAAATGCAACTATCAAGCTTCAGGATTCTAAGCAGTGTATCGTGTTACCGTAACAGCATAATCATCAAGTGGGAGTGTTAGAATTATAATTATGTATGATAATTTATGCTGTTACCTTGGACCCTGATTGGTTAAGTTTATTAGATGCATGCTATGCGTTCCCACCATGTTGTTTTACTAGTTTAGTTCGGTTTCGATGCTACGTGATGAAACGCACGTTTAATGAGTTCAGTTTAGAATAAAGTCCTGGAATTGTTGTGGCTCGGTTGGCATCCTTTTAACAACGTTTGCAAGGTTGTAGTATGCGGCAGATATGCTTTTTTGTTACAAAATTCTTTTGTCGTTTCTCCTAGCTCAGGAAATATGCAGAAAGATAAGGCAGCAATGGTTAAAGCTTTGCTTTACTGAAAGTAAAGTTGAAAGTTATGCTTAAATAAAGCGGGTGCAAGTAATGTTCTTATGGAGTTCACCAGTTTCGTTTATCTGATGTATGAACACGCGTGCAAACGGTAAGTGACGACGCATATGACAAATTTTGCGCATGCACGACAGGAAATTGGACGGTTTTACGCAGAGGTTCCTTATTCGCCAGCCGGAACATAGGGCGACCAAGAAATCTCTGCCTACAGGGTAGATTTTCTGTGACAGCAACAGTTAATGATTAGCTTACTGTATCTTTCTTGAACGTTGACTAGTATAATCGATTTATTCAACATTGTCCTAATTATTAAGCCTTATCATTCCCAATTTGATCAGCTGGATTGCTGCACGAAACAATTTCGCTGTTATTTGATAATCAGAATGTCTGTGGTTGTAATAAAACATGAGAATACAAGTGTTAAAATCCAAAGATCCTGTCACAAAAATTTTGTTCGATTCAAGAAACATTCATTTTCAATCTTCAACATTCATACAGCATTTATACAAACCGTAGAGGAGAATCCGTCTCGTCGGCCAGTACTGAGTTCACACAAGCCTAGAAAAGGAAATTGAAAGCAATGGAAACATAAATTAAAGTAGATGTGACTAAACACAGGAATACAACAAAAATCTGAGAAGCTTAGGGAAAAATCACTTCGTACCATTAAGTCCCAGTTATGATGGTCCAGAAGGGTAATGCATTCGTCTAGGTTCTCGATTCCCGTTATGCTCTGATTAGAAATTAATAACAGAATTATTATCCGAAGGACGAGGCAGAGAAAATAGCAGGATGACAGCTTTACCTGAAAGTTTGCGAGCACCATCTCCCGGTCTCCTTCTTCCGCCATCTTGGATTTTTGTTAATAACAAATCATGCGCATGCGCTTGGCAATTGCATGCATCAGAATGAGAAAGCGGAAGTGACGATATTCAATTTCCAGTAATTGTTCTCCAAGGAAATGTTCGAAAGAAATGACATAAAAGGAAAGCAGAAGGGTTTAAATGAGAAAGATATGGCAGTCTGCAGGTAAAAAAACATAGTGTTTAGATCGCATATCTCTTCAGTTGACGCATAATACCGCTGGAACCTTCGAAATGGAGGGGGACAGTTGAGCGAGAACCAGGCCACCGCCAGGAGAAACGGGCGAGAAGTGTACGGAACCGGAAGGCGACGAAAGAGGGGGAAATAAGTGAGGTTTCCACTGCAAAAAATATACAACATTTCGTAATATTGTGCAATCGAGAAAGTGCAAAGAGGCGGGACTGATGTTCCGTAGGGGGCCTAGTATAGAAAATGGGTTGTAGAGCAGAGGGTTTTCTTTTTTTTTTTTTGGCGGGCGAGCGCTAGATGACAAAAAAAAAGAAACAAACAAACAAAAACAAAAACGGTCGAATACAAGTGGCGCTTGTGGAAAAGAAAAGAGCTTCACATTCTAGTCAGCTATGCAAGATTTATATTTTTGACAGCGATCAGCATCAGGTTGTCTCCAACATGTTCAGATGGTTTATTTATTCCAACATGTTTTGCCTGAGTTCTGATTTGCACTGAAACAGTTATTATTATTATTATTATTATTATTATTATTATTATTATTATTATTATTATTATCATTATTACTGTTATTATTATTATTATCATTATCATTATCATTATCATTATCATTATCATTACCATTACCATTATCATTATCATTATCATTATTATCATTATCATTATTATCATTATCATTATCATTATCATTATCATTATCATCATTATTATCATTATTTTTTATTATTAGTATTGTTATTATTATTATTATTAATTTACTGTAAAATAAGGATTCTTTTGCCTTGGTCTTCAGTGGACAAGCTCTGATTGCCATCGGGAAGATTCGCCTATCGCAATTGCTCCGAGGCCTTAACCGCCTTCCACTATCACTCGCGTAAAGGCCTGAGGATGAGGCTGCACCACCCCGCCATTTTGAATACCGAGAAGACCTTGGGGAAGAGTTTGCCTGTGATCGCTTCCTGTATTTCTTAGAATTCAGGAAAGGTTCAATAACCTTGGCTTTGTTTTAATTTTAATCAAGAACTAAAAAACCTACATTCCCAAGTTAGCTGTTTTCATCTAACAGTCTTCTTCTTCGTCCAAATCAGCTTCATTTCACAAGTGAATTATGCTTTAAAATGGACTAAAGTAATACATTTCGTAACTGACAAGCGCAGTTGTAACGGCCGAAACATGTCTTCAAAATTAAAAATGTTGTATGTTTCCTCAGCATTCTAATACCTAGCGAGATATATACGTGGTACGCGTGACAAATAAAACATTGCGCAAATAATTTTAGTCTTGTGCTATTTTGTCTTATATACATGTCTATAAGAACATATCCGATCCGCTTGTGCAGATATCTAATAGCTACATTATTATTATACAAAGCTGCAACTTATTCGACTTAACGTCCCTTGACTTCCTTTATACAGATACACATACTAAATAAAAATGGAAATAAAAGAAACATCTCACATCCCCGTATACGATAATCAACCAAGATTTATCATGATCTCAGTCGGTTTTCTCCTAACGTTTCAAAAAGTAATATAACTGAATACGGACTAAGCAGGCAGATGCTGCGTCATGAAAGTTGGTTATGTCCCCTGTACTAAAATCAGTTTTTGTTCAGATAGAAAGGGTAACGCTGAAGTCACCAGAATTTGAATCGTGAATACCATGTGTCTGAGTTATCTTTTTCGACGAGAGATACTTCGCTCAGTGCTCTCGTTGCTCCTTTCCGGTCGTCATCGACATCGATACCTTGTCGCGACAACTTTTGTATTAGCTTCTGGCTATCTTTCTCATCCTTTACTTTGGACAGCACCTCAGCTTGGCGTTTGGCTTCTTCATAGTATTTTACGCGCTGCTTCCACCCAGGATTGGCACTTGTCTTTTCTGATTCAATAAGCACTTCAATATAGTCGACTTCTGTGAGTGGGTTGGGCTTGAGGGCAATTTCATCCAAACGACGAATACTTTTCTGAGCTTGTTTTATCATGGTGAGGACCTGAACGTGCACTTTCTGGAGAGATTCTTCTAAGGAATTCATCATTTTTTGAGCTGTGGCCTTTCCTTGAACCGCCTTCAGATATTTCCGTTTTAAGTCTTCTATCGTTCTCGTCTCGATAACAGTTTTATATTCGATCAAATAGGGAAGATTCTTGTGCTCTGACCAAACGCATTTTCGAGGACATATTCTGCATTTACCACTCCGTTTATCCATAGCTGAGCAACTTCTTTTCATCCCGTCATCGCTAAACACACAATTTTTGTGACATGTGTTGTGGCAAGGCACACATGTGGTGGTATGTCGTCCAGTCCCCTTTAGGTCGACATAGGTTGGTTTGTTAACCTCAACTTGGTACGTGAAATTCTTGTTTGTTTTAATCTCCTCTTCACGTTGTTGCAACACAGATTCTTCCTGTCGCATCTCTTCAATTTTGTTGAGTCCCAGAGTAATCTGTTCGTTTAGGCCTTCTAGTGACACCTGCAACTGCTCTCGTTCCTGCAGTACTTCTTTAGTGAGTTGAAGGCTGGCGCTTTCGCACTTTGGAAACTCTACGAAAAACTTCTTAAAGGAACTTAAGCCCATCTTCCAAAACATTTCATCGAAGTTCAGTTCCGCTAATTCAGCTTCGGCGTTATTTTCAGCGAAAAGAGCCGAGTTGTTGAACTTAAAGTACTTCTCACTCTGGCTTGGGATTTCTGCTTTCTTGATCGCTTCCAAAACAGGAGGACGTTGGGCGTCTGCAAAGGTAAGCATCATGAAGATATTTTTTGCAACATCTTTGCCAAAAATGGACAGGATCGAATTGAATATGTACTCCTGCGTTTTAGTAAGCCGTGCTTGGGAAGCCTGGGTAACAAAACCAATACCGTCGAGGTGATCGATACCTTCTGGTGGAGGGATGGAAAAGAATTCCTTGATTTGTTCAGTGATCTCTTTGTCTCTCTTTAGTCCTTCAGTTGCACCAAAGCCGGGAGTATCGATTATGGTAAATGTGTAACGAATAGCGGAACCACGCATAGGGTGAAAGGTGTAGGCAGTGATATCTTTCGTCTGACTGTCCGCTTGCGACAATTTATCGTCTTCTGTTATGAGCTTAAATCGAAAGTCATCTTTCCATTCCACGCCCAGGATGTAATTCACCATTCCATTGATCAGAGTCGATTTACCAGCTCCGGTTGCTCCCACCACTAAGAAAACTTTTTCGTTTTGTCCACGGCCGTCGCGATAAGGCCGACCGATACTTTGCCTTGCAATCATGCTGTTTTCCCGCCTCATCTCCTCCCTCATATGAAGCCTGAAAATTGATGGAGACCCGTCTTGGAGCTCGTCAGCCGTATATAGCATTTGTTCTGCTAAACGAGGCGGTTTCTCCACGGACGAGCCAGCTGACATAGCACTAAAAGCAGTACTCATTTCACGCCTGTTGTTGGTACTCTGTTAAAAACATCAAAATTACGGTTGGAAACGTTAGCTGAATTAAGATTAACGCAGATCTTGGCTTTTAGAAGATACGGTTTTATCACCACTTCCCTACATGCTACATGTAGCTGGAGAAAGGGAATTCGACGGTCGATAAATCTTCAGTTTCTATTGCTGCTTTTATCAGCGATTGGAACGTAAAAAAATTGTTTAATACCCCGAAACGCAGCTAAGGGGGCATCTAAATTGACTAGGATTCTTAATTAATCAATACTTTTACCTTTCGTAAAAAGGAAGTTAGTAATCCTTCTTGATACGACAAGCACGCACGACTCAGCTGAACACTTGGCAGCTGCTTTGTACCTCGAAGAACAAATTTTCTAATTTCTCGGAAGTTGTGAAAATGATTATAAAGTTTCCATACCTTGGATTGTTAAAAGACGAAACAACCAATGAGCTTTAACGACGTAAGTGAAATAAGTCAGTCGCCCTGGCAACGTTTCCGAGAATCAGAGCTGCACCAGTAATTTCAAACAATCGTGCTCTTTATGTCTGTGCCAATATGCTTCCTGTGTTTCCAAGAATTAGATTTTATTTTAATTGCTTAACCAATGTTCACAAAACTTGTAAGGTTTTTTTTACAGCTAACCAAACTGTCGTGTGTATAGGATACCATTGTTCTTCTTCCGCCTTCTCCCCAAGCTTTTATTTTTGCTTATATTATGCGAATGCTTTCCCGTGAACATTTGCAAACCCATTTCGCCATTGCTGTGAGTGAGGAGATAGATATAGTCATTAAAAGGTAAGCAATTGTGTTTAGTTATATTCCTTTGATGGTTTTCTTGTCTATATGCAGTATATGCCATATTTACAAGCTTCTGTAAGAACATGCCCGACCAATACGATGCCGGCGACACGTTTATTTGAGCCTACTTAACTATTGTACAGAAGCTGCAATGTGGGAGTGAAATGTTTAATTTAAATCATGATTTACATGGGAAGGCAGCATTATTTCGAACTTCTAGCTCGCTAATAGATAAATCTAACCCAACATCTCTACGTTAAGATTCTCTAGACCGGGGGATTTTGTAAAAAATCTCAACCATTTGCTTGTCAATTTAGGGAGAGAGAAATGAACGTATTATTGTCAAAATCTCACGCTAGCTGTCAGCAAGATTTCCAATGTAAAACTTTGAGTGACAAAAACAGCTCCTACAATACGATCGATGCCAAGCAAAGGCTTTTATTAAACGTTCTATAGTTTCCTTTGGTGTTTCGTTATGTAAGGAAATGTTTACAAGCGACACCACAGTATGTCAGTAAATCTAGGCAAAGAAGTCGGCTCGTCAAGGCAACGCTTCGCTGCATCACATCGTCTTGATCAGGGGCTTTTTAGCTAGGATTGTCAGATAGAACTGAGAGTTCAGCTGAGAGTTGCGCCAAAGGTGACCATTAAACACGCCACAGCCTTTCTTCTTATTGCTCAAAAGTCAAAAATTATTAGATATTGTAAGAATAAACGAATTTGCTGATCACTTTTTTGTGTCAAGTTTTCATCTTCTTGTGATGTGAAGAAAGCGTTATTTTCATTCGGATTTACAGAGAATCACAACTAACTCTATGATACTTTTATCGTCCGCAGGACAATTTACGGATGGCAGCTGCCCAAGATCCAGGTGAAGCACTCTGTTCGACAGATGGGAAAGCACATTTTCAACGCCTCGCACGACTTTTGATAAGTGGAGGCACTAGCCTACTGAGGGAGATTTTTGACACTATTCATCCACCAGCTCAGCTTTCCATAATTTTCAGCAATCCTACAACAAAAGCGCAGCTCAATGCAGCAAGACTCACCAAGCCGCAGTGGGACTCTCTTTACCCTTCTCCAGGGGTGTACGGAAAGTCAACAGATTTTGATATCACTCTTCTGTTCAGGTTACTGAGGACGATATGCAACCTCGCTCCTCCTGCTACGGGGTGGGATGCTCTGCCAGCAAGCACCGACCACAGTTTAACCGCAGATTTAGTGAGAATTAAACATTATCGCAACTCAGTTTACGGTCATGTGGGCCAGACCATGGAGATCACAGAGGACGAGTTCCCCTTTCTCTGGCAGGAAATTGGTGCCGCCCTCGTACGAATTGCTGGGAACGTTAGCCACGAAATGAAAACTGAATGGCAAAAGGCCATTGACAACTTGCTGAAGGATCCTCTTACAACAGAGGATGAAAGGAATGCAAAAGAACTGGAGAGGTGGTATGAGAACGACATGGAAGTAAAGAAATCCATAGAAGAACTCAAACTTTCAAATTTAAAATTAGAGCGCCTTGTAGAAAAGATGTATCAATCCATGGGCTGTCAGTTAACTAAAGGTAAGTTGTTTTCCTGATCACGTGGTACTCTTTTGTACCTTGGGATCACCTCGAGCGTGGTGAGTCAACACATAGAACCCAGGAATGAAATGACGTGGGGTATATGATCACTGCATAGGAGGTGGTGAGGACTTTGAAGAACCTAACGAACTGTCGAGAGAGTTTTTCGGCAGTTATCCTTTTTATTTTCTAGTTTCACTGTTTTAACTTGCAAAAGATTAGATTACCGCGCTACCCGGTCAGTCACCTCTCTTTGTGTGTTGCTACTTGAACGTTCATGCTAATGTACTTAATCGATCGGGCTTGTTTACACTGAACATCTGCGAGGATCAGGTATACGTGAAAAACATAACGTAAATGCTGCCTGAACCGAACGCTTACTGTAGGATGAAACTTTATCTTATTTTTCACAAATTACTAGTCAGACATTTCTAGCAATTTTTCCAGTTGCATCACGAAGTTCCTGTAAAAGTAAATGGTGGAAGGAAGTTGCTGGTCAGATGAACGCAAGGCACGTTTATAAAGAGTTTTCAAATACTTTTTTCGCTTTCTTACATCAATAAAGAAATACTTATAAAAGTCTGGGCTTTCCAGGGAAACTGGCTTCAATTTTTTGACTTTCCATATTTTCTTACACAGACACATAAATGCTAAATACCAAAAAAGAGATTTCACCTCCGGTTAAAGTCTATTGCTTGAAGATCCCTTTTAGTCCAAAGGTATTTGAAGGTGTTTGCTTTTCTTTTCTTTCTTAAATAAATTTAACAAGAAACTCAAAACCCATAGCCAAAGACAAACATTATTCCCTACGCCCACATAGAGCCAACCTACATTTGCGATCAGAGTTTAATAAACGCCTTCCAGTATCGCCTTTAACTAACAAATATAATTCATCTTTCTGTAAAGATATAAAAGCAAGCAAAACTGCCCACAGAGAAACTGGTGACGCTAATTATGAGGGTCCTAGACGTTTGGCCGAGATTATGAAGCGAAAGGAACTGAAGATGGAAGATAACGCGGATGGAACTCCTTCTATCTATAAACTTCCAATGAAAGAAGAACTAACATTTTCAAGATCAATGATCGCCAAAGAATCTTTCGGTGAACAAGGGCTGTTCCAAGAAAAAGTACTTCTGTTGCTTGGGGCGACTGGGGCTGGGAAGAGCACTCTGATCAATGCCATGGTGAACTACATCATGGGAGTTAAATGGGAAGACGGCTTCCGATTCAAAGTGGCCATAGATGAGCGCCAGACGAATTACATTACTGCTTACACGTTTCATCCTACAGATGGTTCGGCTGTCCCTTATACATTTACGGTGATTGACACTCCGGGTTTTGGTGCAACTGAAGGAGTAAAGAGAGACAAGGAGATCACTGAACAAATTAAGAAGTTCTTTTCTATTTCTCCACCAGAAGGTATCGATCACCTCGATGGCATTGGTTTTGTTACCCAAGCTTCCCAAGTACGTCTTACTCCGACACAGGAGTACATATTCGATTCGATCCTGTCCATATTTGGCAAAAATGTTTCAAAAAACATCTTCATGATGATTACCTTTGCAGACGGCCAACGTCCTCCTGTTTTGGAAGCCATTAAGAAAGCAAAAATCCCAAGCCAGAGTGAGCAGCACTTTAAGTTCAACAACTTGACCGTTTTCGCGGAAAATGTTACCGAACCCGATCTGAGCTATGGTGAAAAGTTCTGGAAGATGGGTTTGAGTTCCTTTGAAACTTTTTTCGTGGAGTTTTCAAAATCCGAAAGCGCCAGTCTTCGACTCACCAAAAAGGTGCTAAAGGAACGAGAACAGCTCCATATGTCACTGGAGGGACTTAATGAGCAGATTACTTTGGCTCTGGACCAAATTGAAGAGATGCAACAGGAAGAAATTGCGTTGCGACAACATGAAAGAGATATTGAATCAAACAAGAATTTTGCGTTCAAGGTTGATGTTACAAAACCATTTCACGTCAACCTGCAGGGGATGGGACGGCACACAACCACATGTGTACCTTGCCACAAAACCTGTCACAAGAATTGTAAAATTCTTGATGATGGAGAAAAGTCCAACTGCTCGGCCATGGGGGAAGATGGCAAATGCAGAATATGCCCAGGGAATTGTGTTTGGTCAGAACACAAGAATCTTCCCTACTTGATCGAATATAAAGTGATCACCGAGACAAGAACGTTAGAATGTCTAAAAGAGAAATATCACAAAGCTGTCAAAGAAAAGGCCACAGCTGTAGAAATGATGCGTTCTTTAAACGAATCTCTCAAGAAAGTTCACATTCAGGTTCTCACCATGATAAAAAAAGCTCAGAAGAGTGCTCGCCGTTTGGATGAAATTGCACTCAAGTCCAAACCACTCACAGAGGTGGAGTTCATCGAACTACTTATTGAATCGGAAAGAAGAAGAGCAAATCCTGGATGGAAACAACGTGCAAAATACTATGAAGTAGTCAAGCGACATGCTGAGATGCTGTCCGAAGTAACAGATGAGGAAGAAAGTCAGAAGCTGGTGGAACAATTGTCGACACAGGGTATCGATGTCAGTGAGGGAGTAAGAAAAGAACTAGAAAAAATGTCTCTTAATGAAGATAATTCTGAAAGTGATATTCACGATTGACATCTTGGTGATTTCAGCGCTATACCTTACAGTCAAAATGAGAGGAGCGTTCGTAATCAACTTCTTTCCATCCTATCAGAATGCTTTAACCTTTTTTTTCGTGTTTTGATATGAATGAAAATGCTGTTAGTGGAGTAAAAAGAGGAAGAAATTTAAAGAGCTAGATGACCGTGGAAGGCGGTTCAGCCAGAAAACCTGTCAAATAATCACGTATCTGACCGCTATCGTATGGAGTTTCAAATTGAGTAGTTCATTCTTCATTTCGAAAGCGGATTACGGAAACGACTAACGAAATCAGTATCGCTGTAATCAACTTCATCTTTTATTTTTCAGTGGAACGTTTCTCCTGCTTTGACTGTTATCTCCTTGATCCAATGAAAAACATCCAAACTAAAACTACCCTAAACACGATTCTGTTTAGGCATCTATCTACAATTAAAGTCCGCATTTCAATATTTAAACTTAGAAAAATTCTCGGACCTTTTTATTTCGGACATACAATTTCGGAAAATAAAACTTCCGTGCATTTTTGGCACATTTCGGAAGACTCCCTGGGACACTAAAACACTAGAAAGTTAGCGGTTTATTGTTTGTAACAATTTGTAACTCAGCCGGTGATACATCAAATTCATTCCGTAGCTAGTGTTTTGGCGATGGCACGAAAACATTTCCAGCTCAAAAACAGTCGTTCTTTTCGGTGACAGTTTTACAGCGCAGAAGATGTAGATCCGTATTTTCTGTTGTTGTTGTTGTTATTGTTGTTGCTTCTGTTTTTGATGTAATATTTCTTCTCGTATAACCGAAAAGGCTCCCTTTAAAATGTTTTGTCAGTTCAATGTTCAGCGTACATTTTTGTCCGAAACGTCCGAAATTTTTCGGAGTTAAAGTATTAGCTCTTATTTCGATACTTTCCAGAAGTAATAATGGTCATATGTAACATCTACATGTGGATTAGCTTTTACTGTAAATGCACCTGCGAGAGAATTAGAAAGATGTCAACAATGTTTCTTATTCTACGACAACACCGGTTTTGTCGCAGATCATTGGCTTACGGCTCACTCATGTTCTGTGTGATTGTACTCTGTGAACCTTTCGCCATCGCCATACTGATTTCAAGTTTTCTCTCAAAAGGCATTCTACTGGTTTTCTTTAGTTCTTAAATTAGATTTAGTCAAAACTAGATTTACTAAAAATATTTTAACGACACTGTAAATTTTAACAAAATAACAAGGAGACTAGCCTGAGAGAACAGCCGACGTTTCGCGAGGTCGCCACTTGAGCCCTCGCAAAACGACGCCTAAGTAACGAGCGCAGAAATTCCATACTGATGACGTGTCACTACCCAGATCTTGGTAGTGCTTCTGATTGGTTGGAATTTTCTCTCAACAAATCAGAAGCACTACCAAGATCTGGGTAGTGACTCGTCATCAGTATGGAATTTCTGCGCTTGTTACTCAGACGTCGTTTTGCGAGGGCTCAAGTGGCGACCTCGCGAAACGTCGGCTGTTTTCTCAGGCTACAAGGAGACAAACGTCTCACGTGTTTCTAATGCAAATGATAACAAGTGAAGAAATTATTAGAACAAATGATATCATTTTACGTCATGAAGTTAGAATTAAGCTCATGGCAGTCCAGGAATTGATAATCATATTGATTTCGATTGATTAGACTTATCATTGTAAAATGCTCGATTATGATTGGCTCTCCGCGCGCTCATTTGATACATAATTGGAGGGTGATCACGTGGGCGTCTAATTACAGCTGTCCGATTTGAACTTTTCGTAATTGAATAGCTGTAATCGGACTACTACGCTGCGCGCGCGTCAATCAGGTGCACTAAAATGGGTTCTTTTTATAGCTGTTTCTCCACTGCTTGCAAAGCTGGTAATTAAAAATATATTCCCGAAGGCCACGTAGATCTCCTAATCTCGAATTTTGTTATAGATACGATTAATTGGTAACTGGACTCCGTGTCGTACAATTCAGGTGTAAGCGGGCTCGTAATTTCAAATCATCTTCGCGTACGCGCTCGGCCGATTTAAAATTAGTCGCCCGATTACTCCCTGAATTGTGCTCCACTCAGTCCAATTAACATAAATAATAGTACTTGTACGATATGTTAAGGGAAGATCTGTCCAACCTCGTTCCTGTTCTCTTCTGGTCCTGGCTGCAGCGTGTGCTGTGAGCGAGTGCCATACCTTCAATAAACTTTTCTGCTTGTCAGGATTTCAGGTTGGCCAATAATCTCTTTACATAGCATCACATGCAAAAATGCTGTGTTGTGAAGGCGAAGCACAAGTCTTGGTGAGCGAGACTGGGCAGTCAGGTAAAGGAGCTTACTGAGCTCAGTGAGGGTATCCAGCAGAGACTGAACTTTAGCTCTGACTTTTCCTACAAATTGATAGCAAAAAACATGTATAACTGATATGCATGTGTACAGTCTTGTGTTAGGTTTACAGGGTCAATTTAAAAACCTAGATGATGATGTAACAGGGAACACAAACTTAAATAAATTTGTACGAATTTAAAAACCAGAGTTGCAGTATTAAATAAATAATCAGTTTATTATTGATTCAAGAATTCTAAATATCTGATGTAGTAATATGGGTTTAAATAGTTTTGTTATGACATTTTTTTTAGGGAAAGGTTACATGTGTACCATAGGTTACTGTCCTAAGCTAGTTCTATGGAATAATGCTAATATTGCCCTAACCTCTTAGATACTGTGCCACAATGACAGCTACACGGCGATAGTCACAGCCACGAAGTTTTTCCTTACCAGCAAAGGTACACTCAATGATGTCTTCAAACTCTTTCTTTTCTCCTTCCTCAAGGTGGGCTGGCAGTTCTGTGAAGACATTGCAGATGTGTTCTTTCACATCATGGAGTGGCTCAGTTGGTAAGACTTCATAGTTTCCTGTAAAAAATAATAAATAAAAATGCCATTTATGAACACTCACTCTGCAAAAGAACAAGACAGAAGCCTTTCACCTCGTGATAATATTATGGTCCTGACATGATGATTATCATAGCTGGACGACCATGGCATTCTAAGTTATTCAGCCACCTGCTCCGGTTTGCAAATTCACACAGTTTGAGCGGTCTAAAGTGTTAAGCCAAATACACCAAGCTATTTGTTTTCTGACATTACTGATAACTAGTCTTTCATTCAGCTGAACATCCTTATCTCTTACCCAAGTTGATTTGTTCCAGTGTCTTTTCCTGATCGAAGAACATCATGGCTGGTACCCTTTGAATTCCACCCATTTCTTCCTTCAAGGTCTCTTGGAGTTCTTTTTTCTGGCCGTCTGCAGGAAGCCCTCTTGCTTGACACTCATTCATCTCTTAACTCCTCTAGGCGAAGATTCTTGAAGGGCTTGAGGCCCCCATTTCTTTTTTTTCTGCCTGCAGGCCCTTGAAGAACTTTCCTCAGACGTTCACTCAGTAATAAAATGGTTTTGAAAGTGAAACAGATAAGCAGTTGTACCTTCTAGCATCACCACTGCATCCTGAACAGCCAGCATTGCCACCCTTCTGTTCTCCACTCTCAAATTCCTGCTGTGGGCCATCACCATGAAAAAATCTCAACTCCACTAGATGTCACCACTGTGTTTCCCAGGCTTTCCAAACATGTGTTTCTGGTCTTAATGTAAGTGAGTTGTTCAGCTTCGGATGACCCACATCTTGCCAGGATGTAAATGTGTGGCCGCTCTACAAGGGACTGCACATCAACATTTCCCTTTCCCTGCTCTTCCATTTCTTTATCAGTATAGAAAAGTGCCTCATCATAAACAACATTTACAGTTAACAGGAGGTATCCATGGTTTAAAAGGGTTGAATTATCAGCCCAAAGCATAAGATGACGTGTCCTTTCAATATGTTTTAAGCATTCTTTCATGTCATTCAAATTTGCAGTGTCTAAGCAATTAGTACTTTCACCAAGCTGTGCAAGCCTGTTTTTAACTTGTTCTTTAGTCATACCAGCATAGTATCCATCAGCTCGAGCATGAAGTACTCCTAAGTCTTCATGTTCCTTGAGCATCCTTTCTCGTATTTTTGAAAGAGGTATTTCTCGACCTGACACTGTAAATAACTCAGTTTTAATAGTTCCATCTTCTGCAAGGACAACTTTTTTGTATGTTTGGGGGACAATCATTTCTCCAAGGACATATTCTCCACTCTCAATCTTGCTCTGTAAGTGCAAATTAAAGAAAATGAATTACATTTAGTAAATAATTTTCCCTTGTTAACCACTGTGTAAACAGATAAAAGCAGTGAACCCTTTAGCCTGCAAGCTTGAAATGATTGTAATAGCCAGTGAGAAGAATGTGCATGTTGATATTGGGGCTTAAAGGGTCAGCCAAAAAAAATAGGAATGAATTATTTACTGGTAGCAATTATCATCTCATAAATTCTTCATGCAGGAATTAATAATATTAAGTAGAGCTGTGACTCTGATTGACATTGAGCCCAGAGGGTTTAAGAAAAGACTATGCCACAAGAAACAAACAAACAAGATATAACAGTGATACAAAATTTTTAGCTATCATCACCTTTAAGGTATCCCTTATTTGATCATTTGTGCGTGGTAGTGGCACTGATATCTCTCCACGCTGCATGCGGATTAGTCTTCGTCTAGCAGCAGGAGTTTTTTCTCGAAACTGCTTGAATCTGGCCAGCTGTACATTATTGGCTTCTAAAAATTCTCTGACAACCATGTTCCCCAACTTTGTTTGTTCCATCAGTCCATATCGGTGAGCAAGGTCAGAGTAAATTATCTAAAAGGCAAAAACAAACCTGTTCATTAGATGGGCCTCAGCACAAAAATCTGTTGTTTATTGCATTATACTAAGTATTGCCCTGTAATTTATTTATTTACTGTAGAAGCTCTATCAAGCCTCCGGGGCGGGGGGGGGGGGTATTTTTTTCTTGGCCTCAAGGAAGGGGCTTTTTAAAAAGAGGAGCTTAATATAGAGGGGCTATGGGCTTATTCTATATCTTCATTATTGGAGACACTAAGATTAGATTTTCCAAATTCTCATTGCACACTTTATAACTGAAATTGATGTTTTCTCTGTGGCATAATTGTTTTTTGTGATGTGGGTAGTTAGTCTTTTTGGCATGGGAAAGGGGGTTAATAGAGAGACAGGGGTAATAAACAGAGAGGACCTTAATAGAGAGGGAAGGCTATTATTTATTTGTTTATTTATTTAGCTATTTATTTTGGCTGATTGTTCTCCCCTAATGCATAACTGCTGTCCCCAGTCAGTTCAGTAACTGTACAGTTACAATGCCATTTGAAATGAAATACTAACCCTGTTACCATCTTTCATTTCATTTACTTCTTTCAGGAGTCCCTCCTTGTCAAAGTCAAGGTCCTCAGGCTTTGGTGAGTGCCGCTTCCGTTTGCGGTGGCCATGGTCTTCAAGGCTTTTCCGTTTGGCAGCTCTGTTGTCTGCTTCCTCTGGGGTCTCAAAAAACAGAGCCAGACGCTGTTCCTGTCCCTGACTGTATGGCTGTCGTGTGCCCAGCATGGTGTCACAGTCCCGTCTTGACCACTGCTCCTCGATTTGCTTTTTTTCAGTCCTCACTTTTTCCCTTCGTTCTTTCTTCAGTTCAGCTGGGGATTTTTTCTCCTGCAGATTAAGCTCAGGGGTCTTTGTCTGGGCTTTAGCAAAGGACATGCCAAAGAGTTCTTTGAAGGGCCCATTAATTCGGTCGTAGATTTTGCCTACTGCCTTTTTGATAGCCTTTAAAGTAGGCTTGACATTTACAGCATTCAGAAGGTTGCAAAACACGCTTTTGTGTTCTTTTCACAGTCTCTTGTAAACCAATTTAACTGTTTTTACCCCGTGAGGGAAATAAAGTCTGAAATGAAGAGTGATGTAAATCACAAGCTTGACAATTCAGTCTTTCGTGTTGGTTTTTTTCGAGCTCGGGGAGGCTGTCCCAGTTACCTTGGCTGAAGTGCTCAGTATATTGGCTCTTGTCCTTTGTCTTCCACTTCTTAAAATGCAGGGAAAGGGCCTTTGAGCGATTGTCGTAACCTTTTTTGTCCGCTACCACAAATCGATCGCAGTGAGGACTTCTGAACTGACTTAGATAACTTTTCCACCGTAGTTCTTGATCATATTCAACCTTGCCGTTTGGTTTAAAAAAGCTCTGTCTCACCGCAACGCGTGCAAAACCACATCCAAAATATTGTCATTTTTTCCTTTTAGTCTCCAAATGAAGTATTCACAGAAGAAAAAATTCAGGTCTTCCCAAGATATTAACGTTAGAAATGATTGAAATGGACAAATTTGCTCACGAAGACAGAGTGGAAGCTACATTGAGTACAGAGTCTGAATATCATTAAATGGCGCGCATATTAATGTATGCAACGTTATTATCCGAATATGCCGCCAAATTGTCGCGCATGGCACGACTAGCGTAAACATGGGTTCGTAACAGTTGGTAAAAGCTGTTAAAAAATTGGGGTTAAAAAATTGGGGAAACACGACAAGAACTTCATTTCCTTTTTTACTCGATATTTATTTCATCAGCTTCTCTTTTCAATAAATGTCTTTAATTATAAAATAAGATCTTGTTATGACAAACCTTTCATAGAAAAAATCCAGCACGTTTTGTTTCGGCTCTCAAAGTTGTTAAATACGTTCACCTGTGTGGAAATTAGCTTACAGTAAAGACAAGCCGAAGAAGCTTTCTTCGTCCGCATTTTTATAAAAAGAACAACCAGGCCAGCTAAAAGCTGTTTCCTACACTTGATTGGTCATTTAATTTCCAGGGCAACGAAAGAGTAGCACCGGCAGTGTTCAAATACTCGGAGATTTCTCGGCCAAGATGGCGTCAGAAAATGGCGGCTGAATTGACTATAAATTGCCTTTTGGCACCACTTTTTCGCCTCGTCTGCTCGGAAGTTTTAACTTAAACTGATAAAAGGGAACCTGCCCTGCATAACTATGCCCGGGCTTTTTTCAAATCGTTGGGGCATTTGATAAAAATTACTCAATATACGTCCTTGTGACGAATACCCGAAATTTAGGGCTGAATAAAATCCTATAAACGTTTTATCGTGCAAAGGCCCAGGCACAGCTTTTTAGTTCAACCCTTTCTGCTTGTAACTCTGCCTTTATATTTAGTGCAGACGATTGCGAAAGTGGTGCCATTTCTTAGCCAAAATACACGCTATTTTGGTGTATTTGAGACGTTCGTATCACGTGGTCACGTGACGTAATCACGTGTCAACACCGTTAAAATTTTTCACATCCCAAAAAGAATTACCTGGGCAAATTTGAATGAATTTCGTTAAAACTTGGCCAAGTTATTCCAAATTTAAGGAAAAAATGCTATTTTCTGTCTGCGACCCATGCCTTCATTTTGTTGAGCAGCCATTTCTATTTGATATATAAATATCCAACATCAAGCAATAATAATCCGGACACTTTCGTCGTGTCGCTTTAGTAGCGGAATTTTCCGTGCGTTCTCCTTTGCATTTTTGTTCCGACCCCGACAACTAGCCTTTCGGTAAAATTCGACAGTCATCGGGAATGCCGAACATGGTCCACCCAAAAACCAACCAAAGACTGACCAACCTTCCCAGAAACTTGAGGCTGCATGCCGACTATGAGGCTATTTTGTAGACAAAATAGCTCAAAAATCAACGAGCTGTTGATAAGTCGCCCTGGTAACGTTTCCAAGAATGCACCGATTTGCTTCCGGTATTTCGAGGAATTATTATACTCTTATCCGCCTGTGAAACGAGTATTAAACATTTTTTAATAAATGTTTAAAATAAATACACCACACAGTCTCAGTGGGCGGGCATCTCATTTATCAATGCTCGTATTCAATGAGCTATTATATACTTCAATCGCCCTGGTAACGTTTCCAAGAATACGCTAATTTGTTTTCGGTATTTCGAAGAATTGTTTTTGGCTAATCATTGGTCGCAAACTGTTTGACATTGACAGGTTTGTATCCCTCATGTGATATTCCCGACCAAAGGTCAAACTCAAACCCAATCAAGTTTGAGTGGTTTTACACCCTGAAAGGAGTTGGGGGCCATTTCAGTGATAAAAATGACGTCTTTTCTCAGTTTACGCCCATCTTTGCGCTCGCCATTTACAGTGTTGGTTGTTTGACAAAAACAGTTTTTCTTGTATTTTCTTGCTTGTTCAGGTAAGAAAATTTACCTAGGCATGGAATAGACAAGTCTTACTTAAAGTGCTACTATGATCAAAAAATCACTTTTATTTTTTCTTCGGATTTCGAAACTATGTTTATTAAACACTCCCCAAGCGAAATTATAAGCCTTAATTTTGAGAAGAAGACCGTTAATTTAAACTGCAATTTTCCGGTTTAATGGTCCGCCATTATTACACCAGAAAGGATACAATGACGTCATACGCGCAAGAGCTGTAAAATGTAGTGTGTGAACGCGGCTTACAAATTATGCAAAACACGAGTTTGAGAGTGTGAAAGCTCAAAACTCCCGTGCTGCATACTAAATAAGGCACTTTCACACACACTGCATTCTAAAACTCGTGTGTGAATGATGTCATTGTATCCTTTCTGGTGTAATAATGGCGGACCATTAAAACGGAAAATTGCAGTTTAAATTAACGGTCTTCTTCTCAAAATTAAGGCTTATAATTTCGCTTGCGGAGTGTTTAATAAACATAGTTTCGAAATCCGAAGAAAAAATAAAAGTGATTTTTTGATCATAGTAGCACTTTAAGTCCTGTAATAACGTTATCCCTGAGTATTGTGTATGTGATCTTATTATGAATTTTACCTTCCAGCGGTCATTCTCGATTTCTTTGCCGCAGGTTTGCGCGTTTGTGCGAACCCCAATTTGCAGGAAACTAGCTTAATCTTGTCGTATTTGTGCGTAGGATATTTAATCGCTTGCTTTTCGGGCTTACCAGGCTTGATTCTTTATGAAAACAGACGCAAACCCTGTTCTTAAACAGCGGCCATTTGAAAATGCTCGTCGATCAAAGGGCAGCTTAAATTTCCTAACAGATGCCGAGAAAATGCACTGGGCATGCTGTCTTAGTGAGAATTTAAACATTCATAAATGAAAGAGACTGTTTAGACCTAAAAATAAATAAATAAAAAACCCTAAACCTAAAAGCTATAACGCTCCTTTACCGTACGTATGCGCGCTTGTGTGAACTACGATTTGCAGGAAAAGAATTTTATCTTTCCTTAGTGTGCATAGCATAGGGAATTGTTCGCTTTTTA